>JAPDNY010000002.1:11792948-12392948 GCA_029375565.1 Gekko gecko
TTCGGGAGAGGCTGCGGCTTTCCCCGGCCTCTCCCCCCCCATCCCATTGCAAGGAGCCCCTCCGAGGCTGGGGGCTCCCCTCCCTCCGGCCGAGACCCTCCCGGATTCAACCCGCCCCTCCCCTCGATGCATTTTCACCTCCTCGGCTTTGCAGCGAGAGTGAGAGTCCGGCTGCTGGGAATGGGGGGATCTGGAGAGTTTGGCGCTGGATGCAGGGAGGGGAAGGTCAGCCGGGATCCAGGCGCATCGCCCGCGGAGGCTCCCCCTTGCCCCGCCCCGCCCGCTTGGCTTCTTGCAGGGGAGGGCGCCGGGGGTCGGGTCTGCCCCCCTGGAGAGAATGGGGGCGGTGGCAAGGCGTCACTTCCGGCCAGAGCCTCTTCCCCCCACCCCCCGGCTGCCCCCTACAGTGGGGAAGGGGGTCTCGGATTGCATGCACCAGCCCCAAATGACAGGATTGGGTGAGCTGGAAATGCAATGGGGGGGCGCGCGTCCGTAGGGCAGCAGTGGAGGAAGGGGGGGGAGAGAGGTGATTTTGTTGTTGTTCAGTCGCACAGTCGAGTCCGACTCTTCGCGACCCCATGGACCAGTTTACGCCCTCCTGTCTTCCACTGTCCGCTGAAGTTTGCTCAATTTCATGTTCGTTGCATCGGTGACACTGTCTAACCATCTCATCCTTTGCCGTCCCCTTCTTCTTTGACCTTCAATCTTTCCCAGCATCAGGGTCTTCTCCAGTGAATGCTCCCTTCTCATTTGGTGGCCAAAGTATTTGAGCTTCAGCTTCAGGATCTGGCCTTCCAGGGAACAGTCAGGGTTGATTTCTTTTAGGATTGACTGATTTGATCTCCTTGGCAGTCCAAGGGACTCTCAAGAGTCTTCTCCAGCACCATAGTTCAAAAGAATCTATTCTTCGGTGCTCGGTCTTCCTTATAGTCCAACTCTCGCAGCCATACATTACTACGGGGAATACCATTGCTTTGACCATGCGGACTTTTGTTGGCAAGGTGATGTCTCTGCTTTTTATCATGCTGTTTAGGTTTGCCATCGCTTTCCTCCCAAGGAGCAGGCGTCTTTTAATTTCATGGCTGCAGTCACCATCTGCAGTGATGCCCGGTTGCAAAAGGGGATCCCAAGACGGGGGCAAAGGGCGAGCAGCACTTTTGGGCGCGGACTTTGCTTTGAGTCCAGCGCGACTGAATCCTGGGTTGCAACAGATTTAGAGTCCAGCCGGGGTACCTTTAAGACCATTCAAAGGTTTATTCAGCCCATGGAGCCTTGTGAGCAAAGATTCGACTTGGAGTAAAGGTAAAGGTTCCCTTGCTCGAAAGCCAGTCATATCTGACTCTAGGGTTGCGGTGCTCATCTCCGTTTCAAAGCTGAAGAGCCAGCGCTGTCCGAAGACGTTTCCGTGATCATGTGGCCGGCATGACTAAACACCAAGGCGCAGGGAACGCTGGTGAGCTACTTGGTGAGCTACTGGCAGTTAAAGTTGTGAGCCAGCGGTTTGGCCACTGTGTAAATTAGTTTGCCTCTGGAGCCGTCCTTCCCAAGCCAAGACAAAAATATGTGACCCAGAGGCTAAAACTACCTTTGGGTAGTGAAGGGTGGGGTATAAATCCAATCTCTTCTTCTTCTTCTAAAGGTTCCCTTGCTCGAAAGCCAGTCGAATACGACTCTAGGGTTCCGGTGCTCATCCGAAGAACCAACGCTGTCCGAAGACGTTTCCGTGGTCATGTGGCCGGCATGACTAAACACCAAGGCGCACGGAACGCTGTTACCTTCCCACCGAAGTGGTACCTATTTATCTACTTGCAGTTCTTGCTTTCGAACTGCTAGGTTGGCAGGAGCTGGAAGTAGAGACGGGAGCTCACTCCGTCATGCGGCACTCTCGGGTTTCGAACTGCTGAACTACTGACCTTCCACGGCCTGCAGTTCAGCATCTTAACCATTTGAGCCACCGCAGCTCCATCAAATAGGTAGAGTGGCAAAAAAAAGAGGTTCAGACTTGTAGCCAGAGAATGAACAGCAAAATCAGCAGGCAACAAGATGGTGGTGATCAAGATATGCAAAGTGAGGCTAAATAACAAGTGAAGGTTATAAGGTCAGAGAGTTTTAAAGCAAAGCAATAAATATGTCAAAGTAGAAGAGAAAAGTCTAAAGGTGCCGTTAGTTTCTGGTGCCCTGGCCCCACTGGTGGACCTCCTGATGGCGCCTGGTATTTTTGGCCACTGTGTGATACAGAGTGTTGGACTGGAGGGGCCACTGGTCCGATCCAACATTGGCTTCTCTTATGTTCTTAGGAACTCTCGGTCTGGGGCAGGTGATGCTCTGTATTCTTGGTGCTGGGGGGGGGACAACAGTGGGAGGGCTTCTAGTGTCCTGGCCCCACTGCTGGACCTCCTGATGGCCCCTGGTATTTTTGGCCACTGTGTGACAAAGTGTTGGACTGGAGGGGCCATTGGCCTGATCCAGTATTGGCTTCTCTTATGTTCTTATATGAACTCTTGGTCTGGGGCAAGGGATGCTCTGTATTCTTGGTGCTTGGGGGGGCAACAGTGGGAGGGCTTCTAGTGTCCTGGCCCCACTGCTGGACCTCCTGACGGCGCCTGGTATTTTTGGCCAGTGTGTGATACAGAGTGTTGGACTGGATGGGCCACTGGCCTGATCCAACATTGGCTTCTCTTATGTTCTTAGGAACTCTCAGTCTGGGGCAAGTGATGCACTGTATTCTTGTTGCTTGGGGGGGGCAACAGTGGGAGGGCTTCTAGTGTCCTGGCCCCACTGCTGGACCTCCTGATGGCACCTGGTATTTTTGGCCACTGTGTGACAGAGTGTTGGACTGGATGGGCCATGGGCCTGATCCAACATTGGCTTTTCTCTTATGTTCTTATGTTCTAATTGTGGGAAGCGACTGGGAATCTTCATTCTCTCTTGTCAGGCAGGGGGAGGGCACTTAACACTTCGTCCCCCTCCAAAAAATGCTTCTGTGTCAGCAGACATCCTAATATCCCTTGCATACATTCCGAATTCTAATAGACTATTATGAAAAAGAAATACACTAAAATACATTCTGGGTTGCGCTTGAGCCTCTTTTTCTCAAGGCCCCGGTGCTCATTCAGGCTGTCCCCAAAAAACAAAAAGGGTTTGAAGGGAAGGGAGAAATGCAGGACAGAGTTCTCTATGGTGCCAAGTGGGTCCTGCTGCTCCCCCCCCCGCTTCAGAAGAGGAGCTCTTTTGCAGGAATTTGGCCCCCAAGTTTGGCCTCAGGGGTGGGCAACATTGAGCATGGCGAGATCTTGCTGTGCAGACAGAGCCGAAGTGAAAAAGAATGACCAGCTCAGTCATGGTTTCATTCCTAAAAAGGCTTGTTTGGGAGCAAATGAGATGGCATTCTGGGAATATGTCACCCCCCCGGTTTTGTCTCCTCAGATTAAAACCAGAGGGAAAAATAAGAAAAAAACCCCTCTCACAGCTTTTACTAAAGTTAAATGATTTTATGACCCCAATTCCAAATGTGTGTGTGGAGGAGGAATATTAGACATTTCTGTATGGAACAAAATGTAGGATGTTTTACATGGGGTCAGAGTTATAATCCCACAGAGCCATATGTAAAACAAACTAGAATATATTCTAGTTTTGACCAGGGCTTTTTTTGTAGAAAAAGCCCAGCAGGAACTCATTAGCATAATAGGCCACACCCACCAGCAGAAAATCATTAGCATATTAGGCCACACCCTGACAGCACAGCTAATTAGCATATTAGACCACACCCCCATGTTACCAGAAGTGTGGTCATCCGGCCACACCCACCTTTTGCTTCTTATTCTGTTTACCTTGTTTGTTGTCAAAATCCAGGGCTTTTTTTGTAGCAGGAACTCCTTTGCATGTTAGACCACACACCCCTAATGCAGCCAATCCTAATGAGTTTCTGCTGTTGGGTGTGGCCTATTATGCTAATGAGTTCCTGCTGGGCGTGGCCAACTCAGGAGCCAGCCGGAACTCCGTTCCTGTGCATTCCTGCCCCAAAATAGCCCTGCTTCCCGCTCAGCTGTCCCCCTTATTTTGAGGTTCAGAGCTTTCCAAGTCTCCTTAGTGTTTCTGAATGACTACACGAATAAGGAATGAATAAGGAAGTGCGAAAAAAACATCAAAAAAACCAAGATCATGGCATCCGGCCCCATCACTCCTTGGCAAATAGAAGGGGAAGTCATAGAAATAGTGACAGACTTCACGTTCCTGGGATCCCAGATCACTGCAGAAGGTGACTGCAGGCATGAAATTAAAAGATGTCTGCTCCTTGGGAGGAAAGCGATGGCAAACCTAAACAGCATGATAAAAAGCAGAGACATCACCTTGCCAACAAAAGTCTGCATGGTCAAAGCAATGGTATTCCCCGTAGTAATGTATGGCTGCGAGAGTTGGACTATAAGGAAAGCCAAACGCCGAAGAATAGATTCTTTTGAACTATGGTGCTGGAGAAGACTCTTGAGAGTCCCTTGGACTGCAAGGAGATCAAATCAGTCAATCCTAAAAGAAATCAGATCCTGAAGTTGAAGCTCAAATACTTTGGCCATCAAATGAGAAGGGACCACTCACTGGAGAAGACCCTGATGATGGGAAAGATTGAAGGTCAAAGAAGAAAGGGACGGCAAAGGATGAGATGGCTAGACAGTGTCATCGATGCAATGAGCATGAAATTGAGCAAACGTCAGCGGACAGCGGAAGACAGGAGAGCCTGGCGTGATCTGGTCCATGGGGTCGCGAAGAGTCGAACTCGACTGTGCGACTGAACAACAAAAAGCAGTTTGGTATCGTGGTTAAGTGCGCGGACTCTAATCTGGGAGAACTGGGTTCGATTCCTCCATGCCTCCACTTGCAGCTGCTGGATGACCTTGGGCTAAGCTGTAGTTCTGTCCGAGCTGTTACTGAAAGGAGCCGTTCTCTCAGAGCTCTCTCGGCCCCACCTACCTCACAGGGCGTCCGTTGTGGGGAGGGGAAGGGAAAGGGGTTTGTAAGCTGCTACGAGTGAAGGGCGGGGTATAAATCCATTCTCCTCCTCCTCCTCCTCCTCTCCCTCACGCACCCACTGCCCAGGCAAGCCACTCTCTTTTCCGCTCTGTGTGCCTTAAGTGCTAGAACCTCTTTGGAAGTGGGCTCCTGATTTTTTCCCAAAGAGCAGAAAAGAAGAGAAAAAAATCAGAAGAGCAAAGAACAACAACACCCCACAGAGGGAGATTTTGGGGTTTTTTTGCTTTTCGGGGGTCCTTGAGATCACACTCACCTGCTGGGTAAACATTCCTTGCAAAGTGGGGTGTGGGGGGAAGAGACAGATTGCAGTGACAAAGAAAAGAGAAAAGGAATGGGGGAACAAATAGAAGGAGGACGAACAATAGGGAGCGAAGGGGGGGGGACAATCTACAAGTAGAAAAGAGATCGGGAAAGAGAGGAGAAGGGGTCCCTGCTCCAAGGTCCTGGCTCCCAACCTAGCCAGCCCATCCTGAGTGAACTTGAGTTTAGGGTTGAGTTGAGGGTTGCACACACACACAGACCTTTATTGGCATTACAGCACAAATCCAAATAAAATACACTGGTATCTGTGGTCAGAAAGAACATCTCCTCCTAGAGGCCTGGAAGAAAAATTTTGCTTACAGGTTCAATGATTTCGCTCTTATTTGAGGCTAAAAGGATAAAGGTCTTAGGATCTTCGGATCAACCCTCCAAAGTCTTTAAAAATACAGCACGAAGGTCATCATAAAACTTACAGCGCACTGCAAAATAACATGATTGTTATCTTTCCCTAGGAAGAAAGGTTAAAGCACTTGGGGCTCTTTAGCTTGGAAAAATGACAGCTGAGGGGGTGACACGATCGAGGTTTATAAGATGATGCGTGGGATAGAGCAGGTGGAGAAAGAGGTACTTTTCTCCCCTTTCTCACAATATAAGAACTTGGGGGCTGAGCAGTCAGGTTAGAATGGAGAAAAGGAAGTAGTTCCTCACCCAAAGAATGATTAACACATGGAATTCCCTGCCACAGGAGGTGGCGGCGGCTATAAGCATGGATGGCTTCAAGACGGAATCAGATATGCATATGGAGCAGAGGTCCATCAGTGGCTATTAGCCACAAAGTATAGATAGGGACTCTGGGGCAAGTGATGCTCTGAATTCCTGGTGCTTGGGGGGGGGCAACAGTGGGAGGGCTTCTGGTGTCCTGGCCCCACTGCTGGACCTCCTGATGGCCCCTGGTATTTTTGGCCACACTGTGACAGAATGTTGGACTAGACGGGCCATTGGCCTGATCCAACATTGGCTTCTCTTATGCTCTTATATGAACTCTTGGTCTGGGGCAAGTGATGCTCTGTATTCTTGGTGCTTGGGGTGGGGGGAACAACAGTGGGAGGGCTTCTAGTGTCCTGGCCCCACTGCTGGACCTCCTGATGGCCCCTGGTATTTTTGGCCACTGTGTGACACAGAGTGTTGGACTGGAGGGGCCATTGGCCTAATCCAACAGTGGCTTCTCTTATGTTCTTATATGAACTCTCGTTCTGGGGCAAGAGATGCTCTGTATTCTTGGTGCTTGGGGGGGGGGGGTCAACAGTGGGAGGACTTCTAGTGTCCTGGCCCCACTGGTGGACCTCCTGATGGCACCTGGTGCTTTTGGCCATGTGTAGAGTGTTGGATGGGATGGGCCATTGGCTTCTCTTATGTCCTTATGTGTCCAGTAAGTAAAGGTAAAGGTTTCCCTTGCTCGAAACCCAGTCGAATCCGACTCTAGGGTTGCGGTGCCCATCTCCGTTTCCAAGCCGAAGAGCCAGCGCTGTCCGAAGACGTTTCCGTGGTCATGTGGCCGGCATGACTAAACACCGAGGCTCACGGAACGCTGTGCGTGTCCAGTACCTGGCATTATATTTTAAGGCACACATGAGCCGGCCCGACACAGGGACATTTAGAGGAGATCTGGCCCTTGTTAAAAAAAAAATTAAAAAATGAGTGTGATGCTCTTGTAAAAAGGGTCAAGAGTGTGCATTCAAAAAGCGAACCCGAACTCAAGTGAATTGTTACTCGCGAGCAGCCCCATCGAGCTGCACCATAGGGCGTTGCTGGGGGTCAGCCTCGTGGGGAAGAGGGGGAGGAAGCTTCTTCCCCCCCCATTTTTCTGCAGCACTGAAAGGGTTAAATCGAGCGAGCGGCTTGCTAGAAAGGCCGAGGGGGCGGGGCGGGGAGGGGGGCGGACTTCTTTGCCTCTGAATGGCGAAAGAGACCCGGGCGGGGCTTCGGATCTGCAACAGCCGGCAAAAGCCTTATTGCAGCCGGATGGTAGGAAGGTTTACTCGCAAGTAAGTCATGGGGGGGGGATAAGCTTTTCGATCCCGGGAGAGGGAAATACTGCTGTTCTGCGCTGTTTAATTTTTTTATTATTATTATTAATTGCAAAACCTTACAGCTTAATTGCAAGCTTTTTTTTTTTTTTAACAGCCGAAGGAAGTGAAATGAACGTTCTTTAATAATCACCTGCTGCAGGTTGCCAGCTCTATGCCGCTTCTACCTCTTTTGCATGTAATAGCCATTGACTGAGTCTGATAGAAATGGGCAAGGCCCTAAATAAAAATTTCTGCTTCTCAGAAATGACTCCGGTACAAGCAGTATGGGCAGATCAACCATTAAAGTGTGGTTAAGTGTGCGGACTCTAATCTGGGAGAACCGGGTTTGATTCCCCACTCCTCCACTTGCACCTGCTGGTGTGCCCTTGGGTCAGTCACAAGCTCTGGCACAGCTGTTCTCTCAAGGACAGTTTCTGTCAGAAGTTCTCTCAGCCCCACCTACCTCACAGGGTGTCTGTTCTGGGGAGGGGAAGGGAAAGGAGTTTGTAAGCCGCTCTGAGACGCCTTTGGGCAGTGAAGGGCGGGGTATAAATCCAATCTCTTCTTCTCTTCTTCTTCTAAAGCAGACTAAGCCGGTGCTTAGGGCACCAGGGCCGAAGGGGGCACACCAGAAAGTTGGGGAAAGGGTGGAAAGAAAAAACACACAAATGAAGATTTGGTAAAAAAGAAATCGATAAACTAGTGCAAATTGATCCTGGTGCAGCCTAGGGTTGTCTCCTGTTTTTTGTTGGCGAGGTGCTGTGTTTAAAAGTAAAATGCCTGCGTTTAAAAGTAAAACGATGGAGCCAAATTCATAAGAACATAAGAGAAGCCAATGTTGAATCAGGCCAATGGCCCATCCAGTCCAACACTCTGTGTCACACAGTGGCCAAAAATACCAGGCGCCATCAGGAGGTCCAGCAGTGGGGCCAGGACACTAGGAGCCCTCCCACTGTTGCCCCCCCTCCAGGCACCAGGAATACAGAGCATCCCTTGCCCCAGACCGAGAGTTCATATAAGAACATAAGAGAAGCCAATGTTGAATCAGGCCAATGGCCCATGCAGTCCAACACTCTGTCACACAGCGGCCAAAATATACCAGGTGCCATCAGGAGGTCCAGCAGCGGGGCCAGGACACCAGAAGCCCTCCCATGCTGCCCCCTCCAGCACCAAGAATAGAGTGCATCACCTGCCCCAGACTGAGAGTTCCCATCTATACTCTGTGGCTAATAGCCACTGATAGACTTCTGCTCCATATGTTTATCTAATTCCCTCTTGAAACTGTCCATGCTTGTAGCTGCCATCACCTCCTGTGGCAGTGAATTCCATATGTTAATCACTCTTTGGGTGAAGAAGTATTTCCTTTTATCTGTTCTAACCCGACTGCTCAGCAATTTCATGGAGTGCCCACGAGTTCTTGTATGGTGAGAAAGGGAGAAAAGTACTTCTTTCTCAACCTGCACAATCCCATTCAGTTGTTGTGACAGTCATTTCAGTTACCCTCTCTGCCTCTTTTTAATTCCAGCCCCATGTTTTCATACAACTTTATGTAGCCAAAGCTTGGTTTAGTTTGTACAGCGTATTGTGTTTTCATAGGAATAAATTTTTGTATGGTTGCAACCCTGCATTGTATATCTGGTCAGACAGGTGAACAACTAAAACGGATTGGGTCCATGTAGAAAGGAGGGGGGGGGCACCAAGATTGGTCAGTGCTTAGGGCCCCCTGGGAGCCTTCATCCGCCCCTGGGTACAAATGCTTTATTTATTAACCCCATTTCCCATAATTTTCCTTATATCTATTTGAGTAATGTTTTGTTAGGTCTCCTTGTATTTACGCCCTTATATTCTGGACATGTTTTGTTTCAAAATTTATATTATGAGATAAAGTAAAACAGGAAAAAAATATGTATTGCACCATTTGATTACTCTGCTGTCTTAGTATTTTTGATGGGGAGTTGGGATGAAATACTTTTAAAAATGTAATAAATACTTTAAAATGTCTTCCTGAAAAGGCCGTCTCTACAGAGAAATGCTGGAGCCGGTGATCGCCTGGTCTCTCATCTGCCCTTCCCAGGTCAAGGGACCAAGAGAGAGCAGGTCAAGAGCAGATCACCCTCCAGGACTTCCCGGTTTGCTCCTCTGCTCGGGAACCCTTTCTGTCTGTTTTCAGACCGGCCCATGGGACGGAGACGGCTCTGCTGGCTTGAGTGGACGACCTTCCTCTAAATGTAGACAAAAGTCCGGCCTTCTTCCTGCTCCCACTGCCTTTCTTTGCTACACTTGGCACAGCGGGGCCAGTTTGGTGTAGTGGTTAGGAGTGTGGACTCTAATCTGGGAGAAACCGGGTTCAAATGATTCCTCACTTCTCCACATGCATCTGCTGGGGTGACCTTGGGTCAGTCACAAGTTCTTTCAGAGCTGTTCTCTCAAGAGCAGTTTCTCTCAGAGTTCTCCCAGCCCCACCTACCTCACAGGTGTCTGTTGTGGGGAGGGGGAGGGAAAGGAGTTGGTAAGCCGCTCTGAGACTCCTTCGGGTAGTGAAGGGCAGGGTATGAATCCAATCTCTTCTCTACTTCTTCCTCCTGTTGAGGCGCATAGGGCCGGATTTGTCATTGGGGGGCTGTGGGCTGGAGTCCGTCAAATCATTCCTCATGGACCGGACCCAAAAGGTAGCCAGCCAATGGAGATCAGGGCATAATCCTTTGCCTTCACGCCCTTCTGTGTCTACGTAAAGCCCTTAGGCCAATTCATTTGTAGTTTGGGGATTGGCCTGTACCCATGCCTTCTCGGAATGGTCGGCCTGAGGTCGGCAAGGCTCCCGCTCTCTTGCCTTCCCGCAAACTGTGGAAAAGTGAATTATTCCAAGAGGGCCTTTCTACATAAGCAATAGGGTAGCGTTCAGTGCTCCCTCTAAGTCTTATGAGCAGAAATTTCTACTTTGTGAGCTACTGGAACTAAAGCTGTGAGCGAGCGATTTGGCTGCTGCGTCAATTAGTTTGCTCTGGAGCCATCCCTTCCTGAGCGGAGACAAAAATGTGTGAGCCGGAGGCTAAAAAAACGTGAGTTAGCTCACACTAACTCAGCTTAGAGGGAACACTGGTAGCATTGTACAAAAGGCTTAGTCACAAAGGGCTTACTCGCAAAGTCACTTAGAGGAATTATTAGGGACTGAGGCCTATAGTAATGCGTATAGCTTATTGTAAGTAGGATTATATTGTGTAACTTTTGTAGGAGGAGGAGATTGGATTTATATGCTGCCCTTCACTCAGAGTCTCAGAACGGCTTACAAACTCCTTTCCCTTCCCCTCCCCACAACAGACACCCTGTGAGGTAGGCGGGGCTGAGAGAGCTCTTGACAGAAACTGCTCTTTCAAGGACAGCTTTTGTCAGAACTATGGCTTGCCCAGGGTCATCCAGCAGCTGCAAGTGGAGGAGTGGGGAATCAAACCCGGTTCTCCCAGATTAAAGTCCGCACACTTAACCACTACACCAATCTGGCTCTTGTGTGGCTGTAAATTGTATCCTACTGTGTAATTTTGCATCATTTAGCGGGTCGCATTAACATTCATGCTTTCCTTTAACACATTTTCAGATTTTCTGGTTGGTTCTACAACCCAAATTCTGTTTCATCGTTTATTGAATGTCACCATCCTGTTGATGGTCTTGAATCTCTTTGCAGAATCTGCCTCAAGTCCCAGTGAGAAAGGCAGACATTAATAAATACATAATACATGCACAAGTGTTTTAATTTGTTAGCTGCCTTGGTGGCCCTCATGAGGGTAGAAAGGCAGGATCTGAATTTTGTAAATAAAAATAAATCCTCAGCCACGGTGGCCATTGGGAGGCCTAGGAAGGCGTCCCAGGTTTGATCATGGCGGGAGTGATCACATGCATGCTAATCACATGCCACGCATTTTAGCCAGTGTTGCCCCCCCCCCCATCTGCCATTTCCCTGGGGGTTCACTGCCTCCCCCTGCTTGCTTTCATCCAGGCGGCCCCCCTACCCTGACCTGGAGAGACACCCCTCTGCCCCTTTCCTTCTGCTGGCCGCTCAGACAGAGCGATTACCTAATCCTTCCAGCCTATGGAGGAGATAGCTGAAATGGTTAATGTCCACTGCCTCAGTTTGAAAGGCTGGACAACACATCCAATTTCCATGTCAGATTACACAGGGAAACCATTGAAATTCATAAACAGAAACACAATTTCAACAGGAAAAGAGGAGGGTTTAAAAATAAACAGAGAATGGTTTCCTGTCCTGAAAAACACAAAGGGCTCTCCATCTTACAGTAGGCACTACAGATAAGATTAGAATTTCAACAGCCAATCCATAGGCAAAAGAACCTCCTCAGGAAAGCTCCTCCATTAGCATGTTTCACAGCCTGGGGAACTCCTACAAGATCATGACTCAGCCCTACCCCACCTTCCCGAGTAGTTATAAATTACCTGCCTACCATTTTTCTTCTCACCGTGACACAGAGAGTGCTCCATCTTTCTGTGAAATACCTCTGAGGATGCCAGTCACAGCTGCTGGCGAAACATCAGGGCCTACAATGCCAAGACCACGGCCGGAAAATCCACAACAACGAAAGCTCCAGTTTTTGTTGACATGTAGCCCCTAAACAGATTGATCCCCAGAAATCAGAGGGCGAGATCATACCATTCACAACAGATTTTTAAAGAGCCAAGAAGAGAGGGTTTACTTTCCTGAACGACCGAACAGGCATACCTCAAAAAGCTTGATACGTAATATAATGCAATAACATTAATCCTGGTCTGCAAACAAAACAAGGACGCTCCATTTTATTCATTAGGGGCCTTTTGACTAGGATCTGTGATGTAGCTCCATTCCCTTTTGGTATTTTTCAGCCTTTTTGATATGTTTTCCTCTCTCCATAGCCACATGAAGAAGGGTATCTTTCCACAGCCGGAGGCGACCCAAGGGAAGGGGAAGGAGATGGAAGAGGAGGACCCAGAAGGACCTGGAACTGGCAAGAGATCAAGGAGAGGTCCCCATCCCATCCAAGCAGGGAGTGGTGTTGAATTTTGGGAAAGAGCTGTCCCAGAGATCTTGGTTCAGGACATTATGATCGCAGATGTACGCAGCCGACGCTTCCGGCAGTTCCGTTACCATGAGGCCGATGGGCCCCGAGAGGTTTGCGGCCAGCTCTATGGACTTTGCAAGCACTGGCTGGAGCCGGAGAGGTACACCAAGCAGCAGATCCTGGACCTGGTGATCTTGGAGCAGTTCCTGACCATCCTGCCCCCAGAGATGGAGAGCTGGGTCCGAGGATGTGGGCCAGAGACCAGTTCCCAGGCAGTGGCCCTGGCCGAAGGTTTCCTCCTGAGTCAGGCAGAGGAGAAGAGGCAGGCAGGACAGGTGAGGAGGTTTTCCTCACTCAGTTCAAGTAAGGACATTATGCTAAGGCTTCCCAGCTAGATATTTCTGCCTCTAGAGAATTCACTCAGCTGGGAAGAAAACCCAACCCCGATTTCTTGTCTTGTCCCTGTGTTTGAACCAACTAAGACATTTGATGCAGGGCTGAGGAGACTGGGAGTGGGGTAGGATGTTTCTCCTCAGCCTGTTCCGTTTCTTCTCTTACCCATCTGAGCCTTCAGGGAGGGTGGGATATAAATCCAAATAATAAATAAAAAAATAAATCTCCTTTTCTTCTCTTTCAGATGGGACCGGCAGTGAAGATGGAAGTTAAGTTCTCTGAGGAGGAAAGATCTCCTTTGGATGAAGGGCAGAGAGCGCAGGCCCAGGAGTGTGTCCAAGATGGCCTCTCATGTGGTAAGGCTGTTTTGCAGCCAGATGGGATTGAGACACACAGTAGAAGGTTTGGGACGGGAGAAAAAGGACATACTTTTGCACACAGCAGAGAGTCAATTTCTGGGATTCAGTGCCATTGCACGTAGTGATGGTCACTCCCTTGAAAGGCGATTACACATATTCCTGAAGGCAATTCCATTCTTATTCGTGTTTACTAAAATGTTTGTCACCTTCCTTCCATTAGTGGGACTCCAAAGCAGTTCAAAGAAGGAAAGATGGACCAATCTGGGTGCAGCTATTAGCCATGGCAAAAGAATGGAATTGTTTAGTGTCTGCGGTGGCTCAGACTTTAAGATGCTGGAACTGCCGATCGGAAGGTCGGTAGTTCAGCAGTTCAAGACCCGAGTGCCGCATGACGGAATGAGCTCCCATCTCTGGTCCCAGCTCCTGCCAACCTAGCAGTTCGGCAGCAAGAAATTGCAAGTAGATAAATAGGTACCATTTCAGTGGGAAGGTAACATCGTTCCGTGAGCCTTGACGTCTAATCACGCCGGCCACATGACCACAGAAACGTCTTTGGACAGTGCTGGCTCTTTGGCTTGGAAATGGAGATGAGCACCGCATCCCTAGAGTCAGATTCGACTGGCTTTCGAGCAAGGGAGACCTTTACCTTTACCTAATAAAACAACCACTTATTCCTTCATAGGAAAAAATACAAAGGTCGATAAGATTTCACATAGCAGTCTGACTCTCACGATATATCCCTCTAACAGTCTTGTATTCTCAAAAGCAATCTGCCTGGAAATAAGTGGGCATGCTTGGAAATAAGTGAGGAGACCTTGCCCAAGTAGATTAACAGAAAAGTAAATCAATGAAAGTGTCAACTTGAATGTAAGACTGAATGTAAGATTCCTATATAGGATTTGTTCCTGAGGAAAGAAAGACCAGAGGTCTGAAACGCTTAAATATCCGGGAAAAGTGTCGAAAGGGAGACACAGATCGATTGAATTTGGAGAAGACTGCTTTTGAGAATTTGGATACGAATACAAGACGGTTAGAGGGATATAGACGCAATGCTCCCTCTAAGCTGTGGAGTCTTGTGAGCAAAAATTCTACATTGTGAGCTACTGGCATTAAAGTTGTGAGCGAGCCATCTGACTACTGCATAAATGAGTTTGCTCTGGAGCCATCTTTCTGAGCTAAGACAAAAATGTGTGAGCTGGAGGCTAAAAAACTGTGAGCTAGCTCACACTAGCTCATCTTAGAGGGAACACCGACTGTGAGAGTATGGAGCGAACTGCTATGTGAAATCTTATCGACCTTTGTGTGTTTTCTATGAAGGAATAAGTGGTTTTTTTATTACCAGGCACTAAATGATGTTGTGGCTTTAATCTAGTCTCTTTTGCTACTGTATTGTTCTGTGGGCATCTAGCACACACCTGTATTTTTTTTCATACCAGATTGTTTTGGGATTGTGTGTTATTCTTGTGGATTGAAATGAATGGAACCTCCATGTTCTGGGGCAGCTGTCTCTGCGCCCCTGCTGTGAAAGGCTCTCCAGGAGCATCGGATGGATGCCAATCAGAAAGAGGATAGTGGACTATGGATGCCAGTCTGTAGCTGGGCAGCCCTGTGATGTTTGGGGGTGACGTGTGACTGGGGGTGATATCAGGGCATCAGCAGACACTCTGGTTTTTTTTTGTAAATACAGTTTATTATTGGATATATTTTCATGTTCATACAATTTAAACAAGCCAATACATATCCATTTCCTTTCGCCCTCTCCCCCCCAAACAAGGCTTCCCGCAATGCTCCAACCCCATTGATATCTCTCTTATTCAGTTACATTTACTACTAAACTTATTTTCTCTTACTAATGGTAACAATTCAAAAGTCTAAATCTCTTTCAATTTCTCCTTAATAGCTATCAAAACAAATCAAACCACGTTTAACATCCCAATTTTTCAACAAGTATTCTTGAAAGTCTTTCCAATCTTCGAAAAAAGTTTCATCTTCTTCGTTGTTTAATTTTCTTGTTAATTTGTCCATTGCTGCCATGAACAACATCTTCTTAATCCATTCCCATGTTTCAGGTATTTTGTCTTGCTTCCAACATTGAGCAAAAGTCAGTCTGGCTGCTATAATCAAGTACCATAATAATGTTCTCTTGGTTACATTTATTTCTTCCATTTTAAGACCTAGCAATAGCATCTGTGGGTCTTTCTTAAAAGTACATTTCAAAATTTTTTGTATCTCATTGTGGATCTCAGTCCAGTAACTTACTGCTTTATCACATGTCCACCACATATGGTAAAAGGACCCTTCATTTTTCTTACATTTCCAACATTTGTTAGACATGCTTTCATTTATAATAGCAATTTTTTTAGGAGTCATATACCATCTGTACATCATTTTATAGCAGTTCTCTTTGACATTTACACAAGTTGAAATTTTCATTGACTTTTTCCACAAATATTCCCAAGATGACATAGATATTTCATTATTAATATTTACTGCCCACTTTATCATTGCATCAGCAGACACTCTGGAAACCCATTGATAGTACCCTGGAGTTTTCATTATACGCCGAAATCACGTCTTGCTTTTCAGAGTACCTGGGACTTCTCTTCCGCTCCTCCCAGTTTGCTAGAAATTATTGCAATTTTTAAAAAAAGTTTTATTAGTTTATATATAGAAAGGGGGAAAGGGAAAAGGAGGGGAAAGAAAGAATACAGAGTTATATATATTAAAAAAAACAATTTAACATTCTGCAAGCAAATCTCCTCCTAAAAGTTTCATAGCTATCATAACCACCTTTCTTATTGTTCTTCATGTAATCTCAGTCTCTCAGTGCTTATGTTTTAACCGGTCACAGAACGCCTTCCGTGGTCCCATAAATTCTTCTTCCATTTTTCCTTTTAGTATATTTGTTAAATCTGTCCATTTCATCACATTCCATAATCTTCGTTATCAACTCATTAAAGCGCTGCAAATTTTGTTAAGAACATAAGAACATAAGAGAAGCCAATGTTGAATCAGGCCAATGGCCCATCTAGTCCAACACTCTGTCACACAGTGGTCAAAAATACCAGGTGGCATCAGGAGGTCCAGCAGTGGGGCCAGGACACTAGAAGCCCTCCCACTGCTGCCCCCATCCCCCAGCACTAAGAATAGAGGGCATCACCTCCCCCAGACTGAGAGTTCCTAGCTATACCTTGTGGCTAATAGCCACTGATGGACTTCTGCTCCATATGTTTATCTAATTCCCTCTTGAAACTGTCCATGCTTGCAGCTGCCACCACCTCCTGCAGCAGTGAATTCCATGTGTTCATCACTCTTTGGGTGAAGAAGGACTTCCTTTTATCTGTTCTAACCCAACTGCTCAGCAATTTCATGGAGTGCCCACCACTTCTTGTATTGTGAGAAAGGGAGAAAAGTACTTCTTTCTCAACCTGCTCAATCCCATTCATAATCTTATAAACCTCGATCGTGTCACCCCTCAGCCGTCGTTTCTCCAAGCGAAAGAGCCCCAAGCGTTTTAACCTTTCTTCATAGGGAAAGTGTTACACATACACACACCGGTGTTACAGATACACACCTGCAAATTTAGCCACTTCACTGCTTACTCCCAACTCCAAATCATTAATAAACAAGTTGAAAAGCATCGGACCAAGTACTGATCCCTGTGGTTGTTGGGTAGGCCTAAGGCAAGGTTTCACAGCCAAGGTTTCACGGCCATGGGAAGGAGGGCGCACAGAACAGGATTCCAACAAGCAGATGAACGAGGGAGTCTAGGCTAACAATCTCTCTTCCTTCTCTTGTCTCCATCACAGGCAGTGGACAGCCGGCGTTCAGCCATCGTCTTGGCAAAGATGTGGAAACGGCTGCTGCACCTCCAGTCAAGGTAGAGGAGATGAGCGGGGGAACATACTAGTTCCCCCCCCCCCTTTCACGGAGGAGCTTTTGTTCCTGCAGTTGCCGCTAAAGTGTCCGAGGGAGAGAGGCTCTGAGTGCCACTCCCTTTGCCCATGCCAGCCTCTGCAACTGGCACCCTCCCTGACTGCCCCCTTCCCAGCATGAACTCTAAGGAGGTGTAGCGGTTAAGTTTGGTGTCGTGGTTAAGTGTGTGGACTCTAATCTGGGAGAACTGGGTTTGATTCCCCCCTCCTCCACTTGCAGCTGCTGGATGACCTTGGGCAAGTCACAGTGCAGTCAGAGCTGTTCTCCCAAGGGCAGTTCTGAAAGGAACTCTCTCAGTCCCGCCTACCTCACAGGGTGTCTGTTGTGGGAAGGGGGAGGGAAAGGAGTTTGTAAGCCGCTCTGAGACTCCGAGTGAAGGGCGAGGTATAAATCCGATCTCTTCTTCCTCCTCTTCCTCCTCCTCTTCTTCTTCTTCTTCTTCTTCGTCTTCTTCTTCTTCTTCTTCCAGAGTCCTTTTTCCTTTGAGGAGGTGGCCGTGTATTTCACCGAGGCAGAGTGGGCACTCCTGGATCCAGACCAAAGAACTCTCTACCGGGAAGTCATGCTGGAGAACTATGGGAGCGTGGCCTTTCTGGGTAAGGATCTTTTTTAGGTGCCAGAGGTACAAACTGCTGCCATTCGGATGAGTCATGAACAGTGTTCCCTCTAAGCTGAGTTAGCGTGAGCTAGCTCACAGTTTTTTAGCCTCCGGCTCACACATTTTTGTCTTAGCTCAGGAAGGGATGGCTCCAGAGCAAACTAATTTATGCCACAGACAAATCGCTCGCTCATAACTTTAATGCCAGCGGCTCGCAAAGTAGAATTTTTGCTCACAAGACTTCATCGCTTAGAGGGAACGTTGGTCATGAATCAAAATATGGAACATGAATATATTGTTTTCAGGCCTGCCCCACTACTTGTCCCCTAATGGGAGTCTTGAGGAGTTGGGGTAGCTGTAGATGACGTTCAGCATGGACTGGGAAAGTGACCCTCTAAGTGGTTGGAGTCTTGTGAGCAAAAAATTCTACTCCCTGAGCTGCTGGCATTAAAGTTGTGAGGAAGCGATTTGGCTGCTGCATAAATTAGTTTGCTCTGGAGCCCTCCCTTCCTCAGTTGAGACAAAAAGGTGTGAGCCAGAGGCTAAAAAACTACCTCAGACTAGCTCAGCTTAGAGGGAGCACCGGAGCCAAGTCACCTGGCTGGCCGAAGGGCAACTGAGGCCAGTGTTGTGGCCATCACCTGAGCCAGGGAAGGCATCCTGGCTTACAGCCCGGGAGGCACTGAGAATAATAATAACAATAATAATACCTTTCGATTTATTTAATCGCCCAATCCGGCAGAGCTGCTGGCCCTGAGCGATAATTACAGTTACTCATGTAGACAGTGGACTACCAATAATTCATAGGGGATGAGGGAGGACACAACATATAAATCTTTTTTTTTTTAATTGCACACATTTGCAGCCGGCGGGACATGTTCAGCTGAGGGTTAGACATATTCCAGAAACATTTCAGAGGCGTTCGGAGGTGTTCAGGTGGCTCGGCTGGATGACGTCAGTTGTTCTTCCGGGACTTCTTCAAGTCGTGGTGCCACACTGCCACCGCCTGGCCGGATCGACCCATCACAGGCTTCTGACACCGCAGATTTCTCTCTTAAGCTTTCGAGCTCATGAGCTGGACATTCCGAGAAGCCCTCAGAGAGAACATAAGAGAAGCCAATGTTGAATCAGGCCAATGGCCCATCTAGTCCAACACTCTGTCACATAGCGGCCAAAAATAGAGAGGTCATGCACACCCAGCCCTGTAGCTAGCAAAAGCGTCCTTCCGCTAGCAAAGAGAAAACTCAGGTATTGTGGGGTATTAATTCCTGAGATCCTAAACCTATGTCTACTAGGGTCGAGATACATATCAACAGGGCTCTTGTTGGAGCAGGAACTCTTTAGGCGACACACCCCTAATATAGCCAATCGTCCAAGAGCTTACAGAGCTCTTCTTACAGGGGCTACTGTAAGCTCTTGGAGGATTGGCTACATTAGGGGCTACATTGGGCAGTGAAGGGCGGGGCATAAATCCAATCTCTTCTCCTTCTTCTACCTCACAGGGTGTCTATTGTGGGGAGGGGAAGGGAAAGGAGTTTGTGAGCCGCTCTGAGACTCCTTTGGGTAGTGAAGGGTGGGGGATAAATCCAATCTCTTCTCTTCTTCTACCTCACAGGGTGTCTGTTTTGGGGAGGGGAAGGGAAAGGAGTTTGTAGGCCGCTCTGAGACGCATTTGGGTAGTGAAGGGCGGGGTATAAATCCAATCTCTTGTCTTCTTCTACCTCACAGGGTGTCTGTTGTGTGGAGGGGAAGGGAAAGGAGTTTGTAAGCCGCTCTGAGACTCCTTTGGGCAGTGAAGGGCGGGGCATAAATCCAAACTCTTCTTCTTCTTCTTCATCGACACTTGTCTTCAGTCGTCAGCTAAATACTTTATTTATTTATTTAAATCTTTATCCCGTCCTCCCGGCCGGATCTGGCTCAGGGCGGCTTACACTAGTAAAATAAGAACCAACCGCACCGGTTGGGTCGCGCTAGCACTTTATTACAGGATGCCGCTGTTTTTATTTCGCTTCACTGTATTTATTGGAATTGTATGGAATCGTATCTTATACCTTGTAACTGCTGGTTTTAAATGGTATGTTGGTTTTAAATTGTTTGCAAGCCGCCCTGAGCCGCTTCGACGGGAGGGCGGGGGTAGAAATCTAATAAATAAATAAATAAAATTCAACAATACGTGTAAAAGCAGCAACACTTAGTGTATATATACAGTATTAAAATACAATATTAAAACCAGAAGTAATAATAAAAGTGCTAGTCACTGTAATGTCATCGCCATTCAATTTCAGTATCATGGGAAGTTAAACCCCCCCCCAACAACTGGTATCGTTTCCACAAACCATAGGGGTACCCTTTAAATTGTGGGGTTAACTTGGTGAGGTCTTGGCCTCTCCCTCCTCCACAGCAAACATATTGGGGGGGACAAGTTCTGCCTAAGGACATGGCACATGGATGAATGATTGGTGGCCTGGCTTCTTGCCTGGGTGGAGGTTGGACCTCTTCCTTGATTCCAGCAGCAGATGTAGAGAAGACCCTTGGGGAATCCCAGGGGTTCTCTTTGGAAAAAGCCAAGAATGAAGAGACTGAAGGAAAGTCCAGAGATAGACCACACAGGCAGGCGGGAAGCCACTCTTAACATGTACATTATTGTACATTTCGATGTACAGCAGAAAACAGCCCTTGAAACACTTACAGTTAGTGTTCCCTCTAAGTTGAGTTAGTGTGACCTAGCTCACAGTATTTTAGACTCCAGCTCACAGATTTTTGTTTTAGCTCCGGAGCAAACTGATTTATGCCGGAGCCAAACGGCTCGCTCACAACTTCAATGCCAGTAGCTCACAAAATAGAATTTTTGCTCATAAAACGCCACAGCATAGAGGGAGCGTTGCTTACGGTGTGGATGGAAGTTCAAGTGCAAACTGGACCTCCTTCCGTGGGTGCTAACGGGATCTCTTTCTTTCTTCCAACAGACGGCGATCAGAGGCACGAGGAGTTTGAGGAATTGCATCATCTATCACCAGATGATGTCAAGAATGAAGACTTGAGAGGAAACTTCAGGAATCAAGGCAGACCCAACATGCGGAAGGGAAGCCATAGAGTCGAGAAGGGGGATCAACCCGTTCCTTGCCAAGGGGAAGATTTCCATGGAGTAATTCCCATAGTGGAAGAAACATACAAGTGCTTGGAATGTGGAATGAACTCCTCAGATCAAACCCAATATAATATCCACCTGCAAATGCACAGTGGAAAGAAGACCCATCAATGCCTGGAATGTGGAAAGAGCTTCCTTTGCAGAACAGAGCTCCTTAAACATCAACAAACACACGCAGGAAAGAAACATTATAGCTGTTCAAACTGTAGTGAGAATTTCTCAAAGAAACCGGACCTTATTAAGCATCAAAGAAGTCATTCAGGAGAGAAGCCATTTACCTGTTCAGAGAGTGCAATGACATCCTCTGATGGAAGGCAGGGAAATCTGCATTTCCGAGGGACCATTTTAACAAAGGCATGTAAATGCTTTCAGTGTGGAAGGTACTTTAAATTCAGGACACAGCTGCTTGTTCACCGAAGAATCCACACAAGGGAGAAATCTTTTGAATGCTCAGAGTGTGGGAAGAGGTTCCGAGAGAGTGGCACTCTTCAACAACATCAAAGAAACCACAGGAATAAGAAACCTTTTGAGTGCTCAGAATGTGGAAAGAGATTCAGTCAGAGTGGCAAACTTCAGCTGCATGAAAGAACCCACACAGGGGAGAAACCTTTTGAATGCTCAGAGTGTGGAAAGAGATTCAGTCAGAGTAACAATCTTTTACAGCATCAAAGAACTCACACAGGGGAGAAACCTTTTGAATGCTCGGAGTGCGGAAAGCGATTCAGTCACAGATGTAGTCTTACAAATCATCTAAGAATCCACACAGGGGAGAAACCTTTTGAATGTGCTGAATGTGGAAAGCAATTCTGTAACAGTAGCAATTTTCTACAGCATCTAAGAACCCACACAAAGGAGAAACCGTTTGAATGCTCAGAGTGTGGAAAGACATTCAATAAGAACAGCCATCTTCAAGAACATCAAAGAACCCACACGAGGGAGAAACCTTTTGAATGCTCAGAATGCGGAAAGAGATTCAATCACAAATTTAGTCTTCAGCGGCACCTTAGAATCCACACAGGGGAGAAACCTTTTGAATGCTCAGAGTGTGGAAAGAGATTCAGATTGAGTGAGAGTTTTCAACAGCATCTTAGAACCCACACAGGAGAAAAACCGTTTGAATGCTCAGAGTGTGGAAAGAAATTCAGTCAGAGTGGCAATCTCCTACTGCATCAAAGAACCCACACCGGGGAGAAACCTTTTGAATGCTCAGAGTGTGGAAAGAGATTCAATCACAGACGTAGGCTTACAAAGCACCTAAAAATGCACACAGGGGAGAAGCCTTTTGCATGTTCTGAGTGTGGAAAGCGATTTTGTGACAGTAGCAATCTTCAGCGGCATCTAAGAACCCACACAAAGGAGAAACCGTATGAATGCTCAGAGTGTGGAAAGAAATTCAGTCAGAGCACCCATCTGCAGAAGCACTTAAGGACCCACACAGGGGAGCAACCTTTTGAATGCTCAAGCGTGTGGAAAGGAATTCAGGTTGAGTAGCCATCTTCCCAAGCATTTGAGAACTCACACAGGGGAGATACCTTTTCAGTGCTCAGAGTGTGGGGAGAGATTCAGTCAGAATGACAATCTTCAACTGAGTCTGGAAACACCTTCAAATGGAGCATCGCTTTTCAACAGGATCTAAGAACCCACACCAAAGAATTTTTTTTTTACATGCACAAGAGTGTGAAAAGAAATCCATTCAGAGGTGCGATCTTCGAAAGCGTCTACAAACTCATACAGGGAGAATCCTTCTAAATGCTCAGAGCGTGGGAAGAGATTCACCTAGCCTGACCATTTTCAACAGCATTAAAGACCTCACGCGATGAGAAACGGTATAGCTGCTTAGCTTGTGAAAGGAACTTTAATCTTAACCCATCTTTTGGGTATGTTGTAGGTATGTAGGGGTTTCGGCTGTGTTCCTGCAGAGTGCAGGGGGTTGGACTAGATGGCCTGCAAGGTCCCTTCCAACTCTAACATTCTATGATTCTATGATTTCACACAAAAAAGAAAACCACAAACCATAAAACGAGTTGAAACGGTGTAAATTCTTGTAAAGTGCTTGTATCGGCCCAGAATCCTTACTCTATCCTAGAAGAAATGGTAGAAATATTCAAACTGAGCACAGGGCTCAAACAGATCTCATGGGGAAGAAAGAAAGGATGTATACTGTGAGGAGGTTCAAGACCAGCCCCTATCTCCTTAACCACTAAAGAATCCACACAGGGGAAGAACCTCATAAGTACTTACTGTGTAGCAAGACCTTGAGGCAGAGATCCAACCTTCCTGTATCTCAGGTAATCCACACAAGGGTGAACTTTTCCTCTAGCAGGATCTGATGAGGCTTTTCTTCGAATGCCCAGGTGACTAGAGGCTCAGAAATGCTCCAAAAGTAGTTCTGCAAAGAAGGGCCATTTTACTGATTCCCCTTCTTCAATCTTATCTGCCAAGGTAGCCCCTTCTAATATCTGCAAAACTGGCAGATGAGAACCGTATTCATGAACTGATGCAGGCCTTGCTGAAAATTGTTAACGTGCTGATCGCTTAGGCTGAAAGGAGTTCACATCCAGTGCTATTAACTTCGCAATGCCTTTTTGTCCATGTGGGCTTCTTGTTTCTAAGATCCTTCGGTACATGAATATATGAAATACAAAATATGGAATTCTACTGTAGCCACTGTTTCTTGGGCCCACGTCGTTGGGACGTAGCAGCTGCTGTGGAGACTGCCCCAAGCTGACAGGAGTGGGTTCAAACTGAAAGTGACCTAGGTCTGATACTGCCCAATGCACTCCCGATTGAAATTTACCCCAAGGGGAAGGCAGCTTTGAGCAGTAACGTTTTATCCCTGGTTAATCTCATCAATCCCTTGTTAAGAGGGACCCCATGCATTAGCAAGCCCTCTGGACACATTTTTGGGTATAACTAGCCCAGTGCTGCTCCCTTTCTGTGTGTCTGCCATGGGCACCTACTGGCAGTGCACCCCCAAACATTGTTTGGGTCACGTTCCATCTTCACAGTCTCTACTCTGGAATCCTGATCTCCTGGATAGGTAAAAGTATAATTCCCCCAACGCCCTCCTATTATCCTTGCTCACCTCTGTACTTCCAATACTTGTGTGTATGTTTTAAAGTGTGTTTTATTTCTGTTATGCGTGCATTTTATTAGGATTGTCTTCTTTTTAATAAAAACAATCCTTTTAGGTTGAGCAATGGACTGGTTATTGGGAGCTCTATTAAAGGGAAATATCCCCGTAAACATAGGTAGGAGATCCCCGCTAATACCCCAACCTCTCGCTGAGGCCTGCTATTTTGCTAAATTCCCCTAGAAACTGAAGGGCAGCAATTTAGCTTCTGAAATCTACACCGGTAGAAGTGACACCTAGGACTGTCAGGCCGGATCTAGAATACCCCCTGGATGGCAAAAGTAACTGTAGATATGCAGTGTACGCCATACTGCATTGTCTTTGCAAGAGGGAGTATGTTGAATCTCAGAATAGTATGACTCATGAGCAAGGGAGCCCAGAAGGTATGCTGAAGCTTCCTTTCAGCATCTCTTATACAGTGTCTCTTTACTGTTGCTGTAGATTTTCCAGGTTGTGTGGCCGTGGTCTCGGCATTGTAGGACCTGTTGTTTCACCAGTAGCTGTGACTGGCATCCTCAGAGGTATAACACAGACAGATGGAGTGTGTCAAGGTGAGCAGAAAATGGTAGGCAAGTAATTTATTTCTACCCTGGAAGGTGGAGTAAGGCTGAGTCATTATCTTGTGTAGTTCTCCAGGCTATGAACATGCTAATGGCGGAGCTTTCCTGAGGAGGTTCTTTTGTCTATGGATTGTTTCTTGAGGAGGTTTCCTGTTTCTTGAGGAGGTTCTTTTGTGTGTGGAATGGCTATTGAAATAAATTACTTGCCTGCCATTTCCTGCTCACTTGGACACAGAGAGTCCTCCATCTTTTTGTGTTATACTTCTGAGGATGCCAGTCACAGCTGCTTGCGAAACGTCAGGTCCTACAATGCCGAGACCACGGCCACACAACCCAGAAAATCTACAGCAGCTAATGAACTCCGGCCGTGAAAGCCTTCGACAACATCTCCTTTGTTGTTCAGTCGCACAGTCGAGTCCGACCCTTCGCGACCCCATGGACCAGATTATGCCAGGCCCTCCCGTCTTCCGCTGTCCTCTGAAGTTTGCTCAAAACATCTCCTTACCGTCTTTAAAAAGGCACTTCCCCCACCAGACAAACAAACCCACAAAAACCCTGTACTACATTTCCGAAACGGTACATCAGACCGCTGTCTTCCTTCACCTGTGAGCCCCTTCATTGTTCCCAGACTTCATTTTTTAAAAGTATTCTCACATGGGGGCATGGAGCGGGCACGTGCTTTTCCTCGTCGGTTCACGCTTTTGACATTTGTGAAATGTCTTAAGCCCAGTCCTTGAACAGCTTTTGATGGCCACTAAGCGTGTGAGGAGATATGCCCGCCCAAAGCCACACTGGTGCCCTGCTGGTGTGGGGCAAATGTAGGGCTCATTTCCTGCAGGAGAGCACAGGAGCGGCGCTCCGGCAGCAAGCCCTGCCCCCTGCTCCCAGCAGCCCCCCTGCCTTTCCCGGCCCGCTGGCCGACCCAGTGGAACTGGCCCTCGAGCCGCTCTGTCACTGCCTGGGCCCAGGCACCTTTAAGACCAAGATTTATTCAGGTACAAGGTCTCCTTCCTCTGTGAGGGCAGATCTGCGCACTTCCCACCCCCATAGCTAGCAATCCAGAACAGTCCAGTGGAGCCTGAGCGGTGTGTGTTGCCTTCTGTCACACTTCCGGTGACGTCAGGGGGTGTGGCATATGCAAATGAGTTATGCTAATGAGCTGCACCTCTTTTTCTACAAATATCAAAGTGGGATTGTGTCAGGGGTCGTTTGCGTGTGGAATGGGGGCTCAGTACACTCAGTACACAGCTGGCCACATGACCACGGAAACGTCTTCGGACAGCGCTGGTTCTTTGGCTTTGAAACGGAGATGAGCACTGCAACGCTAGAGTCGGATTTGACTGGCTTTCGAACAAGGGAACCTTTACCTTTACTTATACTTCCCGAAGCCTCTCCCGCTTAGGTCGCGCAAGGGCTGCTGGGATGAAAAGGAGCTGTGGGAGGCAACAAACTCTGCCAAATGCACAAGGTTGCCAAGTCCAGGTTGGGAAATTCCTGGACGTTTGGGGATGGAGCCTGGGGGAGGGCAGGGTATACATGTATGGAGTCCACCCTCACAAAGCAGCCATTTTCTGAACACAAACTGTAGCCTGGAGATCACGTAATTCGAGACAATCTCCAGGCTCTTCTTGGACACTGGATATCAGGGAGCCTGGGTGGAGAACCAGCCAAAACGATTGGCCTTCTGGCCATCCAATCGGCATGAAGGAGTCATCCCATTCGGTCCCATCCGGGACTCCTTCCTGGGCCTCCAAGCTACCAAAGGCAAGCTTGGGATTCCTGCTGGCATCCCCTGAGCCCACGCCTTCTGGGACTGTGTCCTTGAGTTTCTCCTAGTTAATGTTAACTTGGGGGGGTTGGGGTTGTACCTCTCTCTCCTGGCTAAAAGGATGTTGTTCTTGCCACCCAGACCCCAGTGCAGGAGGGAGAACTTTGCATTTTGTTCCGGCTGCCTCGGCCAAATGAGTTGTGGAGTGATGGAGCGGGGAAGATGCAGCAGTTGGAACAGCCGTGTTCTCTCCCTGCGCATCCACTTTGCAAAACAGTGCTGCGGGCGAGTACTCGGACCCACATTTGTGGTGGTCCATGGTAGAAGAAGAAGAAGAGATTGGATTTATACCCCGCCCTTCACTACCCAAAGGAGTCTCAGAGCGGCTTACAAACTCCTTTCCCTTCCCCTCCCCAAAACAGACACCCTGTGAGGTAGGTAGGGCTGAGAGAGCTCTTTTGGTGTAGTGGTTAAGTGCGCGGACTCTAATCTGGGAGAACCGGGTTTGATTCCCCCACTCCTCCACTTGCACTTGCTGATGTGACCTTGGGTCAGTCACAAGCTCTGGCACAACTGTTTCTCTCAGAGCTCTCTCAGCCCCACCTACCTCACAGGGTGTCTGTTGTGGGGAAGGGAAGGGAAAGGAGATTGTAAACCACTCTGAGACACCTCTGGGTAGTGAAGGGTGGGGTATAAATTCAATCTCTTCTTCTTCTTCTTCCAGATTAGAGTCTGCAGTCTTAACCACTACACCAAACTGGCTCTGCCTGAGGAGGGCAGAAGGGCAGGCACTTTCATGGCTTTCTGCAAACTACGGAAAATGGCATTATTCAGGAGGGTTTTTACACAAGCAATAGGATTGCGTTGTCCAAAAGGGCTGTCACTTAGAGGAGGGCAGGGAGCTGTTCCTGTTGGCGGCAGAGGACTCGCAATGATGGGTTTAAACTGAGGGCAGGAAGGTGTCGGCTGGGTATTAGGAAAAACTTCTGTACAGTTAGAGCTGTGCCCACTCTCTCCTCACCGTGCGTAATTTTACAGACTTCTATCATGTCTCCCCTCAGTCACCTTCAATGCCCCCTCTAAGTTGTGGGGTCTTGTGAGCCAAAATTCTACTTGGTGAGCTGCTGGCATTAAAGCTCCAAGCGAGCACTTTGGCTGCTGTTAGCCGGATTGCACTTAATTATTAATAATAATGAGGGGAATATGATCGATTATCAATAAGCAATCGGCTGCGGGAGCGAACACCTGTGTATACAGAGGTCTAGCCCCACCAGGCGGTGTTGGTAACAGACCAGGAGACTTTATATAGTTGAAAAATAAAGTCTTTTACTGAAGTTCTTCACAATCAAACAATACACAGTCTCACACACAAATACTCAAGTCTAGGAAAATACAGAGAGAGGCAGAGCACATTTGCATTAGCAGGTAAATCGTTGTTGGGCAATACCTACCGGTTCCGTCGTGCAGAGCGTTCCTCAGGAAAAATGGAGGGGAAGGAAACTAAGAAAAATGGGGAAAACCACGTGGCCTGGCCGGCAGAGGTAGCACGTGGTAACTCAGGCTGCAGACCTAGAGTTTAATGATGGAGGCAAGGGTTGGGGATAGCAAGCTGGACATAAGAGGGTCAAAGGTTCAATAGGGGTCGAAGAGCAGAGAGAGACAGCCGGTGGTCAGGCGTCTCCTTATAAGCAGGAGGGAAGGGGCTGGTCACAACCCCTGGTTCCACCTCCTGGTAGGTCCGTCCCTAAAAATACCCTATTGGTTGGAAGGTCTAGGGGAGGTGTACCTGAGGAGTGGTCAATATTGAGAGCTAGAAGCTTAACTCATGTCTGACACCTGGTAGCAGCTAGGATGAGTCACCAGGCCGATTCCATTGTCTTCTTGATGGCATTAGCCAGGCTGCTGATGGCCATCAATTAGTTGCCGGGCAACCGTGAATAGTCTCTGCCAGGTCTACGTGTGGTCTTGCAGGTGAGGGGGAAGGGAAAGAGGCTGCTTGCCTGCTTTAGGAGGAAGTCTTACTGGCGGTTTTTGGAGTTCTTAGTCCTTGTATTTCATCAAGGCATGTTGCTGTGTTTAGTGCATACTGGGTCTGTTCCATTCTCCTTCATGAGGAACAGGCTGGTAACCTATGCTGGGCACTGGAGCTGCTGGGGAGGTCAGGAGAACATCTCTTGCCTCAGTGCAGTCTCTTCTGGTATTGTGGTGGGGTTACCATGTGGTTCAGTCCCTTAGGTATACACTGGCACAGTTTATTGTTTTATTATAGTTCATAAAGAGGCTCAAAAGCCTTACAAGGCAACACTGCTGCATCAGTTAGTTTGCTCTGGAGCCCTCCCTTCCTGAGCTAAGGCAGAAATGTGTGAGCCGGAAGCTGAAAAACTGTGAGCTAGCTCACACTCACTCAGCTTAGGGGGAACACTGGCTGTAACCTTGTTCAGACAGAAGTGTCTGGTGTGTCCCCTGGCCCCACTTATGGAACGTTTTTGCCCGGTCACCGTGACGGAAGTTGACAAGCTCTTGGGACCTGGGTAGGCCACCATTTGCTCATCCCGGTTGCTGACCTCATGTAAAGACAGGGTTGCCATCCTCCAGGTGGTGGCTGGAGAACTACTGAGATTACAAGGTGACAGAGCACCGTTCACTTGGAGAAGATGGCCGCTGTGAAAGGTGGATTCTGTGGCATTTATATCCCACTGAAATCTCCCCTTTCCACAAACCCCGCCCTCCTCAGGTTCCGCCCTTCAAGTATTTCCCAACATGGAGCTGGCAACTCTAGGTAAAGACCACATTATGGTGTTCATCATCAATCATTCACTGATTCAGGGTACCTTCCCTCAGCAGCTGGAAGGAAGAGGAGGAGGAGATTGGATTTATACCCTGCCCTTCACTACCCAAAGGTATCTCAGAGTGGCTTTCCCTTCCCCATAACAGACCTACCCTGTGAGGTAGGTGGGGCTGAGAGAGCTCTCCCGAGAACTCCTCATGAGAGAACAGCCCTGAGAGAACTTGTGACTGACCCAAGGTCACACCAGCAGTTGCATGTGGAGGAGTGGGGAATCAAACCCGGTTCTTCCAGATTAGACTTCACACTCCTAACCACTACACCAAACTAGTCATCCACCTACCCCTTAAAATATATATATATATCTACAAAAAAATGTAGGTATCAGGGGATTTCTGTTAAATTGGATGACATCATTCCTTATGGATTGCTGTTGGAGACCACTTATCAGTGTGGGACGGATCTTGTGGGTTCCATGGGGTAGAATTCTGTTCTCCATGCTTTTCTATCCCTCCGTAAAGGCCTTAGGCCAAATAATTCATATGTCATTGCAGGCTTTCACAGTCGGAGTTCATTAGTTGATGCAGATTTTCCAGGCTGTATGGCCATGATCTTGGCATTGTAGTACCTGATGTTTCGCCAAAAGCTGTGACTGGCAGCCTCGGAGGTATAACACAGAAAGATGGAGTACTCTCTGTGTCAAGGTGAGGAGAAAAATGGTAGGCAGGTAATTTTTATCTACTCAGGAAGGTGGGGTAGGGCTGAGTCATGATCTTGTAGGAGTTCCCCAGGCTGTGACATGTTAATGGAGGAGCTTTCCTGAGGAGGTTCTTTTGCATATGGATTGGCTGTTGAAATTCTAATCTTATCTGTAGCGCTGTTGTAAGATGCAGAGCATTTTGTGTTTTTCAGGACAGGAAACCATGCCCTATTTATTTTTAAACTCTCTTCTTTCCTGTTGAAACTGTGTTTATGAATTTCAATGGCTTCCCTGTGGAATCTGACATGGTAATTGGAAGTGTTGTCCAGAATTTCAGTGTATTGGAATAAGATATTGTGTCCTGTTTGAGTTAGGCTATGTTCAGCCACTGCTGATTTTTCAGCAGTAATCATTCATAGCTTACCCAACCCTATATCCTCCTTATACAAATTTCTTAAAGTAAAGGTAAAGGTTCCCTTGCTCGAAAGCCAGTCAAATCCGACTCTAGGGTTGCGGTGCTCATCTCTGTTTCAAAGCCGAAGAGCCAGCGCTGTCCGAAGACATTTCCATGGTCATGTGGCTGGCATGACTAAACACCAAGGCACACGGAATGCTGTTACCTTCCCACCGAAGTGGTACCTATTTGTCTACTTGCAATTTCTTGCTTTTGAACTGCTAGGTTGGCAGGAGCTGGAACTAGAGACAGGAGCTCACAGTGCCTGGTTTCTGTGGTTAACTGGTTAATATTGAACAAATGGAAACTAAAGCTGTAAAGGAGGGGTGTCGAACTCATTTGTTATGATGGCCAGATCTGACATAAATTGGACTTCGTCAGGCTGGGCCACGCATGTCATAAAATGCAATGCCAGGTAGCGAAAGTATAAACTTTATAAGGGACACTGACAAACACAATTAAAGGTATTATTTTTTAATTTAAAATACAAACATGCTTAAAACATTAACAGTCTTTGCAATACTTTGTTAACAGCCTTTGATAACTGACACCTCTTGCTCTGAATTATTGCACCAAGATCTGGAGACAATGTCCGTGCTGGAGTAATCTTGAGTATGTCTGGAATGGGGAGCAAACCCTTTTCCCAGCCTGCTCTTGTGATCAATACTCTGAGGCTACGACCCAGGGGAAAATATGAAATGGCTGAACATTGCAAGCTTCCCACCCTGCCCCCCCGGTCTACTCAGAGTGACAGGGGCTCTCCAGGGTCTCAGGTTGAAGTCTTTCTCATTATAAGCCACAGTACATCAAGGGAAAAGGGAAGCAGTTACTTAAGAGAGCCAGTGTGCTCTAATTAAGATCTGGGGAACCTTGAGTTCAAATCCTCACTACGTCATGGAAGCTTGCTGGGTGACCTTGGGCCAATCACACACGCTCAGCCTAACCTACCTCACAGGGCTGTCGTTGTGAGGATCAAACAGAGGAGGGGCTTTTCCTGTGCCATTCCTATTCCCTTCCTCAGTTTCCTTCCAACAACCCTGTGAGGTAGGTTAGTCTGGGAGAGAAGGGCCGGCCCACGGTTTACCTAGTAACTGTACATCGCTATTATCTGATCTCCTCAGGGAAGTAACTGCGGGTCCAGTTCTTCCACATTTTATCAAGCCAGCTAATCCTGTTGAAACCAAGCACACGTGCGTAAGGCATGCACGAAGAGAGCTACTCTGGCTGCGCTTCACACTTGACATCACCCCACTCTTTCATCAGATTTTACCTAAGAAAAAGGTAGTTTTCCCCTCCATTCCTGTTATGTATTATGTACATAGCCTGAATGGAGAATGAGCCCGAACTTCAGTCACAAGCTCCATAGACTCCCAGTATCCTAAAACCAACAACCTGATTGGTCCGTTCCACAACATCAGCCAATCAAGAAAGACTGACTTTCGGCGGGAACAAACCCTATTGGTCTTAAGCGCCCACTCACGACTGGACCTTAGTATTCTAGGGGTGTGGGTTTAGCTAGTTCTAAATTGTATATAAATTGGGATTGTTCTGTGTCTTGGTTGTTGTGTTTTGAGCTGAATAAAGAAATCACTTTGAGAAAAGCCGCCTCAAGCCCCAGTATATCATAATTCCCAAACAGACTTTTGGGTTTACTTTGAAAATAGCCTCCCTGGGAACCATAAATCTTCCACACACTATGCTCTGTCAGAAGCAACACCAGAAATACACAAGACATCAGATATCCATTTTTTTTAAAAAAAAAAATCCACATTCCTGAGAAACCACCAGTGCCAAGGCTTTTCTTTCTCCTCACATTCAAAACCAAAAATACCTCTAAAAAATAATACAAACCAGGCTTTGAGCAAACCAAGCAGTGGCGTTGGCCTCTACACTCCGACCCAGACCCAGAAGCACAGGAGAGAGCAGAGTGAGTTTTCACGTACCTTTCCACTCTCGGTGCGAGCAGAATTTATCTTTTACGACACACGTCTTGCCTGTGCATTCCTGCAAACCAGAAGCAGGGGTGGGGAGAGTTCTCCACAGCAGTACCCGCGTTCTTTCACCTTCCCGGGCCAGTTTGGTGTAGTGGTCAAGTGCGTGGACTCTAATCTGGGAGAACCGGGTTTGATTCCCCACTCCTCCCCTTGCACCTGCTGATGTGATCTTGGGTCAGTCGTAAGCTCTGGCACAGATGTTCTTGAAAAAGGGCAGTTTCTGTCAGAGCTCTCTCAGCCCCACCTACCTCACAGGGTGTCTGTTATGGGGAGGGGAAGGGAAAAGAGTTTGTAAGCTGCTCTGAGACTCCCTTGGGTAGTGAAGGGCGGGGTATAAATCCAATTTCTTCTCTACCTCACAGGGTGTCTGTTGTGGGGAGGGGAAGGGAAGGGAGTTTGTAGGCCACTCTGAGACTCCTTTGGGTAGTGAAGGGCGGGGTATAAATCCAATCTCTTCTTCTTCTTCTTCTTATTCCCCCTCCCACTTTAGCCTGCCTGTTTTCCTCACTTCCAGCTCCGGCAGGTTTGGGGTAGTGGTTAAGTGCGTGGACTCTAATCTGGGAGAACCAGGTTTGATTCCCCACTCCTCCGCTTGCAGCTGCTGGATGACCTTGGGCAAGCCATAGTTCTGTCAGAGCTGCTCTTGAAAAGAACAGTTTCTGTCAGAGCTCTCTCGGCCCCACCTACCTCACAGGGTGTCTGTTGTGGGGAGGGGAAGGGAAAAGAGTTTGTAAGCTGCTCTGAGACTCCAAGTAAAGGGTGGGGTATAACTCCAATCTCCTTCTCCTCCTGCTTTCATCTCCTTTCCAAATGTGTGGGGGGGAAGCAGGGGGTAAAATGGCTTGAAGCCATTTCACCCCCTGCATTCTCCCCACACACACTTTTGGCAGGAAGCAAAATTGAGGGTTCGTAGCCCTTTCTTATATGCCCAGGATAATGCCAATTGCCACAAGGCAGGAAATTTTCCTCCAGGCCAGATTGGCACAAGGATCTTGGAGATTTTTTGGCCCAGAACACGGACACAGGGGAAGCGGGGGATCAAGAAGTTCTGAATTTCCCACATTGTGGAGGAGGTTGGACTAGATGGCCCTTGAGGTCCCTTCCAGCTCTATGTTTCTTTCCAAGAGGCTATAAAGTTTCAACTCTTTGTGGAATCTGTGGTTTTTCTTCAGGTGTGATATACAAGAAAAGTTATTGTCACAGGCTAAGCAGGTTCATGATTTCTCCTCTTGTAGATTCTTTCAAGCCGTTGAACACAGGATCTGTGAGTGAGGCTCTTTCTGAGCTCTGAGCATTCAAAAGGTTTCTCTGTGGCTTCTTCGATGCTGTTGAAGAGTGCCCCTGTGACGGAATTTCTTCCCACATTCTGAGCATTTGAAAGGTTTCTCCCCGGTGTGGATTCTTTGATGCTGTTGAAGAGTGCCACTCTGTCTGAATTTCATTCCACACTCTGAGCATTGAAAAGGTTTCTCACCTGTATGGGTTCTTAAATGCTTCTTAAGTGTGCTAGTTAAACTGAATCGCTTCCCACATTCCGAGCATTCAAAAGGCTTCTCACCTGTATGGATGCTTAGATGCCGTTGAAGATTGGAACTGCAACTGAATTTCTTTCCACACTCCAAGCATTCAAAAGGTTTCTCCCCTGTGTGGGTTCTAAAATGCTGCCGAAGAATGCCAGTCCGATTGAATTTCATTCCACACTCTGAGCATTCAAAAGGTTTCTCCCCCGTGTGGGTTCTCTGATGGTCTAGGAGATGGGCACTCCGATAGAATCTCCTTCCACAGTCTGAGCATTCAAAAGGTTTGTCCCCTGTATGGGTTCTAAGATGCCTTTGGAGAGCGCTATTCCGACTGAATCTCCTTCCACACTCTGAGCACTCAAAAGGTTTGTCCCCCGTGTGGGTTCTAAGATGCTGTTGAAGAGTGTAAGCCCGATTGAATTTCATTCCACACTCTGAGCATTGGAAAGGTTTCTCCATCGTGTGGATCCCTTGATACTGTTGAATATGTCCACTCTGACTTAATCTCTTTCCACACTCTGAGCATTCAAAAGGTTTCTCTCCTCTGGGTATTCCGTGGTGCACAAGGAGCTGTGATATGCATCTGAAGTCGTTCCCACACTGAAAACAGTTGTGTGCCTTCATTATACTGTGCTCGGGAAAATGTATATTGACCTTTCTTTCATCGGAGAACATCATTCCACTCTCTGAGCAGACAAATGAGTTCTCTCCCGAATGAACCCTTTGGTGCTGAACAAGGTCTGCTCTGCGGATCAAGGTCTTTCCACACTCCAGCCATCGATGGGTCTTCTTCCCCATGTGCATTTGCAAATGGACGTAATATTGGGTTTGATCTGAGAACTTCATTCCACACTCCAAGCACTTGTCCGTTTCCTCCACCCTGTGAATTACTTCGCGTAAATCCCCCCTCCGGCAAAGAACGGTTTTATCCCTGTTCTCAACCATGTAGCTTCCGTCCTTCCTCTTGGGTCCACCTTGATTCCCGATGTTTCCTCTCAGATCTTCATTCTTGATTTCATCTGGCGATAGATGGTGCAGTTCCTCACCCTTCTCATTCCTCTGATCAGACCCTGCTGGAATAAAAAAGAGAGATCCCGTTAGAACCCATGCGAGGAGGTCTGAAACCTGGGGATTAGAAAGAAGAAGTGGAGGAGGAGGAGGAGGAGGAGGAGATTGGATTTATACCCCACCCTTCACTACCCAAAGGAATCTCAGAGCGGCTTCCAATCTCCTTTCCCTTCCCCTCCCCACATCAGACACCCTGTGAGGTAGAAGAAGAAGAGATTGGATTTATACCCTGCCCTTCACTGCCCAAAGGAGTCTCAGAGCAGCTTCCAATCTCCTTTCCCTTCCCCTCCCCACATCAGACACCCTGTGAGGTAGAAGAAGAAGAGATTGGATTTATACCCTGCCCTTCACTGCCCAAAGGAGTCTCAGAGCAGCTTCCAATCTCCTTTCCCTTCCCCTCCCCACATCAGACACCCTGTGAGGTAGAAGAAGAGATTGGTTTATACCCTGCCCTTCACTGCCCAAAGAGTCTCAGAGCAGCTTCCAATCTCCTTTCCCTTCCCCTCCCACATCAGACACCCTGTGAGGTAGAAGAAGAAGAGATTGGATTTATACCCTGCCCTTCACTGTCCAAAGGAGTCTCAGAGCAGCTTCCAATCTCCTTTCCCTTCCCCTCCCCACATCAGACACCATGTGAGGTAGAAGAAGAAGAGATTGGATTTATACCCCGCCCTTCACTGCCCAAAGGAGTCTCAGAGCGGCTTCCAATCTCCTTTCCCTTCCCCTCCCCACAACAGACACCCTGTGAGGTAGGTGAGGCTGAGAGAGCTCTGAGAGAAACATCTCTTTTTCAAGAACAGCTCTTGTCAGAACTTGTGACTGATCCCAGGTCACATCAGCAGGTGCAAGTGGAGGAGTGGGGAATCAAACCCGGTTCTCCCAGATAAGAGTCCGTGCACTTAACCACTACACCAAACTGGCTCTCACAGTGCTGGCTTATTTACTTATTTATTATTTATTCGTTTGATTTTCATCCCGCCCTCTCCGCCAAGGCGGGCTCAGGGCGGCTTACATAAAACAGCGATAGCTAAACAACAATATAAATAAATATAACTATCAGCCTGAAATACACACACGGTTATTAAAAACAATTTACATAACGATGGCAATAACAGTAGTAGTAAAGTGCACACTACATCCTACAGCGGTAGTTCCACTATCGGCAGGCTCAGGGCTGGAAATAATATTGGCACAGGGCGCGGGTGGTAGAATGCAGCCCGTTACCTAAACGCCTGGCGGAAGAGCTCCGTTTTCACGGCCCTGCGGAACTGTGACAGGTCCCACAGGGCCCTGATCTTCTCTGGAAGCTCGTTCCGCCAAGTTGGAGCGACCACTGAGAAGGCCCCGGTCCTGGTCGATACCAGCCCGGCATCCTTCGGGCCAGGGACGGCCAGACGATTTTGTGACCCTGACCATAGTGCTCTCTGGGGAACATGTGGGGAAAGGCGGTCCCTCAGGTAGGTAGGTCCCTGACCATAAAGGGCTTTAAAGGCAAGCCCCTGACTGGTTATCTCTGGCTTTTCTCTGTTTGTGTGAGGGTTTTGGGGGTTTTTTTTGCGGCAGACACTCTCCTGCCTCAAGGAAGCGGCATTATTTATTTATTTATTACTCTCGATTTGTCTCCCGCCTTAACCGAAGGAATGCCTTCTCTCTTTGAGAGGCACACATTGTATCTTCAGACTCCATTTTCTCATTCTGTCTTCGAAATGTGTTGATGTCAAAGATTTTCTGCTGGGGGAAACGGGAAAGGAACCGCAGAACGGTAGGATTTCAGTAGAGGCACCCCTTCTCGGGATAGAAGCTGTTTTCTGGAGACTCCCAGTTTAGCTTTTCATGTTGGTGTTCTGTGACCTTTTCTCTTACACAGAGGTGTGAAAGATCACTGCTGTACCTTTACAAGCCATGAAATGAGCCTTGTTTTTCAAGATCCCGTCCCTCCTACGGTATGCTGGTCTCTTCATTATTTGCCGTGTGAGTCTTGTACTTTATTTATTTATCTATTTATTAATCTCGATTTGCATCCCGCCTTGCCTGCCTGTTTTTTTTTTTGCAGCAGACACGGGGGAAGGGAAAGGAGAAGGGAAAGGAGTTTGTAAGCCGCTCTGAGACTCCTTTGGGCGAGGTATAAATCCAATCTCTCTCTCTCTCTATTTAAAATACAATAAAATGCAGATACAGAAAGACAGTGCAATAAAATCCCATATATGCAACAATAAACATAAAATGCAGTTCGTGCGGATGGCAGTTTCTATGAGAGGGTCCGATGTAGCTAGACCAGCATCCATGGTTGCTCTTAGTGCCGGGAACATGTGGGTCATGATAACTCATTCATCAGTGGTGGCTCCTAATCGAAAGCCTGGTGGAGGAGTTCAGTTTTACGGGCCCTGCGGGACTGTAAGAGGCCCCACAGGGCCCTGAGGTCCTCCGGGAGTTTGTTCAACCAGTGCGGAGCCGCCACTGCAAAGGCCCTGGCTCTGGTGATGGCCAGTCTGGTGTCTTTCGGGCCAGGGAGAGTTAGGCGATTTAATGACCCTGACCCTGAGGTGGAAGGGACAACCTCTGTGAAGGTTGCCTCCTTGGGAAGAAATGGGCTTAACCCTCCTCTTACCTGCATGGCTCCGTGGTCCATCTCCATGTCCAAAGAGTCCTTCGGGATCTTCGTTCTTGGCTTTTTCCAAAGAGAACCCCTGGAATTCCCCAGCTGTCTCCTCTACATCTGCTGCTGGAAGAAAGAAAGAAGTTCTGATCAGCATCCATGCAAGAAGCCAAGGTACCAGTCAGGCACTGCTCAGGAATGGGTATGCGTTCCTTTTATCAGATCTTCTTTCCTCCCAAACTGAGACGCTGATCACATCTTATGCCTGCCAGGCCCTCCCTGTAGAGCTGTTTTTATATTCTGCCCATTCATCCTCTCCACAGACTCCCCATATGTACTTTAAGAGAAAAAGTGGCAGACACCCCCCCACTGTTCCCGTTTGACTTGCCGTGCAGCTCTTTTGATTCTCTGCACTTGACGATTAAAGAAAACAAGTTATCAAGACATCTAGTCCTTCAACCGCACTGAGAGTTTCCTTCCAGTTTTGAACAGAGCCAGGAGGAGGAGGAAGAAGAGGAGGAAGAAGAGGAAGAAGAAGAAGAGACTGGATTTATACCCCGCCCTTCACTTAGAGTCTCAGAGCGGCTTACAAACTCCTTTCCCTTCCCCTCTGCACAACAGACACCCTGGGAGGTAGGCAGGGCTGAGAGGGCTCTGATGGAGAACTGCCCTTGAGAGAACAGCTGTGCCAGAGCTTGTGACTGACCCAAGGTCACATCAGCAGGTGCAAGGGGAGGAGTGGGGAATCAAACCCGGTTCTCCCAGATTAGAGTCCGCGCACTTAACCACTATGCCAAACTGGCTCTGGAGGAGGAGGAGGAGGAGATTGGATTTATACCCCACCCTTCACTCGGAGTCTCAGAGCGGCTTACAAACTCCTTCCTCTTCCCCTCCCCACAACAGACACCCTGGGAGGTAGGTGCAACTGAGAGAGCTCTTTCCAGAACTGCCCTTGAGAGAACAGCTCTGACAGAACTATGGCTTGCCCAAGGTCATCCAGCAGCTGCAAGTGGAGGAGTGAGGGAATCAAACCCGGTTCTCCCAGATTAGAGTCCATGCACTTAACCCCCACACCAAACTGGCTCTCTGGAGCTGGTTTTCAGCCTCCCCAGAATACATTTTTTTGGGGGGGAAGGGGGAGAGCCAGAAGTTCACCATGTCAACCCCACAGTTCAACGGGGAACCCCATCATTTTTGGCAAAAGGCGCCGTTTTTCAGGGGGGTAGGTAATGACAGATGAGAAAAGCAACCCTGCAGTGCAGGCTGCCTTTCTCAAGGTCAGAGCCGTTTCCTTGCTAATTCTCTGGGCCTGAGCCTGGCCTGTCTGTCGCCTAATGCACAGTCGTGTCTGAATCATCCAGGCATTCCTGCCTTTCCTAGAAGCACAGAGTCAACCTGTCTCTCCGGAAGGAAGTATATCTTATTTTCAGCGATAGATGGCCAGAAGACTGGCTTTTCAGGCCTCAAGGTCATCAACTTGTTTCAGTAGAGTCAGGCCCTCTGGAAGCCCGTCCTAGGGAAACACACAGTGCCAAAAAAGTCCAGATAAGACCCCAGAAGACCCCAAACACCTGCAACATGTAGGTAACACGCAGGAAATGTACAGATATGCACGTGTTCAGCCTGACCAATGTTCCCTCTAAGCCGTGGAGTCCTGTGAGCAAAAATTCTACTTTGTGAGCTGCTGGCATTAAAACTGTGAGCAAGTGATTTGGCCACTGCATACATTAGTTTGCTCTGGAGTCCTCCTTCTTGAGCCAAGGCAAAAATGTGTGAGCTGGAGGCTTAAAAACTGTGAGCTGGCTCACACTAACTCAGCTTAGAGGGAACACTGAGCGTGACCGGTGTGATGTGATGTAAATCCGGGGAAGTTAGTTTGGCAGGCCCTTAGAGCAGCACAGGGTTGTTGTCAGCCCTCTTCCCTGGAGACAGGAGGAGACAGCGCTGGCCGGCAATGTTCCCTCTAAGCTGTGGACTCTTGTGAACAAAAAATTCTACTTTGTGAGCTACTGGCATTAAAGTTGTGAGGGAGCGATTTGGCTGCTGCATAAATTAGTTTGGTCTGGATCCGTCCCTTCCTGAGCTAAGACAAAAATGTTTGAGCTAGAGGCTAAAAAACGGTGAGCTAGCTCACACTAACTCGGCTTAGAGGGAACACTGCTGGCTGGCCTTGGAGAAACCTGGGCATTGGGGAGCATTGAATGGGCAGGCATACCTGGCTTCTCTGTTTGGGTGTGTGTTTTTCTGTGGCAGACACTTTCCTGCCTCAAGGGGTTGGATGGGGCTTAACCTTTGGGAAAGAGCTGGTAGGTTAAGTGTGTGGACTCTAATCTGGGAGAACCGGGTTTGATTCCCCACTTTTCCACTCGCAGCTACTGGATGACCCTGGGCGAGCCACAGTTCTGTCAGAGCTGTTCTTGAAAAAGAGCAGTTTCTGTCAAAGCTCTCTCAGTCCCACCTAACTCACAGGGTGTCTATTGTGGGGAGGGGAAGGGAAAGGAGCTTGTAAGCCACTCTGAGACTCTGAGTGAAGGGTGGGATATGAATCCAATCTCTTCTCTTCTTCTTGGTCATTAGGTCTTGGGGAGATGGAAGGTGGCTGCAATGCTTTGTCTCTCCTCTTGTTGCTCAAGCAAACTGTGCTTCAACTGAGAACTGCTCTCTGTGGTTACTGGGCTGAAAGGGTCACTGGGAATCTCTTCAACAGTCCACAATTCCACCCTCTTGGGGTGAGACTGACCCCCCTCACTGCAATAGGGGGTGCTGTGTGGTTTGGCTTGAGCGATGCCTTGAGGACGTGTCTCCTGATGCTCATCCGAAACCTACTCTCCTGTCGCTTAAAGGTAAAGGTTCCCCTTGCTCGAAAGACAGTTGAACCCGACTCTAGGGTTGCGGTGCTCATCTCCATTTCCGAGCCAAAGAGCCAGCACTGTCCGAAGATGTCTCCATGGTCATGTGGCCAAGCATGACCAAACACCGAGGTGCACGGAACGCTGTTACCATCCCACCGAAGCGGTACCTATTTATCTACTTGCAATTTCTTGCCTTCAAACCACTAGGTTGGTGGGAGCTGGGGCCAGAGGTGGGAGTCTCGAACTGCCGAACTACCAACCTTCCAGTCTGCAGATCAGCGTCTTAACCTCTGATCCACTGAGGCTCCTATCACTTGCGCCCTGTCCAATCCTTCCCTCTGGAACAGCAGAGGCCACTTCCTGCAGTCTTCCATGGGACAACTCCCCAGGTATTTTAACAGCACCACCCTTTCTCCCCTCAGCCTTTTCTTCTCCAGGCTAAACATCCCCAGTTCCCTCATCCTTCCCTCATCTTTCCCTTGGGGGGGGGTTGCAGTGTTAACTGGTGGGACTACCTGCTGCAGGCCACCCCTGCAAGGTAGAACACCTCCAAAGAAAGCACTCAAACCCATCTCCACCTAATATTAAGGCCTGAAGGCATACAGGAGACCGTTGTACGCACGGTCCGATGTGTCTTTGGCCTCGTCCAGTAGGGCTGTTCTTAGGTAACCCCCTCTTTTCCTGAAATATCCAGTACTTAAGGATAGTGCAGCAACTCATGAGCCGCAGCTGAGCTCAACCCCAGAGGGAGTTTTTGAGCCTCCAGATCCCAGGCCCCAGAAGGCCTCCCTCCCTCCTTATCCAGTGACCTTGAGAATTCTACCAAGCCAAAATCTGCTTAGAAGTGAAGCAGAAATGTCCCATGGGCATTCCCTGCCCGTTTCCCTTCACATAATCATGACAGATACCCACTTGCCGGCAGCTCGTTTGGAAAGGAAGTAGCCTCTTGAGATCTTCCTCTTGAGATCTTCTCCAGCCATTCTTCGGACGCGAGGCCTTTGTCTGTTTCCACCGTAGTCTCTCTTACATTCCTGGCTTCTTCGAAAGACAGAGAGAGGAAGAAGTGATCATGCTTATATGGGAAAGGAAACCAATCCAAGGAAGAGCAAAAATTCTTCTGGAAGGATGGAGACACAGTCAAGATCAAGGCCCACAATCTGAACCAGTACAAGGCGGATGGATTCATACCACATCACAGTCAGAGTGGATAGCTGTAATCCAGTCTGGGGCAAGGGCATGTTGTAAAGGTTGAAAACTGAGAAACTGGGATCTAGACCCTTCCAGAGTCTTTAAGAGAACATAAGAGAAGCCAATGTTGGATCAGGCCAATGGCCCATCCAGTCCAATACTCTGTCACACAGTGGCCAAAAATACCAGGTGCCATCAGGAGGTCCAGCAGTGGGGCCAGGACACTAGAAGCCCTCCCACTGTTGCCCCCCCCAAGCACCAAGAATACAGAGCATCACTCGCCCCAGAGTCCCTATCTATAACTTGGGGCTAATAGCCACTGATGGACCTCTGCTCCAGATGTTTATCTAATTCTTGAAGCCGTCCATGCTTGTAGCTGCCACCATCTCCCGTGGCAGTGAATTCCACGTGTTCATCACTCGTTGGGTGAAGAAGGACTTCCTTTTATCTATTCTAATCCGACTGCCCAGCAATTTCATTGAGTGCCCACGAGTTCTTGTATTGTGAGAAGGGGAGAAAAGTATTTCTTTCTCTTCCTGCTCTATCCCATGCATAATCTTATAAACCATGTCACCCCTCAGCCGCCATTTCTCCAACATAAGAACATAAGAGAAGCCAATGTTGAATCAGACCAATGGTCCATCTAGTCGAACACACTGTCACACAGTGGCCAAAATGTACCAGGTGCCATCAGGAGGTCCATCAGTGGAGCCAGGACACTAGAAGCCCTCCCACTGCTGCCCCCTCCAGCACCAAGAATAGAGTGCGTCACCTGCCCCAGACTGAGAGTTCCCATCTATATCCTGTGGCTAATGGCCACTGATGGACTTCTGCTCCATATGTTTATCTAATTCCCTCTTGAAGCTGTCCATGCCTGTAGCTGCCACTCCCTCCTGTGGCAGTGAATTCTATGTGTGAATCACACTTTGGGTGAAGAAGTATTTCCTTTTATCTGTTCTAACCCGACAACTCAGCAATTTCATCGAGTGCCCTCCAAGCCAAAGAACCCCGAGCGCCATAACCTTTCTTCATAGGGAAAGTGTTCCCACCCTTTGATCATTCCAGTTGCCCTTTTCTGCACTTTTCCCAAACCCTATAATATCCTTTTTGAGATTTGGTGACCAGAACTGCACACAGTATTCCAAATGAGGTCGTACCTCTCAGCTGCGGCTTGGCCTCAGGCCAGGACACCCTCTCTGGCTTGGGTGGTGGCCACAACACTGGCCTCAGTTGCCCCCTCAGTTGGCTTGTGTCACTCTACCCAGCTATGCTGAACATCCCCTTCCACTGCTACCCCAAGTCCTTCAGGCCTCTGGTGGGGGGGCAAGTAGCTGGGCTGGTCTTATGAGCATATACTGCTGTTCAATATTTTGGTGGAGGAGGAGATTGAACATAACATAAGAACATAAGAACATAAGAGAAGCCAATGCTGAATTAGGCCAATGGCCCATCTAGTCCAACACTCTGTCACACAGCGGCCAAAATATACCAGGTGCCATCAGGAGGTCCAGCAGTGGGGCCAGGGCACCAGAAGCCCTCCCACTGCTGCCCCCTCCAGCACCAAGAATAGAGTGCATCACCTGCCCCAGACTGAGTATTCCCATCTATACCCTGTGGCTAATAGCCACTGATGGACTTCTGCTCCATATATTTATCTAATTCCCTCTTGAAACTGTCCATGCTTTTAGCTGCCACCACTTCCTGTGGCAGTGAATTCCATATGTTAATTACTCTTTGGGTGAAGAAGTATTTCCTTTTATCTGTTCTAACCCGACCGCTCAGCAATTTCATGGAGTGCCCACGAGTTCTTGTATTGTGAGAAAAGGAGAAAAGTACTTCTTTCTCAACCTGCTCAATCCCATTCATAATCTTATAAACCTCGATCATGTCACCCCTCAGCCGTCGTTTCTCCAAGCTAAAGAGCCCCAAGCGTTTTAACCTTTCTTCATAGGGAAGGTGTTCCAACCCTTTTATCATTCTAGTTGCCCTTCTCTGCACTTTTTCCAATGCTACAATATCCTATATTATATAGGATATATAATGCTATAATTGGATTCATACCCCGCCCTTCACTACCCAAAGGAGTCTCAGAGTTGCTTACAAACTCCTTTCTCTTCCTCTCCCCACAACAGACACCCTGTGAGGCAGGTGGGGCTGAGAGAGCTCTTGACAGAAACTGCTCTTTTTCAAGGACAGCTGTGCCAGAGCTTGTGACTGACCCAAGGTCACATCAGCAGGTACAAGGGGAGGAGTGGGGAATCAAACTCGGTTCTCCCATATTAGAGTCCGCGCACTTAACCACGACACCAAACTGGCTCTCTTTTGATTCATACCTCATCCCAATGGCAGCAATTCGCACCTTTGGCACCTATGGAAGATCCTTACCCAGAGAGGCCACGCTCCCGTAGTTCTCCAGCATGACTTCCTGGTAGAGAGCTCTTTGGCCCGGATCCAGCAAGGCCCACTCCGCCTCGGTGAAATAGACGGCCACCTCCTCAAAGGAAAAGGGACACTGAAAGAAAAAGCAGGTTCCCTCGTCAGAGATCAGGCCAGGCAGAGACTGCACTTTCAACAGGTGCATTCTGGGAGGTCGAAGCATGCAGAGCTTGGTATGTGTAAAGGCAGTGCCGTTCCGAGCCCCTCTTGCTTGGACGGCAGGAGGAAAAGCCCCCATGAGAAGTAGTCCAAGCCCCCGAGAACCTCCAAGCAATCCTGGAGGGTTTTTTGTCATCTTCTGGACGTGGAACAGCAGTCACTGAAGGTGTGGAGGGGGAGGTATTTGTGAATTTCCGGCATTGTGCCAGGGGGTTGGACTAGATGACCCTGGAGGTCCCTTCAAACTCTGTGATTCTATGAGAAAGGAGGAGGGGACCCGACAATCCGACAATCCTCCATTCATTCCATCTACCTGGTCCAGAGACGAAGCAGTCGTTTCCACTCCTCTGCAAAGACGCCGACTCAACAACTTCGCTTCACTGCCTGCAAGGGAAACAAAACTGGAAGGATGTATTTGAACCTCAAATCCCTGTTTTGTTTGCTTCTTTGAACTCTGCTTCATGCCTCTCCATTCCCCGGGTTGTGGAAACTTTCTCTTCTTCGCACTCAAGGAAATGTGGAATGACTTTCGATAAACAGTAGGAGAGGCGGAAGAGAAACACCACGTACCCATGAGCCTTAGGAGGGGGTTATAAAAAGCTGGTGACTGGAGAAGAGAAGAGAAGAGAAGAGAAGAGAAGAGAAGAGAAGAGAAGAGAAGAAGAAGAGAAGAGAAGAGAAGAGAAGAGAAGAGAAGAGAAGAGAAGAGAAGAGAAGAGAAGAGAAGAGAAGAGAGGAGAAGAGAGATTGGATTTATATCCCGCCCTTCACTACCCAAAGGAGTCTCAGAGCGGCTTACAAACTCTCTTCCCTGCCCCTCCCCACAACAGACACCGTGTGAGATGGGGGGGCTGAGAGAGCTCTGAAAGAAACTGCTCTTTTTCAAGAACAGCTCTTATCAGAACTACAGCTTGCCCAAGGTCATCCAGCAGGTGCAAGTGGAGGAGTGGGGAATCAAACCCAGTTCTCTCAGATTAGAGTCCACGCACTTAACCACTAAACCAAAAGGGCTGCAGCTTCCCTCCTGGACGAGACCCAAAGCCCAGGCACACCATTCTCCCACCTGCTGGGCCTTCTTACCCATCGTGGTGTTCAGACACATCATGGTCACATCTGGCCAAAAACCCTGACTAAGAGCTGCAAACAGATTTGTCTTCCTTTTCTTTTTTGAGCCACTTTGAGTCTCCCTAACGGAAGGAAGGTGAGATATGCGTATTTGAGTCAATGTAAATAAGAATGGCTCCCTCATGGATCACTGCCTCGTCGTGGTGAGGGGGCTTGCGTGGTTCGATGAGGCTGTGGGCTATGCCGTGGAGGGCCACCCAGGACGGACAGGCCACAGCAGAGAACTCAGACCAAGCGTGGTCCACTGGAGAAGGAAATGGCAACCCACTCCAGTATCTTTGCCAAGAAAACCCCATGGACAGTAACAAAATGCTAAAAGATATGACGCCGGAAGATGAGCCCCTCAGATCGGAAGGTGTCCAATATGCTACTGGGAAAGAGAAGAGGGCAAGTACGAGTAACCCCAGAAAGAGTGAAGCGGCTGGGCCAAAGCCGAAAGGACGCTCAGTTGTGGATGTGTCTGACGGTGAAAGGAAAGTCCGATGCTGCAAAGAACAATACTGCCTAGGAACCTGGAATGTAAGATCTATGAATCAAGCTTGACGTGATCAAGAATGAGATGGCAAGAATGAACATCAACATCTTGGGAATCAGTGAACTAAAGTGGACAGGAATGGGTGAATACTTTGGCCACCAAATGAGAAGGGAGCCCTCACTGGAGAAGACCCTGATGCTGGGAAAGACTGAAGGTCAAAGAAGAAGGGGACGGCAAAGGATGAGATGGTTAGACAGTGTCATCGATGCAGCGAACATGAAATTGAGCAGACTTCAGCGGACAGCGGAAGACAGGAGGGCCTGGCGTGATCTGGTCCATGGGGTCGCGAAGAGTCGGACTCGACTGTGCGACTGAACAACAACAACGAATAAGAATGGAATCGCCCTCCGTGAATCTGTCTACTCCTCCTTCAAGTGGAGTGGTCATCGCTACATCCTGCGGCACTCTGTGTCCCAGAACTCTATTCTATGTAGTCTGCAGAAGTATTTCCTGCTTGTCCAGCCCTGAACCTTCTGCCCAACAACTTCACTATTTGCCCCAATCTCACCCGGGCAGGAGGTACCCTTACCACTTGACGGGGCTTCTTGGGCATCCTCCTGGGTCTGCTCGCTCTGATTGTCCTCTGACGGAGCTCCTTCTACCTCAGAGAACGTTGCTTCCGCGTTCACGGGTCGCCCCCACATCTGAAACAACAGCAAAGGAGACGGGTAAGAGAAGGAATGCGTGGAGATGGATCCTGACCTGCTTCCAGACTCCCCATTCCTGCATCCACCATCAGAGCTGCTTCAGCCACATTGCAAGAAGACATGACTCACTGGAAAAGACAATGCTAGAAAAAGTTGAAGGCAGCAGGAGAAAAGGAAGACCGAGTATGAGATGGACCATCTCAATGAAGGAAGCCATGGCCCTTCAGTCTACAGGTAAAGTAAAGGTAAAGGTTCCCTTGCTCGAAAGCCAGTCGAATCCGACTCTAGGGCTGCGGTGCTCATCTCCGTTTCCAAGCCGAAGAGCCAGCGCTGTCCGAAGACGTTTCCGTGGTCATGTGGCCGGCATGACTAAACACCAAGGTGCACGGAACGCTGTTACCTTCCCACCAAAGTGGTACCTATTTATCTACTTGCAATTTCTTGCTTTCGAACTGCTAGGTTGGCAGGAGCTGGAACTAGAGACAGGAGCTCACCCCATCATGCGGCACCCAGGTCTCGAACTGCTGAACTACTGACCTTCCACAGCCTGCAGTTCAGCGTCTTAACCACTTGAGCCACCGTAGCTTCAGTCTACAAGACCTGAGCAAAGCTTTTAACGACCGGACTTTTTTGGGGGACATTAATTCATAGGCTTGCCATAAGTCCGAAGCGACTGGATGGCAGTTAACACATCCACACACAGGCAGAAATATCTGCCAGGAAGCTTTAGCATAAGGTCATTGCCTGAAGTGAGCGAAGAAACCTCCCTCTCACCTGCTCCACCTGCCGCTTTTCCTCTGCCTGGCTCAAGAGGAAACCTTCGGCCAGGGCCACTGCCTGGGAACTGGTCTCCGGTCCACATCCTCGGACCCAGCCCTGCATTTCCTGGGGCAGGAGGGTCAGGAACTGCTCCAGGATCACCAGATCCAGCATCTGCTTCTTGGTGTGCCTCTCTGGCTCCAGCCAATGACTGCAAAGTCCGTGGAGCTGGCTGCAGACCTCTCGGGGCCCATCGGCCTCATGGTAGCGGAACTGCCGGAAGAGTCGACGATGTACATCTGAGTTCATGGTATCCTGATCCAGGATCTCTGGTAGAATTCTTTCCCAGAATGCAACACCACTCCCAGCTTGGAGGAGAAGGGGGCCTTTGCTTGGTGTCTTGCCGGTCCCAGGTGTTCCTGGGTCGTCTTCTTCCATCTCCTTCCTTTTCTCTTGGGTTGCCCCTTCCTGTGGAAAGACAATCTTATTCACTTGACTATGAAGCCGGAGAGGGAAAGATATCAAAAAGAGAGAAAGAAAACAAAAGAGAACAGAATTACATCACTGACCCTGGTCAAGAGACCAGTGGATCAGAGAGAGCATCTTTGTTGTAGTTTGTGGATCAGAATTAAGAAGAAGAGGAGATTGGATTTATACCTCGCCCTTCACTCGGAGTCTCAGAATGGCTTACAAACTCCTTTCCCTTCCCCTCCCCACAACAGACACCCTGTGAGGTAGAAGAAGGAGAAGAGATTGGATTTATCCCCCGCCCTTCACTGCCCAAAGGCGTCTCAGAGTGGCTTACAAACTCCCTTCCCTTCCCTTCCCCACAACAGACACCCTGTGAGGTAAAAGGAGGAGAAGAGATTGGATTTATCCCCCGCCCTTCACTGCCCAAAGGCGTCTCAGAGCGGCTTACAAACTCCCTTCCCTTCCCTTCCCCACAACAGACACCCTGTGAGGTAGAAGAAGGAGAAGAGATTGGATTCATACCCCGCCCTTCACTGCCCAAAGGAGTCTCAGAGCGGCTTACAAACTCCTTTTCCCTTCCCCTCCTCACAACAGACACCCTGTGAGGTAGAAGAAGGAGAAGAGATTGGATTCATACCCCGCCCTTCACTACCCAAAGGAGTCTCAGAGCGGCTTACAAACTCCTTTCCCTTCCCCTCCCCACAACAGACACCCTGTGAGGTAGAAGAAGGAGAAGAGATTGGATTTATACCCCGCCCTTCACTACCCAAAGGTGTCTCAGAACGGCTTACAAACTCCTTTCCCTTCCCCTCCCCACAACAGACACCCTGGGAGGTAGAAGGAGAAGAGATTGGATTTATACCCCGCCCTTCACTGCCCAAAGGTGTCTCAGAGCAGTTTACAAACTCCTTTCCCTTCCCCTCCCCACAACAGACACCCTGTGAGGTAGAAGAAGGAGAAGAGATTGGATTCATACCCCGCCCTTCACTGCCCAAAGGAGTCTCAGAGCGGCTTACAAACTCCTTTTCCCTTCCCCTCCCCACAACAGACACCCTGTGAGGTAGAAGAAGGAGAAGAGATTGGATTTATATCCCGCCCTTCACTACCCAAAGGTGTCTCAGAACGGCTTACAAACTCCTTTCCCTTCCCCTCCCCACAACAGACACCCTGTGAGGTAGACGGGGCTGAGAGAGCGCTTGACAGAAATGGCTCTTTTTCAAGAACAGCTCTTATCAGAACTATGGCTTGCCCAAGGTCATCCAGCAGCTGCAAGTGGAGGAGTGGGGAATCAAACCCGGTGCTCCCAGATTAGAGTCCACGCACTTAACCACAACACCAAACTGGCTTTTTTTAAATGTGGATTTTAATTGTTATTTATGTGTCAGCTTATGTTGACTGATGTGAGCTGCTCTGAGCCTGCTTTGCAGGGAGGGCAGGGTACAAATTGAACCAATAAATAAATATCAGGAAAAAAATTTCTACAGTCAGAGTTGTGCAATAGTTGAATCAGCTGCCTGGGGAGGTGGCAGTCTTTAAGCAGCGTCTGGACAAACCCTTGTCAGGGATGCTCTAGTCTGATCCTGCATTGAGCAGGGGGTTGGACTAGATGGCCTCTATGGCCCCTTCCAGCTCTATGATTCTAGGCAGCTGGTCGCCACCTTACACAGGAAAAGGTCAGGTAGGGTTACTCTATTTTGAACAACAAAAAAGAGGGCTTATTTCCCAACTGACTACCTCAAAGAACTGATCGCTTTGACGAATCTCATTGTAAGTACCCCCTACTATTTTAAGCAGTCTTCAAGTATTTGAAGGGCTGTCATGTAAGAGATGGAGCGGATCTATTCTCTCTTGCTCCGGATTGCAAGGCTAGATCGAATGGGTGGAAATTACAAGGGAGTCGTTACCGGCTAGATATCAGGAGAAACTTCCTAACTGTAAGAGTGGTTGAGCAGTGGAGCGGACTGCCTCGGGAGGTGGTGGATGCTCCTTCGCTGGACGTTTTCAAGCGGAGGCTGGACGACCATCTTTTCGGTATGTTGTAGGTATGTAGGGCTATCTTTCGGCTTCGCTCTTGCAGAGTGCAGGGAGTTGGACTAGATGACCCGCAAGGTCCCTTCCAACTCTAACATTCTATGATGCATGATGCTAAGCTGTGATAATTGAGAAGGGAGCCCTCACTGGAGAGAACCCTGAAGATGGGAAAGATTGAAGGTCAAAGAAGAAGGGGACGGTGAATGATGAGATGGTTAGACAGTGTCATCGATGCAATGAACATGAAATTAAGCAAACCCCAGAGGACGATGGAAGACAGGAGAGCCTGGCGTGATGTGGTCCATTGGGTCGCGAAGAGTCGGGCTCGACTGTGCGACTGAACAGCAACAACAATTTGACCCAGAGAGCCCTCCATCTTTCTGTGTTATACCTCTGAGGATGCCAGTCACAGCTACGTGCCAAACGTCAGGTCCTACAATGCCAAGACCATGGCCACACAACCCGGAAAATCTACAGCAACTAATGAACTCCGGCCGTGAAAGCCTTCGACAACATATTAGGTAAAGGTAAAGATCCCCTTGCTCGAAAACCAGTTGAATCCGACTCTAGGCTTGTGGTGCTCATCTCCGTTTCAAAGCCGAAGAGCCAGCGCTGTCCGAAGACATTTCTGTGGTCATGTGGCCGGCATGACTAAACACCAAGGCGCACGGAATGCTGTTACCTTCCCACTGAAGTGGTACCTATTTATCTCTTTGCAATTTCTTGCTTTCGAACTGCTAGGTTGGCAGGAGCTGGAACTAGAGACGGGAGCTCACTCCGTCATGCGGCACTCTCGGGTCTTGAACTGCTGAACTACTGACCTTCCACAACCTGCAGTTCGGCGTCTTAACCACTGGAGCCACTGCAGCTCCTTCGACAACATATAAACAACAATTGTTACTAACTAGGAATATTCCTAACCGTCCTTGTTTTTAGATAACAACGACTTGAATTGATTGATTTAGGCTATATAATAGCAACGGGCACACAAAGAAACAGAGGACCTGTCCTCTATAAAGAGAACATCTGGTAACACAACAACCCCCGCCCCAGGGAATCTGCAGATTGGGGGGGGGGGACACAGGGCAAAAATACCAGTGGGATTTGGGGCAGCCACGCAGCACGGAAGGTTTCCTCCCCAGTGATCACTCCTGGGCCTCCCTCCGACCTCCCTGCCGGAGAAGAACTCATCTCTGTTTCCAAAATCCAGATCCTGCCTTTAAGCCCCTGCAAGGGCCATTGCGGGGGGAGGCTAACAAATGGATATATGCATCAGAGAAAATCACATTTTAAAACTAGTTCACACCCCCTCCCCAAGCCACACAATAGCAGGATTTCTGTGTCTTCCAAGCCTGAAAGGACCTACTTGAGAGTAAACAGCCCGGGATCCAGCTGCAAACAAGGCTTTCTCCAGCTGTTTTCTCCCAATCCAGAAGCAAACCCTTCCGCGCGCGCCCCCCCCGCCTTGCTCGGCCTCTCTAGCAAACTGCTCGGCTGCTTTAACCCTTGCAGTGCTGCAGACACACACACACACAAAAAGCTCCCTTCCTTTCCCATAGAGAGCAGCGCCTGGACTCCCGGCCAGACTGGATGTGACTTCAGCCCGGCTGCAATGTTCCCTCTTAGCTGTGGAGTCTTGTTGTGAGCAAAAATTCTGTGTGTTAAGTATGAGACTCAACAACAATTTCAGCTCCAGAAGTGAGTTCAGCTTTATTTGAACAGCAAACTGTAAGTCAGGCACACACAACAAACAAGTGGAGCACAGCTCCCTTTTTAAACTTTCCCGGGCTGTCAAAGCCACACCCACAGTTAGCTAAAGGCCAATCACAACACAGAGATAAAGGCCAATCATAACACAGGGATAAAGGCCAATTACAACACAGAGATAAAGGCCAATCATAGCACAGGGATAAAGGCCAATCAGGACCCTTCCCTCTTTGCAACATTCTCACACAGTGATTGGGTATTTACAATGGTTTCGGGAAACCAGCCAATGGTAATGTGACAGCTGAAGAGCCACATTCAAACTCAAGCTTAACATGGAAATGTATAGCAAGGATTCACATCCCAATACATAACACTGTGGTTTGGGAGCTCTGCTGCCATTAAAGTTGTGAGCAGGCGATTTGGCTGCTGCAGAAGTTAAGTTTGCTTTCGAGCCCTCCTTCCTGAGCGGAGACAAAAATGCGTGAGCCGGAGGCTAAAGAACTGTGAGCCAGCTCACACTCACTCAGCTTAGAGGGAACACTGGCAGCGACGCCCTATACTGCAGCTCAATGGGGCTGCTCTGGAGTAACTCCGCACAGGGCTGCGCTCCCGGGGAATCGCCGGCTGTTCAGCCGTTCTCAGAAAACGGGGTGGTCGTGTCAGCAGGTCGAGAAAGAGGTGCTTTTCTCCCTTTCTCACAGTGTGAGAACTGGTGGACACTCCATGAAACTGCTGAGCAGTCAGGTTAAAGGTAAAGGTTCCCTTGCTCAAAAGCCAGTCGAATCCGACTCTAGGGTTGCGGTACTCATCTCCGTTTCCAAGCCGAAGAGCCAGCACTGTCCGAAGACGTTTCCGTGGTCATGTGGCCGGCATGACTAAACGCCAAGGCGCAGGGAAGGCTGTTACCTTCCCACTGAAGTGGTACCTATTTATCTACTTGCAATTTCTTGCTTTCGAAGTGCTAGGTTGGCAGGAGCTGGAACTAGAGACGGGAGCTCACCCTGTCATGCGGCACTCACGGGTCTTGAACTGCTGAACTACTGACCTTCCACAGCCTGCAGTTCAGCGTCTTCACCACTTGAGCCACCTCAGTCGGGTTAGGACGGATCAAAGGAAGGCCTTCTTCACCCAAAGTGAAGTGGCAGCAGTCACACACACTAAATAATCCACTTTCAATCCACTGTCAATGCACTTCCCAACTGGATTTTGCCAGTTCGCACTGTTAAAATCCAGTTGGGAAGCACACCGAAAGTGGATTATTCAGTATGTGTGACCGCAGTGTGATTAACTCATGGAATTCACTGCCACAGGAGGTGGTGGCAGCTACAAGCATGGGCAGCTTCGAAAGGGAACTGGATAAACATCTGGAGCAGAGGTCCATCTGTGGCTGTTAGCCACAAGGGACAGATAACTCTCGGTCTGGGGTAAGTGATGCTCTGTATTCTTGGTGCTGGGGGGTCAGCAGTGGGAGGGCTTCTAGTGTCCTGGCCCCACTGCTGGACCTCCTGATGGCCCCTGGTATCTTTGGCCACTGAGTGACACAGAGTGTTGGACTGGAGGGGCCATTGGCCTGATCCAATGTTGGCTGCTCTTACGTTCTTACGTCTGGGGCAGTGATGCTCTGTATTCTTGGCGCTTGGGGGGTGGGACACAGAATGGGAGGGCTTCCAGAGTTCTGGCCCCACTGGTGGACCTCTTGATGACCCCTGGGTTTCAGCCAGCGTGTGACACAAAGACTGCAGTCACACACACTAAATAAGTATGAGCCTTAACACCAGAGTGCTAACAGTGATTCAGCTTTATTCATAAACAGCAACAAGACGATCAGGTAACACACCCAAAAACAGTAGAGCACAGCCCCTTTTTAAATAATCTGGGCTAACAAAGCCACGCCCCTACACTGGTTAACAACCAATCACATTTCAGGGATAAGGACCAATGAGGCCTGTTCCCTCCATAACATTTCAGTCAGTTCTAATTGGTTACAAATAGTGCAGAATCAAGAACAACCAATAGGATCGTGGAGGCTTACAATCCTGGTCCTGACCTCAAGCTTAACATGTAAAAGTATACAGTCTGTTCAAAAGTCAGGACATAAGAAATCCGCTTTCAATGCCCTTTCTGTTATGTATTGGGATGTGAATCCTTGCTATACATTTCCATGTTAAACTTGAGTTTGAATGTGGCTCTTCAGCTGTCACATTACCATAGGCTGGTTTCGGGGAAACCATTGTAAATACCCAATCACTGTGTGAGAATGTTGCAAAGAGGGAACGGTCCTGATTGGCCTTTATCCCTGTGTTATAATTGGCCTTTATCTCTGTGTTGTGATTGGCCTTTAGCTAACTGTGGGTGTGGCTTTGACAGCCCGGGAGAGTTTAAAAAGGGAGCTGTGCTCCACTTGTTTGTTGTGTGTTCCTGGGTTGAAGTCTTGCTGTTAAATAAAGCTGAAATCACTTGAAGCTGAAATCATTGTTGAGTTGACACTTAACACTTTCCAACTGGATTTACAGTCCACACAGTAAGATCCGGTTGGAAAGTGTACTGAAAGTGGATTATTCAATGTGTGTGTCTGTGAATGCAGCCAGAGGTTGGGCTGGATGAGCCATTGGTTTGGTGTCCAACACTGGCTTCTTTTCTGTTCTTCTGTTTCATTTCAAACATTTACCCCACTGCAAGGAGAGATACCAAAAGCTTTGGAGCAGTGGGCATTAAATCCAGTTTCTTCCCTGGTTTTGGGGCGGGGTGGGCAGCAGAGGCCTTGGATAAGGGGAGGGGTCTTAATTGATATGATTTGATGGACGTCGGGGGCAGTGTTCCCTCTAAGCTGAGTTAGTGTGAGCCAGCTCACAGTTTTCTAGCCTCCAGCTCACACACAAATTTTGTCTTCGCTCAGGCAGGAGGGCTCCAAAGCAAACTGATCTATGCAGTAGCCAAATCACTCGCTCACAACTTTGATGTCAGTAGCTCACGAAGTTGAATTTTTGCTCACAAGACTCCACAGCTTAGAGTGCATGGGCCTTTCCATTTCTCTCTCCCGGGTCTTTTTTAAAAACCTGTGAGATGCTCTTCAAGGGTTAAGGCTAGGAAGTCCTCCTTCCTAGAGAGGCACGTGGGGGGGGAAGAGGGGAACCATTTCCGGCTTCCGCCCTTGCAAAGAGCCACGTTTGAATTTCCCGGGCTGCTGCTTGCATGCCTGGGGAGAATCCGGTGAGCTCAAAGGGGGCTTTTATGGGGGAGGGAGGGGGAAAGAGATATGGGGCGAGGGTCTGCAATGCAAGACCCCCAAAATGGAGAGAAAGCCACATGCATCCCCCCTCCCCAGCTCAACCCCTCCTTGTATAATCCGAAAAAGCCGCTTGCAGCAAAGGCAAAGAAATCCCCAAAGAAGATCCGGGGAAGAAACGCTGGCAGGAGGCGCGGAAAGGAAAGGAGGGCATTCTTGCCCTTTTGGCCGGGGGAGGTGGGAGAGGTGTGATGGGTCAAACCTGGGGTGGAGCAGGAGATTGCCCTTTGCTCTTTGGGAAGCTAAAGTGGGCTTGGTGAGGTTGCCAAGTCTGGATTGGGAGGTTCCGGCAGGTGGGGGGGGGTCAATGTTCCCTCTAAGTTGAGTTAGTGTGAGCTAGCTCACAGATTTTTAGCCTCCGGCTCACACATTTTTTGTCTTCGCTCAGGAAGGAGGGCTCCAGAGCTAACTAATTTATGCTGTAGCCAGATCGCTCACTCACGACTTTAATGCCAGTAGCTCAGAAAAATAGAATTTTTGCTCACAAGACTCCACGGCTTAGAGGGAGCATTGGGGGGGGTTTGGGGGGTTGGTAAGGGAGGAAACTCAGCGGAGTTCCATGTCGGTAAGTGTAAGGTGTTGCAGGCTGGGACAAAAAAGTTATGAAGATAAGAGAAGCCAATGTTGGATCGGGCCAATGGCCCATCCGGCCCAACAACTCTGTGTCACACAGTGGCCAAAACTACCAGGTGCCATCAGGAGGTCCCGCAGTGGGGCCAGGGCACTAGAAGCCCTCCCACTGTTGACCCCCCTCCAAGCACCAAGAATACAGGGCCTCACTTGCCCCAGAGTCCCTATCTCTACCTTGTGGCTAATAGCCACTGATGGACCTCTGCTCCATCTGTTTATCCAGTTACCTCTTGAAGCCATCCATGCTTGTAGCTGCCACCACTTCCTGTGGCAGTGAATTCCATGTGTTAATCACTCTTTAGGTGAAGAAGGACTTCCTTTTATCCGTTCTAACCCGACTGCCTAACCCAACTGCTCAGCAATTTCATTGAGTGCCAACTCCAACTCTAGGCTATTGGGGTCTGAACCTGCAGCGACAGAGAGGGGAAAAGATCTTGGGGTCATAGTGAAGAAGCAGTGTTCCCTCTAAGCTGAGTTAGTGTGAGCTAGTTCAGTTTCTGAGCCTCCAGCTCACACATTATTTTTGTCGTAGCTCAGGAAGGAGGGCTCCCCAGAACAAACTGATTTATGTACTAGACAAATCGTTCTCTCACAACTTTAGTGCCAGGAGCTCACAAAGGAGAATTTTTGCTCACAAGACTCCACAGCTTAGAGGGGGCATTGGTGAAGAGCTCAGTGAAAAGTGTCAACCTAGTGTGCTGCAGCGGCGAAAAAGGCAAACTCTGTTTTAGGGATTATTAGGAAAGGGATTGAGACTAAAATGGGCAATATTGTTAATGTCCCCGTGTAGAATTCCATCTACGGGTCTAGTCAACCGTATCACAAACAGGACTTTGCAGAGCTGGAAAAAGTTAGGAGGAGGGCAACCAAGATGATTAGTGCATTTGAGCACCTTCCCTAGGCAGAAAGGCTGAAGAGTCTGGGACTTATCAGTTGAGAAAAGAGATGACTGGGGGGATGACAGAGGTTTCATCATTATGCGTGCAGTAGAGAGACAGTGGAGAAAGAGAAATTTTGCTCCCTCTCCCGAAAGAGTAGAACTTGAGGGCATCTGATGAAGCTGATGGGCAGTAGGTTCAGGACGGACAAAAGGAAATACTACTTTACACAGAGAATGATTAAAATGTGGAGTTCGTTGCCAGAGGATGTGGTGATGTCCACAGAAATAAACAGTTTTCAAATGGAATTAGGTAGATTCATGGAGGATAAGTCTTGTCAATGGCTACTATCCCTAGTGACTGAGGAGAACCTCCACGTTCAGAGGCAATAAGCCTCTGAACTCCAGAATCAGGAGGCAACGTCTGGGAAAGGCCTCGGTCTCTGTGCCCTGTTGTTGGTCATCCAGAGGAACTCACAATACAAGAACTCGTGGGCACTCCATGAAATTGCTGAGCAGTCGGGTTAGAACAGATAAAAGGAAGTCCTTCTTCACCCGAAGAGTGATTCACACATGGAATTCACTGCCACAGGAGGTGGTGGCAGCTACAAGCATGGACAGTTTCAAGAGGGAATTAGATAAACATATGGAGCAGAAGTCCATCAGTGGCTATTAGCCACAGGGTATAGATGGGAACTCTCAGTCTGAGGCAGGTGATGCCCTCTATTCTTGGTGCTGGAGGGGGCAGCAGTGGGAGGGCTTCTGGTGTCCTGGCCCCACTGCTGGACCTCCTGATGGCACCTGGTGTTTTTGGCCGCTGTGTGACAGAGTGTTGGACTGGATGGGCCACTGGCCTGATTCAACATTGGCTTCTCTTATGTTCTTATGTTTGGTCGCTGTGTGAGACAGGATGCTGGACTAGATGGGACCATTGGTCTGATCCAAAAGGGTTCTTCTTATGGTTTCCAAAGCAGCCATTTTCTCCAGGGGAACTCTGGAGATGAGCTTTCATTCTGGGAGATCTCCAGGCCCCACCTGGAGGCTGGCAACCCTAGTTAGAGCAGCCCTCTGCCTTTCTTCTCCTCCCTTTTCCATTTGGAAATCCTACTCCTCTGAGCAGGCATCTTTGCTGCTCCCCTGGCTGTGTGGAGGGGGGATGGTTTTCCCTCCAAGGCTACCAGAGATGAGGCACGAGAGTTGCAGTCAATTTTCCCTCTAAGTCTTGTGAGCAAAAATTCTACTTTGTGAGGTACTGGCATTAAAGTTGTGAGGGAGCAATCTGGCTACTGCATAAATTATTTGGTTCCGGAGCCATCCTTCCTGAGCTCAGGCAAAAACGTGTGAGCCGGTTTAAAAAAATGTGAGCTAGCTCACGCTAACTCAGCTTAGAGGGAACACTGGTTGCAGTATCTTTTCAGGGTCAGCGGTGCCAGTTGCTGGATGGAAGGAAAGAGGCAAGGCGCCCCCCATCCAGCATGCCTTGAAGATGCGGGCCTCTGGACCTGACTCACACAAGCAGAGACAGTGGGCAAAAGCTGGGTCCCTGCAGTGCTAGTTTTCTGTACGCAGGGAGTTCTTCCATTATACCAAGGGACGTCGATAGTTTCCCAGATCAGGGCTGGAATTTCCCACCTCCCTTGCCTGAGCCAGGCAGTCCAGTTCCAGCACCTCAGGGCCTTCCCATCGCCTGATCTCTCCTCAATATGTGGAGCAGGCTGTGGGGTCTTGGCATGGGGACTCAGTGGGGAGAGGGGTGGCTTCTCACAGACTCAGGGACTCAACGCCCAGGGATAGATTTAATGAGTCTTGGAGGAAACATGGCCATGAGGGGAGGGGGATGGATGGATGGATAAGGAAGGGGGATGTTCGCCCATAAGAAGTGACTGGGAGGGGAGGGACTGGGCCAAAGATTCCGGAGTCTTCCTCGACCGAAAAGGACATTGCAGAGCGGGAAAAAGTACAGAGGAGGGCAACCAAGATGATCAGGGGGGCGGAGCCCATTCCCTAGGAGGAGGAACGTCTGAAGACTCCCGGACTTTTCAGTTTAGAAAAGAGATGACTAAGGAGGGACATGATAGAAGTTTACAGAATTAGGCACTGGATGGAGAGAATTGACAAAAAGATAAATTTTCTACCTCTCCCGAAAGATGAGAACCTGAGGGCATCCAATCAAGCTGATGGGCAGCAGGTTCAAGACAAACAAAAGGAAGCACTCCTTTACACGGGGGTTCATTAAAATGGGGAGTTCGCTGCCGGAGGATGTAGTGATGGCTACAGGAACAAACAGCTTTCAAAGGGGAGGAGATCGATTTGTGGAGGATAAGTCTATCAATGGCTTCTATCCCTGTGGTGACTGAGGGGAACAACCACTAATCCTCTGAATCCCAGAGCCAGGAGGCAACATCAAGGGGAGGCCTCGGCCTCTGTGCCCTGTTGTTGGCCCTTCAGAGGAACTGGGTGGCCCCTGTATGAGACAGGATGCTGGACTAGATGGACCACTGGTCTGATCCAGCAGGGCTCTTCTGATGTTCTTATGAAGGCCTCATCCTCTCTGCCCTGTTGTTGGTCCTCCAGAGGAACTGGTTGGCCTCTGTATGAGACAGGATGCTGGACTAGATGGACCACTGGTCTGATCCAGCAGGGCTCTTCTGATGTTCTTATGAAGGCCTCATCCTCTCTGCCCTGTTGTTGGTCCTCGAGAGGAACTGGTTGGCCTCTGTATGAGACAGGATGCTGGACTAGATGGACCACTGGTCTGATCCAGCAGGGCTCTTCTGATGTTCTTATGAAGGCCTCATCCTCTCTGCCCTGTTGTTGGTCCTCCAGAGGAACTGGTTGGCCCCTGTATGAGACCGGATGCTGGACTAGATGGACCACTGGTCTGATCCAGCAGGGCTCTTCTGATATTCTTATGAAGGCCTCATCCCTTCTGCCCTGTTGTTGGTCCTCCAGAGGAACTGGTTGGCCCCTGTATGAGACAGGATGCTGGGCTAGATGGACCACTTGTCTGATCCACCAGGGCTCTTCTGATGTTCTTATGAAGGCCTCATCCTCTCTGCCCTGTTGTTGGTCCTCTAGAGAAACTGGTTGGCTCCTGTATGAGACAGGATGCTGGACTAGATGGACCACTGGTCTGATCCAGCAGGGCTCTTGGCCTCATCCTCTCTGCCCTGTTGTTGGTCCTCTAGAGGAATTGATTGGCTCCTGTACGAGACAGGATGCTGGACTAGATGGACCCCTGGTCTGATTTAGCAGGGCTCTTCTGATGTTCTTAGCATGGTGTGGGATGCTGGACTGGATGGACCATTGTTCTGACCCAGATTAGTTCTTAAGTTCTTATCCCCAGGATCTCAAATTGTGCTCTGAAGCAAACCTGGAGACAGAGTCTCTCTGGGGACTGGAACCGAAATTATATGTGTGGTAAAACGGGGTTTCCCGCCATTTGTCTTTTTCACCCTCCCAGGCAGCAGCGGAAAGATGCCTTCTTCACCATCTCCATGTGATGGGGTGGAAAGATCCACCATGAAGCCTGCTCAGGTAAGGCGGGGTGGGGGGCGATCAGTGGGGAGACGGGAATGGTTTCTTCTCTGTCACGAGGTTCACCAAATCAGGCTCTTTGCCCACGGTTCTGCTCAAAGGCTGTCTTGGATTACATGTATAGAGAGGCCCCCTCAGGGACCATAAAACAATCCTGGCTTACCAACCTCCAGGTGAGGCCTAGAGTTCTCCCGGAAATCATAACCGATTTCCAGAATACAGAGATGGGGGCCGGCTTTTGGGCCTCACGACCCCTGCTGAGCCCCCTTCCCAAACCTCGCCCACTCCGAGCAACACTCCCAAATCTTGAGGAATCTCCGAAACTGGACTTAGCGGGCCTAGTGGAGGGCTGGATGTCGAGCTTTGCTGGAAGTTCCTCAGCTGAACCAAAAAGGGTTGTGTGTGTGTGTGATATTCTCTGTGGAGACAAGCCCAGTTTGCAATTCTTGACCGTTGGAAAGCAGCCGGCTGGGACCCTCCAGTGAGTGCCGGCCGCCCCTCTGTCCCAGGATGCCCCCCAAGGAGAGGTGGGAAGGGGAAGCCTCAGGGCCCCAATCCCCTCCTGGCTGCTGCTGTCCAGGAATCGTTTTAATACCCATGTTTGGATTTATTCCTCATGGATCAATTTCCCAGTGATGTAAAGAGATGCTTCCTTCTCCTTCTTGCAGGCCGGGGTGCCCTTTGAGGAGGTGGCCGTGTATTTCACCTGGGGGGAGTGGACCCTGCTCCGCCCGGCTCAGAGAACTCTGTACAAGGACGTGATGTTGGAGAATTTCGGGAACGTGGCCTCTCTGGGTGAGGGACCTTCTCTCCTTGACTGTGCTGAGTGTGGCCGAGACTCTTCTTTGTTCATAGTGAGGAAGTCGCTGTTGAGGAAAGATGTGGTCAGGGCCTTTGGCTAAATAAAGCCATCCTGTCCACACCTCTGGCAAGGGTTCGGGGTCCTCCATGCACAGGAGTGAGGCTGTGTCTAGCGGTCCTGGGACCACGTGAGAGGGCTTCAGAAGGGGTGCCCAGAGATGCTGGGTTGGAGAGAATGGGTGGGACCAAGCAGGGGTTTTCCTCCAGGCCGGCCTTCCCTCATCTGTTCTGCGATCTGGCTGTGGAGGACACACAGATGGCTTCTCTGCTGGTTTCATCGATTCATGGCTCTCGAGCACGGTGCCTGAGATGCTAAGACTCTTCCGAGAGACTTCCAGCATCCATGGTTGAGGGTCCTTTACCATTGCCAGTCCCGTATTTTTGGCCTCTCTGATTGCCGCAGGCCTTTCTTAAGTCATTATACACCCAACGTAACGGAAGAGCTGATAACGCTGAACTTCATCCTTTCAGGGAAGACCAGGCTTTGAGGTTGGAGGTTTGGCCCGTACCACGATCTGACAACTATCTACTCCAGACAGGGGGATTCAGCTCCGGAGCTTACAGGGAAAGGGGGGGATGGGGTAAAATGGTCTGCCCCTGGAGACTCACCATTCCAACTGCATTCCCAAATGCTCTGGAGCACTTTAGGTGGGAGCTTGGAACACGAAGCTCCTAGAAATGGTTGAAAAGGTTACCCATCCCGGACCTCTCCTGCCCTTGGGGCAGAACCCAGCCCTGCTGCTTTCCATAGAAAAGGGGCAACAGATGTGACCCAAGTGACCTTTAGAGGGACAGCAGAGAAATTAACTTGTATTCACTACAGTGGCAAGTGGCGGTGGGTACGAGCATAGAGAGCTTGAAGAGGGGATTGGGTCGACATATGGAGCAAAGGGAGGCCACAGTGGGAGGTCTTCTGGCATTTTGACCCTACTGGTGGACCTCCTGATGGGACCTGGGTTTTGTTCAGGGTGTGTGAGAGAGTGTTGGACTAGATGGGCCGTTGGCCTGCTCCAGCATCCCTTCTCTTACGTTCTTAGCAGCCAGATGATTTGGAAAGGGCCAGTGGACTATAATCCCAATTGTTTTAAGACATCTCAGTGTCTGCCGATTCCTCAATCTGACCCTCTCTTATTCTCAGAAAGAAGAAATCGGTTGTGATGATTTTGTAAGAAAACATTGCTGATAGACCGACTGATTCTTTTTATCAAGGACTGAAAGCTCCCTGGGTGGTCATTGGCCCCTCGACTTGTCCAATACTCCACCGGACACCGATCACTTGCCTATTGTGTCTGCAAGGGATATTGTCAAGTTGGCTTGGAAGAGCCAAACTGACGCTTACAGAGTAGAATTGTAATGTTCTGCTCTTCTTTTGTGATGAAAAGGACCCGTGATGGCCAAACCTGACCTGATCTCCTGGCTGGAAGATGAGCATCTCTTCCCGTTCTCGGCTGAAGAGGAGGGATTGGCAGGTCTGTGGTGGGGCGGGGTGTGTTCCTTCTGCTTCCTTCCTAGGGCTGTTGGGTTTCTGTTTCATTCCTTATCCAAACAGCTGGTTCTCCTCCAAAGAGCCGGGGGGAGTGTCGAAAAGGTGCCTGTACAGGTTGAAGAGTAAACAACTAGGTAATCCGTAGCGTGCCTCACTGGCTGAGGAGAAACTTCTGGCTTCATTTCTGAGAAGCCCCTCTGAACTACTGATCCGTTAGTACAACATAAGCTATCACAGGACCAGATTACCAACAAAGGCTTTTGAAAGTGTGTCTAGACACCAAGCTTTTGCATTCTTGCCCTCTCTGCCACAGATAATGTAGTTCATTCTCTAATGTTCCTGCTCCATTCGTCACAGTGTCCTGACAAGTGTCTCTTTCTCTCAGCCAGGGGTACGCAGAGAATTCAGGAAGCGGTGAACAAATATAAATGCCTGGAATGTGGAGAAGTCTTCAGCCACAAGAAAAGCCTTACTGCCCATCAAAGAATTCATACAGGAGGAAAACCATATAAATGCCTGGAATGTGGGAGAGGCTTTACCCGCAAGATAAGCCTTACCTACCATGGCAGAATTCATACAGGGGAGAAACCATATGAATGTTTGGAATGTGGAAAAAGGTTTCGACAGAAGAATACGTTAAATTTCCATCAAAAAATTCATACAGGGGAGAGCCCATATAAATGCCGGCAGTGTGGAAAGTGCTTTATTAGCAAAGGAAGCCTTACTTACCATGACAGAATTCATACAGGGGAGAAACCATATAAATGTCTGGAATGTGGAAGAACTTTTTCACGGAGAGGTACTTTGACTTTCCATCAAGGAATTCACACAGGGGAAAGACCACATAAATGCCTGGAGTGTGGAAAAGGTTTTATTCGCAAGATAAGCCTTACTTACCATGACAGAATTCATACAGGGGAGAAACCATATAAATGTTTAGAGTGTGGGAAAAGCTTTCAACAGAAGACCACGCTAAATCTCCATCAAAGAATTCATACAGAGGGAAAACCATATAAATGTCTGGAATGTGGAAGAACTTTTTCACGGAAAGGTACTTTAACTTTCCATCAAGGAATTCACACAGGGGAAAGACCATATAAATGCCTGGTGTGTGGGAAAGACTTTATTCGCAAGATAAGCCTTGTTTACCATGACAGAATTCATACAGGGGAGAAACCATACAAATGTTTGGAGTGTGGGAAACGCTTTCGACAGAATACTATGTTAACTTTCCATCAAAGAAGTCATACAGGGGAGAAGCTATATAAATGCCAGCAGTGTGGAAAGTGTTTTAGTAGCAAAGGAGGCCTTACTTATCATGGCAGAATTCATACAGGGGAGAAACCATATAAATGTTTGGAGTGTGGAAAAAGCTTTCAACAGAAGAATATGCTGACTTTCCATCAAATAATTTGTACAGGGGAGAAACTGTATAAATGCCAAGAGTGTAGGAAAAGCTTTCAACAGAAGAAGAATCTAACTTTGCATCAAAGAATTCACACAGGGGAGAAACCATATAAATGCATGGAGTGTGGAAAGTGTTTTAGTAGCAAAGGAGGCCTTACTTACCACAAAATAATTCATACGGGGGAGAAACCATATAAATGTCTGGAGTGTGGAAACTGTTTTAGTGTGAAAGGAGGCCTTACTAGCCACAAAAGAATTCATACAGGGGAGAAACCATATAGATGTCTGAAGTGTGGAAAGTGTTTTAGTAGCAAAGGAGGCCTTACTTACCATGAAAGAATTCATACAGGGGAGAAACCATATAAATGTCTGGAATGTGGAAAGTGTTTTATTGGCAAAGGAGGCCTTACTTACCATGAAATAATTCATACAGGGGAGAAACCATATAAATGTCTGGAGTGTGGAAAGTGTTTTAGTGGCAAAGGAGGCCTTACTTACCATGAAAGAATTCATACAGGGGAGAAACCATATAAATGTCTGGAGTGTGGAAAGTGTTTTAGTGGCAAAGGAGGCCTTACTTACCATGAAAGAATTCATAGAGTGAAGGAACCAGAGAAATGCCTGGAGTGTGGAGAAATATAGCCACAAACAATATCCACCAAGGGAAGACCATCTGCAGTTCACAACTATGTTCAAAACTATATATTATATTCATTGAAATACAAAGAAGGGTTAGTGGTCACAACCCAATAAAGTATATAAATATAGATCCAACAATTTGCTCGTAACAATTAAACATAGTTTAAACAAAGAACATATTCAAGACCAACAGTAGGCTCTTCTGTAATTCCCATACATAAATAATGTCTGTATATCTCCAAACAGAACGTAACTGCAACAGAAGACTCCCACAGTGTGGAGAAGGCTTTGATCACAAGAGAAGCCTTACATACCATGAATGAATTCACACAGGGGAGGAACCATAGAAACGCATAGGCTGTGCAAAAGGCTGCTGCTGCAAGAATAGCCTTACGTACCATGAATGAATTCACACAGGGGAGAAACCATAGAAAAGGCTGCTGCTGCAAGAGTAGCCTTACGTACCATGAAAGAATTCACACGGGGAAAAACCATATAAATGCGTTGCGTGTGGAAGCAGCTTTGGACAGAAGGATAAACTAAATTCGCATCAAAGAATTCACACTGGGGAGAAAGCGTAGAAATGTCTGGTGCGTTGAGAGGCATTCCGTCAAAGAGAAGTAGATTGGGAAATTAGAAAGCGACGTGGTTTCCTTAATAAGAATACTGTCTTAAATCGTTCCGTTTCGGTAGTAAAAAGAAAGGTTGCTGTAGATATCTCAAGGGGTGAGCTGTGACTTGCGAAAGCTCATGCCCTTTCAAAAATTTTGTTAGTCTCTCAGATGCTACCGGGCTCCTCTCTTTTTTTACCACTATAGACAGACGTAACACGGCTACCCACTGCATCTTCTTTCACATTGTGGGAGTCTTCCCCTTCTTCTCGAGCAGGACGTTCCCTCGTGGGAGTCACATGAGTGAATCGTTCTATACATGTTGCTCTCAATCTCACCCATGGTCTTTCCAGAGATGAGCAAAGCAGTTGCAGTAGATCGTATGGAGAGAAGCAGTCCCGTAGCTCGGTAGACATTAAGCCCTGAAACTTATTTGTCAGCTGTAGCCAGCACTTTGACATAAGGTGAAAAACTGAACAAACGCCAAAGAAGCAACTCAGATACGTGTCAGAGGCAGTCTGTGCCTCACCCCGAATAGTCATCAAGCCGCGACTTTCTGTACCAGCGGGAGATTCTGACTTCAAGGGTGGACCCACGTAGAGTACATTATGGCCGACTGGCTGTCTGGTGACTGTGGCTTTGATTTTAACTGTGTTTATCGATTCTATTCTGAACATTGGTTCCTCTGATGTTCCCTATATTCTGAGGACAATCAAGTGTGTCACTTCAGTAAACTGTGTACTTAGTTAAATTACTGGAGGTGAGTTTCTTACTGGTTCAGCACGGCCCATTGGGTCTAAAACAGACACAGAGTCAAAGGGATTAACTAGGATTTCTTCCTTCTGATGGCCACCTGGGTTTTGGCCACTGTGGGACACACAGTGTTGGACTGGATGGGGGCATATGCCTGATCCAACATGGCTTCTCTTTCGTTCTTATATTCTCCCCCCAACTTTCGATACAGAGATAATCTCAGAAGTCCAGAGTGAAGCTTTCTCTGCTTAGCATTCAAAAGGAACTGTGTAAAAATACATAGGAGATAAGATTGCATGTATCACAAGTCAGCTCCTCCACTGGGCATAGCAGGTCTCCTTTGGCAAGACTTAGAGCAGGGGTGTCAAACATGTGGCCCGGGGGCCGAATCAGGCCCCCGGAGGGCTTCCATCAGGCCCGCAGTGGAACTGTCCATCTCTGGCTTCCAGTTCCGCTACTGCTGCTGCATCCTAGCTTGGTTCGCCAGACTCTCTTAATCACTCAGCCATTTCAAGTTTTAACCTGGGTCCTAGACTCAGAACTCTGAGCATGAGATTTCTGTGGTGAATGTCAATAAATCAAAAGTAGGTTTGCAGCTTACAGAGCTAATGTTTTAATTGTGATGTTATTTTAGGTAAAAAAAATATCTTTGTGTCCTTTATAAAGTTTATATCTCCACTACCTGACATTACATTTTATGATACACACGGTCTCATTTATGTCAGATCTGGCCTTCATAACAAATGAGTTCGACACCCCTGACTTAGAATCTGGTCCTTGAAGAATGATTCAAACCAGGCCAAGGCCCATCCCATGGTATCTCCTTCTGCCTCCAAATGCCTCAACAGGATGGCATCGTACTGAATCCAAAGCTGAAGGCAAATCTAGGAGGTGCAACAAAGCATGGCACTTTCCATGACCACCATGTCTCGTGTGGTGCAGGAACTGGGATTGTGTTGTACAGAGCTGTACACCACTCCCTCTCATCCACAAAACCTGTTGCTGTCTGAAGTCAGTCCAGTTCTATACCCCTTGTCTTCTCTGTCTTTAAATAAAAGCTGTTGGTTTGAATGCCATTGAAGCTTTGAATGGGACTGTCACAAGCAGTGGCTAGAAAGGTTCTCTAAGTGGTATACTGCCACCACTTTGGTATGGCTGCCACCACTTTGGTATGGGTCACCTCGGGAAGGCCCAGAGCACCCACCCTACCCCTTTATATGCTCCTTTTCTAGTAGGTTTCCCTCATAAGTGACCAAATGAGGTGCGAAGATCCAGTCAGAGTAACCAACTATTTTCATTAAAAAAGATTTAACAAAACTGCAATTCAGTAACGTATAGGAAAAATGAACACAGTAAAGACTGGTAAACCAGCAAAATAAGAAACCTTAACGCACCTGACTGGACTGTCCTAGCGTTCTCTGGGTATTTGGCCTCAAGCTGACCCCTTTCGAATGAAGGATTCCCTCCTGCAGCAACCTCACAACACTCTGCTCCCTGAGTGTGAACACACTCCCCTTTGGGGGAAGGCCTTGTATTCCTTCTTCCCAGGCACCCCCCTCTACTCCTCTGCTGATGTAAATTTTCCTTCCAAATCCCCTGTTAACCAATCATGTGGTCCAGTGGGGACCTTGGGAAAGGTAGGCCCTGATAGCTACTCCAATAGTGGCTTCCCTGGAGCCAGTAGGCCTCCCTAGAGCCTTTAGACTGCACCACTATAGGCCTAGGATCATGATATGGGCATCCATGGATTTCATAGAATGGGAGGGTCCATGCATCTCCACTTAAAAGGATCATATAGCAGGAGATGTAAATGTGAATGACCACAACCTGAGACCCTGGAGAACCACTGCCAGTTTCCTCCCCCTGGCCCTCCACCTCATCTCTCTTCTTTGGGCTGCATTACGTGAAGTATCACCCTAAATATAATTTTTATGAAGAATAATTGAATATGCAGGGCATCGGCATCAAGTGTCGAGAAGATCAGCATCCAAACGAGGACCGAACTCGATGTGTCCCCAAGATTATAACCTTCCTGGCCTACGAAGAAATCCCGGAGATTATCCTAGCTTTCTGTGCCTTGCTCTAGTCCCTCATTTCAAGTTTTGTTTTAGTCCTGTTTATTAAACTCCTACACACTCCAGTAATCAAAGCCAACAACCGGTACCTCACCAACGTTCTCTTCGTCTCCCTCCTGCTTTCCTTTCTCTCCTATCTGTTCATTGGCCAGCCAAGACCTGCCTTTTCTGACAAACCACCTTCAGCAACATCTTTTCAATTACCCCCTTTTTTATGTGTTGGCCAAAATGATCACTGTAGTCAGGAGACAGGATGAGGAAATGGCTGGGGAAGAGTCTTACCAGCTCCCTTGTAATTTCTTTTTCTGGTATTCAAGTTGGCGTTCCCATTATCTGACTTGGAGTCTTTCCCCAGTTCCAGAGTCTGACATGCACTCCCAGCCTGGATAGATCACACTGCAATGCAACGAAGGGTCTGCCATGTTTTATGGTTCCCTGAGCTTCATGGGTTTCCTGGCTGGCATCTCCTCCACGGTGGCTTTCCTGGGGCCTTCAACGAAGCCAAACCAATCACCTTCAGCCTGCTGGTGTCCTGCAGTGTTTGGGTGTCCTTTGTGCCTGCCTACCTCAGGACAAAGGGGAAATACTTGGTAGCTGGAGAGCCAGTTTGGTGTAGTGGTTAAGTGCGCGGACTCTTATCTGGGAGAACCGGGTTTGATTCCCCACTCCTCCACTTGCACCTGCTGATGTGACCTTGGGTCAGTCACAAGCTCTGGCACAGTTGTTCTCTCAAGGACAGTTTGTGTCAGAAGTTCTCTCAGCCCCACCTATCTCACAAGGTGTCTCTTGTGGAGAGGGGAAGGGAAGGAGTTTGTAAGCCGCTCTGAGACTCCTTTGGGTAGTGAAGGGCGGGGTATAAATCCCATCTCTTCTCTTCTTCTACCTCACAGGGTGTCTGTTGTGGAGAGGGGAAGGGAAAAGGAGTTTGTAAGCTGCTCTGAGACTCCCTTGGGTAGTGAAGGGCGGGGTATAAATCCAATCTCTTCTCCTTCTTCTACCTCACAGGGTGTCTGTTGTGGGGAGGGGAAGGGAAAGGAGTTCGTAAGCCGCTCTGAGATGCCTTTGGGCAGTGAAGGGCGGGATATAAATCCAAACTCTTCTTCTTCTTCTTCTAGCTGTGAAGGTCTTCTCCATATTGACCTCCAGTGCTGGGATAATGAATCTTCTTTCTTAAATTAGATGAATTAAAAAGGTCTCCCTTTTCTCCCCAATGGGGCCGTAGTGGCTCAGAGATGAAGACACTGAGCTGCAGACTGGAAGGTCTGTAGCTTGGCAGTTCAAGACCTGAGTACCGCATGACGGAGTGAGCTCCCTTCTTTGGCCTCAGCTCCTGCCAACCTAGCAATTTGAAAGCAAGAAATTGCAAGTCGATAAATAGGTTCCGCTTTGATGGGAAGGTAACAGCATTCTGTGCACCTTGGCATCTAGTCATGCTGGCCGCATGACCATGGAGAAGTCTTCAGACAGCGCTGGCTCTTCAGCTCGGAAACGGAGATGAGCACTGCCCCCTAGAGTGGGATTCGACTGGCTTTCCAGCAAGGGAAACCTTACCTTTCTCCCCAATCGAGACCCAACGTGGCTGACATCATTCTCCTGTCCTTTGTTTTATCCTCACAACAATAACCTTGTGAGGTAGGTTATTGTGAGAGTTATATGGAATAATTGGATTATTGATTTAATTAACATGTAACGTGTTACCCAGGGTCCTGGAGAAATAATTTTGAATGGTCAGATAAATCAATTGACTAGGGGCTATTGCTTTTAATGTTCAGGAATACTAAGGTAGAACTATTTTTATGGACTTTATGAGTTATTTAATAAGGCCTCCCTCTAGCTGTCCAGGTCAGTAAAGGTAAAGGTTCCCTTGCTCGAAAGCCAGTCGAATCCAACTCCGTTCAGGCTTCTGGTGCTCATCTCCGTTTCAAAGCCGAAGAGCTAGCGCTGTCTGAAGACGTTTCTGTGGTCATGTGGCCGGCATGACTAAACACCAAGGTGCACGGAACGCTGTTACCTTCCCACTGAAGTGGTACCTATTTATCTCCTTGCAATTTCTTGCTTTCGAACTGCTAGGTTGCCAGGAGCTGGAACTGGAGACTGGAGCTCACTCCGTCATGCGGCAGTCTCGGGTCTCGAACTACTGACCTTCCACAGCCTGCAGTTCAGCTTCTTAACCACTTGAGCCACCGCAGCTCCTTGTCCAGGTCAACCACATGGTTAATGGCTGCCTCCTCTGTGGAGAGGTCAGTCTGCTCTCATGGAATCGGGCCCCTAAGAAAGAGAACTTCCTTCTCACTCCCCTGAGTAATCTGTTTTCTCACCCACTGACCAGGTCAGGTGGGTCAGAAAAAGGAACTTTTCCTGCAGCCTCCAGAAGTTTCTGTTTTCCTGTTAGAAAGGGAAGGGGACTTGGCCCATCCATTATCTCTCCTGCTAGATCTATTAGCATTTATAAGAATGTGAGCTGAGGTAACTGCATTGACTCCCCCCACCTTCCGGCTTATTCTCTGCCCAGAGGGGGAAAAAACCTGTTAAAATGCAAAGTGAAGGCTTTTCTCTTCTCAGACTTCCACAGGAAAAAATGCTTTTCTTCACACTGGGTCCTGGAGACATAATTTTGAATGCTCAGATGAATACATTGATTATGGGCTATTGCTTTTAATGTTCTGAATTAATAAGATGAAAGTGTTTCCTTATGGACTTTAAGAATTATTTATAAGGGTCTCCGTAGCTTACCGAAATTGGGAGAATGAAATCTGTTAGGGTATCCTGAGTTATACTTTGGGTGGAAGATGAATTAGCAGGAGTCTTCAACCTTGTGGCACCATTGAACAGTTTTGGAATTCTGAGAATAGATATCGGTTGCCGAGACAAAAAATGGCTGCCACAAATTCATGGTTTTTTTGTGGTGTAATCTGTGGCGACGGGCATGACGTGATTTGATAGTGAATATGGGATGACCCAACAGAAAAGGGAACAGTCAAGGTTGATTTCTTTTAGGACTGACTGATTTGATCTCCTTGCAGTCCAAGGGATTCTCAAGAGTCTTCTACAGCACCATAATTCAACCTCCATTCTTTGGCGCTCGGCCTTCCTTATGGTCCAACTCTCGCAGCCGTACATTACTACTGGGAGGCCTAAAGAGATGGAGTATTCCATACGAGGCGGCAAACGGTACAGTCTTTCCAGAGTGGCTTGGGGGCCTGAAACAGCCAATAGTTTACCTCAGAAGGACTCCGGCTTTTCTATAAAACTACACATTGATATTCTAGGCCTACAAGAAACTCCTGGAAAAAACAAACCAGACAACACACCAAAACAGCACAGGTGTAAGTCAATCCGTCTTCAAGGAACTGACTAGATAGAAGTCAGCAAAGATTGAGACCTTGGTCTGCTCGACTACAACAAGCCGGAACAGTTACATGTCTCTTGCTGCCAACCTCCAGGTGGCACCTGGAGAGCTCCTGCGACTTCAATTGCTCTCCAGATGACCAAAGTTGGTTCTCCTGGAGAAAATGGCTGCCTTGGAAGGCGGAGTCTATGGCATTATATCCTGCTGAGGGTCCCTCCCTGCCCATACCCTGACAACCCTATAAACCTGTCAATTATGGTGAGATATATTTAATTGTGTGTTCCGTATACTGTGTCACATGAAAAGGGGAAAAAAAGAAACTTGAAGTTATGGTTATTTCCAGGAAGTTGTCACGAGGTGGCATCTCACTGTCAAAGAAGTGGATTTCCTCCGTTCTTTAGCTGAATTTCTTTTTAGATGCCAGACAATGGGCGCTGGAAGGAAGGAAGGGAAGACAGAGAAAGTAAGAGGGAAAGAGAGAGAGAAAGGCAGAAAGGAAGAGGGAGGGAGGAAAAGAGGATGAAAGGGAGGGGAAGAAGTCAAAGATGGGGTGGGGGGAGGGAGGGAGGAAAAGAATGGCAACACACAGGGAGTAAGGAAGGAAGTGAAAGAGGGAGGGAGGGGAAGAATGCAAAGAGACGGAGGGAGGGATAGAAGGGAAAGAGGGAGGGAACGGAGAGAAGACCCGGAGATGCTAGGAAGAGAAAGAGGGAGGCAGGGCCTGGGAAGGGGAGGCTCTGCAGCTTGGCTCCAGCTCTGTGGGCGAGCTGATTTGGGCATGAATCGAATCTTGCTACCCCAAATCAGCTTTATAATATAGGAGAGATGTTGCCAGTCCCCCACCCCCAGCCACCAGCAGGGGATGGGGCATAGGTTATAAGGCTTCATTAGCAATGCATGTGGGTAGTGGAACCAGTAGGATTCCAAGCAGGGAGTGTGCTGCCCCCAGTCACCGGTTAACTGTAAGTATTAGTAGTTTAGTAAGACTGCTGTGTATCTTTAAGAGCAGTTGCCCCTGGGAATTGTAGTCCTCAGTAGGCAACCCAAAAAGCATCCCTCTGACTGGCTCATTAGGGGTAATTTCCTGAGCTCAGAGACCCGAAGATGGGAGTTTTATTGTCCTTTTCCGTTGCTTTAACCACAAAGAGAAGGTGGGGAGTCCCATCTCTTTCTCACCACAGAGATAGAATTGACCTAGATCGCAAGATGTAACTTTCCACCGGGCTATCAGCTTAATTGTGAGTAAATGATCTTCTGAATGCCTGTGAAGTTAAAATAAAGATGATCTAAGTCTATTCAGTGGCTGTGCCTTGGTCACATCCCAGAAAGCCCCTCTTGAATCAGTGCCAGATGGGAACAGGATTGGCAGATCCAGGTTGGGAAACCCCTGGAAATCTGGGGGGGTGGCACCAGGGGAGGACAGGAACCTCTGTGGGGTGCAATGCCATGGAATCCAGCCGAAATAAAGCCAAAACTACATTTGCATCACTGCTGTGCTGCTGCAAAGTGTTGGGCCGGTGTTTTTCTGGATCATGAGACCCTGCTCCTGGCTCTGAGACTGGATTTGGGGCTGTTCCCTGATAAAAGCGGAAGGGCCAAAAACGTCTCACTCCGCTTTCCTTCTAAACATCCCTGCAGGAGAGATGCCCAAGAACTATCTTTGACCCAACTGGCATAATAAACCCCAGTTTACATACGAACATAAGAGAAGCCAATGTTGAATCAGGCCAATGGCCCATCCAGTCCAACACTCTGTCACACAGCGGCCAAAATATACCAGGTGCCATCAGGAGGTCCAGCAGTGGGGCCAGGACACCAGAAGCCCTCCCACTGCTGCCCCCCGCCCCAGCACCGAGAATAGAATGCATCACCTGCCCCAGGCTGAGATTTCCTATCTATACCTTGTGGCTAATAGCCACAGTTGGACTTCTGCTCCATAGGTAAAGGTAAAGGTTCCCTTGCTCGAAAGCGAGTCGAATCCAACTCTAGGGTTGCGGTGCTCATCTCCGTTTCAAAGCTGAAGAGCCAGCGCTGTCCGAAGACATTTCCATGGTCATGTGGCCGGCATGACTAAACACCAAGGCGCACAGAACGCTGTTACCTTCCCACCAAAGTGGTCCCTATTTATCTACTTGCAATTTCTTGCTTTCGAACTGCTAGGTTGGCCGTTTATCTAATATGCGTTTATCTAATTCCCTCTTGAAACTGTCCATGGTTGTAGCTGCCACCACCTCCTGTGGCAGTGAATTCCATGTGTTAATCACTCTTTGGGTGAAGAAGGACTTCCTTTTATCTGTTCTAACCCGACTGCTCAGCAATTTCATTGAGTGCCCACGAGTTCTTGTATTGTGAGAAAGGGAGAAAAGGACTTCTTTCTCAGCCTGCTCTGTCCCATGCATAATCTTATAAACCTCGATCATGTCACCCCTCAGCAGTGGTTTCTCCAAGCTAAAGAGCCCCAAGCGTTTTAACCTTTCTTCATAGGGAAAGTGTTCCAACCCTTTTATCATTCCAGTTGCCCTTCTCTGCACTTTTTCCAGTGCTATAATATCCTTTTGGAGATGTGGCGACCAGAACTGTACACAGTATTCCAAGTTTCTTGCAAGTCTTGGGGGGGGGAGAGGTGTGGGGGTGGGCAGCAGAACAATGGCCTGAGCCTTCGTGTGTTTGTGTTGGAGGGGAGGGGGTGTCTTCTTCATTTATGTGATCTGCAGTCACGGGACGTCTGTGGGCCGTTCCTTGCACCGACTCGGGTCGCTTTCGAACCCGTGACATCCTCCCCGAGGGTTCAAGCGAGAGCGTCCTCCGTCCTAGACAGGCACGTGGGGTGTGGGGGAGAGGTGGACCATTTCCGGCTTCGACTCTTGCAAGAAGCCTCGTTTGAATTTCCCGGGCTGCTGCTGCTTGAATGCCCGGGGAGGGCTGGGTGAGCTCCGAGGGGCTTTTATTTGGGGTGGTGGTGGGGAGAAATGGGGCGAGGGTCTGCAATGCAAGACCCCGAGTGGAGAGGAAGGAGAAGGGGGATGCACTTAGCTTGGGGGGGAGATCCCCCCTCCCTTCCCTTACTTCACACACACACACCCCCTCCTGCAAAGAAATCCCCCCCAATGAAGATCCGGGGAAGACAGACTCGCAGGAGGCGCGGAAAGGGAAGGGGGGCATTTTTGCCCCAGGGAGGGGGGTGATGGGTGAAACTTGGGGAGGAGGAGGAGATCTGGGGCGGGGGAGAGGAGATACGTTCCCTCTCCCGCTCCTCCTGCTGCCCCTCCGGTTCTCCCCCCCTCCCCCGCTCCTCCTGCTGCCCCCCCGGTTCTCCACCCCTCCCTCCGACCACTGGAGGCTTCTGCTTCTTCGCCCGTCGGATCCCCCAACGATGAATGCCGACGTCGCCTTTGCGCTTTGGGAAGCTGCAGGGGGGCGGATTGCAAAGTCTGGCGGGGGAAATTCCGGGAGATTTGCGGTGGGGGGGCGCTGTCTGGGGAGGGGGAGGTTTTGGCCAAGGGAGGGGGCTCAGAGCAGTCCGATGCTGGTCAGTGTAAGTCGATGCACGTTGCGACCCAAAAAAAATTCCCAACTTCGAATCCTGGTTAGGGGGGGTCTGAACCCATGTTCCCTCTAAGCTGTGGAGTCCTGCGAGCAAGAATTCTACCCTGTGAGCTACTGGCATTAAAGTTGCGAGCGAGCCACTTGGCTACTGTGTAAATTAGTTTGCTCCGGAGCGGCGTTCCCTCTAAGCTGAGTTAGTGTGAGCTAGCTCGCAGTTTTTTAGCCTCTGGCTCACACCTTTTTTGTCTTAGCTCGGGAAGGAGGGCCCCAGAGCAAAGTAATTTATGCAGAAGCCCAATTGCTCACACACAGCTTTAATGCCAGTCGCTCACCAAGTAGAATTTTTGCTCGCAAGTCTCCGCAGCTCAGAGGGAACATTGCTCTGGAGCCCTCCCTTCCTGAGCAAAGACAAAAGACGTGTGAGCCGGAGGCTAAAAAACTGCGAGCTAGCTCACACTCACGCAGCTTAGAGGGAACGCTGGCTCTGAACTTGCTGAGGCTGAGGGGGAAGAAGATCTTGGGGTGGTAGTGGGGAGCTCAAGGAAAGGGTCAACTTAGTGTGCTGCAGCGGTGAACGAGGCAAACTCCATTTTAGGGATTGTTCGGAAAGGGATTGAGAACAGAACGGCCGGTATTGTAATGCCCCTGGATAGATCTATGGTGTGGCCTCCTCTGAAATACTCTGTACAGTTCAGGGCAATCAGGATGGTGAGGGGGTTAGAGCCCCTTCCCTAGGAGGAAAGTCTGAAGAGTCTGTGACATTTCAGCTTAGAAAACATGACTAAGGAGGGGCATGAGGGAGGTTTGTATGATAAAGTTCATGGGCAGTAGGTTCAGGAAGGACAAAAAGAAATACTACTTTACACAGACATTGGAGCTCACTGCCAAAGGATGTGGTGAGGGCTACAGGAATCAAAAGCTTTAAAAAGGGGATGAGATAAGATTTGTGGAGGGTAAGTCTGTCAGTGGCTTCTGACCCTGGTGACTGAGGGGAACATCCACATTCAGAGGCATTAATCCTCTGAATTCCAGAAACAAAAGGCAACATGAAGAGAAGGCCTGTCGTTGGTCCTCCAGAGGAACTGGATGGACCACTGGTCTGATCCAGCAGGGCTCTTCTTATGTTCTTATCAGGGGAGGGCCTTGGCCTTTGTGCCCTGTTGTTGGCCATCCAGAGGAACGGGTTGGTCATTGGGTGGTATGGGGTGCTGGACTGGATGGACCATTGGTCTGATACAGCAGAGCTCTTCTTATGTTCTTATCTTCAGGATCTTAAATTGTGCTCTGATGCAGACCTGGAGAGAGAGTCACTCTGGGGACTGGAACAGCTATTTGTGTCCAAAAAGGGTTTCCCACCCTTTGTCTTTTCCACCCTCCCAGACAGCTGTGGAAAGAAACCCTTGATGCCTTCTTCGCCATCTCCGTGTGGTGGAGGGAGAAGATCCACCATGAGGCCTGCTCAAGTAAGAGGGGTGAGGGTGGGCGATCACTTGGGAGATGGGAATATTTTATTCTCTGTCACGAGGTTCACCGAATCCGGCCCTTTGCCCTCAGTTCTCCTCAAAGCCCGTCTTGGGTTAGGTGTGCAGAGAGGCCCCAACAGGGACAATAAACCACTACTGAGGCCTAGAGCTGTCTTGTAAATCACAACTGATCTCCAGAATACAAAGATGGAGGCAGGGTTTTTTTGGCATCCCATCCCTGCTGAGCTCCCTCCCCAGATTCTGCCCTCCAATCTATCTTATATATAGAATCCAATATATGTTACAGCCAGAAAAACCAAGTCTCGGTTTTGAGGCCTTGAAATCCCCAGCTCTGTCCTTGACCCATAGGCCTGGAAGAACACCTAAGTCTTGCAGGCTTTGTAAAACTACATTGGGTCCCACAGGGCATGGATATCATTTGGCAGATAGTTCCACCAGGTCAGAAGCCTTGCTTCTGGTTGAGGGGTAGAAGGAAACTTTTCAGGCCACAGATCACCAGTAAGTTCTTCTCCCCGATCATAGTGATCGTAGTGATCTTTGGGATCAGGGCCGGGGTGTCAAACATAAGCCCGGAGGGGGGGCGTTGGTGTAGTGGTTAAGTGTGCAGACTCTAATCTGGGAGAACCGGGTTTGATTCCCCACTCCTCCACTTGCACCTGCTGATGTGACCTTGGTCAGTCACAAGCTCTGGCACAGCTGTTCTTGAAGAAGAGCAGTTTCTGTCAGAGCTCTCTCAGCCCCACCTACCTCACAGGGTGTCTGTTGCAGGGAGGGGGAAGGGAAAGGAGTTTGTAAGCCGCTCTGAGACTCCTTTGGGTAGTGAAGGGTGGGGTATAAATCTAGTCTCCTCCTCCTCCTCCTCCTCCTCCCCTCCTCCTCCTCCTCCTCTTCTTCTTCTTCTTCTTCTTCTTCTTCTTCTTCTTCTTCTTCTTCTTCTTCTTCTTCTTCTTCTTCTTCTTCTTCTTCTTCTTCTGTGGCCCACAAGCATAAATTCACTGCCACAGGAGGTGGCGGCAGTTACAAGCATGGACAGTTTCAGGAGGGAATTAGATAAACATATGGAGCAGAAGTCCATCAGTGGCTATTAGCCACAAGGATTGGATTTATTTCTCATGAACCAACTTCCCGGTGATGGAAAGAATTACTTTCTTCTTCCTCCTCCTCCTCCAGGATCCGGTGTCCTTCGAAGAGGTGGCCGTGTATTTCACCCGGGGGGAGTGGGCCCTGCTGCGCCCGGCCCAGAGAGCTCTCTACAAGGAAGTCATGCTGGAGAATTTCGGGAACCTGGCCTCTCTGGGTGAGGAGAATCCTTTTCTCCTTGACTCTGCTGTGTGTGGCTGGGACTGTTCTTTGTTCATAGTTAGGAAGTCTCTGTTGGGGAAGGATTTGGTCGGGCCCTTTGGCTAAGTCATGACATCCTGTCTACACGTCTGGTAAGGGTTCGGGGTTCTCCGTGCACAGACATGAGGCTCTGTTTAGGAGTCCTCGGACCACGTGAGGGGGCATCAGAAGGGGTGCCAAGAGATGCTGGGTTGGGGAAAGCGGGTGGATCCCAGCAGGGGCATTCCTCCAGTCTGGCCTTATCTCACCTGTACTGTGATGTGACTGTTTCTCAGATCTCAGTCATGGTGCCTGAGACGCCTAGACTGCTTGTTGTGAGAGATCCATCTTTGTTGAGGTTCTTACATAGGCATGCCCGATTTTGTTGAGGGTTCTTTACATAGGGCACGCCCCGGGTCTTTGGCCTCTCTGATTGCCATGGTCCTCTCTTTAAGTCATTATCCTTCCAACACATCAAAGAAGTCACAACTTGAATTTTAATCATTAGCTGTTGTAGATGTTCTGGGTTGTCTGGCTGTGGTCTTGGCACTGTAGGACCTGACGTTTCGCCAGCAGCTGTGACTGGCATCCTCAGAGGTATAACACAGAAAGACGGAGTACTCTCTGTGTCAAGGTGAGAAGAAAAATGGTAGGCAGGTAATTTATATCTACTCAGGAAAGTGGGGTAGGGCTGGGTCATTATCGTGTAGGAGTTTCCTGGGCTGTGAAACATGCTAATGGCGGAGCTTTCCTGAGGAGGTTGTTTTGTATATGGATTGGCTGTTTGCTGAGGAGGTTCTTTTGCATTTGGATTGTTTCCTGGGGAGGTTTCCTGTTTCCTGAGGAGGTTCTTTTGTATGCGGAATGCAAAATTCACCTCCAAGACACTGAAAGACTGGACAACACATTCAATTACCTTGTCAGATTACACAGGGAAGCCATTGAAATTCATAAACACAAACGCAATTTCAACAGGAAAGATGAGAGTTTAAAAATAAATAGGGCATGTTTTCCTGTCCTGAAAAACACAAGAGTCTCTACATCTGACAGTAGTACTACAGGTAAGATTAGAATTCCAACAGCCATTCCTATTATTTGCCTGTTGTGCCTGCAGGGATATAGTTAAGTTAGCTTGGAAGAGCCAAACCCATGTTCACCGAGTAGAACTGTAACCTTCTGCTCTTCTTTTGTGATGAAAAGGACCCGTGGTGGCCAAACCTGACCTGATCTCTTGGCTGGAGGGAGAAGAAGAGCTGTTCTTCCTGTTCTTGTCCGAAGAGGAGGGATTGGCAGGTCTGTGGTGGGGCGGGGTGTGTTCCTTCGACTTCCATCCTAGGGCTGGTGGGTTTCCGTGACCTTCCGTATCCTAAGAGCTGGTTCTCCTCCAAAGAGCTGGGTCTGAGTGCTGAAAAGGTGCCTGTGGAGGTTGAAGAGCAAATAACTAGGTAACCTGTGGCCTGCATCACTACCTGAGGAGAAACTGAGCGGCTTGTGGCTTCATTTTTGAGAAGCCCCTCTAAACTACTGATCCTTTAGTACACTATAAGCTATCACAAGACCAGATTACCAACAAAGGCTTTTGAAAGTGTGTCTAGACACCAAGCTTTTGAATTCTTGCTCTCTCTACCACAGTTAATGTAGTTCATTCTCTAATATTCCTGGCACCATTTTTCACATTGTCCTGACAAGTGTCTCTTTCTTTCAGCCAGGGGGATGCAGAGAATTCAGGGAGAAGTGAAAAAATATAAATGTCTGGAGTGTCGGAAAAGCTTCAGTTGCAACAGAAGCCTTACTGCCCATCAAAGAATTCACACAAGGGGGAAACCGTATAAATGCCTGGAATGTGGAAAAAGCTTTCAACAGAAGAATATGTTAACTTTCCATCAACAAATTGACTCAACGGAGAACCCATATGAATGCCTGGAGTGTGGAAAGTGCTTTATTAGCAAAGGAGGCCTTACTTACCATGAAAGACTTCATACCGGGGAGAAACCATATAACTGTCTTGAGTGTGGGAAGAGGTTTCAGAAGAAGAATATGTTAACTTTCCATCAAAGACTTCACACAGGGGAGAAACCATACAAATGTCTGGAATGTGGAAAAAGCTTTCGACAGAAGAATACATTAACTTTCCATCAAAGAATTCACACAGAAGAAAACACATATAAATGCCTGGAGTGTGGAAAAGGCTTTAATCGCAAGATAAGCCTTACATACCATGAAAGAATGCACACAGGGGAGAAACCATATAAATGCCAGGAATGTGGGAAAAGCTTCACACGGAAGGATATCCTACATTCCCACCAAAGAATTCACACAGGGGAGAAACCATACGAATGCCTGGAGTGTGGAAAAGGCTTTAGTCTCAAGAAAAGCCTTGCTGACCATGCTAGAATTCACACAGGGGAGAAACTGTATATATGCCTGGAATGTGGGAAAAGGTTTCCACGGAAGGGCACTTTAACTTTACATCAAAGAATTCATACAGGGGGAAAACCATACGAATGCCTGGAGTGTGGGAAAGGCTTTGGTCACCAGAAAAGCCTTACATACCATGAGAGAATTCACACAGGGGAGAAACCATATAAATGCATGGAGTGTGGAAAAAGCTTTACACGGAACGATATTCTAACTTGCCATCAAAGAATTCACACAGGAGAGAAGGCATATAAATGCCTGGAGTGTGGAAAAGGCTTTAATCGCAAGATAAGCCTTACATACCATGAAAGAATGCACACAGGGGAGAAACCATATAAATGCCAGGAATGTGGGAAAAGCTTTACACGGAAGGATATCCTACATTCCCACCAAAGAATTCACACAGGGGAGAAACCATACGAATGCCTGGAGTGTGGAAAAGGCTTTAGTCTCAAGAAAAGCCTTGCTGACCATGCTAGAATTCACACAGGGGAGAAACTGTATATATGCCTGGAATGTGGAAAAAGGTTTCCACGGAAGGGCACTTTAACTTTACATCAAAGAATTCATACAGGGGGAAAACCATACGAATGCCTGGAGTGTGGGAAAGGCTTTGGTCACCAGAAAAGCCTTACATACCATGAGAGAATTCACACAGGGGAGAAACCATATAAATGCATGGAGTGTGGAAAAAGCTTTACACGGAACGATATTCTAACTTGCCATCAAAGAATTCACACAGGAGAGAATGCATATAAATGCCTGGAGTGTGGAAAAGGCTTTAATCGCAAGAGAAGCCTTACATACCATGAAAGAATTCACACAGGGGAGAAACCATATATATGCCAGGAATGTGGGAAAAGCTTTACATGGAAGAATACTCTAACTTTACATCAAAGAATTCACACAGGGGAGAAACCATATGAATGCCTGGAGTGTGGAAAAGGCTTTAGTCGCAAGACAAGCCTTACTGACCATGCTAGAATTCACACAGGGGAGAAACCATATATATGCCTGGAATGTGGAAAGAGCTTTCCACGGAAGAACACTTTAACTTTACATCAAAGAATTCATACAGGGGAGAACCCATATCAGTGCTTGGAGTGCGGAAAGAATTTTAGCTGCAGAGGAGGACTTATGTACCATGACAGGATTCATAAAGGGGAGAAACCATACAACTGTCAGGAGTGTGGGAAAAGCTTTCGACAGAAGAGTGTATTAACTTTCCATCAAAGAAGTCACACAGTGGAGAACCCATATAAATGCCTGGAATGTGGGAAAGGCTTTAGTCACCAGAGAAGCCTTACATACCATGAGAGAATTCACACAGGGGAGAAACCATATAAATGCATGGATTGTGGAAAAAGCTTTCGACAGAAGCATACATTAACTTTGCATCAAAGAATTCATACAGGCGAGAAACCATATAAATGCATGGATTGTGGAAAAAGTTTTCGACAGAAGAATATATTAACTTTGCATCAAAGAATTCATACAGGGGAGAAACCGTATCAATGCCAAGAGTGCGGAAAAAACTTTCGTTGGAAGAATGATCTAGCTTCTCATCAAAGAATTCACACAGGGGGAGAACCATATAAATGCATGGAGTGTGGAAAAGGCTTCAGTTCCAAGAGTAACCTTACATGCCATCAAAGAATTCACACAGGGGAGAAACCATATAAATGCCTGGAATGTGGGGAAAGCTTTCCACGGAAGGATACTCTAACTTCCCACCAAAGAATTCACACTTTGGAGAAAGCATAGAAATTTCTGGATTTCTGTGGAAAGGCATTCCCTCAAATAAAAGTAGATTGGACAGTTAGAAACCAGACTTATTTCTTTCTCAATAGTGCCTTCTTAAACCATTGTGTTTCAGTACAAAGGAGAGAGATTCCAGTCTAGATATCTGAAGAAGTGAGCTGTGGCTCACGAAATCTCATCCCCCAGCACAAATTTTGTTTGTCTTTAAGGTCCTACCATGCCCTTGCTCTTTTCTACTGCCACAGACAGACAAACACGACTACCCGTTGCCTTCTATTTCATACCTTTTGTGGAATGCTAAAATAGTGGGAGTCTTCCTCTCCCCGTTGGGCAGGACATTCTCCCAGGTGGGAGTCACATGAGTGAATCGTTCTGTACGTGTTGCTCTCAACCTCACCCATGATCTCCCCACAGATGAGCAAAGCAGTTGCAATAGATCATATTGAGAGAAGCAGTCCTCTAGCTCTAGACCGTAAGCCCTGAAAGACTTTGTCAGGAATACCCAGCAACTTGACATAAACTGAAAAAATGTACAGTCTCCAAAGGAGCAACTCATATATGTGTGAGGTTGTGGAAAAATTGTGAGGCATTCTGTGCCTCACCCGGAATAGTAACCAAGCTGTGCCATTCTGTACGAACTGGTGATTCTGACTTTAAGGGTGGACCCAGGTAGAGTGTATTACGGTAGACTGGCTGCCTGGTTACTGTGTCCTTGATTTTCATTGTGTGTATTGATTCTATTCTGAACCTGACGAAGGTTAGTCAAATGTAGGAAAGGGGGCCAATGTTAAAAACCTGAGGGAGGAAATATAAAAATACACGTATTTACTGATCACAAATTTAAAAATATATAAGGGCCCAGTCACACATTACGTATAAATAACTAACGATAAAACACGAGGGCTTATAAATCTGACCTGACGCGTTTCGGCCTACACAGGCCTTCCTCAGAAGTCAATAGTGAGGACCATATTGGCGATTATAAAAACATATAGTACAATCATATAAATACAGAGCATGAATACAATAAGGACCAGAAGCAAGTTGCTGTAAAAGGTAAAAAAAATGGAAAGTTAAACACATGTCTTAAAACAAATAAATAAACTGTAAATATATATTGTCAATGAATAAATATATACCATTGACTTACTTTCAAGATAACCCACCAGGCATAGAGTAAAAAATAAATGAGGCCTCTAATATTGCAATCATATGCCCAGGTTCTCTCTTCGTCAGGTTCTGGATTCTAGGTTGTAGGTTCAGTTTTTTCCCCTCCACTCCTTTTTTGTCCTTGTTTGATTCTGTTCTGAGCATTGGCGCCTCTAATATTCCCTGTATTCTGAGGAGAATCAAGTGTTGTGATTCAATAAACTGTATTCTTAGTTAGATTATGGAATCTGTATTTCTTACTGGTTCAGCATTTCCCATTGGAGCTAAAACCGACACAGAGTCACAGGGATTGACTAGAAGGGAATTTCACATTACCGAGACTCTGTCGGTTTGAAGCCGTTTCTGATTCGTCTTGAAGTAAACCGGTACAGGGCTGCCATTTCACACATGGCTTTCCCTGACCGGAAAAGATCCGAATCAGAAGCAGTTTGGCAATTCAGATTGCACCGCTTTGTTTTCCCGCCAGTTCCCGCCACGCCTTTTTTTAAAAAAATGTTCGCTTTAGAGCGCTATAGCGCTATTGTGCTATAACGCTATAGCGCTCTAAAGCGAACGTTAAAAAAAAAAAGCCGGAGATCGCCAGCGCGGGCGAAAAAGGCGGGGAAAAAGCGTATCGGATCCGGGAGAAGAAACTGACGACTACTTGGAAGCGGTTGACAGGTAAAACGCTTCAGCCCCGTTTCCTGAACGGGACAGAAGCGATTCTGTGTGAAATTACAAATATATTCCGGTAGGGAACCGGTTCTAAAACAGTTCTGTCTGAAATGCCAGACCAGAAACCGTTTGGGAACCGTTCCTCTTCCGGATTATATCATCTGTCTGAAATTCCCCTAGGATTTCTCCTTCTGATGGCACCTGGGTTTTGGCCATTGCGTGACACGCAGATGGGGCGTATGCCTGATCCAACCATGGCGTCTCTTTTTGTTTGAATGCAGTTCAGACTTTGAATGGGGCGTCCATGGATTTCATAGAACGGGAGGGGCTATCACCTCCCCTTAAAAGGATCGTGTAGCCGGTGATGTGAATGACCACAACCTGAGACCCCAGGGAGGCACTGCCAGTCAACTTCTGCATTTCCTCCTCCTGGGCCTCTCCCTCATCTCTGTGTTCTTTGGGTCAAGTTATGTGCAGTATCAGCCTAAATAATTTTTCATGAAGAATCACTGAATCGCTGTTCTTCCATGAACATGCAGAGCGTTGCCCCAAGTTTCCAGAAGATCAGCATCCAAACAAGGACCGAACTCAATGTGTCCCCAAGATTATCACCTTCCTGGCCTATGAAGAAGTTCTGGAGAATACCCTAGCTTTCTGTGCCGTGTTCTAGTCCCTCATTTCGAGTTTTGTTTTAGTCCTGTGTAGAAAATTCTTACACACTCTAGTAGTCAAAGTCAACAACCGGTACCTCACCTACATTCTTCTCACCTCCCTCCTGCTTTCCTTTCTCTTCTCCTTTCTGTTCATCGGCCAGCTAAGGAAGCTGACCTGCCTTTTCCAACAAACCACCCTCAGCAACATCTTTTCAGTTGCCCCCTTTTTTTGAGTTGGCCAAAACGATCACTGTTGCGGTGGCCTTCGTGGTCACCAAGTCAGGAGACAGGACGAAGAAATGGCTGGGGGAAAGTCTGGTCAGCTCCCTTGTCGTCTCGTTTTCTGGTATTACAGTTGGCCTCTGCAGCATCTGGCTGGGAGTCTCTCCCCACTTCCCAAGTCTGAAATGGGCCACCAGCTTGGACAGATCACACTGCAACGCAACAAAGGGTCTGCTCAACAACTCTGTTGCCGTGTTTTAGGGTGCCCTGGGCTACATGGGCTTCCTGGCTGCCGTCTTTTCCACGGTGGCTTTCCTGGGGCCTTCCCCACCTGTTCAAGGGCTAGCTTGCCCAAGCAAGCCAAGGGAAGGCATGAGGTGTGGTCTAATATGCTAATGAGCTGTGCTCAGGGGTGTGGCCTAACATGCTAATAAGCTTCTGCTGTTTGGTGTGGTCTATTATGCTAATGAGTTCCTGCTGGGCTTTTTCTACAAAAAAGGCCCTGTATCTATCCATCTAGCTAGCTATCTACCTACCTATCGGGGAAGTGCTAAGTGTACCTACTAAGTTAACCTGTTAGTCTGTTTCATAAACTGTGCCTACCACAATATCCAGATGACCATGATCAGTTCCTGTGGAGAAAATGCCTGCTTTGGGAGGTGGAGTCCCTGGCATTTACACCCCGCTGAGGTCTCTCTCCTGCCCAAACCTTCCCCTCTCCAGGCCCCGCTCCCCAAATCTCCAGGCGTTTCCAAGCCCAGAGTTGGCAACCCTATTAAAACATGTCAGTTATGGTGAGATACTCGATTGTAGTTCCATAGACTGTGTCTCAGGAAGAAAAGAAAGAAGACATTTGAAGTTTATGGTTATTTTCACGAATGTGATTAACATATGGATTAACATATGGAATTCACTGCCACAGGAGGTGGTGGCAGTTGCAAGCATGGACAGTTTCAAGAGGGAATTAGATAAACATATGGAGCAGAAGTCCATCAGTGGTTATTAGCCACAGGGTATAGATGGGAACTCTCAGTCTGGGGCAGGTGATGCACTCTATCCTTGGTGCTGGAGGGGGCAGCAGTGGGAGGGCTTCTGGTGTCCTGGCCCCACTGCTGGACCTCCTGATGGCACCTGGTATATTTTGGCCGCTGTGTGACAAGAGTGTTGGACTAGATGGGCCATTGGCCTGATTCAGCATTGGCTTCTCTTATGTTCTTATGTGTCACAAGGCAGCATCTCGCTGTCACAGATGTAAACTTGCTCAGTTATTTAATTGGAGGTGTTGTACAAATAAATTTCTAGTCAAGAAATGGAGTCAGGAATGAGGAGGAAGTTCTTAGTGTTTAATTGCAATTAGACAGGGGAAAACAGTCGGACCAAATGGCCCATCAAAAACTGACTGCTTTCCGAGCATATTCAAGAAGTACATGATCTTTTATACATGAACTGACATCATTAAGAAAATGATATTCAAAAAGGCATAATTGGTTACAAAAGACAATGGTCATTCAAATAATAAGCTTTTGATTTGTCAGATGTAAAGAAACATATCTACATCAAACCTAAATATTTACGTAACTTAACCCAAAATGATAATGGGCAAGGATTCTTCATATCCCAAACAAAAAGGGTTTTTTCCCCTAATACGAGACTAAAATCTTATGTGACCCAGACATTTCAAGGTTTTGTCTTTAAGAACTACAGAATCTTGAACTTTATACATATTATCTTGTCTGCTAACAATAACAGACCTACACGAGTAAAGCCTTCTATATAACAGACCTTCCTTATCCTTCCTTATATATAAAAGGATTTTCGTCATACCTTATATGGTGAAAATGCGCGCCGGAATCAGTTGGCTGAGGGACCTGTCAGTCAGAGACAGGGTCCTTGCCATGGCTGCCTTGCTTGCCGCGTTGCTGCCATTGGCCCGCCAGCTGCCGCTCAAGACTGCTGGTGTGCCATTGGCTGGGAGCGGGAGGCGAACGCTGCAGCGAACACCGCCACCAGGAGCCAGGGAAGGGAGGCTGCGATGCCAGCCGACGGTGCTGGCCGGGAGCGAGGCAGGGCCAGTGCCAGAGGGACGTTGCAGCCCCGGAGAGACGGAGTCTCAGCGAGAGGACAGCGGAGGCTGGGGACGGCGGGTGACTCCTTCCCCAATGGCCGCCAGATACGCCTGCCTCAGCACCTTCTTCGCGGAAGGGGCCTGTCTAGCGCCCGTTGTCTCGGTTCCACAACGGGCTTCCCTTCCTAGTATCCTAATAAAATATTACTTAAAAGAGAAATCCATAAAACCAGGAGAAAATACGAATATGAATAATCAAAAAGGGAAAAAACCTATATAAAAAATCTTTATATTCCTGTTATGTCTTCAGGGACATAAGGCCAGCATAAGTTGAGCAGGTGCTCATTATGCGGATCCTGAAATACTGCATGGTATTGCCCAATCAAAGGGTTTATGGCGGGAACATCTCTGATTGGTTATGAAATGGAATATGATTGGTCTTTATCTTTGAGTTATGGTTGGCTGTTATGTACTGATTATTATTGGTTATTGTTATTGTTGTGGGCGTGGCTACCTCCGCCTGAATTGTATATAAATCGCTGTTTTTGACTGTTTTGTGTCTAGCTGGCCTAGTCCTCAGCTGGTCTAAATCTTGGAGCTAATAAAGCTGAATCACTTTTGAACTTACCTCCTGCGTTAAGTCTCATACTTAACAATTCCCATTCATATTAGGGGGAAATTCATTTGGTATCTTGCCAGGTCCCCCCTGGCCAATGTTCCCTCTAAGCTATGTGAGTGTGAGCTGGCTCTCAGTTTTTTAGCCTCCGGCTCAGGAAGGGATGGCTCCAGAAGCAAACTAATTGATGCAGCAGCCAGATCGCTGGCTCATAACTTGAATGCCAGCAGCTCCCAAGGTAGCATTTTTGCTCACAAGATCCCACATCTTAAAGCAAACATTGCTCCTGGCCACAGGCAGGACATGGAGGGAGGGGGCATATGATTGCCAGATCCAGGCTAGGAAACCCCTGGAAATTTGGGGATGGGACCTGGGGAGGCCAGGGACCTCTGTGGGGTGCCCTGCCATAAAGCCCCCCCCAAATGAAGCAGAAATTATATTTGCATCGTTGCAAAGTGCTGCAAAGGGTTGGATCCCGTGTTTTCCTGCGCCTGCTCCTGGCTTTGCGCCTGGATGGCTGTGTGGTGGGAATTATAAAACCAGAGGGTCCCTGAAGATCCATCTCAGGCGCCCCCAAAACTTCTTATTCCTCTCTCATTTTAAGAACATAACATAAGAACATAAGAGAAGCCAATGTTGAATCAGGCCAATGGCCCATCTAGTCCAACACTCTGTCACACAGCGGCCAAAATATACCAGGGGCCATCAGGAGGTCCAGCAGTGGGGCCAGGACACCAGAAGCCCTCCCACTGCTGCCCCCTCCAGCACCAAGAATAGAGGGCATCACCTGCCCCAGACCGAGAGTTCCCATCTATACCCTGTGGCTAATAGCCACTGATGGACTTCTGTTCCATATGTTTATCTAATTCCCTCTTGAAACTGTCCATGCTTGCAGCTGCCACCACCTCCTGTGGCAGTGAATTCCATGTGTTAATCACTCTTCGGGTGAAGAAGGACTTCCTTTTATCTGTTCTAACCCGACTGCTCAGCAATTTCATGGAGTGCCCACCGAGTTCTTGCATTGTGAGAAAGGGAGAAAAGTCCTTCTTTCTCAACCTGCTCAATCCCATTCATAATCTTATAAACCTCGATCATGTCACCTCTCAGCCGTCGTTTCTCCAAACATCCCTGCGGGAGAGATGTCAAAGGAAGGGAGGATCTTTGCACCAACTGGCCTAAAGCCCGGGTTCTGGGTGGGGAGGGGAGCAGAATAGCGGCCGGAGAGCTTTTCATGGATGCGATTTGAAGTCGCGGGCCCATTCTTGGCCTTCCCTTATGCGCTCCTCCCCTCCAAAGGGCTCAAGCGAGAGAGTCCTCCGTCCTAGAGAGGGAAGCCATTTCCGTCTTCCCATCTGGCAGAAGCCTCCTTTTTGAATTGCTTTGCCTGCTGCTTGGATGCCCGGAGACTAGGATTGGGTGAGCTCCGCGGGGCTTTTATTTAGGCGAAAGGGGGGCGAGGGTCTGCAATGCAAGCCCCCGAGTGGAGGGAAAGGAGGAAGGGGGATGCACTTAACCATTAGACCTCTCCCACCCACCCCCGCATCAGAAAGAGCGGGTTTGAGCAAAGGCAAAGAAATCCCCGGGGAAGAAAGACCCGCTGGAGGCGCGGGAAGGGAAGGGGGCTTTTTTGCCCGGGTAGTGGTAGTGTGTGGGGGGTGATGGCTCAAACCCTGGGAGGAGCAGGAGATCTGGGGCGGGGGGGGGAGGAGATATGTCCCCCCCACCCCCAGTCCTCCTGCCACAAGGTATGGATAGGAACTCTCAGTCTGGGGCAGGTGATGCACTCTATTCTTGGTGCTGGGGGGGGCTTCTGGTGTCCTGGCCCCACTGCTGGACCTCCTGATGGCACCTGGTATTTTTGGCCACTGTGTGACACAGAGTGTGGGACTGGATGGGCCACTGGCCTGATTCAACATTGGCTTCTCTTGTGTTCTTATGCTGCCCCTCCGTTTCTTCCTTCCCCCCACCCCACCCCGCCCGGCCACAGGAGGCTTTTGGTTCTTCACCCGCCAGGTCCCCCAGCAATGAATGCCAAGGTCTCCTTTGCTCTTTGCAAACTCTGGAGAGAGAAATTCCGGGAGATTTGGAGGGGGGGCGCTGCCTTGGGAGGGGAGGGTTTGGGCAAGGGAGGAGGCTCAGAGGAGTCCCGTGCTGGTAAGTGTAAGGTGACGCACGTTGGGACCAAAAAACCCAGCTTCGAGTCTAGGCTAAAGGGAGAGGGTCTGAACTTGCTGAGACTGCCAGGGGAAAAGATCTTGGGGTCGGAGTGGAGAGCTCAAGGAAAGAACATAAGAGAAGCCAATGTTGGATCAGGCCAAGGCCCATCCAGTCCAACACTCTGTATCACGCAGTGGCCAAAAATACCAGGTGCCATCAGGAGGTCCACCAGTGGGGCCAGGACATAAGAACATAAGAACATAAGAGAAGCCAATGTTGAATCAGGCCAATGGCCCATCTAGTCCAACACTCTGTCACACAGCGGCCAAAATATACCAGGTGCCATCAGGAGGTCCAGCAGTGGGGCCAGGGCACCAGAAGCCCTCCCACTGCTGCCCCTCCAGCACCAAGAATAGAGTGCATCACCTGCCCCAGACTGAGAGTTCTCATTCTATACCCTGTGGCTAATAGCCACTGGTGGACTTCTGCTCCATATGTTTATCTAATTTCCTCTTGAAACTGTCCATGCTTGCAGCTGCCACGACCTCCTGTGGCAGTGAATTCCATATGTTAATCACTCTTTGGGTGAAGAAGTATTTCCTTTTATCTGTTCTAACCCGACTGCTCAGCAATTTCATAGAGTGCCCACGAGTTCTTGTATTGTGAGAAAGGGAGAAAAGTACTTCTTTCTCAACCTGCTCAATCCCATTCATAATCTTATAAACCTCGATCATGTCACCCCTCAGCCGTCGTTTCTCCAAGCTAAAGAGCCCCAAGCATTTTAACCTTTCTTCATAGGGAAGGTGTTCCAACCCTTTTATCATTCTAGTTGCCCTTCTCTGCACTTTTTCCAATGCTATAATATCCTTTTTGAGATGTGGTGACCAGAACTGTACACAGTATTCCAAATGAGGTCGCACCAATGATTTATACAGGGGCATGATGATACTGGCTGATTTGTTATTAATTCCCTTCCTAATAATCCCCAGCATAGCGTTGGCCTTCTTTATTGCAGCTACACATTGTGTAGACATTTTCAGCGAGTTATCCACTACGACTCCAAGATCTCTCTCTTGGTCAGTCTCTGCCAGATCAGACCCCATCAACGTGTATTTATATTTAGGATTTTTGGCTCCAATGTGCATCACTTTGCACTTGGCCACATTGAACCCCATTTGCCACGTTGACGCCCACTCACCCATCCTCAACAGATCCCTTTGGAGTGCCTCACAATCCTCCCTGGTTTTCACCACCCTGAACAACTTCGTGTCATCTGCAAATTTAGCCACATCACTGCTTACTCCCAATTCCAAATCGTTAATAAACAAGTTAAAAAGCATGGGACCGAGTACTGATCCCTGTGGTACCCCACTGCTTACCACCCTCCACTGAGAAAGTTTCCCATTTATACTCACTCTCTGTTTCCTATTTATAAGCCAGTTTTTGATCCACAAGAGGACTTGTCCTTTTATCCCATGACTATTGAGCTTACTTAGGAGCCTTTGATGAGGAACTGTATCAAAAGCTTTCCGGAAGTCAAGGTAAATAATATCTATTGGGTCCCCCTTGTCCACATGTTTGTTCACTCCTCAAAAAACACTAACAGGTTAGTGAGACAAGATCTTCCCTTACAGAACCCATGCTGAGTCTGCCTCAATAGAGGACACTAGAAGCCCTTCTGCTGTTGCCCCCCCCCCAAGCACCAAGAATACAGCGCATCCCTTGCAGCAGAATTCTTATCTATACCTTAAGAACATAAGAGAAGCCAATGTTGGATCAGGCCAATGGCCCATCCAGTCCAACACTCTGTCACACAGTGGCCAAAAATACCAGGTGCCATCAGGAGGTCCACCAGTGGGGCCAGGACACTAGAAGCCCTCTCACTGTTGCCCCCACCCCCAAGCACCAAGAATACAGAGCATCACTTGCCCCAGAGTCCCTATCTATACCTTGTGGCCAATAGCCACTGATGGACCTCTGCTCCATTCCCTCTTGAAGCCATCCATGCTTGTAGCCACCCCACCACCTTCTGTGGCAGTGAATTCCATGTGTTCATCACTCTTTGGGTGAAGAAGGACTTCCTTCTATCCTTATTCTAATAGCCAAAAAGTGCGGATACCTATTCCCACCAACAGGGGCCTCACTCTCCCCCAACAGCTTTTCCTGCATAGTCAGTAGACTTCCTGGGTTTGTAGAAAAATCCCAAAAGTGAAGAAATCCCTTCAGGAACTCTTGAATTCCCCAAAAAGCCTTTTGAAATGGCCTCTGCAGGGACCTGACTCCAGGCAGCAACGGTGAGAGATTAGAACGTTGGGGGGAGGGGAGGGGAGGCTTCTGACTGGCTCTGTCGGTGAAAGGGGGGGGAAGGGCCCTTTCTTTCCAGGCCTCTTTCAGCCTTGGAGGGAGGGAGGGAGGAAGCCTTGGGGCCAGGCCTCACAAAAGTTGCCAGGGCCAGGCTGGGGGATTTCTAGAGATTTTGTGGTGGACTCTAAGGAGGAGGACTGGGTTTGGGAAGGGAGAGGCCTCAGCTGGGTATAATGCCACAGTGTCCACCCTCCAAAGCAGCCATTTTCTGCAGGGAGACAGACCTCTGCTGTCTAGAGTCCAGTTGTAATTCTGGGGGTCTCCAGGGCACATTTGCAGGTTGGCCACTCTAGGCCTGGCAGCATTCTAGGGTTGCCAGGTCCCCCTGATTTGCATGACTCACCTAGCCTTGGCTGCTTGCTACCATTCATCAGCAGCCACCCTATGAAAGCCAGTGAGGTGTAGCAGTTAGAGCTTCAAAGGAGGATCTGCAAGACCCAGGTTCAGATCCCCATCTTGCAGTGGAAGGTTACTGTGTGATTTTGGACCAGTCACATATTTCAGCCTAACCAACCTCACAGGGTTGTTGTGCAGATAAAAAGGAGGAGGGAATAATGAAAGCTGCTTTGGCCCTCACTGTGGAGAAAGACTGTAATTTTCCTAGGTAGAGGCTGGGGGTGGAGATGGAAAACAGGAGATAGAGAGGCAGATAAAGGTAGGTTGGCTGTTGGTTGGGAAGGAAATAGGGTTGCCAACTCCAGGTTGGGAAATCCCTGGACATTTGAGGGGTGAAGCCTGGAGAGGGTGGGATTTAAGGAGGAGAGGAACTTTGGACTGGTGTAATGCCATAGACTCCACCCTCCAGCCATTTCCTCCATGAGAACCACCATTGCCAACCTCTGGGTGAGGACTGGAGATCACCCAGAATTACAACTATTGTCCAGGAGACAGAAATCAGTTCCCCTGGATAAAATGGCTGTTTTGGAGGGTTGAGTCTATGGCATCATACCCTGCTGAGGCTGCTTGCCTCCCCAAGCCTCACTGTCCTAAGGCTCCACCCCCAAATCTCCAGGAAATTCCCAACCTGGAGCTGGCAACCCTAAGGTGAATTGATCTCTGTAGCTGGGAGATCCATTGTGATTCCCAGAGTGCTGCCACTGCTGCTGTGGGGGGGAGAGAAAGCAGGTGGGTGGCTGAGAGCACTGCCACCACTGCTACTGCTGCTCTGCGGAGTGGGGGAAGAAGCAGGCAGGAGGCTGGGAGAGAGGCTGGGGGCAGAAAGCAGCCAGGAGGCTGGGGGCAGAAAGAAAGAATGATGGGGTGGGGGGCAGAAAGAGAGAGAAAGAGTGATGAAGTGGGGAGGCAGAAAAACAAAGAGAAAGATGACAGATCAGAAAGAGAGAGGAAATCACATGCATGGAGCAGAAATAGAGTAAGAAAAGGGGAGCAGAGGGGAGAAATAGTGTGAGAGAGGTAGGGGGTGAGCAGAGGAAGCAAAGGAAGCAAAGGTGTGACGAATGAGATAACCATCCCGCAAGTTTCTTGCGGGTCTCCACTTGTCTGTTCTAACCGGACTGCTCAGCAATTTCATGGAGTGCCCACGAGTTCTTGCATTGTGAGAAAGGGAGAAAAGTACCTCTTTCTCTGCCTGCTCTGTCCCATGCATCATCTTATAAACCTCCATCATATCACCCCCTCAGCCGTTGTCTCCCCAAGCTAAAGAGCCCCAAGCGCTTTAACTTTTCTTCATAGGGAAAGTGTTCCAACCCTTTTATCATTTTAAATGTCACCTCAGTGTGTTGCAGCACTGAAAAAGGCATACTCTGTGTCAGCGGTTATTAGGAAAAGGATTGAGAATAGAACGGCCGGTATTGTAATGCCCCCATGTAGATCTTTGGTGTGGTCTACTCTGAAACACTCTGTTCAATCTGGGGCAATCAAGATGATGAGGGAAAGGCTGAGGATTCTGGGACTTTTCAGTTTAGAAAAGAGACAACCAAGGGCGAGCGTGATAGAGGTTTGTATAATTATGCGTGGGGTGGAGAGAATTGAGAAGAAGAACTCTTTGTCCCTCTCCCAAGAGACTAGAACTCGACTAGAACTCCGTCCAATGAAGCTCATGGCCAGTAGGTTCAGGACGGACGAAAGGAAAGACTACACAGACATTGATTAAAATGTGGAGTTTGCTGCCAAAGGATGTGGTGAGGGCTACAGGGGTAAACAGCTTTCAAAGGGGATGAGATAGATTTGTGGGGGATAAATCTATCAATGGCTTCTATCCCTGGTGTCTGAGGGAAATATCCACATCCCAGAGCCAGGAGGCAACATCAAGGGAAGGCCCGTTGTTGGTCCCCCCAGAGGAACTGGTTGGCCACAGTGTGAGACAGGATACTGGACTGGATGGACCACTGGTCTGATCCAGCAGGGCTCTTCTTATGTTCCTAGCAGGGGAGAACCTTGGCCTTTGTGCCGTGTTGGCCACCCAGAGAAGCTGGTTGGTCATTGGGTGGGATGGGATGCTGGACTGGATGGACCATTCGTTTGATACAGCAGAGCTATTCTTATGTTCTTATCCGCGGGAACACAAATTGTGCTCTGTTGCGAACCTGGAGAGAGAGTCACTCTGGGGGCTGGAACAGATATTACATGTGTGTCAAAAAAGGGGGTTTCCCACCCTTTGTCTTTTCCACAGCAGAAAGGAACCTCTGATGCCTTCTTCACTGTCTCCGTGTGACAGAGAGAAAAGATCCACCATGAGGCCTGCTCAGGTAAGGGGGGGAGCGATCACTGGGGAGACGGGAATAGTTTCTTCTCTGTCACGAGGTTCACCGACTCAGGCCCTTTGCCCTTGGTTCTGCTGAAAGCCTGTCTTGGGTTATATGTGCAGAGCGGCTCCAACATGGACAATAAACCACTACTGAGGCCTGGAGCTCTCTTGGAAATACAACTGATCTCCAGAATACAGAGATGGGGGCAGGCTTTTCTGGCATCACATCCCTGCTGAGCTCCCTCCCCAGATTCTGCCCTGTACTAGCCCCAGATTCTGCCCTCCCCAATCAGCCCTAGTTGCCATCCTGCACCAGTTGTAATTCCCGGGTCAGTCTCAAGAGTAGCCCTGCATAGAGTGAGTTTGGTGTAGTGGTTAAGTGTGCGGACTCTAATCTGGGAGAACCGGGTTTGATTCCCTCACTCCTCCACTTGCAACTGGCTCGATGACTTGGGGCAAGCCATAGTTTTGATAAGAGCTGGTCTTAAAAAAGAGCAGTTTCTTTCAAGAGCTCTCTGAGCCCCGCCTACCTCCCAGGGTGTCTGTTGTGGGGAGGGGAAGGGAAAGGAGTTTGTAAGCCGCTCTGAGATGCCTTTGGGTAGTGAAGGGCGGGGTATAAATCCAATCTCTTCTTCTTCTCTTCTTATATTAGTCTACCCCGGAGGTGACTGTTGCATGGATCACTGTGGCTAGGCCAGGGTGAGGTAGAAAGGGAACCAGCTGCCTAATCTGAAGAAAACAGTCTAGCCAACATCTGAGTTCTGGGTCTCCACCGATAAGGAGGTGTCCCGATACATGCCCAGGCTCTTGACAGTCGGCCCTGATGTTAAAGGCACACCATCAAGAGCCAGGTGTTAGCAGCACCCTAACCCTAAATCCCTCCTGCAGAGCCACAGGACCTCTGTCTTAGCTGGATTCAGTCTCAACTGGCTCTGTTTCAGCCATCCAACCACAGCTCGGCCAAATTACCTGGTGCGGTGTCTGGCCGTCCATCCATCAACAGATACATCTGGATTTCCTCAGCGTATTGATGACCCCCCCAGCCCAAAACTCTATACCATATGGGCAAGGGGGCACATATAGATGTTCAATAACATTGAAGAGAGGATTGCTTCTTGGGCGTCCCCACAGACCAGAGGGTATTGTGGTCAAACTCTCTCTCTCCTAGCGCCACTCTCTGTCCCCGACCTTGGAGAAATGAGGCACGCCGCTTCAAGGCTGCCCCATGGTTTCCTCCGTGATGAAAAGTACTCTTTTGTCATCCCCTAAAACTGAGGCCAATGGTCAGAAATCCAGTTCTGAGCGAAATTTGGGAGATAGTATTGGGATGTGATTTTTCTTTTTTTTTTTCCTTTCTTTTTTTTTAAACAAAATTTTATTGGAGTATATTCAACATCGTTAAACATCGTTACCAATACAATTTAAAAATTACATCCCATCCCCCCACCCCCTAATAGGCTTCCAACACTGCTAATAACAGAAAAAAAGAGTTAAAGGGTAATCAAGTTTAAACTTATAACAATCGACAAACCAGGCAACACAATTCTAATACGTAAATGCCTGACTCTTTCTAACATAGTTTCCAATAAAGGTACAGTACAATCAAGTGTTCATTTCATTTCTCATTCGATTTCAATACGAGTCAAGATTGTACATTTTCCCTTTCATTCTATATTCAGTTTCCATATACAGTTTCAGGCCTTCCCAGTCTTTTAAGTATTGTTCTGCCATTTGTCCATTTAGTTTCTTCGTCATTTTGTCCATTTCGGCTAAAAACAGCAGTTTCCTTAACCAGTCCTGTATATCTGGCACCTTCTCCGCTTTCCACTGTTGCGCAAAAGCCATTCTCGCCGATGTGATCATGTACCATAATAATGTCCTTTTTTCTTGTGGAATTTTTTCCATTGTCAAACCTAAGAGAAGAAGCTCCGGACTTTTCCTGATAGGAATTTTTAATATCTTCTGCATCTCACAATGTACATTTGACCAGTATACTTTTACTTTATCACATGACCACCACATATGATAGAAAGAACCCTCTATTTTTTTACATTTCCAACACTTATTACTCAAGTTCTTATCCGTACTAATATTAGCAATCTTTTTTGGAGTCATATACCACCTGTCGGGATGTGATTTTTCTTGATGACCTTTCATCCTCTGAATCCCTGGGCCAGGAGAAGGCCTCGGCCTCCAGGTCCTGTTGTTGGCCCTCCAGGGGAACTGGCTGGCCACTGCATGAGACAGGATGCTGGACTAGAGAGCCAGTTCGGTGTAGTGGTTAAGTGCGTGGACTCTTATCTGGGAGAACCAGGTTCGATTCCTCACTTCTCCACTTGCACCTGCTGATGTGACCTTGGGTCAGTCACAAGCTCTGGCACAGCTGTTCCCTCAAGGACAGTTTCTGTCAGAAGTTCTCTCAGCCCCACCTACCTCACAGGGTCTCTGTTGTGGGGTTGTTGTTGTTCAGTCGCACAGTCGAGTCCGACTCTTCGCGACCCCATGGACCAGATTACGCCAGGCCCTCCTGTCTTCCGCTGTCCGCTGAAGTTTGCTCAATTTCATGTTCGTTGCATCGATGACACTGTCTAACCATCTCATCCTTTGCCGTCCCCTTCTTCTTTGACCTTCAATCTTTCCCAGCATCAGGGTCTTCTCCAGTGAGTGCTCCCTTCTCATTTGGTGGCCAAAGTATTTGAGCTTCAGCTTCAGGATCTGGCCTTCCAGGGAACAGTCAGGGTTGATTTCTTTTAGGATTGACTGATTTGATCTCCTTGCAGTCCAAGGGACTCTCAAGAGTCTTCTCCAGCACCAGAGTTCAAAAGAATCTATTCTTCGGCGCTCGGCCTTCCTTATAGTCCAACTCTCACAGCCATACATTACTACGGGGAATACCATTGCTTTGACCATGCGGACTTTTGTTGGCAAGGTGATGTCTCTGCTTTTTATCATGCTGTTTAGGTTTGCCATCGCTTTCCTCCCAAGGAGCAGGCGTCTTTTAATTTCATGGCTGCAGTCACCATCTGCAGTGATCTGGGATCCTAGGAACGTGAAGTCTGCCACTACTTCTATGACTTCCCCTTCTATTTGCCAAGGAGTGATGGGGCCAGATGCCATGATCTTAGTTTTTTTGATGTTGAGCTTCAAGCCCACTTTTGCACTCTCCTCTTTCACCCTGAGCAAGAGGCTCTTTAGATCCTCTTCACTTTCTGCCATCAGAGTGGTATCATCTGCATATCTGAGGTTATTGATCTTTTCCCCAGCAATCTTAACTCCAGCTTGTGATTCATCCAGGCCAGCATTTCGCATGATGTACTCTGCATATAAATTAAATAAGCAAGGTGACAATATACATCCTTGTCATACTCCTTTTCCTATGCTAAACCAATCAGTTGTTCCATATCCGGTTCTAACTGTTGCTTCTTGACCCTTATACAGGTTTCTCAGGAGACATATGAGGTGGTCTGGTACTCCCATCTCTTTAAGAACCTGCCATAATTTATTGTGATCCACACAATCAAAGGCTTTAGCATAGTCAATGAAGCAGAAGTAGATGTTTTTCTGGTATTCTCTTGCTTTCTCCATAATCCAGCGAATGTTGGCAATTTGATCTCTAGTTCCTCTACCTCTTCGAAACCCAGCTTGTACTTCTGGCAGCTCTCTATCCACGTACTGTTGGAGCCTAGCTTGTAGGATTTTGAGCATGACCTTGCTAGCGTGTGAAATGAGTGCAATTGTGCGATAGTTTGAACATTCCTTGACGTTGCCCTTTTTTGGGATTGGAATGTAAACTGACCTTTTCCAATCCTGTGGCCACTGTTGTGTTTTCCAAATTTGTTGGCAAATTGAGTGCAGCACTTTAACAGCATCTTCTTTTAAGACTTTGAATAACTCAGCTGGGATACCATCACCTCCACTAGCTTTGTTGTTAGTAATGCTTTCTAAGGCCCATTTAACTTCGCTTTCCAGGATGTCTGGCTCAAGGTCAGTGATTATACCATCGTGGTTGTCAAGGACATCGAGGTCCTTCTTGTATAGTTCTTCTGTGTATTCTTGCCATCTTTTCCTAATCTCTTCTGCTTCTGTTAAGTCGCTACCGTTTTTGTCCTTTATCATGGCCAGCTTTGCATGGAACGTTCCCTTGATTTCTCCAATTTTCTTGAAGAGATCTCTAGTCCTTCCCAATCTATTGTTTTCCTCTATTACTTTGCATTGTTCATTCAGGAAAGCCTCCTTATCTCTCCTTGCTGTTCTCTGGAAATCTGCATTCAGTTGGGCAAATCTTTCCTTTTCCCCATTGCCTTTAGCTTTCCTTCTTTCCTCTGCTATGTGTAAAGCCTCATCAGACAGCCACTTTGCTTTTTTGCATTTCTTTTTCTTTGGGATGGCGGTGAGTGCTGCCTCCTTTACAATGTCATGGACCTCTGTCCATAGTTCTTCAGGCACTCTGTCTATCAAATCTAGTCCCTTAAACCTATTCTTCACCTCTACTGTATATTCATCGGGGATGCGATCTAGGTCAAATCTGAATGGCCTTGTGGTTTTCCCAACTTTCTTCAATTTAAGTCTGAATTTTGCAATGAGTAGCTCATGATCTGAGCCACAGTCAGCTCCAGGTCTTGTTTTTACTGACTGGATAGAGCTCCTCCATCTTTGACTGCAAATTATATAGTCAATCTGATTTCGGTGTTGCCCATCTGGTGATGTCCATGTGTAGAGACGCCTCTTAGGTTGTTGGAAAAGGGTGTTTGTTATGACCAGCGTGTTCTCTTGACAAAACTCTGTTAGCCTTTGCCCTGCTTCATTTTGTTCTCCAAGGCCAAACTTGTCTGTTATTCCGGTTACCTTTTGATTTCCTACTTTAGCATTCCAGTCCCCTATGATGATGAGGACATCATTTTTTGGTGTTAGTTCTACGAGCTGTTGTAGGTCTTCGTAGAACTGGTCCACTTCAGCCTCTTCTGCAGCAGTGGTTGGGGCATAGACTTGGATTACTGTGATGTTGAATGGTTTGCCTTGGATTTGGACCGAGATCATTCTGTCATTTTTGAGATTGTATCCCAATACTGCCTTTCTCACTCTCTTGTTGACTATAAAGGCCACACCAGTTTTTCTACGGGATTCCTGGCCACAGTAGTAGATATAATGGTCTTCTGAGTTAAATTCGCCCATTCCTGTCCACTTTAGTTCACTGATTCCCAAGATGTCGATGTTCATTCTTGCCATCTCATTTTTGACCACGTCAAGCTTACCTTGATTCATAGATCTTACATTCCAGGTTCCTATGCAGTATTGTTCTTTGCAGCATCGAACTTTCCTTTCACCGTCAGACACATCCACAACTGAGCGTCCTTTCGGCTTTGGCCCAGCCGCTTCACTCTTTCTGGGGTTACTCGTACTTGCCCTCTGCTCTTCCTCAGTAGCATATTGGACACCTTCCGACCTGAGGGGCTCATCTTCCGGCGTCATATCTTTTAGCCTTTTGTTACTGTCCATGGGGTTTTCTTGGCAAAGATACTGGAGTGGGTTGCCATTTCCTTCTCCAGGGGATCACGCTTGGTCTGAGTTCTCTGCTGTGGCCTGTCCGTCCTGGGTGGCCCTCCACGGCATAGCCCACAGCCTCATCGAACCACGCAAGCCCCCTCGCCACGACAAGGCAGTGATCCATGAGTGAGCTGTTGTGGGGAGGGGAAGGGAAAGGAGTTTGTAAGCCGCTCTGAGACGCCTTTGGGCAGTGAAGGGCGGGGTATAAATCCAATCTCTTCTTCTCTTCTTAGATGGACCACTGGTCTGATCCAGCAGGGCTCTTTTATGTTCTTATTAGGGGAAGGCCTCAGCCTCTATCCCCTGTTGCTGGCCCTCCAGAGGAACTGTCTGACCACTGTGTGAGACAGGATGCTGGACTAGATGGACCCCTGGTCTGATCCGGCAATGCTTTTCTTATGTTCTTATGAAGGCCTCAGCCTCTAGGCCCTGCTGTTGGCCCTCCAGGGTAACTGGCTGACCACTTTGTGAGACAGAATGCTGGACTAGACGGACTACTGGTCTAATCCAGCCGAGTTCTTCTGACGTTCTTAAGAACAGTAATCAAGATGTTGTCGAGCCAAGAAATGCACCAAGGGAGGGGACGATCAAAAAAGGCCAAAAACCTTTGTTCACTACTTCGGCTATAACTCCATTTTTAATATATTCAGTTATTCAGTTCTTAGACGTTCATACGAGGAGGCTTCTAGAGGCTTTGTAGGTCCTGTTAAAGTTGATTGTCTAAAAATGAACTGAAGTGGTGTACGAAGGCCAAAAAAGGAGGGAAAAAGAGAGATGCTGAAGTGAGGAGGCTTGGCTGCGTATTTATCAGAAAGATTAATGCGAAAGGGGCAGCCAGCGAAAAGAAAAACTCAAGGTGTCTGCGTTAGTGGTACTCACCTCCTGGCTCATGAAGAGCCACGCAGTTTTCATACATAACGTTTGGGGTTCCTCTTTTTCTGGGCAGAAGCCACAACCTTCCACGTTTGCCCCTCCTCAACCAATTCAGCCTGTGCAGCATGCGCTATAATGTCAAGAAAGCACTTCCTTCGGAATGTAGACTCCGTTGGGGCAATCACCATAGAGACCTATGAGGCAGCCAGATGCTAACATGGACTCCACTCACGTTGGAGGCTTCAGCAAAGAGAAAACGGAGGCTTCCTCGGGTACTTTGGGCCCAATCCCTCTCACTTTCAGTCACACCCACAAAAACTGGCTCTCCGTCTTCTGTGCATGGCCGATATTATTCCCTCTTCTCAGTACAGGAGAGGAAAGAATCCTCCAGCTCTGCCACTCCTTCGGCCATTGCCTCAACAGATCTGCTCCTCTTCCTGCTCAGAAGCAGCTCTGCAGACATATTCCTACTCTCCCTAGGAGGGCATCAGCCAGTCCTGCCCACCCAATTTGCACTTCAAGTGAGGAGGGAATTAAAAAGGAGAGTGCAAGCCCTGGCTCTCCTCTCAGCCAAATATCATAGAATCATAGAGTGGGAAGGGACCTCCAGGGTCATAGAGTGGGAAGGGACCTCCAGGGTCATCCAACCCCCTGCACAAGGCAGGAACTTCACAAATACCTTCCCTCCACACCCCCAGTGACCCGTTTTTCCACACCCAGAAGATGACCAAAAAACCCCCCTCCAGGATCTCCAGCTAAATTGGCCTGGAGAAAAATGGCTTCCTGACCCCAGAGTGGCAATCAGCATTTCCCTGGGAGTGTGAGAAAGGGCCACGAGAACTAAGCCCCGAGGCAGCCCTTCCTGCCCTCCCTCTCATGATCTGCCCAGGTTCACAGAATCAGCATTGTCACCAGATGGCTGCCTAGCCTCTGTTTGAAAACCTCCAAAGAAGGAGAGCCCACCACCTCCCGAGGAAGCCTGTTCCACTGAGAAACCGCTCTCTGAGGAAGTTTTTTCTGAAAGTTTAGCAGAAAACTCCTTTAATTTCAACCCGTTGGTTCTGGTCCGACCTTCTGGGGCAGCAGAAAACAACTCTGTACCGTCCTCTATAGGACAGCCCTTCAAGTACTTGAAGATGGGTTTATTTATTTATCAAATTTATACCCCTCCCTCCCTCCCCGCAAAGCAGACTCAGGGCGGCTTCCCTACAAACATAAATACAGTTAAAATCATACAATCCTTTAAAACGCACAGATAAAATACAAACAAGGTGCTAGTAACCGTTAAAAGTTTAACTTAGATGGCCCATTTTCAAGATGAATGATCACATCCCAGATAATTTCAGATGTTCTTCTGCTCAAAAATTTCATATGGCATTGGCTCGATGTTAAGGCCATGGGCCAGGGCTCGATGACAGCGGCGGCCCCTAATTAAATGCCTGGCAGAAGAGCTCTCTGTCTTGCAGGCCCTGCGGAACTGTGAGAGGTCCTGCAGGGCCCCGATCTCCTCCGGGAGCTCATTCCACCAGGTAGGGGCTGCCACCGAAAAGGCCCCGGCCCTAGTAGCAGCTAGCCTGGCCTCCCTCAGGCCAGGGAGGGTCAACTGATTTTGAGACCCAGACCGTAATGCTCTCTGGGGTATGTACGGGGAACGGCGGTCCCGTAGGTATGTCGGACCCTGGCCATATAGGGCTTTAAAGGTAAGAACCAGCACCTTGAAGCGGATTTGGGACACTATTGGCAGCCGGTGCAGTGTCCTCAGCACAGGCTGGATGTGCTCCCACCTGGGGAGACCCATCAACAGCCTGGCTGCGGCATCCTGCACTAGCTGCAGCTTTCAAATCCAGGACGAGGGCAACCCCCTGTAGAGAGCGTTACAGTAGTCCAGGGGTCTTTTCATAGAAAAACAGCTGCGGGAGCTCATTAGCATATGGTATGCTAATGAGCTATTAGGCTATTAGCATATGCCACAACCCCTGACATCAAAGCCTCCCCTTCCCTTCCCCAGCTGGTCTGGGTGGGGGAGCTAAGAGAGAAGGGGTTTAAAGTTTAAACTCCTTCTCATGAGTGTTGGGCTACAGAAGGAGGAAAGAGGGAAGGAAAGAGAGAGAGTAGAGAGAAGGAAAGAGGGAAAGAAAGAGAAGGAAAGGGGAGGGAAAGAAAGAGAGGGAAGAAGGAGGGAAACAGAGAAAGGAGGAAAAAAGAGAAGAGAAGAAGATGGGAAAGAAAGAGAGAAGAGAAGAAGAAGGGAAAGGGAAAAAGAGAGAAAGAAAGGAGGGAATGAAAGAAATTCGGCGGCAATTCAGCCCCATTATATCCTATGGGCCATTGAAGTCAATGGTGAAAACATAGGGTATATTCTGGGGGCTGGAGGGGAGGGGGTTTGAGGGAGAGGCTCCAAACTCACAGGGTAGCTGCTGGAGCCTCTCCCCAAGATACCCACCAAGTTTCAAGAACATTGGATCAGGGGGTCCAATTCTATTAGTCCCCAAACAGGTTGCCCCTATTCCCTCCATTGTTCTCTATGGTGGGAAAAAAGTTACTTAGTTACTGTACCAAGCTATGCGCGGTCGAGGAAGGGAACCGACTGCCTAATCAGCCTGGGGTGGTAGAAGGCCGACTTGGCAGTGGCTGCTACCTGGGCCTCCGTTGTAAGGGAGGGATCCAGGAGCACTCCCAGACTCCTAACCCCCAGTGCTGGCACCAGTGGTGCCCCCCTAAGGTCGGGAGTGGGATCCCCATCCCCGGCTCAGGCACAGGACCTCCGTCTTCGCTGGACTCAGCTTCAGCCGACTCAGTCTAAGCCAACCAGCCACGGCTTGCAGAGCCCAGTCCAGATCTTCTGGTCTGGAGTCCCGACTGGCTGCCCAACATCAGATACAGTTGGGTGTCATCGGCGTACCGGTGACGTCCCAGCCCATGCCTCCGGGCAATCTGGGCAAGGGGGTGCATAGAGATGTTAAATAACATCGGGGACAGCACTGCCCCTTGAAGCACCCCGCACTCAAGCGGGTGCCTCCCGGACTGCTGTTCCCCTAGCGCCACCCTTTGTCCCCAACCCTGGAGAAAGGAAGCAAGCCATTGCAAGGCCAGCCCCTGGATCCCCATGTCGGCGTTATCATATCACACATGTCCGTGTACTCAAATCCTTCTCTCTCTCCGGAAGCGCCTTCCTCCTCGAGGTCGAGCAGAGGGGTCAGAGGAGGAGGAAGCCAGAGCAGGCGGCCGGCTGGGAGCCCCCCTGTGAGTTCCGGCTGCCCCTCTGTCCCCAGGATGCCCCCCAAGGAGAGCCGGGAAGGGGGAGCCTCAGGGCCCCGATCCCCTCCTGGATGCTCCTGTTCAGGAATCGTTTTAATACCCATGTTTGGATCTATTGCGGGGCTGCGGTGGCTCAAGTGGTTAAGACGCTGAACTGCAGGCTGTGAAAGTCAGTAGTTCAGCGGTTCAAGACCCGGGTGCCGCAAGACAGAGTGAGCTCCTGTCTCTAGTTCCAGCTCCTGCCAACCTAGCAGTTCGGCAAGAATTGCAAGTAGATAAATAGGTACCACTTCGGTGGAAGGTAACAGCGTCGTGCACCTTCGTGTTTAGTCATGCCGGCCACATGACCACGGAAACGTCTTCGGACAGCGCTGGCTCTTCGGCTTTGAAACGGAGATGAGCACCGCAACCCTAGAGTCGGATTCGACTGGCTTTCGAGCAAGGGAACCTTTACCTTTTACTTGGATCTATTTCTCATGAGCCAGTTTCCCAGTGATGGAAAGAATTGCTTCCTTCTTCCTTCTTCTCCTTGCAGGCCGGGGTGACCTTTGAGGAGGTGGCCGTGTATTTCAGCCGGGGGGAGTGGACCCTGCTGAGCCCGGCCCAGAGAGCTCTCTACAAGGAAGTCATGCTGGAGAATTTTGGGAACGTGGCCTCTCTGGGTGAGGGATCTTCTCTCCTTGACTGTGCTGGCTGTGGCTGAGACTCTTCTTTGTTCATAGTTCGGAAGTCGCTGTTGGGGAAAGACACGGTCGGGCCCTTGGGCTAAGTAATGCCCTCCTGTCTGGCAAGGGTTCGGGGTCCTCCATGCACAGATGTGAGTCTCTGTCTAGCAGTCCTGGGACCACGTGGGAGGGCTTCAGAAGGGGTGCCCAGAGATGCTGGTTTGGAGAGAGTGGGCGGGGCCAAGCAGGGGCATTCCTCCAGACAGGCCTTACTTTGCCTGTGCTGCGGTCTGACAGTGGAGGACACACGGAAAGCTTCTCTGCCAGTTTCTTAAGTTCTCAGCTCTCAAGCATGGTGCCTGGGACGCCGAGACTGTTCCGAGAGAATCCCAGCATCCATGGTTGAGGGTTCTTCTACCATTGCCGGCCCAGGATTTTTGGCCTCTCTTAAGTCATTATGCACCCAACATATGGAAAAGCTCATACGTTGAACTTAATCCTTTCAGGGAAGATCAGGCTTTGAGGCTGGAGGTCTGGCCCATACCATGATCTGATCACTCTCTTCTCAAGACAGGGGGATGCAGCTCCAGCGCTTACAGGGAAAAGGGGAGACCTGGTAGAACCACATTCCCTAATGGCTCTGGAGCACTTTAGGTTTCCAAAGGGATTCTTCGGTGGGAGCTTGGAACACGAAGCTCCTAGAAATTATTGAAAAGGTTACCCCCTCCCGGCCCTGCTGCTTTCCACACAGAAGTGTTTATTCACAGTCATAGACCAGTATACATACAAAACCGGATTACAAAATTAAAAATTTAGAAAAAGCAGCTCTAAAATAAGCTACTACAAACCAATAAAATGTTAAAAAGTATTATTTTTTCTTTTAAAACCCCTATTTCATTCATCTGTTTATGAGACTAATAAATTTCTAATCCTTGACGCCAACCAACCGAATCTCGCTATTTGGAACTTTCCATACGGCAGAGAGACCTCAAAAGGGCCAACAGATGCGACCCAGGTGACCTTTAGAGGGTCAGGAGAGGAATTAACTCATGGAATTCACTGCAGTGGCAAGTGGTGGTGGGTACAACTGTAGGGCGTTTCAACAGGGGATTGGAAAAATATATGGAGCAAAGGGAGGCAATAGTGGGAGGTTTTCTGGAGTTCTGATCCCACTGGTGGACCTCCTGATGGCACCTGGCTTTTGTCCAATGTGTGTGTGAGAGAGTGTTGGACTGGATGGGCCATTGGCCTGCTCCAGCTTGGCTTCTCTTATGTTCTTAGCAGCTGGGTGATTCGGAAAGGGCCCGGCAGACTATCCTCCCAACTGTTTAAGATGTCCCAGTGTCTGCTGATTCCCAAATCTGATCGTCTCTTATTCTCAAAAGGACCAAATCAGTCGTGATGACTTAGTAAAAAAAACATTGCTGATAGACCGACTGATTCTTTTTATCAAGGACTGAAAGCTCACTGGGGGGCCATTTCCTCTCCAGATCATTGGCCCCTCAACCTGTCCAATACTCCACCGCACAGCGATGACTTGCCTGTTGTGCCTGCAGAGATATAGTCAAGTTGGCTTGGAAGAGCCGAACTAATGCTCACCAAGTAGAATTGTAATTTTCTGCTCTTCTTTTGTGATGAAAAGGACCCGTGGTGGCCAAACCTGACCTGATCTCCTGGCTGGAAGGAGAAGAAGAGCTGTTCTTCCTGTTCTTGTCCGAAGAGGAGGGATTGGCAGGTCTGTGGTGGGGCGGGGTGTGTTCCTTCTGCTTCCTTCCTAGGGCTGGTGGGTTTCCGTGACCTTCCGTATCCTAAGAGCTGGTTCTCCTCCAAAGAGCTGGGTCCGAGTGCTGAAAAGGTTCCTGTAGATGTTGAAGAGCAAACAACTAGGTAATCTGTAGCCTCCATCACTGCCTGAGGAGAAACTCAGTGTCTTGTGGCTCCATTTCTGAGAAGCCCCTCTAAACTACTGATCCTTTAGTACACTATAAGCTATCACAGGACCAGATTACCAACAAAGGCTTTTGAAAGTGTGTCTAGACACCAAGCTTTTGCATTCTTGCTCTCTCTACCACAGTTAATGTAGTTCATTTTCTAATTTTCCTGCAACATTTGTCACATTGTCCTGACAAGTGTCTCTTTCTTTCAGCCAGGGGTATGCAGAGAATTCAGGGAGAGGTGAACAAATATAAATGCCTGGAGTGCGGAAAAGTCTTCAGTCACAAGAGAAGCCTTACTGCCCATCAAAGAATTCACACAGGAGGAAAATCATATAGATGCCTGGAGTGTGGGAAAGGCTTTAGCCGCAAGATAAGCCTTACCTACCATGACAGAATTCATACAGGGGAGAAACCATATAAATGTTTGGAGTGTGGAAAAAGCTTTCGACAGAAGAATACGTTAATTTCCCATAGAAGAATTCATACAGGGGAGAGCCCATATAAATGCCTGCAGTGTGGAAAGTGCTTTAGTAGCAAAGGGGGCCTTAGTTACCATGACAGAATTCATACAGGGGAGAAACCATATAACTGTCTGGAGTGTGGAAAAAGCTTTTCACGGAAGGGTACTTTAACTTTCCACCAAGGAATTCACACAGGGGAAAAACCATATACATGCCTGGAGTGTGGTAAATGCTTTGTTCGCAAGATAAGCCTTACTTACCATGGCAGAATTCATACAGGCGAGAAACCATATAAATGCCTGGAGTGTGGGAAAGGCTTTAGCCGCAAGATAAGCCTTACCTACCATGACAGAATTCATACAGGAGAGAAACCATATGAATGTTTGGAGTGTGGGAAAAGCTTTCGACAGAAGAATATGTTAACTTCCCATCAAAGAATTCATACAGGGGAGAACCCATATAAATGCCAGCAGTGTGGAAAGTGTTTTAATAGCCAAGGAGGCCTTAGTTACCATGACAGAATTCATACAGAAGAGAAACTATACAAATCTCTGGAGTGTGGAAAAAGCTTTCCACAGAGGGAGGAGTGGGGAAAGCTTTCCACAGAGGGAGGAGTGTGGGAAAGCTTTCCACAGAGGGAGGAGTGTGGAAAAACCTTTCCACAGAGGGAGGAGTGTGGAAAAAGCTTTCCACAGAGGGAGGAGTGTGGGAAAAGCTTTCCACAGAGGGAGGAGTGTGGAAAAACCTTTCCACAGAGGGAGGAGTGTGGAAAAACCTTTCCACAGAGGGATACTCTAACTTTCAATCAAAGAATTCATACAGGGGAGAACCCACATAAATGCCAGCAGTGTGGAAAATGTTTTAGTAGCAAAGGAGGCCTTATTTACCATAACAGAATTCATACAGAGGAGAAACCATACAAATGCCTGGAGTGTGGAAAAAGCTTTCGACAGAAGAATATTTTAACTTTCCATCAAAGAATACATTCAGGGGAGAAACCATATAAATGCCCAAAGTGTGGGAAAAGCTTTCGCCAGAAGAATCATCTAATTTCACATCTAAGAATTCACACAGGGGAGAAACCATATAAATGCATGGAGTGTGAAAAATGTTTTAGTAGCAAAGGAGGCCTTATGTACCATCAAAGAATTCACACAGGGGAGAAACCATAGAAATGCATAGACTGGGAAAAGCTGCTGCTGCAAGAGTAGCCTTATGTTCCATGAAAGAATTCACACAGGGGAGAAACCATATAAATGTGTGGCACATGAAAGAAGCGTTGGACAGAATTTTGGAAAGAATTCACACTAGGGAGAAAACGTAGAAATGTCTGGTGTGCGGAAAGACATTCCATCAAAGAAAAGTAGATTGGGAGATTAGAAAGCAATCTGATTTCCTTAATAAAAATGCTGTCTTAAATCATTCTTGTTTCGGTAGAAAAGAGAAAGGTTGCTGTAGACGTCTCAAGAAGTTAGCTGTGACTCATGAAAGCTCGTGCGTTGTCACAAATTTTGTTAGTCTTTCAGGTGCTAACGAGCTCCTCTTTTGTTAACTGTTATAGACAGACTTAACGTGGCGACCCATTGCATTCTTTTTCACATCTGTGGAATGCTAGAATTGTGGGAGTCTTCCCCTTCTTCTTGTGCAGGACTTTCCCTTAAATGGAAGCCACATGACCGAATTGTTCTGTACATGTTGCTCTCAATCTCACCCGTTATCTTGCCACAGATGAGCAGACCAGTTGCAATAGATCGTATTGAGAGAAGCCGTCCCGTAGCTCTGTAGACATTAAACCCTGAAAGTCTTTGTCAGGAATAGCCAGCACCTTGACATAAGCTGAAAAACTGAACAAACGCCAAGGGACCAACTCAGATATGTGACAGGTGCATTCTGTGCCTCACTCCGAATCGTCATCAAGCTCTGCCATTCTGTACCAGCTGGAGATTCTGACTTCAAGGGTGGACCCATGTAGTGTGTATTACAGTAGACTGGCTGCCTGGTGACTGTGGCTTTCATTTTCATTGTGTTCACTGCTTCTATTCTGAGCATTGGAATAACTGGATTTTTGATTTAATTAACATGTGACATGTCACCCAGGGTCCTAGAGAAATAATTTGGAATGGTCAGATAAATCAGTTGATTAGGGGTTACTGTTTTTAGTGTTGTGGACTAATAAGGTAAAACGGGTGTCGAACTCATTGGTCATAGGGCTGGATCTGACATAAATGAGACCTTGTCGGGCCCGGCCGTGTGTGTCATAAAACGTAATGCCAGGTAGCGGAGATATAAACTTTATAAAGGACACAAACACAAAGGGTTGGGTTTTTTTTTTACTTACTATAAAATCATGCTTAAAACATTAGCACTTTTGCCATATTTTGTTTATTTAATAGTGTCCCTTGCTCTGAATTATTGCATCAAAATGTCTGTGCTGTTGCGATCCTGAGTATGCCGTTCAGGTGTGTATCTTTAAGCTGCAAACCTACGATGACGCAGCAGCAGCAGAACTGGAAGAAGGAGTAGAAGACAGCCAGTTCCACTGTGGGCCGGATAGAAGCCCCGGGCCGCATGTTTGACACTCCTGAGGTAAAACTATTTTCTTATGGACTTTATGATTTATTTAATAAGGTCTCCGTAGCTTTCTGTAATTGGGAAAAGCTCCCTCTAGCTGTCCAGGCCAACCACATGGTTAATGGCTGCCTCCTCTGCGGAGAGCTCAGTCTGCTCTCATGGAATGGGCCCCTAAGAAAGAGAACTTCCTCCTCACTCCCCTGAGTATATCTGTTTTCTCACCCACTGACCAGGTCAGGTGGGTCAGAAGAAGGAACTTTTCCAGCAGCCTCCAGAAGTTTCTGTTTCCAGCTAGGAGTGGAGGGGGGGGGGACTTGACCCATCCATTATCTCTCCTGCTAGATCTATTAGCATTTATAAGAATGTGAGCTGAGGTAATGGCATTGAGTCCCCCCACCTTCCAACCTGTTCTCTGCCCAGAGGGGAAAGAACCTGTTAAAATGCAAAGTGAAGGCTTTTCTCCTCTCAAACTCCCATAGGAAAAAAATGCATTTCTTCACACTGGGTTCTGGAGAAATAATTTTGAATGTTCAGATAAATCAATTGATTATGGCCGATTGTTTTTAATCTTCTGCATTAATCTTCTGCATTTCCTTATGGACTTTATGAGTTACTTAGAAGGCCTCTCCATAGCTTTCTGAAACTGGGAAAATGCAATGTGTTATGCAGGGGTCTTTTCGTAGAAAAAGAGCTGCAGGAGCTCATTAGCATAAGGTATGCTAATGAGCTACTATGCTATTAGCATATACCACGCCCCCTGACATCACCAGAAGTGATGTCAGAAGGGGAAGCAAAGGGGGGGAAGGCATCTTCAAAATACCTTCCCTTCCCTTCTCCAGCCGGCCTGCGGGGGGGCGGGGAGTGAAGACTTGGGCCACAGAAGGAGGAAAGAAGAAGGGAAAGGGGAAAAGGAGAGAATGAAAGGAGGGAAAGAGACTAGGAAAGAAGGAGGGAAGGAGGAAAAGGAAAGAACAAAAGGAGGGAAAGAGAAGGGAAGAATAAGAGAGAAGGGAAGAAGGAGGGAAAGGAGAAGAAAAGGGAAAGAGAAGGAAAGAAGGGAAGGAAAGAAGAGGGAAAGAAAGAGAGAAGGAAAGGAGGAGGAAAAGGGAAAGAAAAAGGAAAGAGAGAAGGAGGGACAGAAAGAGGGCAAAGAGATGGGGAGAGGGAAGAAGGCTCTCCCATGCCCCCATCAAGCCCCCCCCACCCCCGCGGATCCCTCACTTACTGCCATAATGCCTTCCCCTGGGGCTGCAGTGCTCCAGGGTGGGCCGCGAGAGGCCGGTGATGGGCCTCTTCAGGCCTCCCCAGGGCTGCAGCGCTCCAGCGCGGGCTCCGGAAGCCCAGTGATGGGTTTCTTTGGGCCTCCCCAGGGCCATAGCGCTCCAGCGCTGTGCTCTGGCATGCTCTGGCCCCAAAAGACCCCTGGTGTCATGCAACCTGAGTTATAGTTTGGGTTCAAAATGGATTACACAATAAACTAAGGCAAACAAGGGGGCTGCTTTTGGTCTGGCAGATTTTGCCCTCTATTATAAAGCAGCGGCATTGGCCTGGATTAAGGATTGGATTACATTGGACATTAAATTAGAAGGGCATGATGTTACTAGGTTGGCATGCCTTTTTATGGTACGGGAAAATAGACTCTCATAAGTATTTTAAACAACATTGGTTGAGGGCTTCCTTGATAAAAGTTTGGGAACCAATTAAAAAACAATTTTATTCTAGAACCTTGAAACTGGTGGCCCCTTTAGAAGCTTTTACAAATCCAAAGATGTTACTAGAAGAACCGGTTATAAGATATTATGACTTACTGGATTCTAAATTTAATTTAAAACTTCCCTCAGAACTTAACTGGAGGCAAAAAGTTCAGATTGAATCAAAGTATACTAAAGATAAAGCGATAAGTTTTTGTGAAAATTGGCTGAACAGAATTTTATAAAGAAAATGTATGCTTTATTGTTAGATTATAAAATGTATGATGAAACTGTTAAAAATATTATGATACAATGGGCCCAAATTTGGGCCATAATATTCAGTTAGACCAGTGGTCTCAAATATGGGAAAAAATATTAAGATTACAAAATCAATTGCATATAAAGAAAACATTTATAAGATGTTTTACAGATGGTATATAACTCCTGAGAAATTAGCTAAATTTGATCCAAAATGTTCAGATAAATGTTGGAAATGTGAGAGTAAAATGGGATCTTTTTATCATATGTGGTGGCTATGTGAGAGAGCTAAGAAATATTGGGCATGGATACTATATTGAAATGTCATATACCTTTTACCCCGGAAATATTACTATTGAATATTTTACCAGACAATTGTAAAAGAGAAGGTTCTTATCTTATGTTGTATATAACTACTTCTGCCAGAATATTGTATGCTAAATACTGGAGGAGCCAGGATATGCCAAGCAAAGAAGAGTTTATCAATAAAATATTGGAAGCAGCAGAAATGGACAAACTCACTTTGTTCTTGAAGGACCATGCAGAAAAGACTTTTGAAAAAACTTGGGCAAGATTTTACAGATGGTACGAGAACTGTATTCTTAACAAGACAGGACAAGGTTAATAAGCACGTTAATAAAAGATGGTAAAGACTGTAACAGTATAGATTCATGTAGAAATGGTTGAAAAAGAGTACATAACAATTTGTTTCTTCTGTAATGTTTAAGCTTAGAGTGACATATTAATGGCATCAAAAGCTACTCACATCTATAATGTGCCCCCAGTTTTACATTTTGTTATGTGTTCTATGTATGTTTGTTATCTTCGTGTGTTGTAGAAAAGAAATTTTAAAATATATTTTTTAAAAAATAAACTAAGGCGGGGGCTCCTCAACCTTGTGGCACCGTTGAACGTTGTTGGAATTCTGAGAACAAATATTGGTTGCCTAGGAGCTGCGGTGGCTCAAGTGGTTAAGACGCTGAACTGCAGGCTGTGGAAGGTCAATAGTTCAGCAGTTCGAGACCCGAGAGTGCCGCATGACGGAGTGAGCTCCCGTCTCTAGTTCCAGCTCCTGCCAACCTAGCAGTTCGAAAGCAAGAAATTGCAAGTAGATAAATAGGTACCACTTCGGTGGGAAGGTAACAGCGTTCCGTGCGCCTTGGTGTTTAGTCATGCCGGCCACATGACCACGGAAACGTCTTCGGACAGCGCTGGCTCTTCGGCTTTGAAACGGAGATGAGCACCGCAACCTTAGAGTCGGATTCGACTGGCTTTCGAGCAAGGGAACCTTTACCTTTAAACAAACAATGGCTGTGGTGGGCATAATGTGATTTGATAGTGAATTTGGGATGCCTCAACAGAAAAATTCCAGAGGATCCGTGCACTGGAACAATGTTTTTGTGCCACAGCAGCTCTATAAAGTGGTGACTGTGTGATTTTTGTGGTACAGCCTGTGGCCATAAACACGATCGGTGACTTCATGGTGAATTTGGGTGACCCGATAGCAAAATCCTAAGAATCTCTGAGGATCCATGCTCTGGAACCACATTTTTGTTCCGTGGTGGTGCCCGGAAGGATTTTGTGGTGTTGCTTGTAAAGACGTGACCTACAACAGGGGTGGCCAAACTGTGACTCAGGAGCCACATGTGATTCTTTCACACATCTTGTGCAGCTCCCAGCAGGACAGTTGGGGAAGCGAAGCGGAGGCATGCCTCCCCAATCAGTCTTGCCTCCCACAGCAAGTGTTCCCCTCTTTGGGTGGGCTTGCAATGGGGGGGGGGGGGGAAGCAGAGAAAGAAAGCAATTTTATCCTTAAATGCGTACTCAAAGCCCTCTCCCTCACTGGCCAGCTTGAAGAAATCCCTTTAAATCCCTTTTGACAAGCCAGCCGGAAGGGTAGCTTGGAGGACACATTTAAAGTTAAAGCTGCTTTCTTTCCATCTCTCCCTCCAATCTTATCTTTTCCCTCCCTCCCTTCCCATCCAAAGTTAAAGGTGTTCTCCAAGGCCCGCCCCACTGCCACACCAGCCAGCTGGGTTGGCTTGGAGAAAGCATTTGTCTCTTTAAATCCCTTCTCCAAGCCAGCATGGCAGTGGGGGCAGGAGGCTTGGAAAACATGTTTAAAGCTAAATGTGTTCTCCACTGGCTTGGAGAAGGCATCTGTCTCTTTAAATGCCTTTTCCAAGCCAAGCCAGCTGACCTGGGAGCATGGTGTGTGTGTTGTAGAACACATTTAAAGTTAAAGTTGCTTTCTTTCCATCTCTGCCTTCCTCCCTTGCAATTTATTTGCTTTCTTTCCACCTTTCTTTCTTTTCACTTTTTCCTTTCTCCCTTCCTTTTTCTCTTTATCTCTTTGTCCCTCCCTCTCCCTCATCTTTTCTCTTTCTTTCTCTTCCTTCCTTCCTTCTCTTTCTCTCTCACTCTTGCTCCCTCCCTCCCTCATCTATTCGCTTTCTTTGCTTCTGTCTCGCTTTCTTTGTTTCTGTCTCTCTCCCCTTTTCTTTTCACCTCTTTTCTCTTTCCCTCTTCCTCCCTCCCTCCCCCTCCCCCTCTGTTTCCTCTCTCTCTTTCTCCTCTCCACCTCTTTCATTCTCATCCTTTCTTTCCATTTCTCTCTTTTAGACAAATAAATTTCATTCGGAAACAAATGTCACTGGACAAATATCATTAACAGTATCTGTTTTCATTTTGCTTTTATTTTGGGGCAGTCTTATCTAATGTTAATAAAAAGCAAATGTGAATATCTTCCAATAAAAACATGTCTTGCGGCACGCAAAAACCTGACATTTATTCTCTGTGGCCCTTAATGTTAAGCACAGTGATTTCATTTAATTTCAATATAATGAGTCCGCTGGGGTGGGGCTAAAGAGTTGGAGTATTCCACTTGGGGGGAGGTGAGGTGCAGTCTTCCCAGAGTGACTGGAGGGCCTGAAGCAGCCAGTAGCTTACCTCAGAAGGACTCCGGCTTTTCTATAAAACTACACATTGATATTCTAGGGCTACAAGAAACTCCTGGAAGAAACAAACCAGACAACGCACCCAAACAGAGCATAGGTGCAAGTCAATCCGTCTTCAAGGAACTGGCTAAACAGAAGTCAGAAAAGATTGAGACTTTGGTCTGCTGGATTACCACAAGCCTGAACAGTTACGTGGCTGCTGCTGCCAACTTCCAGGTGGCACCTGGAGATCTCCCGCGACTACGATTGATCTCCAGATGAATTCTCCCTCCGAAAATGGCTATGTTGGAAGGTGGAGTCCCTGACATTACACCCTGCCGAGGTCCCTCTCCTGCCCGAAACCTCCCCTCCCCAGGCCCCGCTGCCAAAAGCTCCGGGTGTTTCCAAGCCCAGAGCTGGAAACCCCATAAACATTTCAATTATGGTGAGCTATACTTAATGGAGGAGCTGCGGTGGCTCAAGTGGTTAAGACGCTGAACTGCAGGCTGTGGAAGGTCAGTAGTTCAGCAGTTTGCAACCCGAGTGTGCCGCATGACGGAGTGAGCTCCCGTCTCTGGTTCCAGCTCCTGCCAGCCTAGCAATTCGAAAGCAAGAAATTGCAAGTAGATAAATAGGCACCACTTCGGTGGGAAGGTCACAGCGTTCCATGCGCCTTGGTGTTTAGTCATGCTGGCCGCATGACCACAGAAACATCTTCGGACAGCACTGGCTCTTCGGCTTGGAAACGGAGATGAGCACCGCAACCCTAGAGTCGGATCCGACTGGCTTTCGAGCAAGGGAAGCCTTTACCTTTATACTTAATGGTCGTTCCATCTCCTGTGCCTTAGGAAGAAAAAGAAAGAAGGAATTTGAAGTTACGGCTGTTTTCAGGAGTGTTCCGCAAGGTGGCATCTCGCTGTCAAAAACGTGAATTCTATTTGGGTTTCTGTTCCAGTGGTGAGAAAGACCTCTCTGCTGTGCAGTTTCTTTCTTTTCCCAACTTTGTGGTGCCCCCTTTGGCCCTGATGCCCTAAGCACTTAGTCTGCTTAGTCTGCCCCTGGCCCGAGGGGAGGGGTGGGGAGCAGAAGAATGGCCTGAACCTGCGGAGGCGGGGCCTGTGACTTCATTTATGTGATGTGAAGTCAGGGGGACGTTTCTCTGCCTTTCCTTGCACCGACTCTCGGGTTGCTCTTTGGAAGCCCTGACATCCTCCCTGAAGGCTCAAGCGAGAGAGTCCTCCGTCCTAGAGAGGCACGTGGGGGGGGGGGAAGGGAACCGTTTCCGGATTCTGCCCATGCAGGAATCTCCTTTGAATTTCCCGGGTTGCTGCTGCTGCTGCTGGAATGCCCTGGGGACTGGGTGAGCTGCAAAGGGCTTTTTGGGGGGTGGGTGGGGGGAGAAATGGGGGCGAGGGTCTGCAATGCAAGACCCCGAGTGGAGAGGAAGGAGGAGGGGGATGCACTTAACTGGGGGGTGGGGAGACCCCTCCTCCCCCAAAATTCACCCCCCCTCTCCCGCGCATCCGAAAAAGCCGCTTGCAGCAAAGGCAAAGAAATCCCCCAATGAAGATCCGGGGCAGAAAGACTCGCAGGAGGCGCGGAAAGGGAAGGGGGGCTTTTTTGCCCCAGGGAGGGGTGAAACTTGGGGAGGAGCAGGAGATATGGGGCGGGGGGAGAGGAGATACGTGTTCCCCCTCCAGCTCCCCCTGCTGCCCCCCGTTTCTCCCCCCACTCCCGACCACAGGAGGCTTTTCCTTCTATGCCCTCCGGGTCCCCCGCAATAAATGCCGACACGTCCCCTCTGCTCTTTTGAAAGCCGCGGGGGGGGGCGGATTGCAAAGTCTGGCAGGGGAAATTCCTGGAGATTGGGTGGGGGCGCTGCCTGGGGAAGGTTTGGGCAAGGGAGGGGGCTCAGAGGAGTCCCGTGCTGGTAAGTAGAAAGTGATGCACGTGGGGACAAAAAGATCCCCAACTTCGAGTCTAGGCTAAAGGGGGGGGGGTCTGAACTTGCGGAGACTGAGAAGGGAAAAAGATCCTGGGGAGCTCAAGGAAAGGGTCTGCTCAGTGTGCTGCAGCAGCGAAAAAGGCAAACTCTGTGTGAGGGATTGTTAGGGAAGGAATGGAGAGTTATGAATTGTTATGGAATTCACTGCTACAGGAGGTGGTGGCAGCTGCAAGCATGGACAGTTTCAAGAGGGAATTAGATAAACATCTGGAGCAGAAGTCCATCAGTGGCTATTAGCCACAGGGTATAGATGAGAACTCTCAGTCTGGGGCAGGTGATGCACTCTATTCTTGGTGCTGGAGGGGGCAGCAGTGGGAGGGCTTCTAGTGTCCTGGCCCCACTGCTGGATCTCCTGATGGCACCTGGTATATTTTGGCCGCTGTGTGACAGAGTGTTGGACTAGATGGGCCATTGGCCTGATTCAACATTGGCTTCTCTTATGTTCTTATGAGAGTAAAACCACTGGTATTGTAATGGCTGGCGGGGCCTCCTCTGAAGGACTCTGTACAGTTCAGGGCAATCAAGACCATGAGGGGGTTGGAGGATCTTCCCTTGGAGGTAAGGCTGAAGACTCTGGGACTTTTCCATTTAGAAAAGAGATGACTAAAAGGGGGGACGGATATGAGAGAGGTTTGTATAATGAAGCTCATGGGCAGTAGGTTCAGGACAGACAAAAAGGCAAGCCTACACAGACTCCATTAAAACGTGGAGTCCGCTGCCAAAGGATGTGGAGAGGGCTACGGGAATGGAAAAGCTTTTAAAGGGGGTGGGATAGATTTGTGGAGGATGAGACTGCCAGTGGCTTCTATCCCTGGGGACTGAGGGGAACATCCACATTCAGAGGCACTAATCTTCTGAATCCCGGAGCCAGGAGGGAACATCAAAGGAAGGCCCATTGTTGGTCCTCCAGAGAAACTGTTTGGCTTATGTGAGACAGGATACTGGACTGAGTGGACCACTCGTCTGATCCAGCAGGGCTCTTCTGATGTTCTTGGCCCTTGTGCCTTGTTGGCTGTCCAGAGGAATGGGTTGGCCACTGTGTGGGATGGGATGCTGGATTGGATGGACCACTGGTCTGATACAGCAGAGATCTTCTTATGTTCTTATCCCCAGGATCTCAAATTGTATTCTGATGCAGACCTGGAGAGAGAGTCACTCTGGGGACAGGAACAGATATTTTATGTGTGCCAAAAAGGGGTTTCCCAGCCTTTGCCTTTTTCACCTTCCCAGGCAGTTGTGGAAAGAAACCCTCGATGCTTCCTTTGCGATCTCCGTGTGACGGAGGGAAAAGAGCCACCATGTGGCCTGCTCAGGTAAGGGGTGTGGGGGCGATCACTAGGGAGACGGGAATAGTTTCTTCTCTGTCACGAGGCTCAACGACTCAGGCTCTTTGCCCTCGGTTCTCCTCAAAGCCTGTCTTGGGTTAGGTGTGCAGAGTGGCCCCAACAGAGACAATAAACCAATACTGAGGCCTAGAGCTGTCTTGTAAATCACAACTGATCTCCAGAATACAGAGATGCGGGAGGTTTTTTGGCATCACGTCCCTGCTGAGCTCCCTCCCCAGATTCTGCCCTCAAGAAGCAACCCCCCCCCCCAACCAGAATTAGCAGCCCTTGTGGAAGGCTAGATGTGGAGGTTTGCTGGAAGTTCAACAACCACCCAGGTAGCACTTGAAGCGAGGGGGGAGTTAAAAAGGAGAGCAAGCCCTGGCTCTCCTCTCAGTCAAATAATCAGTGTCCTGTTGCATGCACAAATCCTTCTCTCTCCAGAACCACCTTCCTCCTAGAGGTCCAGCAGAGGGGTGGAAGGAGGAGGAAGCCAGAGCAAGCGGCTGGCTGGTAGCCTCCTGTGAGTGTCAGCCACCCTTCTGTCCCCAAGAAGAGCTGGGAAGGGAAAGCCTCAGGGCCCCAAGCCCTTCCTGGACGCTGCTGTTGAGGAATCGTTCTAATACCTGTCTTTGGATTTATTTCTCATGAACCAATTTTCCAGTGGTGGAAAGAATTACTTTCTTCTTCCTCCTCCTCCAGGATCCGGTGTCCTTTGAAGAGGTGGCCGTGTATTTCACCCGGGGGGAGTGGACCCTGCTGCGCCCGGCCCAGAGAACTCTGTACAAGGAAGTCATGCTGGAGAATTTTGGGAACGTGGCCTCTCTGGGTGAGGAGGGTCCTTTTCTTCTCAGGGCGGTTGAGTGAACATAAGAACATAAGAGAAGCCAATGTTGAATCAGGCCAATGGCCCATCTAGTCCAACACTCTGTCACACAGCGGCCAAAATATACCAGGTGCCATCAGGGGGTCCAGCAGTGGGGCCAGGACACTAGAAGCCCTCCCACTGCTGCCCCCTCCAGCACCAAGAATAGAGGGCATCACCTGCCCCAGACTGAGAGTTCCCATCTATACCCTGTGGCTAATAGCCACTGATGGACTTCTGCTCCATATGTTTATCGAATTCCCTCTTGAAACTGTCCATGCTTGCAGCTGCCACCACCTCCTGTGGCAGTGAATTCCATACGTTAATCACTCTTTGGGTGAAGAAGTATTTCCTTTTATCTGGTCTAACCCAATTGCTCAGCAATTTCATGGAGTGCCCACGAGTTCTTGTATTGTGAGAAAGGGAGAAAAGTACTTCTTTCTCAACCTGCTCTGTCCCATTCATAATCTTACAAACCTCGATCATGTCACCCCTCAGCCGTCGTTTCTCCAAGCTGAAGAGCCCCAAGCGTTTTAACCTTTCTTCATAGGGAAGGCGTTCCAACCCTTTTATCATTCTAGTTGCCCTTCTCTGCACTTTTCCCAATGCTATAATATCCTTTTTGAGATGTGGTGACCAGAACTGTACACAGTATTCCAAATGAGGTCGCACCAATGATTTATACAGGGGCATGATGATACTGGCTGATATGTTTTCAGTTCCCTTCCTAATAATCCCCAGCATAGCGTTGGCCTTCTTTATTGCAGCTACACACTGTCTAGACATTTTCATCGAGTTATCCACTACGACTCCAAGATCTCTCTCTTCGTCCGTCTCTGCCAGTGTCGCAATGGCTCTTCTCTGTTCATAGTTAGAAAGTCACTGTTGTGGAAGGACGTGGTCAGGCCCTTTGGCTAAGTAATCCCATCACGTCTGGCAAGGGTTCGGGGTTCCCCATGCACAGACGTGAGGCTCTGTGTGGCCATCCTTGGACCACGTGAGGGGGCATCAGAAGGGGTGCCAAGAGATTCTGGGTTGGAGAAAGCGGGTGGATCCAAGCAGGGGCTTTCCTCCGAGCCTGCCTTACCTTACCTGTACTGCGATGTGACTCTGGAGGGCATATGGCCGGCTTCTCAGTTTCTCAGCTCTCAAGCATGTTGCCTAAGGCGCCTAGACCGCTTGTTGTGGGAGACTTCCAACATCTACGTTGAGGGTTTTTAACACACAAAAAATGGATTTTTGGCCTCTGTGATGGCTGTCGGCCTCTCTTAAGTCATCATGGGCGGAACTTATGGAAGAAGGCCACACGTTACACTTAACCCTTTCAGGGAAGATCAGGCTTTGAGGTTGGAGGTCTGACCCGTACCACGATCTGACCACGATCTACTCAAGACAGAGGGATGCAGCTCCAGTCCCTACAGGGAAGGAGGGGTTGTTGTTCAGTCGCACAGTCGAGTCCGACTCTTCACAACCCCATGGACCACATCACGCCAGGCCGTCCTCTGAAGTTTGCTCCATTTCATGTTCATTGCATCGGTGACACTGTCTAACCATCTCATCCTTTGCTGTCCCCTTCTTCTTTGACCTTCAGTCTTTCCCAGCATCAGGGTCTTCTCCAGTGAGTGCTCCCTTCTCATCTGGTGGCCAAAGTATTTCAGCTTCAGCTTCAGGCTCTGGCCTTCCAGGGAACAGTCAGGATTGATTTCTTTTAAGATTGACTGATTTGATCTCCTTGCAGTTTTTTTGATGTTGAGCTTCAAGCCCACTTTTGCGCTCTCCTCTTTCACTGTGAGCAAGAGGCTCTTTAAGACCTCTTCACTTTCTGCCTTTAGAGTGGTATCGTCTGCATATCTGAGGTTGTCGATCTTTTTCCCAGCAATCTTAATTCCGGCTTGTGATTCATCCAGGCCAGCATTTTGCATGATGTACTCTGCATATAACTTAAATAAGGAAGGTGACAATATACATCCTTGCCGTACTCCTTTTCCTAAGCTAAACCAATCAGTTGTTCCTTATCCGGTCCTAACTGTCGCTTCTTGATCCTTATACAGGTTTCTGAGGAGACATGTGAGGTGGTCTGGCACTCCCATCTCTTTAAGGACTTGCCATAGTTTGCTGTGATCCACAAAATCAAAGCCTTTAGCATAGTCAATGAAGCAGAAGTAGATGTTTTTCTGGTACTCTCTTGCTTTCTTCATAATTCAGCGGATGTTGGCAATTTGATCTCTAGTTCCTCTACCTCTTTGAAACCCAGCTTGTACTTCTGGCAGTTCTCTATCCATGTACTGTTGAAGCCTAGCTTGTAGGATCTTGAGCAATGCTAGCTTGTGAAATGAGTGCAATTGTGTGATAGTTTGAACATTCCTTGGCATTGCCCTTCTCTGGGTTTGGAATGTATACTGACCTTTTCCAATCCTGTGGCCACTGTTGTGTTTTCCAAATTTGCTGGCAAATCTTTTAAGACTTTGAATAGCTCAGCTGGCATACCATCACCTCCACTAGCTTTGTTGTTAGCAATGCTTTCTAAGGCCCTGTGACGGACTTAAAGATCTGGGACCGGCAGAGTGGAAACACGGAACACTGCTGAGTCACATGACTAAGTGAGGAGGGGGCCATTTAGCTCGGAACCCTCAGTGATTGGCGTTTAACAGACCAAATGGTCCGTTTGGAATTGGCAGTTGAGAAGCAGCAGTTAGTTCGTTGTTGGACGGAGAGTTAACAGGGAGTTTGTCAAAAAACTGAAGGAGCCCTGTAGCTCTGTGTGGAATAACCTGGTTTACTGAGTTCTTAAGGAGGAAGGGGACAGTGACCAGATGGTTAAAAAAACCTAAACACAATAGTGTCATACACCAAGGAGACATCACTCCTTAAAGGATCTGAGAGAAGTGGTTTAGTGAGGGCTAAGAAAAAGGTCTGAGCCGAGTCTGGAAAACTGGTGGTGGCCAGTTGGACTCAAAAGGGGCCAGAGAACCAAAGCCAAAAGTTAACCCCGAAACAGTGCAGGAGGGTGTGATCATCAGAGGGTGTAGTGAACTATTTAACATCTGTGTAACTGAGGAAAAGAAACAAGCATTCTAACAAAGAGAAACCCAGTTCAACAGTTCAACCTGAAAAGAAACAAATTAACCTCTGTGTAAAAACTTCCATTCCCCTGTTGTGTTGTTTGTAAATAAAGCCTGTTCAGCTTTAAAGTTAACAAGCTGTGGTACCTGTCTATTTCATGGTAAATACACTTAGCAGTGGTCCTTACAAATATCCCTGACCAAGAAGTAAAACCGAAGAGACTATTGTAGATTTGCATAGAGGACTGGTCAGAAAAATCAGCAGCAGTTCTGACCAGGCACCACACGCAGACCCTCACAGTACTGTCAATATAAAAGGGGGCGTGTGTCATAGGCCCATTTATCTTCGCTTTCCAGGATGTCTGGCTCGAGGTCAGTGATTATAACATCGTGGCTGTCAAGGACATTGAGGTCCTTCTTGTATAGTCAGCTCCAGGTCTTGTTTTTACTGACTGGATAGAGCGTCTCCACCTTTGACTGCAAATTAGATAGTCAATCTGATTTTGGTGTTGCCCATCTGGTGATGTCCATGTGTAGAGTCGCCTCTTAGGTTGTTGGAAAAGGGTGTCCACTATGACCTGGAGGGGGGGGATCTGGTAAAATGGTCTGCCCACGGAGTCTCTTGATTCCTACTGCGTTCCCTAATCCTCTGGAGCATTTTAGGTTTCCAAATGGATACTTTGGTGGGAGCTTGGAATGTTAAGCTTCTAGAAATTGGGGCAGAACCTGGCCCTGCTGTTTTCCATGGAACAGAGGGACCTGAAAAGGGCCAACAAATGTGACCAAGATGATGCTTACAGGGACAGCAGAGAAATTAATTCATGGAATTCACTGCGGTGGCACGTGGTGGTGGGTACAACGGTAGACAGCTTCAAGAGGGGATTGGATAAATATATGGAGCAGAGGGGGGCAACAGTGGGAGGTTTTCTGGAGGTCTGACCAGTGTTCCCTCTAAGCTGAGTGAGTGTGAGCTAGCTCACAGTTTTTTAGCCTCCGGCTCACACATTTTTCTCTTAGCTCAGGGAGGAGGGCTCCAAAGCAAACTAATTTATGCAGCAGCCAGATTGCTCGCTCACAACTTTAATGCCAGTAGCTCAAAGGACTGAAAGCTCACTGGGTGATCATTAGCCCCTCTACCTAATAATAATAATACTTTATTGTCATTGTACATAGTACAACGAAATTAAAAGTGCAATCATTTCAGTGATCTACAACAATAATCATGCGCGCTCACACAGCCATTTCACAACTGCTTCATAGCTCCCCTAAAGTTCACATAGCAACTAAACCACTGATGTCCCCAATTCCAATCTCATGCAGCATTTAGGGCAATAATGGCTCTTGGATAAAAACTGGTTTTTAATCTATTTGTCCTTGTTTTAATTGTCCTGTATCTTCTGCCCGAAGGCAGCAATTCAAACAAGGAGTGTTCAGGGTGTGATGAGTCCTGCAAAATGTTCTTTGCCTTTTTCAAGCATCGAGAACTGTACAGTTGTTCCAGGGATGGGAGAGGGCAGCCAATGATCTTCTGAGCTGTGGTGGTAACTCTCTGGAGTGCCTTCCTATCCGCAGCCGTACAACTGGCAAACCAGGCACAGACACAATATGATAAAATGCTTTCTATTGAGCAATGATAGAAAGACATCAGTGTTTTCTCACTCAAGTTGTTTTTCTTTAAGAGTCTGAGAAAATAAAGCCTCTGCTGGGCCTTCTTCACCAGAGCAGTGGTGTTAACGCTCCAAGTCAGATTTTGCTCAATAGTCACTCCCAAAAACTTAAAAGTAGCCACCCTCTCCAAGGAGGGTGTCCAATATGCCACCCGCACACTAATTACTTGCCTGTTGTACCTGCAGGGATATAGTCAAGTTAGCTTGGAAGAGCAAAACTGATGCTTGCCGAGTAGAATTGTAATTTTCTGCTCTTCTTTTGTGATGAAAAGGACCAGTGGTGGCCAAACCTGACCTGATCTCCTGGCTGGAAAGAGAAGAAGAGCGTTTCGTCCTATTCTTGGCAGGTCTGTGGTGGGGGCAGTGTGTTCCTTCTGCTTTCTCCCTAGGGCTGGTGGATTTCCATGACCGTCCCTATCCTAAGAACTGGTTCCCCTCCAAAGAGCTGGGTCTGAGTGCTGAAAGTTGAGGTTGAAGAGCAAACAACTATAATAATAATAATAATAATAATAATAATAATAATAATAATAATAATAATAATAATAATAATAATAATACCTTTCGATTTATTTAATCGCCCAATCTGGCAGAGCTGCTGGCCCTGAGCGATAATTACAGTTAATCATACAGACAGTGGACTAACAATAATTCATAGGGGATGAGGGAGGACACAACATATAAATCTTTTTAAATTACACACATTTGCAGCCGGCGGGACATGTTCAGCTGAGGGTCAGACATATTCTAGAGACATTTCAGAGGCGTTCGGAGGTGTTCAGAGGGCTCGGCTGGATGACGTCAGTTGTTCTTCCAGGACTTCTTCAAGTCGTGGTGCCGCACTGCCACCGCCTGGCCGGATCGACCCATCACAGGCTTCCAATGCCGCAGATTTCTCTCTTTAAGCTTTCAAGCTCACAAGCTGGACATTCCGATTTGCCGGCTAACACCTCCCCCACCTTCCCCTCCGGGGGGAGGGGGGGTTAGTGTGCCCACCCTCTCTAAGGAGTGGTACCCATTTTTATCTACTTGCCGAAGCTTTTGAACCGCTGGGTGGGCGGCAAGCTAGGGACAGGGCTGGTAGAACTGACAGGCGTTCTGTTCAGTTCAGATGTTACTATAGCCAGAGGATAAATCCTCTGTGCCACCGCTCCCCTAACTAAGTAATCTGTAGCCTGCATCACTGCCTGAGGAGAAACTCACTGGCTTGTGGCTTTGTTTTTGAGAAGCCCCTCTGAACTACTGATCCTTTAGTACACTATCAGCTATCACAGGTCCAGATGACCAACAAAGGCTTTTGAAAGTGTGTCTAGACACCAAGCTTTTGAATCCTTGCACTCTCAAGCACAGTTAATGAAGTTCATTCCCTAATACCCCTGCTCCTTTCTTCACGTTGTCCTGACGAGTGTCTCTTTCTTTCCAGCCAGGGGCATGCAGACAATTCAGAGAGCCGCGAAAAATATAAATGTCTGGCGTGTCAAAAAAGCTTCAGTTGCAACAGAAGCCTTACTGCCCATCAAATAATTCACACAGGGGAGAAACCATATAAATGCCAGGAATGTGGGAAAAGCTTTACACGGAAGGATGCTCTAACTTTCCATCAAAGGATTCATACAGGGGAGAACCCATATCAATGCTTGGAGTGTGGGAAAGGCTTTAGTCACCCGAAAAGCCTGACTGATCATGCTAGAATTCACACAGGGGAGAAACCATATAAATGCATGGAGTGTGGAAGAAGCTTTACACGGAAGGGTACTTTGACTTTACATCAAAGAATTCACACAGGGGAGAAACCGTACGAATGTCTAGTGTGTGGGAAAAACTTTCGAACAAAGAGTATATTAACTTTCCATCAAAGAATTCACACAGGAGAGAACACATATAAATGCCTGGTGTGCGGAAAAACCTTTAATCGCAAGATAAGCCTTACATACCATGAAAGAATGCACACAGGGGAGACACGATATATATGCCAGGAATGTGGAAAAAGCTTTACACGGAAGGATACTCTAAGTTTCCATGAAAGAATTCACACAGAGGAGAAACCATACCAATGCCTGGAGTGTGGAAAAGGCTTTATTCGCAAGACAGGCCTTACTCACCATGCTAGAATTCACACAGGGGAGAAACCATACGAATGTCTGGACTGTGGAAAATGCTTTCGACAGAAGAATATATTAACTATCCATCAAAGGATTCACATGGGAGAGAAAGTATATAAATGCCTGGAGTGTGGAAAAGGCTTTAATCGCAAGATAAACCTTACATACCATGAAAGAATCCATAAAGGGGAGAAACCATATGTATGCCAGGAATGTGGGAAAAGCTTTACGCGGAATGATACTCTAAGTTCCCATCAAAGAATTCACACAGTGGAGAAACCATACGAATGCCTGGAGTGCGGAAAAAGCTTTCAAAAGAAGAATACATTAACTGTCCATCAAAGCATTCATACAGGGGAGAAACCGTATAAATGCCAAGAGTGTGGAAAAAGCTTTCGTCGGGAGAATGATGTAGCTTCTCATCAAAGAATTCACACAGGGGAGAAACCGTATAAATGCATGGAGTGTGGGAAAGGCTTCAGTTACCAGAGCAGCCTTACATTCCATCAAAGAATTCACACAGGGGAGAAACCATATAAATGCATGGAGTGTGGAAAAAGTTTCAGTTGCAAGAGTATCCTTACATTCCATCAAAGAATTCACACAGGGGAGAAACCATATAAATGCGTGGTGTGTGGAAGAAGCTTTGGACGGAAGGATAAACTGAATTCGCATCAAAGAATTCACACTGGGGAGAAAGCGTAGGAATGTCTGGAGGGGCATTCCGTCAAAGAGAAGTCGATTGGGAGATTAGAAAGCAACCTGATTTCCATCATAAGAATGATGTCCTAAATTGTTCTGTTTCAGTAGAAAAGCAAAAGATTCCTGTAGATATCTAAAGAAGTGAGCTGTGAACGCTCATGCCCTGCCACAAGGTTTATGAGTCTTTCACGTGCCTCTTAGCTCCTGCTCTTTTTTACCGCCACTGACAGGCTCAACATGGCTAACCATTGCATTCTCTTTCATACCTGTGAAATGCTAGAATAGTGGGAGTCTTCCTCTCCCCGTTGGGCAGGATGTTCCCCCAAGTTGGAGCCACGTGAGTGAATCATTCTGTAAGTGTTGCTCTCAATCTCACCTGTTATCTCTCCAGCAGATGAGCAAAGCAGTTGCAATAGATCGTATTGAGAGAAGCCGTCCCGTAGCTCTGTGGACCTTAAGCTGTGAAAGATTTTGTCAGGAGCGGCCAGCACCTTGGCATAAAGTGAAAAAAGGTACAGTCTCCCAAGTAGCAACTCGTATATGTGTGAGATGCATTCTGTGCCTCCCCCGGAATAGTAACCAAGCTGTGACATTCTGTACCAGCAGGTGATGCTGACTTCAAGGGTGGACCCAGGTAGAGTGTATTACAGTAGTCTGGCTGCCTGGTGTTTGTCGATTCTATTCTTGTTTAACTTGTGTTTGTTGATTCCGTTCTGAGCATTGGCGCCTCTAATATTCCCTGTATTCTGAAGAGAATCAAGTGTTGCGCTTCAATAAACGATATACTGAGTTAAATTATTGGATCTGAGTTTCTTACTGGTTCAGCATGGCGCATTGGGGCTAAAACAGTCACAGAGTCACAGGGATTGATGAGGATTTCTCCTTCTGATGGCACCTGGGTTTTGGCCCCTGTATGACACAGAGCGTTGGACTGAATCAGGCCTGTAGTCAGGATTATTTTAGTCGGGGGGGGGGGTGGTAATTTCTTAGGGCGTACTGGCTAATCGAAATAAAGGTAATTTAATCTGGACCCTTGCACTGGAACACCCAGTTCCTTCCCTGCACCCGCTGCCACACAGGGGCCCTGACCGAATGGGAAGTTGCGGGGCCCAGCCCCAAGGTGCCCCACTGTTCCTACGGGCCTGGAATGGATGGGGCATATACCTGATCCAACATGGCTTCTCTTTCATTCTTCTATCACTCCCCCAACTTTCAATACAGAGATATCTCAGAATTCCAGAGAGAAGCTCTCTCTCTTAGCATTCCAAAGGAACTGTGTAGAAACACAAAGGGGACAAGGTTGCACAGGTGGGACGCCACAAGTCAGGTCCTCTGCTGAACCATAGCTGGTTTCCTTTGGCATGATTTAGAGGCTGGTCCTTGAAGAATTTCGAGACCCGAGTGTGCCGCATGACGGAGTGAGCTCCCGTCTCTGGTTCCAGGTGCTGCCAGCCTAGCAGTTCGAAAGCAAGAAATTGCAAGTAGATAAATAGGTACCACCTCGGTGGGAAGGTAACAGCGTTCCGTGCGCCTTGGTGTTTAGTCACGCCGGCCACATGACCATGGAAACGTCTTCGGACAGCGCTGGCTCTTTGGCTTTGAAACGGAGGTGAGCACTGCAACCCTAGAGTTGGATTCGACTGGCTTTTGAGCAGGGAACCTTTACCTTGAAGAATTATTCAAACCTGGCCAGGGCACGCCCCCTGATACCTACTCCTGCCTCCAAATGCCTCATTAGGATGGCATCATGTACTTAATCCAAAACTGTAGGCAGATCTAGAAGGTGCAACAAAGCAGCATGGCCCTTTCCAGCATCAGCATGTCTCGTGTGGGGCAGGAACTGGGATTGTGTTGTGCGGAGCTGAATACCACCCCCACCCCAAAATTTGTTGCTGTCTGAAGTTAGCCCAGCCATGTTCAACAATCACGGTTCGATACCCCTTGTCTTCTCTGCCTTTAAATAAAAGCTTTTTGTTTGAATGCAGTTCAGGCTGTGAATGGGGCATCCATGGATTTCATAGAATGGGAGGGGTCATGCATCTCCCCTTAAAGGGATCGTGTAGCAGGTGATGTGAATGACCACAACCTGAGACCCCGGGGAAGCACTGCCAGTCAACCTCTGCATTTCCTCCTCCTGGGCCTCTCCCTCATCTCTGTGTTCTTTGGGTCATGTTATGTGAGAGTATCACCCTAAATAATTTTTTATGACGAATCACTGAATCGCTGTTCTTCTCTGAACATGCAGAGCGTTGCCCCAAGTTTCCAGAAGATCAGCATCCAAACGGGGACCGAAATCAATGTGTCCCTAAGATGATAACTTTCCTGGCCCCCAGAGAATACCCTAGCTTTCTGTACCCTGCTGCAGTCCCTCATTTCAAGTTGTCTTTTAGTCCTGTGTAGAAAATTCTTACACACTCCAGTAGTCAAAATTAACAACTGGTATCTCCCCTACATTTTCCTCGTCTCTCTTTTTTTTTTAACAGTAAATAATTTATTCTTTTAAAATAATATTCATTTACAACAATGAACATCTAAAGCACTAAACAAGCAACAATAAGAGATAAGGATCAAGTCGTATCAGAAGCCAATTTCTTAGCAGTAAAAAACAATTCTAACATTTTTGAACACTTATCATCCAACAAAAGTACTGGTAATTACACTATCACTGTCGATCGGGAGAAAGTGAGAACTAGATTAAAGCCAGATCTTAGATATAGAAGGATTTTGTATGTATCTCTCTGTATGCAGAGGAGAGTTAGAAGAAAAACCAAGAAGAATAAGCAGTGTTAGTGGGAAGAAGTTCTGCGTCTGTCATATATTGTAGCCATGGAAACCACGTGCGTACGAATTTAGCATGGGTCATAGTGATTCCGGATCGTTTTCTTTGAAGTGAGTCAGAAATTTTGCACATAACAAACTCGTCTCCTTCCTGCTTTCCTTTCTCTGCTTCCTTTCTGTTTATCGGCCAGCCGAGGAAGTCGACCCTCCTCTTCCAACAAACCACCTTCAGCAACATCTTTTCAGTGACCCCTTTTTGTGTTGGCCAAAACGATCACTGTCGCGGTGGCCTTCGTGGCCATCAAGTCAGGAGACAGGATGAGGAAATGGCCGGGGGGATGTGTCTGGCCAGTTCCCTTGTCATTTCGTTTTCTGGTATTCCAGTTGGCCTCTGGCTGGGAGTCTCTCCCCACTTCCCAAGTTTGAAAGCGGCCACCAGCTTGGATGGATCACACTGCAATGCAACAGAGGGTCTGCTCAACAACTCTGTTGTGATGTTTTATGGTTCCCTGGGGTATATGGGCTTCCTGGCTGCCGTCTCTTCCACGGTGGCTTTCCTGGGGCCTTCAACGAAGCCAAACCGATCACCTTCCGTGTTCTGGTGTTTTGCAGTGATTGGGTGCCCACCTGTCTGGGCACAAAGAGGAAGTACATGGTAGCTGTGAAGGTCTTCTCCATATTGACCTCCAGTGCTGGGATAATGAATCTTCTTTCCTAAATGCTACATCACTGTGCTGAGGCCTGATTTGAATACCAAAGAGTGTCTAATGATGAGAATGAGAGATCTCCTCTGATTTCCCAGCCAGGTTTTATTTCCAGTCTTTGGAAGTCTACATCTGGCACCCAACTAATGACAACAACACGTTTCCTTTGAGAATTTTATTTATATCCTTTATTAGTTGCCCTTCCGTACTCACTCTGCTTGCCACCCACCAAGATTGTTCCATTTATGGTATTAAACAATAGTTTGAATACTGAATCTACACTTCTGCTTCCTGCCCAAAATGTTGTAACCATACCTGATGAAAGAACAAGAGAGGTATTTTTTTGAGGTGAACTTCAGACAAGAATTAGATGAATAAGAAATGTCTCCCTTTTCTCCCCAATGGGGACCCAAAGTGGCTGACGTCATTCTCCTGTCCTTTGTTTTATCCTCACAACAATAGCTTTGTGAGGTAAGTTATGGTGAGAGTTATATGGAATAACTGGAGTATTAATTTAAGTAACATGTTACCCAGGTTCCTGGAGAAATAATTTTGAACGGTCAGATTAGGGGTTATTGTTTTTAATGTTCTGGACTAGTAACGTAAAACTATTTCGTTATGGACTTTATGAGTTATTTAATAAGGCCTCCGTAGCTTTCTGTAATTGGGAAAAGCTCCCTCTAGCTGTCCAGGCCAACCACATGGTTAATGGCTGCCTCCTCTGTGGAGAGCTCAATCTGCTCTCATGGAATCGGCCCCTACGAAAGAGAACCTCCTCCACACTCCCGACGATATCTGTTTTTCCATCCATCAGATTAGGGGTTATTTTTTTTAATGTTCTGGACTAGTAAGGTAAAACTATTTTGTTATGGATTTTACGAGTTATTTAATACGGCCTCCGTTCCCTCTAGCTGTCCAGGTCAACCACATGGTTAATGGCTGCCTCCTCTGTGGAGAGGTCAATCTGCTCTCATGGAATCGGCCCCTAAGAAAGAGAACCTCCTCCACACTCCCCTGAGTATATCTGTTTTTCCATCCACTGACCAGGGCAGATGGGTCAGAAAAAGGAACTTTTCCTGCAGCCTCCAGAAGCTTCTGTTTCCTGGCAGAAGGGGGGGTGGGGCTTGACCCATCCATTGTCTCTCCTGCTAGATCTATTCACATGTATAGGAATGTCAGCTGAGGTAACTGCATTGACTCCCCACCTGTACTCTGCAGGGTGGGGGAAACCTGTTAAAATGCAAAGTGAAGGTTTTGTTCCTCTGAGACAAAAGGGTGGGGGGGCCGAACCTAAAAAAACCTAGAATCTAGAACCTGAAAAGGTTAGTTGGAAAAGAGGGCCAACAATAAAAGCTTTATATATGTGTGTGTGTGTGTGTGTATATATATATATATATATATATATATATATATAAAGATATATGTATTTATTAACAATTTTTTTAAAAAAATATATAAGGGCCCAATCTTGTCAAAATACCAAATTCAAATACACAAGGGCTAATGGACTTGACCTGATGTATTTTGGCCTGCCTAGGCCTTCCTCAGAGGTCAAACACAGTAAGGAACATAGGTAAAGGTAAAGGTTCCCTTGCTCGAAAGCCAGTCGAATCCGACTCTAGGGTTGCAGTGCTCATCTCTGTTTCAAAGCCGAAGAGCCAGCGCTGTCCGAAGACGTTTCCGTGGTCATGTGGCCGGCACGGAACGCTGTTACCTTCCCACCAAAGTGGTACCTATTTATCTACTTGCAATTTCTTGCTTTCGAATGGCTAGGTTGGCAGGAGCTGGAACTAGAGACGGGAGCTCACTCCGTCATGCGGCACTCTCAGGTCTCGAACTGCTGAACTACTGACCTTCCACAGCCTGCAGTTCAGTGTCTTAACCACTTGAGCCACCGCAGCTCCGTGAGGAACATATTGGCTAATATAATAGTACAGAACAATCATACAGATACAAAATATAAATACAGGAAGGACCAGAAAAAAGTTGTTCCAAAATGAAACCCCTAGGCGTAGAATAAAAGTACCAATGAGGCCTCCAAAGGTGCAATCCCATGCCAAGTGGTATTTCACTGGTGTTAATTTCTGGTCCAGAAAATGCCTTCCTACAATTGTTCAGGCAAAGTGTCCTCTATCGAATTGTCTTTAGACAAAGAGCAGGGTTTGAATTTGGAATTTTTACAAGAGGTGTGATTGGGCCCTTATCTCTGTTCCCTCTAAGCTGTGGAGTCTTGTGAGTAAAAATTCTACTTGGTGAGTCACTGGCATTAAAGTTGTGAGCGGGCGATTTGGCTTCTGCATAAATTAAGTTTGCTCTGGAGCCCTCCCTTCCTGAGCTAAGACAAAAATGTGTGAGTTGGAGGCTAAAAACCGTAAGCTAGCTTGCACTAACTCAGCTTAGAGGGAACACTGGCCCTATATATATATATATATATATATTTAAATGTTAATAGAATATACATGTATCTTTTTAGACAGGAGGGCCTGGCGTCATCTGGTCCATGGGGTCGCAAAGAGTCGCACTCGACTGTGCGACTGAACAACAACAACATCTTTTTAGACACTATCTATATTAAGCTTTTGTTCCTCTGAGACCTCAGGAAAAAAATGCATTTCTTCACACCTGGTCCTGGAGAAGTAATCTTGAATGTCCAGAGAAATCAATGGGTTATATGGGCTATTGTTTTTAAAGTCCTGCATTAATAAGATGAGGGTGTTTCCTCCTGGACTTCAAGAGTTATTTATTTATAAGGTCTCTCTGTAGCTTTCTGGAATTGGGGAAATGAAATCTGTTATGTTGAGTTCTACTTTCTTTCCTGTCTTGGGGGGCCGAGGGGTGGGGTGGGGAGCAGAAGAATGGGGGGGGGGCTTCTTCATGTGACGTGAAGTCAGGGGCAGTGTTCCCTCTAAACTGAGTTAGTGTGAGCTAGTAAAGGTAAAGGTTCCCTTGCTCGAAAGCCAGTCGAATCCGACTCTAGGGTTGCGGTGCTCATCTCCGTTTCCAAACCGAAGAGCCAGTGCTGTCCGAAGACACTTCCATGGTCATGTGGCCGGCATGACTAAACACCAAGGCGCACGGAACGCTGTTACCTTCCCACCGAAGTGGTACCTATTTATCTACTTGCAATTTTTTGCTTTCGAACTGCTAGTTTGGCAGGAGCTGGAAGTAGAGACGGGAGCTCACTCCGTCATGCGGCACTCTCGGGTCTCGAACCGCTGGACTACTGACCTTCCACAGCCTGCAGTTCAGCGTCTTAACCACTTGAGCCACCACAGCTCCTTGGTTTTTTAGCCTCAGGCTCACACATTTTCGTCTTCGCTGGGGAGGGATGGCTCCAGAGCAAACTAGATGCAGCAGCCAAATCCTTTGCTCATGACTTTAATGCCAGGAGCTCACAAAGTGGAATTTTTGCTCACAGGACTCCACAGCTTAGAGGAAACATTGGGACTGGGGTGGGGGCGTTTCTGGGCCTTTCCTTGCACCGACTCTCGGGTTGTTCTTTGGAAGCCCTGAGATCCTCCCTGGGGGTTCAAGCGACAGAGTCCTCCGTCCTAGAGAGACACGTGTGGGGGGGGGTGGAGAAAGAGGAAAACCATTTCCAGTTTCTGTTCTGCAAGAGCAGAAGCCTCGTTTGAATTTCCCGGGCTGCTGCTGCTGGAATGCCCGGGGACTGGGTGAGCTGCAATGGGCTTTTTTGGGGTGGGGGTGGAGAAATGCGGGGAGGGTCTGCAATGCAAGACCCCCAGTGGAGAGGGAGGAGGAGGGGGATGCACTTAACTGGGGGGTGGAGAGACCCCCCTCCCCCAAAATTCACCCCCCTCTCCCGCGCATCCAAAAAGCCGCTTGCAGCAAAGGCAAAGAAATCCCCAATGAAGATCTGGGGCAGAAAGACTCGCAGGAGGCGCGGAAAGGGAAGGGGGGCATTCTTGCCCCAGGGAGGGGTGAAACTTGGGGAGGAGCAGGAGATTTGGGGCGGGGGGAGAGGAGATACGTTCCCCCCCCCCGCTCCTCCTGCTGCCCTCCGGTTCTCCCCCCGCCCGGCCACGGGAGGCTTCTGCTTCTTCGCTTGCCGGGTCCCCCCGCAATTAATGCCGACACGTCCCCTTTGCTCTTTGGGAAGCTGCGGGGCGGGGGAGGGTTGCAAACTCGGGAGGGAGAAACTCCGGGAGATTTTTGGGGGGCGGGCGCTGCCTGGAGAGGGGAGGGTTAGGGTTTGGGCGAGGGAGGGGGCTCAGAGGAGTCGCGTGCTGGAAAGTAGGAGGTGATGCAAGCTGGAACCAACAAATATCCCATCTTCGAGTCTAGGCTAAAGATGCGGGGGGGGGAGGTCTGAACTTGCAGAGACTGAGGCTGCGGTCATGCAGACTAAATCCACTTTTAATGCACTTTCAAATTGTATCTTTGCCCCTTCACACAGTAAAATCCAGTTGTAAGGTGCAATGAAAGTGGATTGAACGTGGATTATTTAGTGTGTATGACCCTAGCCTTTGAGGGGAAAAGGTCTTGGGGTCGCAGTGAAGAGCTTAAGGAAAGGGTTGGTGTGCTGCAGCGGCAAAAAAGGCAGACTTGGTGTGAGGGATTATTAAGAACAGAAGAGAAGCCAATGTTGAATCAGGCCAATGGCCCATCTAGTCCAACACTCTGTCACACAGCGGCCAAAAATACCAGGTGCCATCAGGAGGCCCAGCATTCTCCATTAGGGAAGGGATGGAGAGTAAAATGGCTGGTATTGTGATGCCCCTGCGTAGATCAATGGCGGGGCCTCCTCTGAAGGACTCTGTACTGTTCAGGGTAATCAAGACAATGAGGGGGTTGGAGAGCCTTCCCTTGGAGGTAAGGCTGAAGCGTCTGGGACTTTTCAGCTTAGAAGTTTGTATAATGAAGCTCATGGGCAGTAGGTTCAGGACAGACAAAAAGACAAGACTACACAGACTCCATTAAAATGTGGAGTTCGCAGCCAAAGGATGTGGTGATGGCTACAGGAATGAAAAAGCTTTTCAAGGGGGTGGGATAGATTTGTGGAGGATGAGTCTGTCAGGGGCTTCTATCCCTGGGGACTGAGGGGAACATCCACATTCAGAGGCACTCATCTTCTGAAACCCAGAGCCAGGAGGTAACATCAAGGGAAGGCCCGTTGTTGGTCCTCCAGAGAAACTGTTTGGCTTATGTGAGACAGGATACGGGACTGAGTGGACCCCTGGTCTGATCCAGCAGGGCTCTTCTGATGTTCTTATCGGGGGAGGACCTTGGCCCTTGTGCCCTGTTGTTGGCCATCCAGAGGAATGGGTTGGTCATTGGGTGGTATGGGATGCGGGACTGGATGGACCATTGGTCTGATACAGCAGAGCTCTTCTTATGTTCTTATCCCCGGGGATCTCAAATTGTATTCTGATGCAGACCTGGAGAGAGAGTCACTCTGGGGACAGGAACAGATATTTTATGTGTGCCAAAAAGGGTTTCCCACCCTTTTTCTTTTTCACCCTCCTAGGCAACTGTGGAAAGAAACCCTCGATGCCTCCTTCGCGATCTGCGTGTGACGGAGGGAAAAGATCCACCATGAGGCCTAGCTGGGTAAGGGGGGGCGATCACTGGGGAGACGGGAATAGTTTCTTCTCTGTCATGAGGTTCACCGACTCAGGCTCTTTGCCCTCGGTTCTCCTCGAAGCCTGTCTTGCGTTAGGTGTGCAGAAAGGCCCCAAGAGGGACAATAGACCAATAGTGAGGCCTAGAGCTGTCTTGTAAGTCACAACTGATCTCCAGAATACAGAGATGGAGGCAGGTTTTTTGGTATCACATCCTTGCTGAGCTCCCTCCCCAACTTCTGCCCTCTACAAGCAAAACCCCCCAACCAGAATTAGCGGCCCTCGTGGAAGGCTAGATGTGGAGGTTTGCTAGAAGTTCCCCAACTACCCAGTTAGCACTTCAAGTGAGGAGGGAGTTAAAAAGGAGAACTCCTTTCAGCCAAATATCAGTGTGCTTTTGCACACTCCAATCCTCCTCTCTCTCTGGAAATGCCTTCCTGCTAGAGGTCGAGCAGAGGGGTCAGAGGAGGAGGAAGCCAGAGCAAGCGGCCAGCTGGTAGCCCCCCTGTGAGTGCTGCCCGCCCCTCTGTCCCCAGGATGCCCCCCAAGGAGGGCCAGGAAGGGAAAGCCTGAGGGCCCCAATCCCCTCCTGGATGCCGCTGTTGAGGAATCATTTCAGTACCCATGTTTGGATTTATTCCTCATGAACCAATTTCCCAGTGATGGGAATTATTACTATCTTCTTCCGCCCCCTCTTCCCCCTCCAGGATCTGGTGTCCTTCGAAGAGGTGGCCGTGTATTTCACCCGGGGGGAGTGGACCCTGCTGAGCCCGGCCCAGAGAGCTCTCTACAAGGAAGTCATGCTGGAGAATTTTGGGAACGTGGCCTCTCTGGGTGAGGAGGGTCCTTTTCTCCTCGATGCGGTTGATTGTGGCAGTGGCTCTTCTCTGTTCATAGTGGCTGTGGAGGAGGGATGTGTTCCGGCCCTTTGGCTAAGTTATGCCATCCCGTCTACACCTCTGGCAAGGGTTGGGGGTTCTCCGTGCACAGATGTGAGGCTGTGTCCGGCAGGCCTTGGACCACGTGAGGGGGCATCAGAAGGGGTGCCCAGAAATGCTGGGCTGGGGAAATTGGGTGGATCCAGGCCAGGGTTTTCCTCCAAGCCTGCCTTACCTCACCTGTACTGCGATGTGACTGTGGAGGGCATTTGGCCGGCTTCTCAGTTTCCCAGCTCTCAAGCATGGTGCCTGTGACACCCGGACTGCTTGTTGTGGGAGACTTAGAACATAAGAACATAAGAGAAGCCAATGTTGAATCAGACCAATGGCCCATCTAGTCCAACACTCTGTCACACAGCGGCCAAAATATACCAGGTGCCATCAAGAGGTCCAGCAGTGGGGCCAGGACACTAGAAGCCCTCCCACTGCTGCCCCCTCCAGCACCAAGAATACAGAGCATCACCTGCCCCAGACTGAGAATTCCCATCTATACCCTGTGGCTAATAGCCACTGATGGACTTCTGCTCCATATGTTTAATTCCCTCTTGAAACTGTCCATGCTTGTAGCTGCCACCACCTCCTGTGGCAGTGAATTCCAGGTGTTAATCACTCTTTGGGAGAAGAAGTACTTCCTTTTATCTGTTCTAGCCCGACTGCTCAGCAATTTCATGGAGTGCCCACGAGTCCTTGTATTGTGAGAAAGGGAGAAAAGGACTTCTTTCTCAACCTGCTCAATCCCATTCATAATCTTATAAACCTCAATCATGTCACCCCTCAGCCGTCGTTTCTCCAAGCCGAAGAGCCCCAAGCGTTTTAACCTTTCTTCATAGGGAAGGTGTTCCAACCCTTTTATCATTCTAGTTGCCCTTCTCTGCACTTTTTCCAATGCTATAATATCCTTTTTGAGATGTGGTGACCAGAGCTGTACACAGTATTCCAAATGAGGTCGCACCAATGATTTATACAGGGGCATGATGATACTGGCTGATTTGTTCTCAATTCCCAACATTATGATACTGGCTGATTTGTTCTCAACTTCCAACATCTACGTCGAGGGTTCTTAACACAGGGCCCGCCCCAGACTTTTGGCCTCTGTGATTGCCGTGGGCCTCTCTTAAGTCATTCTGGGCTGAACATATTGGAAGAGGCCAGACGTTACACTTAATCCTTTCAGGGAAGGTCAGGCTTTGAGTTTGGAGGTTTGGCCCATAGCGCAACCCGACAACTATCTACTGAAGACAGAGGGATGCAGCTCCAGTGCTTACAGGGAAGGGAGGGGAACCTGGTAAAATGGCCTGCCCATGGAGTATCAGGATTCCTACCACATTCCCTAACCCTCTGCAGCATTTTAGGTTTCCGAATGGATACTTTGATGGGAGCTTGGAACGTTAAGCTTCTAGAAATCGGGGCAGAACCCGGCCCTGCTGTTTTCCATGGAACAGAGAGACCTGCAAAGGGCCAACAGATGTGACCCAGATGACCTTTAGAGGGACAGCAGAGTAATTAACTCAAGTGGTGGAGGGTACAAGCGTAGACACCTTCCAGAGGGAGTGGGATAAATATGTGGAGCGGAGGGGGGCAACAATGGGAGGTTTTCTGGAGTTCTGACCCCACTGGTGCACCTCCTGATGGCGCCTGGCTTTTGTCGAGTTTGTGTGAGAGAGTGTTGGACTAGATGGGCCATTGGCCTGCTCCAGCATGGCTTCTCTGATGTTCTTAGCAGCTGGATGATTTGGAAAGGGCCCAGCAGACATTTCCTCCCAACTGTTTAAGATGTCTCAGTGTCTGCCGACTCCTTGCTTTGACTCTCTCTTATTCTCAGAAAGAAGAAATCAGTTGTGATGATTTTGTAAAAGAGTGTTGATAATAGACCGGCTGGCTCTTTTTATCAAGGACTGAAAGCTCACTGGGTGATCATTGGCCGCTCTACCTGTCCAATACTCCACCGCACACCGAACACTTGCCTGTTGTGCCTGTGGGGAGATAGTCAAGTTGACTTGGAAGAGCCAAACTGACGCTCACCGAGTACAATTGTAATGTTCTGCTCTTCTTTTGTGATGAAAAGGACCAGTGGTGGCCAAACCTGACCTGATCTCCTGGCTGGAAGGAGGAGAAGAGCGTTTTGTCCTATTCTTGACAGGTCTGTGGTGGGGCGGGGTGTGTTCCTTCTGCTTCCTCCCTAGGGCTGGTGGGTTTCTGTGACCTTCCTTATCCTGAGAGCTGGGTTGAGTGATAAAAAGATGCCTGTGGAGGTTGAAGAGCAAACAACAAAGTAATCGGTAGCCTGCATCACTGCCTGAGGAGAAACTCACTGGCTTGTGACTCTGTTTTTGAGAAGCCCCTCTGAACTAGTGATCCTTTAGTACACTGTAAGCTATCACAGGTCCAGATGACCAAGAAAGTCTTTTGAAAGTGTGCCTAGACACCAAGCTTTTGAATTCTTGTACTCTCAAGCACAGTTAATGTAGTTCATTCCCTAATATCCCTGCTCCTTTCTTCACGTTGTCCTGACAAGTGTCTCTTTCTTTCCAGCCAGGGGCATGCAGAGAATTCAGAGAGCCGCGAAAAAATATAAATGTCTGGAGTGTCAAAAAAGCTTCAGTTGCAACAGAAGCCTTACTGCCCATCAAATAATTCACACAGGGGAGAAACCATATAAATGCCAGGAATGTGGGAAAAGCTTTACACGGAAGGATGCTCTAACTTTCCATCAAAGAATTCATACAGGGGAGAACCCATATAAATGCTTGGAGTGTGGGAAAAGCTTTAGTCACCCGAAAAGCCTTACTGAACATGCTAGAATTCACACAGGGGAGAAACCATATAAATGCATGGAGTGTGGGAAAAGCTTTACACGGAAGGGTACTCTAACTTTCCATCGAAGAATTCACACAGGGGAGAAACCATACGAATGCCTGGAGTGTGGGGAAAGCTTTCGAAAGAAGAGTATGTTAATTGTCCATCAAAAAATTCACACAGGCGAGAACACATATAAATGCCTGGAGTGCGGAAAAAGCTTTATTCGCAAGATAAGCCTTACATACCATGAAAGAATGCACACAGGGCAGAAAGGATATATATGCCAGGAATGTGGGAAAAGCTTTACACGGAATGATTACCTAAGTTTACATCAAAGAATTCACACAGGAGAGAACACATATAAATGCCCGGAGTGTGGAAAAAGCTTTATTTGCAAGACAAGCCTTACTCACCATGCTAGAATTCACACAGGGGAGAAACCATACGAATGTCTGGATTGTGGAAAATGCTTTCGACAGAAAAGTATATTAACTTTCCATCAAAGAATCCACACAAGAGAGAACACACATAAATGCCTGGAGTGTGGGAAAATCTTTAATCGCAAGATAAGCCTTACATACCATGAAAGAATTCACACAGGGGAGAAACCATATGTATGCCAGGAATGTGGAAAAAGCTTTACACGGAATGATACTCTAAGTTTCCATCAAAGGATTCACATAGAGGAAAAACCATACGAATGCCTGGAGTGTGGAAAAAGCTTTCGAAATAAAAATACATTAACTGTCCATCAAAGCATTCATACGGGGGAGAAACCATATAAATGCCACGAGTGTGGGAAAAGCTTTCGTCGGGAACATGATGTAGCTTCTCATCAAAGAATTCACACGGGGGAGAAACCACATAAATGCCTGGAGTGTGGGAAAAGCTTTCGTAGGAAGTATGATCTAACTTCCCATGAAAGATTGCACACAGGGGAGAAACCATATAAATGCATGGAGTGTGGAAAAGGCTTCAGTCACAAGAGTAGCCTTACATGCCATCAAAGAATTCACACAGGGGAGAAACCATATAAATGTGTGGTATGTGGAAGAAGCTTTGGACGGAAGGATAAGCTAAATTTGCATCAAAGAATTCACACTGGGGAGAAAGCGTAGGAATGTCTGGTGTGTGGAGAGGCATTCCATCAAAGAGAAGTAGATTGGGAAACTAGGAAGCCACCCGATTTCCATCAGAAGAATAGTGTCTTAAATCGTTCAATTTCAGTAGAAAAACAAATGATTCCTGTAGATATCTAAAGAAGTAAGCTGTGACTCATGAAACTCATGCCCTGCCACAAGTTCTGTTAGTCTTTCATGTGCTTCTGAGCTCCCGCTCTTTTTTACCGCTACAAACAGACTTAACATGGCTACCCATTGCATTCTCTTTCACACCTATGGAATGCTAGAATAGTGGAAGTCTTCCTCTCCCCATTGGGCAGGACGTTCCCCCAAGTGAGCGAATCATCCTGTACGCGTTGCTCTCAGCCTCATCCATTATCTTTCCACAGATGAGCAAAAGTAGATGCAACAGATCGTATTGAGAGAAGCAGTCCTCTAGCTCTGTAGACCTTAAGCCCCGAAAGACTTTGTCAGGAATAGCCAGTACCTTGACATGAACTGAAAAACTGTACAGTCTCCAAAGGAGCAACTCATATATGTGTCAGATGCACTCTGTGCCTCACCCCAAAGAGGAATCAAGCTGTGACATTCTGTACCAGCTGGAGATTCTGACTTCAAGGGCGGACCCATGTAGAGTGTATTACAGTAGTCTGGCTGCCTGGTGTTTGTTGATTCTATTCTTGTTTAACTTGTGTTTGTTGATTCCATTCTGATCATTGGCGCCTCTAATATTCCCTGTATTCTGAGCAGAATCAAATGTTGCGCTTCAATAAACTGTATACTTAGCTAAATTATTGAATGTGAGTTTCTTACTGATTCAGCATGGCCCATTGAGTCTAAAACAGACACAGAGTCACAGGGATTGACGAGGATTTCTCCTTCTGACGGCACCTGGGTTTTGGCCCCTGTGTGACACAGAGCGTTGGACTCGATTAGGCCTGTAGTCAGGATTTTTCTAGTCGGGGGCGGGGTGTGTGTTAATTTCTTAGGGGGAACTGTCTAATTGAAATCAAGGTAATTTAATCTCGACCGTCATGCTGGGACACCCAGCTGCTTCCCTGCACCCACTGCCACCCAGGGGCCCTGAGCCGAATGGGAAGTTGTGGGGCCTAGCCCCGAGATGTCCCACTGTAGCTACGGGCCTGGGCTGGATGGGGCATACGCCTGATCCAACATGGCTTCTCTTTCGTTCTTATATCCTTCCCCCAACTTTCAGTACAAAGATATCTCAGAATTCCAGAGCGAAGCTTTCTCTGCTTAGTATTCAAAAGGAACTGTAAAAATACAAAGGGGTCATGGTTGCACAGGTGGGACGCCACAAGTCGGCTCCTCCGCTGAACGTAGCTGGTCTCCTTTGGCAAGACTTAGGCACAGGTCCTTGAAGAATGATTCAAGCCAGGCCAAGGCATGCCCCCTGATACCTACTCCTGCCCCCAAATGCCTCATCGGGATGGCATCACGTACTCAATCCAAAGCTGCAGGGCGATCTCGGAGGCTGAGCAGTGTGGCCCTTTCCGGCATCAGCATGTCTCGTGTGGTGCAGGCATTGGGATTGGGTCGTGCGGAGCTGAATACCCCTCCCCATCCACTAAGCCTGTTGTTGTCTGAAGTTAGCCCAGCCGTGTTCAGCAATCACAGTTCTATACCCCTTGCCTTCTCTGCCTTTAAATAAAAGCTTTTTTGTTTGAATGCAGTTCAGGCTTTGAATGGGGCTGTGACGGATGTAAAGATCTGGGACCAGCAGAAAATAAACACGGAACGCTGCTGAGTCACATGACAGACTGAGGAGGGGGCCATTTAGCTCGGAACCCTCAGTGATTGGCGTTTAACAGACCAAACAGTCAGTTTGGAATTGGCAGTTGAGAAGCAGCAGTTAGTTAGTCGTTGAACAGAGAGCTAACAAGAAGTCTGTTAGCAAACTGAAGAAGCTCTGTAGCTCTGTGTGGAAGAACCTGGTTTACTGAGTTCCTTTAGAAGGAAGGGGACAGTGACCAGACAGTTAAAAACTAAACGCAATAGAGTCACACACCATTGAGACATATCTCCTTAAAAGGAACTGGAGGTGGTTTAGAAAGGGCTAAAGAACGGTCTGGCAGGAATCTGGAAAGCTGGTTTGGTGACCGGGGGAGACTCAGAGGGACCTGTTAGTAAAAGCCCAAGGAAAACCACAAAGCAGTTGCTGGAGAGGAGGAGTATAAGCGTGTTTAGAGAACTGATGAACATCTATGTATGAACTGAAAGCAATAAGCATACAGCATAAGTGAACATAAGGGTAAAAGTTTAAGCCTGAAAGGAAACAAACTATCATCTGTATAAAACTTCCACCCCCCCTGTTGTGTTGTTTGTAAATAAAGCCTGTTCGGTTTTAAAGTTAACAAGCCGTGGTGCCTATCTCTTTACTGGTGAAACAAATACACTTAGCAGTGGTCCTTACAAATATCCCTGTCCAAGAAATAAATTTGAAAATACCCCAAAGAGACTATTATAGATTCGTATAGAGGACTGGTCAGAAAAAATTATCAGCAGCTCTGACCAGGCACCACATGCAGACCCTCACGGTACTGTCAGTGAAAGGCGGCGCATGTCATAGGGGCATCCATGGATTTCGTAGAATGGGAGGGGCTATGCATCTCCCTTTACAAGGATCGTGTAGCAGGTGATGTGAATGGCCGTAACCTGAGACCCCAGGGAGCCACTGCCAGTCAACTTCTGCATTCCCTCATAGAATCATAGAGTGTTAGAGTTGGAAGGGACCTTGCAAGTCATCTAGTCCAACCCCCTGCACTCTGCATTCCCTCCTCCTGGGCCTCTCCCTCATCTGTGTTCTTTGGGTCACGTTATGTGAAGGTTTTTCTTTTTATTAATGAAGGATCACTGAATCGCTGTTCTTCTGTGAACATGCAGAGCGTTGCCCCAAGTGCCCAGAAGATCAGCATTCAAACAAGGACCGGACTCAGTGTGTCCCCAAGATTATTACCTTCCTGGCCTATGAAGAAGTCCTGGGGGATCATCCTAGCTTTCTGTGCCCTTCTCTAGTCCCTCATTTTAAGTTTTGTTTTAGCCCTGTTTAGAGAATTCCTACACACACTTCACCCGAAGAGTGATTAACACATGGCATTCACTGCCACAGAAGATGGTGGCAGCTACATGCATGGACAGCTTCAAAAGGGCATTAGATAAACATGAAGCAGAGGTCCATCGGTGGTTATTAGCCTCTGGGGCAAGTGATGCTCTGTATTCTTGGCGCTTGGGAGGGTCAACAGTGGGAGGGCTTCTAGTGTCCTGGCCCCACTGCTAGACCTCCTGATGGCAGCTGGTATTTTTGGCCACTATGTGACAGAGTGTTGGAGTAGATGGGCCATTGGCCTGATCCAACATGGGCTTCTCTTATTTTTTTAATCAAAGCCAACAACTGGTACCTCGCCTACATTTTCCTCGTCTCCCTTCTGCTTCCCTTTCTCTGCTTCCTTTCTGTTTATCTGCCAGCCGAGGAAGTCGACCCTCCTTTCCCAAGAAACCACCCTCAGCAACATCTTTTCATTTACCTCCTTGTTTTGTGTAGGCCGAAACGATCACTGTTGCGTTGGCCTTCGTGGCCACCAAGTCGGGAGACGGGATGAGGAAATGGCTGGGGAAGTGTCTGGCCAGCTCCCTTGTCATTTCGTTTTCTGGTATTCCAGTCGGCCTCTGCATCTATCTCCCCACTCTAGCCTGGGAACCCACAGCCAAAGGGGGATTGTTAAGTATGAGACTCAACAAAGGATTCAGCTTCAAGTGATTTCTTCTTTATTAAATAGCAACTGTAAGTCAGGAACACACGACAAGAAGGGGAGCACAGCTCCGTCTTTTAAACTCTCCCGGGCTGTCAAAGCCACACCCATTGTCAGATAAGAACCAATAACAATGCAGGGATAAAGGCCAATCAGGACCGTTCCCTCTCTGATACATTCTCACATAGTGATTGGGTAATTACACAGGTTTCGCAGAAACCGACCAATAGCAATGCGACATCTGAAGAGCCACATTCTGACTCAAGCTTAACATGTGAATAGATAGCAGCAATTCACATTCAGTACATAACAGGGATGTTGCAAATCTCAGCTTGCAAGCCCCTTTTAACTAGTGGTGGGGGGATTTGGAACTTGGGGGAAGCAGACGTGCACAGAGGCTTTCCTTTTCTTTCCATTTCCCCCCTTTCCTTTCCTTCCTTTCTTTCTTTCCCTGCCTGGTCCACACAAATACTTATTCAGTTAAATCAGATCGGCCTGTTCCCAGAAGATCTCTTCTACGGAAGCCCATGAAAGGCAAGAACAGCTCAGCTGTCACACAGGGGCTTCATGATAATCACAAAATGAAGCTTCGCTTCCCAAGAACTTCAGAAATATAAAATCTTGGCCTAATTTTATTGCTGCCCCTTATTTAGTTAACATTGCCTCTGAACCCTACAGATGGGCCTTTTCCAGAGCCCGTTTTGAGGCACACCCTTCTGCTGTACTGCAAGGTAAATTCACTTGAGTTCCAGTGCCTGAACGTATATGCATGGCTAATATGGTGGAATCAGTTACTCATGTCCTCCTGTTCTGCGGATTCTATCAGGAGGCACGAGACCATCTTGTACTACCCCTTCTGTCTAGATTCAGCCCTCCGCAGTCTTTATCTTGACTTCAGGCCAGAAGTCCTTCATAAACTCCTCTTAGAAGACATTCAGAGCTCAGTGACCTACGCCGTGGCAAAATTTGGTTGCTTAGCTATTAGGAAATGTAAAATTTTAGCTGAAAAAATTGCATGATTCTCTCACTAACATTATTTTATTTTACTAATTGTATTAACATTCTCTTGTTAATGTTTTTATACTATTCCCATGTTATTACTGCTTTAATCCTTATATCAGAATTGTACTGTTTTACTGACTCTTGGAGGAGCTGCGGTGGCTCAAGTGGTTGACGCTGAACTGCAGGCTGTGGAAGGTCAGTAGTTCAGCAGTTCAAGACCCGGGTGCCGCAAGACGGAGTGAGCTCCCGTCTCTAGTTCCAGCTCCTGCCAACCTAGCAGTTCGGAAGCAAGAAATTGCAAGTAGATAAATAGGTACCACTTCGGTGGGAAGGTAACAGCGTTCCGTGCACCTTGGTGTTTAGTCATGCTGGCCACATGACCACGGAAACGTCTTTGGACAGCGCTGGCTCTTTGGCTTTGAAACTGAGATGAGCACCGCAACCCTAGAGTCGGATTCGACTGGCTTTCGAGCAAGGGAACCTTTACCTTTACTGACTCTCTTTCTTGCTCAACTAATCTATTACAATCTTTCTCTCTCTTTCTTTCTCTTCTTTCTTTCTTTCTTTCTTTCTTTCTTTCTTTCTTTCTTTCTTTCTTTCTTTCTTTCTTTCTTTCTTTCTTTCTTTCTTTCTTTCTCTCTCTTTCCTTCCTTTCCTTCCTTTCCTTTCCTTTCCTTTCCTTTCTTTTCTTTTCTTTTCTCTTCCTTTTCTTCCTTCCTTCCTTCCCCTTTCTTCATGCTTGTATATTTTGTATATTTGTAAACTGAAAATTTTAAAATTAAAAAAAAAAACCATTAGGCTCACTCACAACTTCTACACTTGTGGGGGTTTCTGGCTCACAATGTAGAATTTTTGCCCACGAGAGTTGATGGCTTAGAGGGAACACTGACTGCTACCCAGAAGGGTACCCCCCCCACCCACCCAGTATGCACGTTCCTCGTTTTTGTTACCCAACTGTAGAACTCGGAACTTATCCTTGTTGATTTTCATTTTGTTCATATTTGCCCACCTTTCCAGGGTGTTCAGATCTCGTCGAATTCTCCCTCTCTGTCTTCTGGTGTGCTCGCTGCTCCTCCCAATTTGGTGTCATCTGCAGATTTAATGAGTAGCCCCTCCCACCCTCATCGAGACCATTTATAAAAATATCGAAAAGTACCAGGCCCAGAACCGAGCCCTGTGGCACCCCACTGGACACCTCCCTCCATTCTGATGAAAGGCCATTCATGACTACTCTTTGAGTGCAGTTTTCCAACCAGTTCCCTGTGCGCCTAACTATGATTTTATGGTTCCGTGGCAATACTGACTTCCATGGACCAAGGGTCTGAGTCGGTCTAAGGCCTGAGCTTCCTGTGTTCATCGGTGTGTCCTTGCCCAGGGGCAACTGAAGACAGTGTTGCGGTCACCACCCAGGTCAGAGAAGGTGTCCCCGGGCATGAGGCAAAGGTGGGGATGAGAGGCCCTCAGAAAGACTCTGGAAGGGGCCAGACCCTCATTTCTCTGTTGCCAGTGTTTACAACACACTTTTTCCCCTGGATGGGATTACAAACATCCACTCTGCCTGTGATCTGGAGATGATCTGGTCAAGAACTGAAGCCTGGATCCCCCTGGATCACTACTCTTTGAACCTGAGCGGCACCCATTTCAGTGGGTTCATGGGGGAGAGTGCACACAGGTCAAGCAGACCCCCTTTAAATACATATATAGTCTTATTAAGGATTTAAAAGGAGCTGCGGTGGCTCAAGTGGTTAAGACGCTGAACTGCAGGCTGTGGAAGGTCAGTAGTTCAGCAGTTCGAGACCTGAGAGTGCCGCATGACAGGTTGAGCTCCCGTCTCTAGTTCCAGCTCCTTGCCAACCTAGCAGTTCAAAAGCAAGAAATTGCAAGTAGATAAATAGGTGCCACTTAGGTGGGAAGGTAACAGCATTCTGTGCACCTTGGTGTTTAGTCATGCCGGCCACATGACCACAGAAACGTCTTTGGACAGCGCTGGCTCTTTGGCTTGGAAACGGAGATGAGCACCGCAACCCTAGAGTCGGACTCGACTGGCTTTCAAGCAAGGGTACCTTTACCTTTCCTTAGGATTTAAAAATAAGGCATCACCAAACAGCACAGTTTCCGCAGCCCAGCCACAGAAAAACAAGAAAAGCTAACTGTTCTATCTAAGACGTGAAATACGTGGTATTAGAGGGCACCTCTTGTTGCAGCATACGTATTCCAGCTGTAGCCTAAGTTTCTCTACATAAAACTATTCATCGTGATGAAGCAAGAAAATATCAAGGCCTACTAGCCTGGCGTGAGCATAAAGTTAGCATGGTTTCCCTCCAACGTTCCCTCTAAGCTGTGGAATCTTGTGAGCAAAAATTCTACTTTGTGAGCTACTGGCGAGGGATTTGGCGGCTGCATCAATTGGTTTGCTCTGGAGCCATTCTTCCCGAGCCAAGACAAAAATGTGTGAGCCGGAGGCTAAAAATCTGTGAGCTAGCTCACACTAGCTCAGCTTAGAGGGAACACCGCTTCCCTCCTGTCTATACCCATATTATACTTTCTGTCTTTCTAGATTATACAAATGGATTAACACGTTCTGGAGTCTGGCCTTGAAAAAGAAGGATATTAGCTGCGGGGAGACTTGAACCACGAACACCTGCAAGTCGGACCAGGCCACCTAATAATCATGTTAACCCTTGGGGGAACGAGGGTGCTTTCCCTCACAGATCCATTCCCCTTATACTGGCTGGGATTTGGGCTTCGATCTTGACCATGGTTCCGTCCTTCCAGAAGAATTTTTACTGTAGAATTTCTTTAAGTTTTTTCCCTTCCCAAGTAGTAGGCACCCTGGGCAGTAGTGACCAATTCTCCCTCTAAGCTGCGGAGTCTTGTGTCGGGCTCAGGTTGATTGACCTTCTGTACCTGTTATATTACTGCCTGGGATTCCTGATGTAATTCCCCTTTGCTTTAACCTTGCCCACCCTTTGCTTTAACCTTTCCCTTAGAATAGGGGTGCAAACATGCAGCCTGGGGGCTGGATCGGGCCCCCAGAGGGCTTCTAACAGGCTCACAAGGAACTGTCAAGTCTCCTGCTTCTTCCTTCAGTTCTGCTGCTGCCTCATAGCTTGCTTTCCCAGACCCTCTCAGTCGCTCAGGAGAGATAGATAGGCAAGCTTCTGCTCCCTGCACTGGGCTGAGGCTCCTCCCCCTCCCAGATTGCAACAGCACAGACATTTTGATGCAATAATCCGGAGCAAAAGAAGTGTCAGTTATCAGAGATTGTTAAATAAAATATTGCAAGAATGCCTATGAGGGAATTAGATAAACATATGGAGCAGAGGTCCATCAGTGGCTATTAGCCACAAGGTATAGATAGGAACTCTCAGTCTGGGGCAGGTGATGCACTCTATCCTTGGTGCTGGAGGGGGCAATCCAAGAACTCGTAGGCAGTCCATGAAATACTGAGTGGTTGGGTTTTGTACGGATAAAAGGACGGATAAAAGGAAGTCCTTCTTCACCCAAAGAGTGATTCACACACGGAATTCACTGCCACAGGAGATGGTGGCAGCTACAAGCATGGAGGGCTTCAAGAGGGAATTAGATAAACATACGGAGCAGAGGTCCATCTGTGGCTATTAGCCACATGGTATGGATAGGGACTCTCGATCTGGGGCAAGTGATGCTCTGTATTCTTGGTGCTGGAGGGGGCAGCAGTGGGAGGCCTTCTAGTGTCCTGGCCCCACTGCTGGACCTCCTGATATTTTTGGCCACTGTGTGACAGAGTGTTGGACTGGATGGGCCATTGGCCTGATTCAACATTGGCTTCTCTGATGTTCTTATGTTCTATGCTTCAAGCAAGTTTTTATTTTAAGGAAAAAAAAATCTTTGTGTTTGTGTCCTTTATCAAGTTTATATCTCCGCTACCAGGCATTACATGTTATGACACACATGGCCCGGCCCGGCAAAGTCCAATTTATGTCAAATCCGACCTTCCATAACAAATGAGTTCGACACCCTTGCCTTAAGAGTGTTATTTCAGAGGCCTTATCACCTACCCTCGCCTGCCACCGCATTCCTAAGGGGGGGGAGTGAGTGTGTATATGTAGGAGTAGAAATGCTTGCTGTTGTAACTCTTCTATGAGGCCCCAAAGAAGTAGAGGAGATTGGATTTATACCCTGCCCTTCACCTGAAGGAGTCTCAGAGCGGCTTACAATCTCCCTTCCTTTCCCCTCCCCACAACAGACACCCTGTGAGGTAGGTGGGGCTGAGAGAGCTCTCTCGAGAACTGCCCTTGAGAGAACAGCTCTGAGAGAACTTGTGACTGGCCCAAGGTCAGACCAGCAGCTCCATGTGGAGGAGTGGGGAACCAAACCCGGTTCTTCCAGATTAGAGTCCGCACTCTTAACCACTACACCAAACTAGAAGGTGTCCTTGGAGAAACATCTTTGATTAGCTAGGATGGACCTTATATTTCTCAGGGTCTGTATAGTATTGCTGATATGTAAGAATGGAATGTATAATTGTAACTATATGCACCTTTCCCGCCTTCATAACCCAGTTCTGACAATGAGTTCATTCCCTGACCATCTCATAGGTAAAGGTAAAGGTTTCCCTTGCTCGAAAGCCAGTCGAATCCGACTCTAGGGTTGCGGTGCTCATCTCCGTTTCAAAGCCAAAGAGCCAGCGCTGTCCGAAGACGTTTCCGTGGCCATGTGGCCGGCATGACTAAACACCAAGGTGCACGGAACGCTGTTACCTTCCCACCGAAGTGGTACCTATTTATCGACTTGCAATTTCTTGCTTTCGAACTGCTAGGTTGGCAGGAGCTGGAACTAGAGACGGGCGCTCACTCCGTCTTGCGGCACCTGGGTCTCAAACTGCTGAACTACCGACCTTCCACAGCCTGCAGTTCAGCGTCTTAAGCACTTGAGCCACCGCAGCTCCTTACCATCTCATATCTTCTAATAAAACTTTCAACCAAGGAAGTGTGCGTGAAGAGTGACTTGACTGGGACCAATATGGAGTCTTCTGAGCAAAAATTCTACTTTGTGAGCCGCTGGCATTAAAGTTGTGAGTGAGCGATTTGGCTACTGCATAAATTGGTTTGCTCTGGAGCCCTCCTTCCAGAGCTAAGACAAAAATCTGTGAGCCAGTGGCTAAAAAATAGTGAGCTAGCTCGCACTATCTCAGCTTAGAAGGAACACTAACTGGGACCCTGACACCTTCTGGACAAAAATTCTAGTTTGTGAGCTGCTGGCATTAAAGTTGTGAGTGAGCAATTTGGCTACTGCATAAAATAGTTTGCTCTGGAGCCATCCTTCCTGAGCTAAGATAAAAACGTGTCAGCTGGAAGCCAGAAAACTGTGAGCTAACTCACACTAACTCAGCTTATTTTTATATATATAAAACTCTCCTAAAAAGGAGAAAATTGTATTGCTTTTTTATATAGAAAGCCTTGGTGTTTAGTCATGCCGGCCACATGACCACGGAAATGTCTTCGGACAGCGCTGGCTCTTCGGCTTTGAAACGGAGATGAGCACCGCAACCCTAGAGTCGGATTCGACTGGCTTTCGAGCAAGGGAACCTTTACCTTTACCTATATAGAAAAAAAGGTAGGGTATATAGATGGATAAAGAAAAGAGGTGAGTGAATTCTGTTAAAACGTTAGTTTTTTTGTTAGTACAAATAAAGTTTTTGGCTTCTACCGTGGTTGAAAGATCTTCTTTTCATCTTACTGAAAGTCCAAACTACACCTGTTAGATAGATTAGTAAAGTCCTTTGGGGTTAATTGTTAATCAGCTCCATCCTGTCGTCTCACGAACACCTGTTATATCTTGGGGTGTCTTCTTTTTAAATCTCTCAGATTGTACGATGGGCCCTCTTTTGTTTTTTCATCTTCCGCTCTTGCACCTTCCTCTTCCGGGCCGCTGTCTTCCTCGCTGCTTAACACTGTCCAATTAGCAAGTTCTGCATCTTCCTCTGAACGTACTAACTCAGCTTAGAGGGAACACTGGTAGTGACCATGTAGTTTTGGAATTAACAGACGTGAGGAAGGGAAAACCAAGGATGAATATAAACAAATAACCAGTGCTTGTAGAGAAAGAAAGCCAAAGCTCAGCATGAGCTTAGGATAGTGAAAGATGCTAAAAACAATGGGGAAAAGGTTCTTTTCTTATGTTCAAAGTAAGAAAAATAGCAAGGACATGGTAGGCCCATTGCAGGGACAAGAAAGCGAAATTGTAACAGGTGATGAAGAGTGGGAAGAACTGCTCAATTCCTACTTTCCCTCAGTCTTCTCTTGTGAGGGAGATGGTGTTCAACATGGCAAAAGCAGAACTCATGATGACGGAAGGGAGTTGCAGCCTACGATCGGCATAGGGGTAGTACCTAAACACCTAGTTAGTCAGACTGTCCTTATCTATTTTTTGGAGAAAGTTACTACCTTGTTGGATGAGGGGAACACAGGAAACATAACTTCTCTCAACTGCAGTAAGGCTTTTTATAAGGTCCTACATAATATTCCTGTTGACAAGTTGGTAAAATGTGGTTTGGGTCTTATGACTGTTAGGTGGATGTGTAACCGTTTGACAGATGGCACCAAAGAGTGCTTGTGAATGGTTCCTCGTTGTTTTGGAGAGGACTGACAAGTGGAGTCTGCAACCTGTCTTGCTCAACATCTTTATCAATTATTTGATTGAAGGATACTAAATTTGCAGATGATACTAAATTGGGAGGGGTAGCAAATATGGTAGAAGACAGAGTCAGGATACAGGATGATCTTGACAGGCTGGAAAATTGGACTAAAACAAAATTAATTTCAGTGGGGATAAATGTAAAGCTCTGCAGTTAGGCAGGAAAAATCAAATGCATACTTATAGGATGGGGGAGACTTGCCTTGGCAGTAGTATGTGCGAAAAGGATCTAGGGGTCTTAGTAGATAATACACTGAACATGAGTCAGCAGTGTGAAGTGGTAGCTAAAAAGGCAAATGCAATTTTGGGCTGTATCCAGGGCCAGCCCCACGTGTCTGGGCACCCTAGGCAGGCCAGCTTGTGGCGCCCACCCCACCGGGGATGCCAACCTCCTGGTGGGGGCTGGAAACCAGGGGCGGCGCCAGTGGCCTGAGCGGCGAGACCGCACCTGGTTACCCCCACCCCTTCCCTCCCAGTGCCAGCTTGCCTGGGCGCTCCACAGCTACAGGGCACCCAGGAAAGAGGCGGGGATTTTAACCCCCGCCCCTTCCCTCCCAGCACTGGCTTGCCTGGGCGCTCCGCAGCTGTGGGGCCCCCAGGCAAGCCAGGGAAGAGGTGGGGGGTTTAACTCATGCCCCTTGCCCTCAGAGCGCTGGCTTTCCTGGGCGCTCCACAGCTGTGGGGTGCCCAGGAAAGAGGCAGGGGGTTAACCCCTGCCCCTTTCGTCCCAGCGCCGGCTTCCCACGGGGGAGGGTGGGCAAGCTCCGCCGCCGCCTCCTGCACCCTGCTGGGGCACTCTTCACTGGCGGTGGCACCAGGGAGGCGGTGGGGAGGGGAGCTTTTTGTGTGGGGGGGGCCACAGTTTTGTGCCCCTGCAACCGGTGCGCTCTAGGCGAGGTGGCCCTGGCTGTATCAACAGAAGTATAGTGTCCAGATCACGTGAAAAGAGGGTATCGCTTTACTCTGCTCTGGTTAGACCTCACCTAGAGTATTGTGTTCAGTTTTGGGCACCACAATTTAAGAAGGATATAGACAAGATGGAATGTGTCCAGAGGAGGGCAACGAAGATGATGAGGGGTCTGGACTAAGTCCTAGGAGGAAAGGTTGAAGGAGCTGGGTATGTTTAGCCTGGAAAGGAGACGATGGAGACGTCCATTGAAAGTGAGCCATCCAGGATCAACCCAAGGCTCCAGTTGGAGAACTGCTTCATTTCTGCAGTCCATGGGATCTTTCAAGATGTCATCTCTGTCCCTGGAGAGAATGGCCCCCAAATGTACAGCCACCACTGGAGCATCCACCATGTGTTGTTTTCATTGGTGGTATATACACTGGACGTAGACTTGCAAAGTCTGAATATAAAACCTGTATGGGAAATCATAGGCTATTTCTCTTTTTCATCATTAGATGCTTCTGGGTATTCAGATCAGACCTCAGTACACTAATGTAGCATGTAGGAAGGAAGACACAACCCTTTATCCCAGAACTGGAGGTCCATATGGAGAAGACCTTCACAGCTAGCCTACCATGTATTTCCCCTTCGTGCTCAGGTCGGTGGGCACAAAGGACACCTACACACTGCAAAACAGCAGCATGCTGGAGGTGATCAGGTTGGCTTTGTGGAAGGCTCCAGGCAGTTTCCTGGTTAGAAAAACCACCTGTGAAAGAGACAGCAGCCAGGAAGCCCATGTAGCCCAGGGCACCATAAAAGATGCCAACAGACCCTTTGTTGCATTGCAGTGTGAACTGTCCGGACTGGGAGTGCATGTCAGACTCTGGGAAGTGGGGAGAGGTTCCCAGCCAGAAGATGCAGAGGCCAACTTGAAAACCAGAAAACGAAATGACAAGGGAGCTGGCCAGACGCCTTCCCCACCATTTCCTCATCCTGTCTCCTGGCTTGGTGGCCACGAAAGCCACCACTACAGTGATCGCTTGGACCAAAACAGAAAAGGTGGTAGCTGAAAAGATGTTCCTGAAGCCGGTTAGTTGGAAAAGGCAGGTCGATCCAGTTATTCTTCATACAAATAATATTTAGGGATGCTTACCTTTAAAGCCCTATATGGCCAGGGGCCCGCATATCTGCGAGACCGCCTCTCCCTCTATGAGCCCCGAAGGGCTTTACGATCTGCCAATCAACATCTTTTGGTGGTCCCCGGCCCCACGATCTGCCAATCAACATCTTTTGGTGGTCCCCAGCCCCAGGGATGTCCGCCTCACCTCAAATAGAGCCAGGGCCTTTTCAGCCCTGGCCCCTACCTGGTGGAATGAGCTCCCATACGAGGTCAGGGCCCTACGGGACCTTTTACAGTTCCACAGGGCCTGCAAGACGGAGCTCTTCCGCCAGGCTTTTAACAAGGGCGACAGACATCCCTCCCTCTTTACTGGGCCCTCCCCTCAGCGGGTCAGAACTGCATACCAGAGTTGGCATCTGTGAGGTCTTAAGGTCAACGACAACAGCACCGGATGATGGTCATTGTGGTATCTGACTAGTGTTTTAACTGCATTAACTGTGTTATCAAATTTGGTGTATATATCCCACCCTCCCCCTGAGCCTGCCATGCGTGGAGGGCGCGATGTAAGTCGAATAAAATAAAATAAAAACTTCACATGACACAACCCAAAGAAGACAGAGATGAGGGAGAGGCCCAGGAGGAAATGCACGAATTGACTGGCGGAGGCTCTCCGGGGTCTCAGGCTGAGGTTTTTCACGTCACCTGCTATACGATCCTTTTCAGTGGAGATGCCAGGGATTGAACTTGGGAGCTTCCAGAAGCTCCGCCTCTGAGCCGTGGCCCCTCCCATTCTATGAGATCCATGGGTGCCCCATTCAAAGCCTCAATCGCATTCAAACCAACAGCTTTTATTTAAAGTCAGAGGAGGCAAGAGGTATAGAACTGTGATGGTTGAGCATGGCTGGGCTAATTTTAGTCGGCAACAGGTTTTCTGGATGGGGGTGGTGGCATTCAGCTCTGCACCACACAATCCTAGTTCCTGCACCACACAAGACATGGTGGTGGTGGAGAGTGCCAGGCTGCTTTGTTGCTCCTATGAGATCTGCCTGCAGCTATAGATACAGTAGATTGAGGGTATCAAACACGTGGCCCGGGAGCCATATCTGGCCCCTGGAGGGCTTCTACCAGGCCTGCAGTGAAACTGGCTGTCTTCTGCTGCTTCTCCCAGTTCTGCTGCTGCTGCGTCATCGTAGGTTTGCAGCTTACAGATACACACCTGAACGGCATACCCAGGATTGCAACAGCACAGACATGTTGATGCAATAATTCAGAGCAAGAGGTGTCAGTTATCAGACACTGTTCAATAAACAAAGTATTGCAAGGCTGCTTGTTTTCATTGTGTTTGTGTCCTTTATAAACTTTATATCTCCACTACCTGGCATTACATTTTACGACATACATGGCCCGGCCCAACGAGGTCTCATTTATGTCAGATCCAGCCCTCGTAACAAATGAGTTCAATACCCCGTCCTTCACTACCCAAGGGAGTCTCAGAGCGGCTTACAAACTCCTTTCCCTTCCTCTCCCCACAACAGACACCTTGTGAGGTAGAAGGAGAAGAGATTGGGTTTATACCCCGGCCCTTCACTGCCCAAAGGCATCTCAGAGCGGCTGACAATCTCCTTTCCCTTCCCCTCCCCACAACAGACACCCTGAGAGGTAGAAGAAGGAGAAGAGATTGGATTTATACCCCGCCCTGCACTGCCCGAAGGAGTCTCAGAGCGGCTTACAAACTCCTTTCCCTTCCCCTCCCCACAACAGACACCTTGTGAGGTAGAAGGAGAAGAGATTGGGTTTATACCCCGGCCCTTCACTGCCCAAAGGCATCTCAGAGCAGCTGACAATCTCCTTTCCCTTCCCCTCCCCACAACAGACACCCTGTGAGGTAGAAGAAGGAGAAGAGATTGGATTCATACCCCGCCCTTCACTACCCAAAGGCGTCTCAGAGCAGCTTACAAACTCCTTTCCCTTCCCCTCCCCACAACAGTCACCCTGTGAGGTAGAAGAAGAGATTGGATTTATACCCCGGCCCTTCACTGCCCAAAGGCGTCTCAGAGCGGCTGACAATCTCCTTTCCCTTCCCCTCCCCACAACAGACACCCTGTGAGGTAGAAGAAGGAGAAGAGATTGGATTCATACCCCGTCCTTCACTACCCAAGGGAGTCTCAGAGCGGCTTACAAACTCCTTTCCCTTCCCCTCCCCACAACAGACACCTTGTGAGGTAGAAGGAGAAGAGATTGGGTTTATACCCCGGCCCTTCACTGCCCAAAGGCATCTCAGAGCGGCTGACAATCTCCTTTTCCTTCCCCTCCCCACAACAGACACCCTGTGAGGTAGAAGAAGAAGAGATTGGATTCATACCCCGCCCTTCACTACCCAAAGGCGTCTCAGAGCGGCTTACAAACTCCTTTCCCTTCCCCTCCCCACAACAGACACCCTGTGAGGTAGAAGAAGGAGAAGAGATTGGATTCATACCCCGCCCTTCACTGCCCAAAGGCGTCTCAGAGCGGCTGACAATCTCCTTTCCCTTCCCCTCCCCACAACAGACACCCTGTGAGGTAGGCGGGGCTGGGAGAACTTGACAGAAACTGCTCTTTTTCAAGGACAGCTCTAACAGAGCTTGTGACTGACCCAAGGTCACATCAGCGGCTGCAAGTGGAGATGTGGGGAATCAAACCCGGTTCTCCCAGATTAGAGTCTTCGCTCCTAACCACTACACCAAACTGACAACTTTTATAATTATATGGTATTTTATGATTTTATGTGCAAATTGTTATTTTAATACTGTTTTAATTGTATATTTAATTGTTGTACACCGCTCTGAGCCCACTGGGGAGGGCAGTATATAAACCTAATAAAATAAAAATAAATAAATAAAAATACTCAAAGAGTAGTTGTTCAATGGCATTTCATCTGAATGGAGAGGGGTGTCCAGTGGGGTGCCACAGGGCTCGGCTCTGGGCCTGGTACTTTTCAATATTTTTTATAAATGATCTAGATGAGGGTGTGGAAGGGGCTACTCATTAAATTTGCAGATGACACCAAATTGAGAGGAGCAGCGAACACACCAGAAGATTATAGAATTCAGTAAGATCTGAACACGCTGGAAAAGTGGGTGAATGTGAACGAGATGCAATTTAACAAGGAGAAGTGCCGAGTTCTACATCTGGGTAACAAAAAATAAAGGCATTCTGGATGGGGGATAGGCTTCTGGGTAGCAGTGTGTGTGAACAAGATCTTGGGGTACAGGTGGACCGTAAGTTAAATATAAGCCGCCAGTGTGATGCAGCGACTAAAAAGGCTAATGTGATCTTGGGGGTGTATCAACAGAGGCATAACATCTAAATTGCAAGATGTCCTAGTCCCGCTGTACACTGCATTGGTCAGGCCGCACCTGGAGTATTGTGTGCAATTCTGGAGGACTCACTTCAAAAAGGATGTGGACAGAACGGAGCAGGTGCAGAGGAGAGCGATGGGGATGATCGGGGGCTTGGAAACCAAGCCCTATGAGGAAAGGCTGAGGGACATGGGAATGTTTAGTCTGGAGTAGGTTGAGGGGGGACATGATAGCTCTTTTTAAGTATCTAAAGGGCTGTCACTTGAGGAGGGCAGGGAGCTGTTCCAGTTGGCAGCAGAGGATAGGACTCACAATAATGGATTTAAATTAAGGGTGGGAAGGTACTGCCTGGATATTAGGAAAAACCTTTTTAAAGTAAAAGTTGTTCAACAGTGGAATGGGCTGCCTAGGGAGGTGGTGAGCTACCCCTCCCTGGCAGTCTTTAAGCAGCGTCTGGACAAACTCGTCAGGGATGCGCTAAGCTGATCCTGCATTGAGCAGGGGGTTGGACTAGATGGCCTCTATGGCCCCTTCAGCTCTGTGATTCAATGGTTGAAAAAGAGAGCAGCTATGTTCAATAGGGGAGCTGACGTGGGTTCTCACACATGCAATCTTACCCCCTACGTATTTTTACACAGTGCCTTTTGAACGATATGCAGAAAAAGCTTCATTCTGGAATTCTGAGCTATCTCTGTATTGAAAGTTGGGGGAAGAATAGAAGAACAAAAGAAAAGCCATGGTGGATCGGGCTAATGTTCCACCTGGTCCAACATTCTGTGTCACACAGTGGCCAAAATCCAGGTGCCGCCAAAAGCAGAAATCCTAGTCAATCCCTGTGACTCTGTGCCTGTTTTAGCCCCAATGGGGCATGACGAACCAGTAAGAAACTCAGATCCAACAATTTAACTAAGTATACACTTTATTGAACCGCAACACTTGACTCTCCTCAGACTACAGGGAATATTCGAGGCGCCAATGCTCAGAACAGAATCGATAAACACAATGAAAATTGAAGCCAAAGTAACCAGGCAGCCAGGCTACTGTAATACACTCTACATGGGTCCACCCTTGAAGTCAGAATCTCCGACTGGTACACAATGTCGCAGCTTGATTACTATTCGGAGTGACACATATCTGAGATGCTCCTTTGGAGATTGTTCAATTTTTCAGGTTATGTCAAAGTGCTGGGCATTACTGACAAAGTCTTTCCGGGTGTAAGGTCTACATAACTACAGGACTGCTTCTCTCAATACGATCTATTATAACTGCTATGCTCATCTGTGGAAAGATAATGGGTGAAATTGACAGCAACGCATATTTGCTCATTTGGCTCTCACTTGTGGGAACGTCCTGCCCAACAGGGAGAGGAAAACTCCCACAATTCTAGCATTCCACAGGTGTGAAAGAGAATGCAATGAGCAACCATGTTAAGTCTGTCTACAGCAGGAAAAAAGAGCAGGCGCCCAGTAGCACCTGAAAGACTAAAAAAAATTATGGCAGGGTATTTGCTTTCATGAGTCACGGCTCACTTCTTCAGATATCTACAGGAATCTTTCCCTTTCCTACTGAAATAGAACGGTTAAAGACGGTATTCTTATGGCGAAAACCAGGTTGCTTTCTAACTTCTCAATCTACTTTCCTTTGATGGAACGCCTTTCCACACTCCAGACGTTTCTATGCCTTCTCCCCAGTGTGAATTCGTTGATGGGAATTTAGTTTATCCTTCTGTCCAAAGCTTTTTCAACTCTCCACGCATTTATAGGGCTTCTCCCGTGTGAATTTTTTCATGGTACGTAATGCTACTCTTGTAACTGAAACCTTTTCCGCACTCCGTGCATTTATATGGTTTCTCCCCTGTGTGAATTCTTTCATGGGAAGTTAGATCATACTTCCTTCGAAAGCTTTTCCCACACTGCAGGCATTTATATGGTTTCTCCCCTGTGTGAATTCTTTGATGGACAGTAAGACTTACTTTATGACTGAAGCCTTTTCCACACTGCAGACATTCATATGGTTTTTCCCCTGTGTGAATTCTCTGATGGAAAGCTAGAATATCCTTCCGTGAAAAGCTTTTTCCACATTCCTGACATATATATGGTTTCTCCCCTGTGTGCATTCTTTCATGGTATGTAAGGCTTCTCTTATGACAAAAGCCTTTTCCACACTCCAGGCATTTATATGGTTTCTCCCCTGTGTGAATTCTTTGATGGAAAGTTAGACCATCCTTCCGTGGAAAGCTTTTTCCACATTCCAGGCATATATATGGTGTCTCCCCTGTGTGACTTCTTTGATGGGCAGTAAGGCTGCTCTTGTAAATGAAACCTTTTCCACACTCCAGACATTTAAAAGGGGTCTCCCCCGTGTGAATTCTTTGATGGAAAGTTAATACATTCTTCTTTCGAAAACTTTTTCCACACTCAAGACATTTATATGGTTTCTCACCTGTATGAATTCTGTCATGGTAAGTAAGTCTTACCTTGTGACTAAAGCATTTTCCACACTTCAGGCATTTATATGGCTTCTCCCCTGTGTGAATTCTTTGATGGAAAGTTAATATATACTTCTGTCGAAAGCTTTTTCCACACTCCAGGCATTTATATGGTTTCTCCCCTGTATGAATTCTGTAATGGTAAGTAAGGCTTCCTGTGCCAGCAAAGCTTTTCCCACATTCCATGCATTTATATGGTTTTCCCCTGTGTGAACTCTTTGATGGAAAGTTAAAGTATCCTTCCGTGGAAAGCTTTTCCCACACTCCAAGCATTTATATGGTTTCTCCCCTGTGTGAATTATTTGATGGGCCGTAAGGCTTCTCTTGTGACTGAAGCCTTTTTGACACTCCAGGCACTGATATGGTTTTTCCCCTGTGTGAATTTGTTGATGGAATGACAAAGTATCCTTCCGTGGAAAACTTTTTCCACATTCCAGGCATATATATGGTTTTTCCCCTGTGTGAATTCTTTCATGGTATGTAAGGCTTCTCTTGTGACTAAGAGCTTTTCCACACTCCAGGCATTTATATGGTTTCTCCCCTGTGTGAATTTTTTCATGGTATGTAAGGCTTCTCTTGTGACTAAAACCTTTTCCACACTCCAGGCATTTATATGGTTTCTCCCCTGTGTGAATTCTTTGATGGAAAGTTAACATATTTTTCTGTTGAAAACTTTTTCCACATTCCAGGCATATATATGGTTTCTCTCCTGTGTGAATTGTTTGATGGGTACTAAGGCTTTTTTGTAACTGAAGCCTTTTCCACACTCCAGGCATTTATATAGTTTCTCCCCCGTGTGAATTCTTTCATGGTAAGTAAGGCCACCTTTGTTACTAAAGGACTTTCCACACTCCAAGCAGTTATATAGCTTCTGTCCTCTGTGAATTCTCCAATTCATAAGGCTTCCACTCTGCTTGCAGCTTTTTCCAGAGTTCAGGAATTTATATGGTATCTCCCCTGCGTGAATTCTCCAATGATACATAAGGCTTCCACTCTGCTGGAATCTTTCCCCACATTCGAGGCATTTATATGGTGTCTCCCCTTTATGACTTCTCTGATAGGAAGTCAGTCTTCCACTCTGACAGAAGATGTTGCCATACTCCAAGCACTTATATGGTTTCTCCCTTGTATGAGTTCTTTGATGGAAAGTAAGGTTGTCACTCCAACTGAACGTTTTCCAGGACTCTAGGCATTTATATTTTTTCACCTCTCCCTGAATTCTCTGCATACCCCTGGCTGAAAGAAAGAGACACTTGTCAGGACACTGTGAAAAATGGATCAGGAACATTAGAGAATGAACTACATTAACTGCGGTGGAGAGAGCAAGAATTCAAAAGCTTGGTGTCTAGACACACTTTCAAAAGCCTTTGTTGGTAATCTGGACCTGTGAAAAAAGAAGAAGAAGAAGAAGAGAAGAAGAGAGAGAAGAGTTTGGATTCATACCCCGCCCTTCACTGCCCAAAGGCGTCTCAGAGCGGCTTACAAACTCCTTTCCCTTCCCCTCCCCACAACAGACACCCTGTGAGGAAGGTGGGGCTGAGAGAACTTCTGACAGAAACTGTCCTTGAGAGAACAGCTGTGCCAGAGCTTGTGACTGACCCAAGCTCACATCAGCAGGTGCAAGTGGAGGAGTGGGGAATCAAACCCGGTTCTCCCTGATTAGAGTCCGCGCACTTAACCACGACACCAAAACTGGCTTATATTGTACTAAAGCTTATATTGTACTAAACAATCAGTAAACTGGCTTATATGGTACAAAGCTTATATTGTACTAAAGAATCAGTATTTCAGAAGGGCTTCTCAAAAATGAAGCCACAAGCCACTGAATTTCTCCTCAGGATACAGACTACTTAGCTATTTGGCTCTTCAGCCTCTACAGGAACCTTTTCAGCAGTCAAAACTCACCTCAGCTCTTGAGAGGAGAACCAGCTCTTGTGCTAAAGAGGTCACAGAAACCCGCCCACCCAAGGAAGGAAGGAAGAAGAAACACAGCGCCCCACCACAGACCTGACAATCCCTCCTCTTCAGCCGAGAACGGGAAGAGATGCTCATCTTCTCCTTCCAGCCAGGTGATGAGGTCAGGTTTGGCCGTCACGGGTCCTTTTCATCACAAAAGAAGAGCAGAAGATTACAGTTCTACTATGTGAGCCTCAATGTGGCTCTTCCAGGCCAACTTGTCTATATTTCTGCAGGCACAACAGGCAAGTGTGCGGTGGACTTTGGACAGGTAGACGGGACAATGATCCAGAGATCCTTTCGGTTCTTGATAAAGAGAATCAGTCAGTCTATCAGCAACATTTCTTTTTTTACAAAATCGTCACAACTGATTTCCTCTTTCTGAGAATAAGAGAGGGTCAGATTTAGGAGTCAGCAGACACCGAGACGTCTTAAACAGTTGGGATGGAATTCTGCTGGGCCCTTTCCAAATCACCCCACTGCTAAGAACATAACAGAAGCCAAGCTGGAGCAGGCCAATGGCCCATCCAGTCCAACACTCTCTCTCACACGCATTGGACAAAAGCCAGGTGCCATCAGGAGGTCCACCAGTGGGATCAGAACTCCAGAAAACCTCCCACTGTTGCCCCCCGTCTGTTCCATAAGTTTTCCCAATCCCCTCTAGAAACTGTCCACATTTGTACCCTCCACCACTCGCCTCTGCAGTGAATTCCACAAATTAATTACTCTGCTGCCCCACAAAATGTCACCTGGGTCCAAGTGTTCCCTCTAAGCTGAGTTAGTGTGAGCTAGCTCACAGCTGGAGCTGCGGTGGCTCAACTGGTTAAGACGCTGAACTGCAGGCTGTGGAAGGTCAGTAGTTCAGCAGTTCGAGACCTGAGTGTGCCGCATGACGGAGTGATGTCATTGAGTTTAACATTTGTACAGATAGGGAGTTGCCCAAAAAGACTGACACAACCACTTTTAACTTTAAAAGGGGTAACTTCTCTGGTATGAGGGGACATGTGAGGAAGAAATTGAAAGGAAGAGTGGAGAAGGTCAAAACCATTGGGGAAGCTTGGAGACTATTTAAAAAGACAATCCTAGAAGCTCAGAAAAAATATATACCGCAGGTTAGGAAAGGTACAAATAGGTATAGAAAAAAGCCTGCATGGTTAACAAATAAAGTAATGGAAGCTGTAAAAGGTAAGAAGGATTCCTTTAAGCGGTGGAAAGCTAGTCTTAGTGAGGTTGATAAAAGGGAACACAGACTATGGCAAATAAAATGCAAGTCTGTGATCAGGCAAGCAAAAAGGGAATATGAGGAGCATATCGCAAAAAACATAAAGACCAACAATAAAACTTTCTTCAAATACATTAGAAGTAGGAAGCCAGCCAGGGAGGCAGTGGGGCCCTTGGATGACCAAGGGGTAAAAGGAGTAGTGAAGGATGATAGGGAAATGGCTGAGAAGCTGAATGCATTTTTTGCCTCTGTCTTCACTGTGGAAGAGGAGAAGTGTTTGCCCACTCCAGAAGCACCGATTTCGGGAGGGGTTTGAAAGACCTGAATCAGATTGCGGTAACAAGAGAGGAAGTCCTCCGACTGATGGACAATTTAAAAATTAATAAATCACCAGGCCCGGATGGCATTCATCCGAGAGTTCTGAAAGAACTCAAATGTGAACTTGTGGATCTCCTGACAAAAATATGTAATCTTTCTTTAAAATCTGCCTCCATTCCTGAGGACTGGAAGGTAGCTAATGTCACTCCCATCTTTAAAAGGGCTCCAGGGGAGATCCAGGAAATTACAGGCCAGTCAGTCTGACATCGATACCAGATAAGTTGGTGGAAACTGTTATTAAGGAAAGAATTAGTAGGCACATTGATGAACAAAAACTATTGAGGCAGACTCAGCATGGGTTCTGTAAGGGAAGATCTTGTCTCACTAACCTGTTAGTGTTTTTTGAGGAGTGAACAAACATGTGGACAAGGGGGACCCAATAGATATTATTTACCTTGACTTCCGGAAAGCTTTTGATACAGTTCCTCATCAAAGGCTCCTAAGTAAGCTCAATAGTCATGGGATAAAAGGACAAGTCCTCTTGTGGATCAAAAACTGGCTTATAAATAGGAAACAGAGAGTGAGTATAAATGGGAAACTTTCTCAGTGGAGGGTGGTAAGCAGTGGGGTACCACAGGGATCAGTACTCGGTCCGATGCTTTTTAACTTGTTTATTAACGATTTGGAATTGGGAGTAAGCAGTGATGTGGCTAAATTTGCAGATGACACAAAGTTGTTCAGGGTGGTGAAAACCAGGGAGGATTGTGAGGCACTCCAAAGGGATCTGTTGAGGATGGGTGAGTGGGCGTCAACGTGGCAAATGGGGTTCAATGTGGCCAAGTGCAAAGTGATGCACATTGGAGCCAAAAATCCTAAATATAAATACATGTTGATGGGGTCTGATCTGGCAGAGACGGACCAAGAGAGAGATCTTGGAGTCGTAGTGGATAACTCGCTGAAAATGTCTGCACAATGTGTAGCTGCAAGAAAAAAGGCCAACGCTATGCTGGGGATTATTAGGAAGGGAATTGATAACAAATCAGCCAGTATCATCATGCCCCTGTATAAATCATTGGTGCGACCTCATTTGGAATACTGTGTACAGTTCTGGTCACCACATCTCAAAAAGGATATTATAGCATTGGAAAAAGTGCAGAGAAGGGCAACTAGAATGATAAAAGGGTTGGAACACCTTCCCTATGAAGAAAGGTTAAAATGCTTGGGGCTCTTTAGCTTGGAGAAACGACTGCTGAGAGGTGACATGATCGAGGTTTATAAGATTATGAATGGGATTGAGCAGGTTGAGAAAGAAGTACTTTTCTCCCTTTCTCACAATACAAGAACTCGTGGGCACTCTATGAAATTGCTGAGCAGTCGGGTTAGAACAGATAAAAGGAAATACTTCTTCACCCAAAGAGTGATTAACGTATGGAATTCACTGCCACAGGAGGTCGTGGCAGCTGCAAGCATGGTCAGTTTCAAGAGGAAATTAGATAAACATATGGAGCAGAAGTCCACCAGTGGCTATTAGCCACAGGGTATAGATGGGAACTCTCAGTCTGGGGCAGGTGATGCACTCTATTCTTGTTGCTGGAGGGGGCAGCAGTGGGAGGGCTTCTGGTGCCCTGGCCCCACTGCTGGACCTCCTGATGGCACCTGGTATATTTTGGCCGCTGTGTGACAGAGTGTTGGACTAGATGGGCCATTGGCCTGATTCAACATTGGCTTCTCTTATGTTCTTTGTTCTCTAGTTCCAGCTCCTGCCAACCTAGCAGTTCGAAAGCAAGAAATTGCAAGTAGATAAATAGGTACCACTTTGGTGGGAAGGGAACAGCGTTCCGTGCGCCTTGGTGTTTAGTCATGCCGGCCACATGACCACGGAAACGTCTTCGGACAGCGCTGGCTCTTCGGCTTTGAAACGGAGATGAGCATCGCAACCCTAGAGTTGGATTTGACTGGCTTTCCAGCAAGGGAACCTTTACCTTTACCAGCTCACAGTTGTTTAGCCTCCAGCACACCCATTTTTGTCTTAGCTCAGGAAGGAGGGCTCCAGAGCAAACTAATTTACACAGCAGCCAAATTGCTCACACGCAACTTTAATGCCAGTAGCTCACAAAGTACAATTTTTGCTCACAAGACTCCACAGTTTAGAGGGAGACATTGCCTGGGTCACGTCTGTTGGCCCTTTTGAGGTCTCTCTGCTGTATGGAAAGCAGCAGGGCCGGGTTCTGCCCCAAGGGCAGGAGACGTCCGGGAGGAGGTAACCTTTTCAACAGTTTCGAGGAGCTTCATGTTCCAAGCTCCCCCAAAGTATCCCTTTGGAAACCTAAAATGCTCCAGAGCCATTAGGGAATGTGGTTTTACCAGGTCCCCCTTTTCCCTGTAAGCGCTGGAGCTGCATCCCCTGTCTGGAGAAGAGAGTGGTCAGATCATGGTACGGGCCAAACTCCATCCTCAAAGCCTGATCTTCCCTGAAAGGAAGAAGAAGAAGAAGGAGAAGAAGCAGAAGAGGAGGAGGAGGAGGAGGAGGAGGAGGAGATTGGTTTTATACCCCGCCCGTCACTGCCCAAAGGTGTCTCAAAGCGGCTTACAAACTCCTTTCCCTTCCCCTCCCCACAACAGACACCCTGTGAGGTAGAAGAAGAGAAGAGATTGGATTTATACCCTGCCCTTCACTTCCCAAAGGGGTCTCAGAGCGGCTTACAAACTCCTTTCCCTTCCCCTCCCCACAACAGACACCCTGTGAGGTAGAAGAAAAGAGATTGGATTTATACCCTGCCCTTCACTGCCCAAAGGGGTCTCAGAGCGGCTTACAAACTCCTTTCCCTTCCCCTCCCCACAACAGACACCCTGTGAGGTAGAAGAAGAGAAGAGATTGGATTTATACCCCTCCCTTCACTGCCCAAAGGCGTCTCAGAGCGGCTTACAAACTCCTTTCCCTTCCCCTCCCCACAACAGACACCCTGTGAGGTAGAAGAAGAAGAGATTGGATTTATACCCCACCCTTCACTGCCCAAAGGCGTCTCGGAGCGGCTTACAAACTCCTTTCCCTTCCCCTCCCCACAACAGACACCCTGTGAGGTAGAAGAATAATAATAAGAGATTGGATTTATACCCCACCCTTCACTGCCCAAAGGAGTCTCACAGCGGCCTACAAACTCCTTTCCCTTCCCCTCCCCACAACAGACACCCTGTGAGGTAGAAGAAGAGAAGAGATTGGATTTATACCCCGCCCTTCACTGCCCAAAGGCATCTCAGAGTGGTTTACAAACTCCTTTCCCTTCCCCTCCCCACAACAGACACCCTGTGAGGTAGGTGGGGCTGAGAGAACTTCTGACAGGAACTGTCCTTGAGAGAACAGCTGTGCCAGAGCTTGTGACTGACCCAAGGTCACATCAGCAGGTGCAAGTGGAGGAGTGGGGAATCAAACCCGGTTCTCCCAGATTAGACTCCGCGCACTTAACCACGACACCAAACTGGCTCAACGTATGAGCTTTTCCATATGTTGGGTGCCCAATCCTGGGCCGGCAATGGTAAAGAACCCTCAACCATGGATGCTGGGATTCTCTTGGAACAGTCCCGGCGTCCCAGGCACCATGCTTGAGAGCTGAGAACTTATGAAACTGGCAGAGAAGCCTTCCGTGTGTCCTCCACAGTCACACCGCAGCACAGGTGAGGTATGGTCAGCCGGGAGGAAAGCCCCGGCCTGGATCTACCCACTCTCTCCAAACCAGCATCTCTGGGCACCCCTTCTGAAGCCCTCCCACGTGGTCCCAGGACTGCCAGACACAGCCTCACTCCTGTGCATGGAGGACCCCGAACCCTTTGCCAAGTGTGCAGACAGGATGACGTTACGTAGCCCAAGGGCCCGACCACGTCTTTCCCCAACAGCGACGTTCGAACTATGAACAAAGAAGAGTCTTAGCCACACTCAGCACAGTCAAGGAGAGAAGGATTCTCCTCACCCAGAGAGGCCAGGTTCCCAAAATTCTCCAGCATGACTTCCTTGTAGAGAGCTCTCTGGGCCGGGCTCAGCACGGTCCACTCCCCCCAGGTGAAATACACGGCCACCTCTTCAAAGGACACCAGATCCTGGAGGAGGAAGAAGAAGAAGAAGAAGAAGAAAGAACATAAGCGAACATAAGAGAAGCCAATGTTGAATCAGGCCAATGGCCCATCTAGTCCAACACTCTGTCACACAGCGGCCAAGATATACCAGCTGCCATCAGGAGGTCCAGCAGTGGGGCCAGGACACTGGAAGCCCTCCCACTGCTGCCCCCTCCAGCACCAAGAATAGAGTGCATCACCTGCCCCAGACTGAGAGTTCCCATCTATACCCTGTGGCTAATAGCCCCTGATGGACTTCTGCTGTAATTCTTTCCATCACTGGAAACTTGGTTCATGAGAAATAAATCCAAACACGGGTATTAAAACGATTCCTGAACAGCAGCAGTGTCAGGTAGCCCTGCCATGATGGATGGAGAAGGGAGGGCGGATGGGTTTGTTTCGTGAAGGGAGGGTGGATGGGACTGTGTGGTGCCGATTTATGCACCTGGACTGTTCGAATGGAATGTGGGGAGCTGCCTAGACTGCCTGGGCATTCATATCTTACCCAAAGACAACGACCTTGAGAAAGCCAGGCTGTTAGCTTCATATCGCTTTCGAAAGCAACTGCTAGGCTGGGAAAGTTGGGGCGGCGGGAACTTAATTAGCGCTGTCTGTAGTTCCCGCGCGCGCGCTGAGCTTCTATTGGTGGAGGAGGGGGGTCTCATCCCCCCCTGATGGTATAACTGTCTGCTTCATGTAACCAAGGTATTCTTAACAATGCTTCTGTTCCAGTAACCTACTCTTGCAGCTTAAAATAAATACTATTCTTGCTTCAATGAACAAAGCCTGGTATTTTGCTGACTAAGTTAAGGACTCTGACAAGCAGCCAGGAGGGGAATGGGGCCCTGAGGCCTCCCCTTCCCACCTCTCCTTGGGGGGCAACCTGGGGACCAGTGTTCCCTCTAAGCCGAGTGAGTGTGAGCTAGCTCACAGTTTTCTAGCCTCCAGCTCACCGATTTTTGTCTCCGCTCGGGAAGGAGGGCTCCAGAGCAAACTAATTTATGCCGCAGCCAAATCACCTGCTCATAACTTTAATGCCAGGAGCTCACAAGGTAGGATTTTTGCTCACAGGACTCCATAGCTTAGAGGGAACATTGCTGGGGAACGAGGGGTGGTCGGCACTCACGGGGGGGGGGCTCCCAGCTGGCCGCCTGCTCTGGCTTCCTCCTCCTCTGACCCCTCTGCTTGACCTCTAGGAGGAAGGCGCATCCGGAGGGAGAGAAGGATTTGAGCACACTGAAATGTGTGGTATGATAACCATCTTCAAGTACTTGAAGGGCTGTCATCGAGAGGATGGTACATGTTGCACAGGCTGATTTGGGGAGGAGGGACAAGCACGGAGGGTGGTGGCCTCCGCCCAGAAAAAGAGGAGGCCCCAACGTTGTGCGTGTACGAAAACTGGAAGCGTGTCTCTCCATGAGCCAGGCAGTGAGTACCACGAATGCAGACACCTTGAGTTTTCTCTTCGCTGACTGCACCTTTCGCATTCACCTTTCTGATAAATACACGGCCAAGCCTTTCAAGAGGCGCTTTTTTGCCCAGAGTTAGCCCAACCTCTGACCCCTGAATCCCTCATTTCAGCGACTCTCTCTTTTTCCCTTCCTTTTTTGGCTGGCATACACCACTTCCATTCATCTTTAGATAATTCATAAATTTATTTCACTGAATTTTTACAGGTGTATTTTAACCGTTTTTAACTGCCTTTTAAATTGTATAACTTGCACTGGTAATTTATGCCAATAAAGGCGAACTTGACTTGACTTAAATTTATTTATTTATTGGATTTATATCCCGCCCTTCCACATGGGCTCAGGGCGGCGAACAAGAGGCAAAAAAGCCATACATTGCCGACAACACACGGAGGCAGTGACATATAAAATACTTAAAAAACATAAATGATCAACTAGCGATAAAACCATTAGAACAGCGGAAAACAGAACATATAATCAGAGTTAAAACCGGCCACTCAACACTCTGGCGGCATGTTTGCCCCTGCTCCAATGACGTCCCACCAAAGTTGTAATCTCATCCCAGGGCCAGTACGCCTCATGATATCCCCACGGTTATGGGTCCAATCGTGGTGGCAGCCCCTACTCGAAAGCCTGGCAGAAGAGCTCCGTCTTGCAGGCCCTGCGGAACTGCATAAGGTCCCGCGGGGCCCTGATCTCCTCTGGGAACTCATTCCACCAGGTAGGGGCCGCCACCGAAAAAGCCCTGGCCCTGGTAACAGCATATTTGACCACCTTGGAGGCTGGAATAGCCAGCAGATGTTGTCCCCCGGACCGTAGCACTCTTGGGGGAACATATGGGGAAAGGCGGTCCCTCAGGTAAGCCAGACTCTGGCCATATAGGGCCATATAGGGCTTTAAAGGTGAGAACCAGCACTTTGAAGTGGATCCGGTACGCTATTGGCAGCATACAATCCACTTTAACAGGACCTACAAAGGGTTGCTGTATGAAAACCTGGGAAGATTAAAAATGGAGTTACACCCAAAGTAGCGAACTAAGGTTGTTGTGACTGAAATGTGTGAGTATTTTATTTTGTAATCTTGTCTCAGTTTGGTGTAGTGGTTAAGTGAGCGGACTCTTATCTGGGAGAACCGGGTTTCATTCCCCACTCCTCTACTTGCACTTGCTGATGTGACCTTGGGTCAGTCACAAGCTCTGGCACAGCTGTTCCTGAAAGAGCAGTTGCTGTCAGAAGTTCTCTCAGCCCCACCTACCTCACAGGGTGTCTGTTGTGGGGAGGGGAAGGGAAAGGAGTTTGTAAGCCGCTCTGAGACGCCTTTGGGCAGTGAAGGGCGGGGTATAAATCCAAACTCTTCTTCTCTTCTTCTTCTCTTCTTTGCTTTTACTCTTTTTACTATTTATATGTAGGCACTTGGTGCCCTGTGTAGGCCGCTCTGAGCCCGTTCGCGGGGAGGGCGGGGTAGAAATCCAATAATAAATAAATAAATAAAATTTTGTTCATCACCCTCCCTTGGTGCATTTCTCGGCTCGACAACATCTAGATTATCCTTCTTAAGCGCATCTGCTGGATTAGACCAGTAGTCCAGCATCCTGTCTCACCCAGTGGCCAATTAGTTCCTCTGGAGGACCAACAACAGGGCAGAGAGGCCGAGGCCTTCCCCGATGTTGCCTCCTGGCCCGGGGATTCAGAGGATGACAGGTCATCAAGAAAAATCACATCCCAATACTGTCTCCCAGATTCCCCTCAGAACTGGATTTCTGACCACTGGCCTCTCTACTAATAAACTCAGTTTTAGGGGATGACATAAGGGTACTTTTCACCACGGAGGAAAGCATGAGACAGCCTTGAAGCGGCATGCCTCGTTTCTCCAAGGTCGGGGACAGAGGGTGGTGCTAGGGAGAGAGAGAGAGAGAGAGTTTGACCACAATATTCTTTGGTCTGTGGGGACCCCCCCCAAGGAGCAATCCTCGCTCCAATGTTATTTAACAGCTATATGTGCCCCCTTGCCCAGATGGTACAGAGTTTTGGGCTGAGGGGGTCATCAATACGCTGAGGAAATCCAGATGTATCTGTTGATGGATGGACGGCCAGACACCGCGCCAGGTAATTTGGCCGAGCTGTGGTTGGATGGCTGAAAGAGAGTCAGTTGAGACTGAATCCAGCTAAGACAGAGGTCCTATGGCTCTGCAGGAGGGATTTAGGGTTATGATGCTGCTAACATCTGGCTCTTGACGGTGTGCCTTTAACATCAGGGCCGACTGTCGAGAGCCTGGGTGCATATTTATTTATTTATCTATTTATTTGATTTATATCCCGCCCTTCCAGCGTGGACTCAGGACGGCGAACAAGAGGCAAAACGCCATGCATCAACATTAAAACGTAGAGGCAAAGCCAAGAATAAATATTAAAACCATAAATAGTCCATTAACACTAAAACAATTAAAACAGTGGTCACAAACCAAAATTCACAGTATAAGATCCATACCACTCTGTTCTCTAATACACACATTTGTCACTGCTCCAATCGTATCCTGACAGGATTAGAGTCCCATGACAGGGACAGTAAGCCTCGAGATGTCTATGCGATGGTGGTACAGTAGTGGTGGTGGCCCCTACTCAAAAGCCTGGCGGAAGTGTAAAGTTTAAAATATTGAACCCGAGAATATCTAGGGGAATCCAAGATATGTTAAAGCCAGAAAGACCAAGGCTTGGTTAGTGATCGATTCCCCAACAGACAGCAACGGTCCCCACTTACACTTCCTTCCTTCTTCCCCCACATGGATAAAGATGCTAATTCGTGTGCCCTCACGTGCCGTCTGTAAACTGTTTGTTAAATTGTTTAATATTACACTGTTTAATGTTTAAGTGTTTGTTAAAGAAGAAGAAGAAGAGATTGGATTTATACCCTGCCCTTCACTACCCAAGGTGACTCAGAGCGGCTTACAAACTCCTTCCCCTTCCCCTCCCCACAACAGACACCCTGTGAGGCAGGTGGGGCTGAGAGAGCTCTGACAGAAACTGCTCTTTTTTCAAGAAGAAGAAAAAGAGATTGGATTCATACCCCACCCTTCACCACCCAAAGGAGTCTCAGAGTGGCTTACAAACTCCTTTCCCTTCCCCTCCCCACAACAGACACCCTGTGAGGTAGGTGGGGCTGAGAGAGCTCTGACAGAAACTGCTCTTTTTTCAAGAAGAAGAAAAGATTGGATTTATACCCCGCCCTTCACCACCCAAAGGAGTCTCAGAGTGGCTTACAAACTCCTTTCCCTTCCCCTCCCCACAACAGACACCCTGTGAGGTAGGTGGGGCTGAGAGAGCTCTGACAGAAACTGCTCTTTTTTCAAGAAGAAGAAGAGATTGGATTTATACCCCACCCTTCAGTACCCAAAGGAGTCTCAGAGCAGCTTACAAACTCCTTTCCCTTCCCCTCCCCACAACAGACACCTTGTGAGGTAGGTGGGGCTGAGAGAATTCTGACAGAAACTGCTCTTTTTCAAGGACAGCTCTTGTCAGAACTATGGCTTGCCCAAGGTCATCCAGCAGTTGCGAGTGGAGGAGTGGGGAATCAAACCCGGTTCTCCAGATCAGAGTCTGCACACTTAACCACTACACCAAACTGTGAACATTATTATAAGAAATGTTGTCCCCTGCTATAAATCGAATAAATAAATAAATACTTTGGTTCACCTCAAAAATATTTTTGAAAGCCAGCGTGGTGTCGCAGTTAAGAGGGTGGGACTAGGATCTGAGAGACCCAGGTTCAAATCCCCACTTCGCAGACTTGCCCGATGATGACCTTGGGCCAGGGACATGCTCTCGGCCTAACCCGCCTCCTAAGGTGGTTGTGAGGATAAAATGGAGGAGGAGATGAGAATGGCGTAAGTTGCCGTGGGTCCCCACTTGGGAGAAAGGCCGAGTATAAATGAACTGAATAAAAAATAAAAATTTCACATGAATGTATGAAGCCGCCTTCTACGGAACCAGACCCGTAGTCCATCAAGGTCACTTGTTGACTCAGAATGGCAGCGGCTCTCCGGGGTCTCAGGCTAAGGTCTTTCATATCACCCCCTACCTGGCCCTCTCAACTGGAGGTGCTGGGGATGGAATCTGGGACCTTCTGCATACAAAGCAGATGCTCTACCACTAAGCCGCAGCCCGTCCCCAAAAACAAACAACACAAATGTCTTCCCAGAGTCAGTTCCAGATCTTTGGGCTTTTCCGTTTCCAGGGAGAGAGCAACATTGCTTCTTTGTCCCACAAGGTACAAACAGAAATCCCGGTCTTTTTCCTCACAAACGTACAAGACTTTTGTAAAGGCTTTTCTCAACAGCTGCCTCCCAACTGTCGAGAACGGCAAATGGGGACTCTGCCAGGAGCTGCACAGAGAATATCACCTCCCCCTCAGACACACCTTTTTTGGTTTGGCTGAGGAACTTCCAACAAACCTCCAGATCTAGCCTTCCACAAGGGTTGCTAATTCTGGTTGGCAAGGGCAGAATCTGGGGAGGGAGCTCAGCAGGGACGTGATGCCAAAAAAACTGCCACCACCTCTGTATTGTGGAGATCAGTTGTGACTTCCAAGACAGCTCTAGGCCTCACTATTGGTTCATTGTCCCTCTTGGGGCCTCTCTGCACACCTAACCCAAGACAGGCTTCGAGGAGAACCGAGGGCAAAGAGCCTGAGTCGGTGAGCCTCGTGATAGAGAAGAAACTATTCCTGTCTCCCCAGTGATCGCCCCCTCCTTACCTGAGCAGGCCACATGGTGGATCTTTTCCCTCCGTCACACGGAGATCGCGAAGGAAGCAACGAGGGTTTCTTTCCGCTGCTGCCTGGGAGGGTTAAAAAGACAAAGGGTGGGAAACCCTTTTTTGACACATGTAAAATATCTGTCCCAGTCCCCAGAGTCTGTCTCTCTCTGTCTCTGTCTCTCTGTCTCTCTCTCTAGGTCTGCATCAGAGCACAATTCGAGATCCCGAGGATAAGAACATACAAAGAGTTCTGCTATATCAGACCAGTGATCCACCCAGTCCAGCACCCCATCCCACACAGTGGCCAACCCATTCCTCTGGATGGCCAACAACAGGGCACAAGGGCCAAGGTCCTCCCCTGATAAGAACATCAGAAGAGCCCTGCTGGATCAGACCAGGGGTCCATCCAGTCCATAATTCCTGTCTCACATAAGCCAACCAGTTCCACCGGAGGGCCAACAACAGGGCCTCCCCTTGATGTTGCCTCCTGGCTCTGGGATCCAGAAGATAAGTGCCTCTGAATGTGGATGTTCCCCTCAGTCACCGGGGACAGAAGCCACTGACAGACTTATCCTCCACAAATCTATCCCACCCCCTTTTAAAGCTTTTGATTCCCTAGCCCTCGCCACATCCTTTGGCAGCAAACGCCAGGTTTTAATCAATGCCTGCGTAAAGTACTCTTCCCTTTTGTCTGTCCTGAACCTACTGCCCATGAGCTTCATCATACAAACCTCTCTCATGTCCTCCCCCCTTTAGTCATCTCTTTTCTAAACCCAAAAGTCCCAGACGCTTCAGCCATTCCTCCTAGGGAAGGCCCTCCAACCCCCTCATCGTCTTGATTGTCCTGAACTGTACAGAGTCCTTCAGAGGAGGCCCCGCCATGGATCTACGCAGGGGCATCACAATACCGGCGTTTTACTCTCCATCCCTTTCCCTAATAATCCCTCCCACCGAGTTTACCTTTTTCGCTGCTGCAGCACACTAAGCAGGCCCTTTCTTTGAGCTCTCCGCTGCGACCCCAAGATCTTTTCCCCTCTCAGACTGCGGTCATACACACTAAGTAACCCACCTTCAATCCACTTTCAATGCATGTTACACCTGGATTTTACTGCCTGTGAACTGACAAAATACAATTGTGCATCACCTGCTACTTACCAGCAGGGGACTCCTCTGAGCCCCCTCCCTTGCCCAAACCCTCCCCAGGCAGCCCCCCCAATCTCCCGGAATTTCCCCCGCCAGACTTTGCAGCACCCCCCCCAGCTTCCCAAAGACAAAGGAGACGTGTTGGCATTCATTGCTGGGGGACCCAACGGGTGAGGAAGCAAAAGCCTCCTGGGTTCGGGGAAGAACCGGAGGGGCAGCAGGAGCGCGGGGGGGGAGGGAAGTATCCCTTCTCCCCCCGCCCCAAATCTCCTGCTCCTCCCCAAGTTTCACCCACCCACCCCCCTCCCTGGGGCAAAAATGCCCCCCTTCCCTTTCCGCGCCTCCTGCGAGTCTTTCTTCCCCGGATCTTCATTGGGGGATTTCTTTGCTTTTGCTCCAAGCAGATTTTCGGGTTAATAATTGCACCCCCCTCCTCCTTTCTCTCCACTCGGGGTCTTGCATTGCAGGCCCTCGCCCCATTGCACCCCCTCCACCTTTCTCTCCACTCGGGGTCTTGCATTGCAGGCCCTCGCCCCACTGCACCCCCTCCTCCTTTCTCTCCACTCGGGATCTTGCATTGCAGACCCTCGCCCCATTGCAGACCCTCCTCCTTTCTCTCCACTCGGGGTCTTGCATTGCAGACCCTCGCCCCACTGCACCCCCTCCTCCTTTCTCTCCACTGGGGGCCTTGCATTGCAGGCCCTCGCCCCATTGCAGACCCTCCTCCTTTCTCTCCACTCGGGGCCTTGCATTGCAGACCCTCGCCCCACTGCACCCCCTCCTCCTTTCTCTCCACTCGGGGTCTTGCATTGCAGGCCCTCGCCCCATTGCACCCCCTCCTCCTTTCTCTCCACTCGGGGTCTTGCATTGCAGACCCTCGCCCCACTGCACCCCCTCCTCCTTTCTCTCCACTGGGGGCCTTGCATTGCAGACCCTCGCCCCATTGCACAGCCTCTTCCTTTCTCTCCACTCGGGGCCTTGCATTGCAGACCCTCGCCCCATTGCACCCCCTCCTCCTTTCTCTCCACTGGGGGCCTTGCATTGCAGACCCTCGCCCCATTGCACAGCCTCTTCCTTTCTCTCCACTCGGGGCCTTGCATTGCAGACCCTCGCCCCACTGCACCCCCCTCCTCCTTTCTCTCCACTGGGGGCCTTGCATTGCAGACCCTCGCCCCATTGCACAGCCTCTTCCTTTCTCTCCACTCGGGGCCTTGCATTGCAGACCCTCGCCCCATTGCACCCCCTCCTCCTTTCTCTCCACTGGGGGCCTTGCATTGCAGACCCTCGCCCCATTGCACAGCCTCTTCCTTTCTCTCCACTCGGGGCCTTGCATTGCAGACCCTCGCCCCACTGCACCCCCCTCCTCCTTTCTCTCCACTGGGGGCCTTGCATTGCAGACCCTCGCCCCATTGCACAGCCTCTTCCTTTCTCTCCACTCGGGGCCTTGCATTGCAGACCCTCGCCCCATTGCACCCCCTCCTCCTTTCTCTCCACTCGGGGTCTTGCATTGCAGGCCCTCGCCCCAGTGCACCCCTCCTCCTTTCTCTCCACTCGGGATCTTGCATTGCAGGCCCTCGCCCCATTGCACCCCCTCCTCCTTTCTCTCCACTCGGGGACTTGCATTGCAGGCCCTCGCCCCATTGCACCTCCTCCTCCTTTCTCTCCACTCGGGGTCTTGCATTGCAGGCCCTCGCCCCATTGCACCCCCTCCTCCTTTCTCTCCACTCGGGGCCTTGCATTGCAGACCCTCGCCCCATTGCACCCCTCCTCCTTTCTCTCCACTCGGGGCCTTGCATTGCAGGCCCTCGCCCTATTGCACCCCCTCCTCCTTTCTCTCCACTCGGGGCCTTGCATTGCAGACCCTCGCCCTATTGCACCCCCTCCTCCTTTCTCTCCACTCGGGGCCTTGCATTGCAGACCCTCGCCCTATTGCACCCCTCCTCCTTTCTCTCCACTCGGGGCCTTGCATTGCAGACCCTCGCCCTATTGCACCCCTCCTCCTTTCTCTCCACTCGGGGCCTTGCATTGCAGACCCTCGCCCTGTTGCACCCCTCCTCCTTTCTCTCCACTCGGGGCCTTGCATTGCAGACCCTCGCCCTATTGCACCCCCTCCTCCTTTCTCTCCACTCGGGGCCTTGCATTGCAGACCCTCGCCCTATTGCACCCCCTCCTCCTTTCTCTCCACTCGGGGCCTTGCATTGCAGACCCTCGCCCTATTGCACCCCCTCCTCCTTTCTCTCCACTCGGGGCCTTGCATTGCAGACCCTCGCCCTATTGCACCCCCTCCTCCTTTCTCTCCACTCGGGGCCTTGCATTGCAGACCCTCGCCCTATTGCACCCCCTCCTCCTTTCTCTCCACTCGGGGCCTTGCATTGCAGACCCTCGCCCTATTGCACCCCCTCCTCCTTTCTCTCCACTCGGGGCCTTGCATTGCAGACCCTCGCCCTATTGCACCCCTCCTCCTTTCTCTCCACTCGGGGCCTTGCATTGCAGACCCTCGCCCTATTGCACCCCTCCTCCTTTCTCTCCACTCGGGGCCTTGCATTGCAGACCCTCGCCCTATTGCACCCCCTCTTCCTTTCTCTCCACTCGGGGCCTTGCATTGCAGACCCTCGCCCCATTGCACCCCCTCCTCCTTTCTCTCCACTCGGGGCCTTGCATTGCAGACCCTCGCCCTATTGCACCCCCTCCTCCTTTCTCTCCACTCGGGGCCTTGCATTGCAGACCCTCGCCCTATTGCACCCCCTCCTCCTTTCTCTCCACTCGGGGCCTTGCATTGCAGACCCTCGCCCTATTGCACCCCCTCCTCCTTTCTCTCCACTCGGGGCCTTGCATTGCAGACCCTCGCCCTGTTGCACCCCCTCCTCCTTTCTCTCCACTCGGGGCCTTGCATTGCAGACCCTCGCCCCATTGCAGACCCTCCCCCTCCAATAGAAGCCCCTGGGAGCTCACCCAGTCCTAGTCCCCGGGCATTCAAGCAGCAGGCAGGGCAATTCAAAGGAGGCTTCTGCAAAGACCGGAAGCCGGAAATGGTTCCCCTCTTTCTCCCCCACCACCACTTGCTTCTCTAGGACTAAGGAGACTCTCTCGCTTTAACCCTCGGGGAGGATGTCACGGGTTCAAAAGCGACCCGGGTGAGTGCAAGGAACAGCCGAGAAACGTCCGGTGACTTCAGATTACATAAATGGAGAAGACACTTTGGCACAGTGGCAGATTAACCATTAAGCAGTGTTTAGGGCACCCGGGCCAAAGGGGGCACCACAAAGTTGGGGAAAGGGTGAAAAAATGTAGAAAAATGCCTTTCAGGTCATGAATATTGGAACTTTGATACATTAACTTGTGAAATATTAAAATAGATGTTGCATTGCATTTTTGTGGAACTTTATGTCGCCCAAACTTGGCTTAGTTTGTCCAGTATATTGTGTTAGCATAGGAATACATTTCTGTATTGCTGCAACCTGCATTGTAGATCTGGACAGACAGGTCAACCACTAAAATGGACTGGGGTCAGTGTGGAAAGGAGGGGGGTGTTATGTCCTGAAGCTGAATCCATCCTGTGCTTTTACATGTTCAGCTTCAGGCAGAAAGAGGATTATAATCTGTCGCATTACTATTGGCTGGTTTCTGTGAAACCCTTGTATATAACTAAGTAAAGGTAAAGGTTCCCTTGCTCGAAAGCCAGTCGAATCCAACTCTAGGGTTGCGGTGCTCATCTTCGTTTCAAAGCCGAAGAGCCAGCGCTGTCCAAAGACATTTCCGTGGTCATGTGGCCGGCATGACTAAACACCAAGGTGCACAGAACGCTGTTACCTTCCCACCGAAGTGGTACCTATTTATCTACTTGCAATTTCTTGCTTTCGAACTGCTAGGTTGGCAGGAGCTGGAACTAGAGATGGGAGCTCACTCCAACATGCGGCACTCTCGGATCTTGAACTGCTGAACTACTGACCTTCCACAGCCTGCAGTTTAGCGTCTTAACCACTTGAGCCACCGCAGCTCCTTTGTATATAACCAATCACAACGTAAATATGTATCTTGGAGGGAACAGACCTCATTGGTCATTATCCTGAGTTTATGACTGGATGTTAACTTGTTATGGGTGTGGCTTTGACAGCCCGGGATGGTATAAAAATGGAGCTGTGCTCCACTGTTGTTGTTTTTGTGTGTTCCTGAGTTGAAGTTTGCTGTTGTAATAAAGCTGAATCACTTTGCTGAGATCAAATCGTGTTAAGTTGCATACTTAACACACACCCCGGCTCAGGCCATTTTTCTGCTCCCCCCCCAAGACGGGAAAGGAACTGGGGTTTATTATGCCAGTTGGTTCAAAGATACTTCTTGGGCATCTCTCCACTCCGGGCGCGCTGACCCCTGCGATTTCCCCAAATGCGGGAAACTCGACTGCATAATTTGTGGAAATGATGCAAGTGTAACTTCTGCTTCATTCAGGGTAGACGCTATGGCACGGCAACCCACAGAGGTCCCCGTCCTCCCCGGCTTCCGTCCCCCAATTTCCAGGATCTGGATCTGGCAATCGGGGGCGGATGAAGGCTCCCTGGTGACTGATCTTGGTGCCCCCCTCCTTTCCACACTGACCCCATCCATTTTAGTTCTGGACCTGTCTGACCAGATATACAGGGCAGGCTGCAGCAACACAAAAATTTATTCCTATGATAGCACAATAGACTGTCATGACAACTGAATTTGGCTCCATCATTTTACTTTTAAACATAGCCTATGACACAGCAAGATGGAGCTGCGGTGGCTCAAGTGGTTAAGACGCTGAACTGCAGGCTGTGGAAGGTTGGTAGTTCAGCAGTTCGAGACCCAAGAGTGCCGCATGACGGGGTGAGCTCCTGTCTCTAGTTCCAGCTCCTGCCAACCTAGCAGTTTGAAAGCAAGAAATTGCAAGTCGATAAATAGGTACCACTTCGGTGGGAAAGTAACAGCGTTCCGTGCGTCATGCCGGCCACATGACCACGGAAACGTCTTCGGACAGCACTGGCTCTTCGGCTTGGAAACGGAGATGAGCACCGCGACCCTAGAGTCGGATTCAACTGGCTTTCCAGCAAGGGAACCTTTACCTTTATGACACTGCACCTGATCAACAAAAAGTAGAAGATAACCCTAGGGTGCACCATGATCAATTTGCACCAGTTTTATCAATTTTCTTTTTTTTTTACAAATCTTCATTTGTTTTTTTTCCTTTTCACCCTTTCCCCAACTTTGTGGTGCCCCCTTTGGCCCTGGTGCCCTAAGCATGTGCTCAGTCTGCTTAAGGGTTAATCTGCCACTGTTGGCAATCCTATACGTCCCTTCCTCTGCTGGTGGCCAGGGGGAAACTAGCAACATATCAAGCAATTATTTTTTTTCCAATTAAAGAACTGAGCAAGTTCATATCTTTGACAGCCAGATGCCACCTTTGCAGCCCATTCCTGAAAACAGCCATAACTTCAAATCTCTTATTTGTTTTCTCCATAAGGTACAGTATATGGAGTGACTTAAAGTACAGTATATAATCAAATCAGTCAATCCTAAAAGAAATCAACCCTGATTGTTCCTTGGTAGGCCAGATCCTGAAGTTGAAGCTCAAATACTTTGGCCACCAAATGAGAAGGGAGCATTCACTGGAGAAGACCCTGATGCTGGGAAAGATTGAAGGTCAAAGAAGAAGGGGACGGCAAAGGATGAGATGGTTAGACAGTGTCAACGAACATGAAATTGAGCAAACTTCAGCGGACAGCGGAAGACAGGAGGGCCTGGCGTAATCTGGTCCATGGGGTCGCAAAGAGTCGGACTCAACTGTGCGACTGAACAACAACAACAATATATGGAAGAACCATTAAGAGTATCTCACCATAACTGAAATGTTTATAGGGCTTCCAGCTCTGGGCTTGGAAACACCTGGAGATTTTGGGAGCGTGGCCTGGGGAGGGGAGGTTTCGGGCAGGAGAGGGACCTCAGCAGGGTATAATGCCAGGGACTCCCCCTTCCAACATAGCCATTTTCTGTAGAACTCATCTGGAGATCAGTTGTAGTTGCAGGAGATCTCCAGGTGCCACCTGGAAGTTGGCAGTTGGAAGTAACTGTTTGGGCTTGTTGTAGTCGAGCAGGCCAAGGTCTCAGTCTTTTCTGATTCTGTCTAGCCAGTCCCTCGAAGACGGATTGACTTGCACCTGTGATCTGTGTTGGCTTGTTGTCTGGTTTGTTTCTTCCAGGAGATTCCAGCCAGTTTGGTGTAGTGGTTAAATGCGCGGACTCTTATCTGGGAGAACCGGGTTTGATTCCCCACTCCTCCACTTGCACCTGCTGATGTGACCTTGGGTCAGTCACAAGCTCTGGCACAGCTGTTCTCTCAAGGACAGTTTCTGTCAGAAGTTCTCTCAGCCCCACCTACCTCACAAGAGTGTCTGTTGTGGGGAGGGGAAGGGAAAGGCGTTTGTAAGCCGCTCTGAGACGCCTTTGGGCAGTGAAAGGCGGGGTATAAATCCAATCTCTTCTCCTTCTTCTACCTCACACAGTGTCTGTTGTGAGGAGGGGAAGGGAAAGGAGTTTGTAAGCCGCTCTGAGACACCTTTGGGCAGTGAAGGGCAGGGTATAAATCCAATCTCCTCTTCTTCTTCTTCTTCTTCTTCTTCTTCTTCTTCTTCTTCTTTCTTGTAGCCCTAGAATATCAATGGGTGCGTTCAGACGCGCCGTTTGAGCCGTTTTCGGCACGGCTCAGAAACGGCTTTTACCTGTGCGTTCACACGCCCAACATCTGCCCACCGTCCCCAGCCGTCGCTTTCTGGAGCAAACCCCTTTGAAACGGAGTATTTTGCCACCACTTACCCAAGTGGTGTTTTCCTGATTCTCCGTTTCAAGCCGCACTTTTCGCTGTCTGATCGCTCCATCCAGCCACTTCTGGGTGCTTCAACCCCCCCCCCCTCTGGGAAGCTGCCTCCGGATTCCGGTTTTAGCCCGCCATTTTTTTCTCCTTAGCGGTGTGCGCTTGAGCGGAGCTCCGCTCCTAAGTTAAATGAAAAAAAGCTTCACTGGTGCCTAATTTAGGCATTTAGACGAGTCCGGGATCTCGGGGAGGCCATTTTCGGGGAGACAATGTAAAAGGAGTCTTCATTTAAACTTTAAAGGGACCGGTTAAGATCGCTCTTCTGCGCACGCGCCAAACTTCCTATTTGGGAGAGGGCTGCCTGTGCGCATGCTCAAAGGAGACGGGAAAACCCCCCACCTGCAGGAGGACGGCGGGGAGCTCCGAAGGAGGAGGTGAGTGTGATCGCGATTCTCCAGTTTTAAAAAAACATGCATTGTGCCGGAGCAGTTTAAACCGCTCCAGCACACTGTCTGAACGCACCCAATGTGTATTTTATAGAAAATCCGGAATCCTTCTGAGGTAAGCTACTGGCTGCTTCAGGCCCTCAAGTCACTCTGGAAAGATAGTAGTTACCTCCCTCATGTGGAATACTCCAACTCTTTAGCCCCACCCCAGTGGACTCATTATATTAAAATAAAATAAAGGCCCCGGTCACACAGAGAATTTGCCGCGCGAAAGGCACGAATGCTGGGCGGATTTTCGAGTGTGATCACACCGCAACATCTGGCAAGCCTAGCGCACCCGTGGCCATCCCGTGGCGTCCCACCGAAGATGCACAGTTAAAAAGTACCTGCAAAAATCTACTAGCAAATGGTTTGCCACGGGATGCAGACGGACTCGTTCGGTGTGATTGCGCCGGCGCACATCTATTCCCTCTGGCCATCCTTTTTGCAGCGCGCCAAAGGACAAAACCCTGGTGCACCACCATTGCTTCTGAGCGCATAATGGCAGATCAGAATGCGACGGCAGAAATAGCTACGCCTCTGCCCCGTGTTTTCTGGCACAAGTGGCCAGGGCCTAAACCAGTTATATCGTATATAGAGTTCATGTGGCACAAAAATATTGTTCCAATGCACAGATCCTCATGGATCTGTTTGGGTCATCCCAGATTCACCGTCACATCACATGACATGCCCATTGCCACAGATTACACAACAAAAATCATGCATTTGTGGCAGGCATTTTTGTTCTGGCAAACGATATCTGTTCTGAAAATTCCGAACACGTACAATGGTGCCACAAGTTTGACGACCCCCGCCTTAGTTTATTTTGTAATCCATTTTCCACCCAAAGTATAACTCAGAACAGATTTCATTCTCCCAATTTCAGAAAGCTATGGAGAGGCCTTAGTAATGTATGGCTGCGAGAGTTGGACTATAAGGAAGGCCGAGCGCTGAAGAATAGATTGTTTTGAACTGTGGTGCCGGAGAAGACTCTTGAGAGTCCCTTGGACTGCCAGGAGATCAAATCAGTCAATCCTAAAAGAAATCAACCCTGATTGTTCCCTGGAAGGCCAGATCCTGAAGCTGAAGCTCAAATACTTTGGCCACCAGATGAGAAGGGAGCATTCACTGGAGAAGACCCTGATGCTGGGAAAGATTGAAGGTCAAAGAAGAAGGGGACGACAAAGGATGAGATGGTTAGACAGTGTCATCGATGCAACAAACATGAAATTGAGCAAACTTCAGCGGACAGCGGAAGACAGGAGGGCCTGGCGTAATCTGGTCCATGGGGTCGCGAAGAGTCGGACTCGGCTGTGCGACTGAACAACAACATGGAGAGGCCATATAAATATCCTTAAAGTCCATAAGGAAACACTTTCACCTTATTAATGCAGAAGATTAAAAACAACAGCCCATAATCAATTGACTTCTCTGAATATTCAAAATTATTTCTCAAGGATCCGGTGCGAAGAAATGCAATTTTTTTCCAGTGGAAGTTTGAGAGGAGAAAAGCCTTCACTTTGCCTTTTAACAGGGTTTTTCCCCCTCTGGGCAGAGAACAGGCTGGAAGGTGGGGGAGTCAATGCAGTACCTCAGCTCACATTCTTAGAAATGCTAATAGATCTAGCAGGAGAGATAATGGATGGGCCAAGTCCCCTCCCCTTTCTAACAGCAAAACAGAAACTTCTGGAGGCTGCTGGAAAAGTTCCTTTTTCTGACCAACTTGATCTGGTCAGTGGGTGGAAAAACAGATATACTTGGGGTGGGGGGAGTGAGGAGGAAGTTCTTTCTTAGGGGCCGATTCCATGAGGGCAGACTGACCTCTCCACAGAGGAGGCAGCCATTAACCATGTGGTTGGCCTGGACAGCTAGAGGGAGCTTTCCCCGATTAAAAAATTCTACGGAGGCCTTACTAAATAACTCATAAAGTCCATAACAAGATAGTTTTACCTTATTAGTCCTGAACACTAAAAACAGTAACCCCTAATCAACTGGTTTATCTGACCGTTCAAAATTATTTCTCCAGGACCCCGGGTAACATGTCACATGCTAATTAAATTTATATTCCATTTATTCCATATAACTCCCACCATAACTTACCTCACAAGGTTGTTGTTGTGAGGATAAAACAAAGAGACAGGAGAATGATGTCGGCCACTTTGGGTCCCCATTGGGGAGAAAAGGGAGGCATTTCTTAGTCATCTAATTTTTGTCTATAGTCCACCAAAAAAGTTACTTCATCAGGTACTGTTAGCCCCGACGCCATTATGGGGCTTTGCTATGGACTGCTTGCTGTTCCCACATGGTCTGTGTACTTGCTAGACTGTAAAATGGATGCCAAAGGAGAAACCCATAGGGAAGGAAAAAGCTGTCTTTTTACTCTGAGGGACTCCATTGCATACCTGCCGCATGTCACATACACGGATTAAGGGCCATACAGCAGACAAAGGACTTTTCCTCTGCAAGTCGTTTGCATGATGAGATTAAGTGCCTTCCCCACCCCAGGCATACATATGAACAATACCAGAGCCATCAGCTACCTGAAGAAACCATCTGCCTGCCAGCCAGCTTCCTCTGCCCAGCCCCCAGGTATCCAACAGACAGTGTAGCCAATAAGATTTGAAATTGACACTGACACCGCCGGCTGGGAGGGTCAGTAGGTGTACACCGCCTGGCCGTCCACGCCCAGCACCCAAGACGCTATAATAACGCGATCTCTGGGTTAGCTCGAAGTCTTGCTGCTTGCTGCTTCTCCTGGCCCTGCTACCACGACCTCTGTCTGTCTGCTTTTACCCTCTTAAGCCCCCATCCTGTACCCGAACCCTTGCCTCGCTTCGTTCCAGTCTGCAGCTGGAACCATACACGTGTGTTATTAGCTGGTCTAGACCACGTGTCCCTTCTTCCATTTCTCCTACCCTACCTAACCCCACTCGCTGGAAGATCTAGGAGCCGCGCCTTGGAGGTAAATATCGCCCTCTTCAAAACCAACGATAACCTGCTCATGCAACTGTGCTTTATCTATCTTTGATTCTTAGACCTTGATATGAATGTGTGTGTGAATTGTATTTGTTGAGTGTAACTGTTATTGGAACTGTGCTTTATTTAAGTAAACAAAACATTAATCTGAGTCCTGTCTCTCGCCTCTTCACTGGGAAGTCTCCGCGGCAGCCCATTCCTCGTAGACATAGACCAAAAGATCCCGAAATTAATTATACCTGTGGCGAAGTGCTTCACCCCTAGAGAGCATTTCGCCCAACAGTACGACTGCAAGATTTTGGGCAGGAGGCAGAAGTGCATATTAAAAATTCAACTATTGTTTAATACATTAAATGGAACAATCTTGATGGGGGGCAGGCAGAGTGAGTATGGAAGGGCCCCCAGTAAAGTATATAAATAAAATTCTCAAAGGAAATGTGTTGTTGTCATTAGTGGTGTTGTGTATTAGAATGTGAATCCATGCTATACATTCCCATGTTAAGCTTGATTCTAAATGTGGCTCTTCAGCTGTCGCATTACCATTGGTTGGTTTCTAAGAAACCTCTGTAAAGAACCAATCATCTTGTAAATATGTATCAAAGCGGGAACAATTGTGATTGGACCATATCTCTGTATTTCCATTGGTCCTTAACTTATTATGGGTGTGGCTTTGACAGCCTGGGAGAGTTTAAAAGAAGGAGCTGTGCTCCACTTGCTGTTGTGTGTTTATTGGTGTGTTCTGAGTTGGTGTTTGCTGTTACAAATAAGGCTGAAATCACTTTTGCTGAAATCCTGTTGTTGAGTGGCATACTTAACAAGTGGTATGCCGGATGTAGACTTGCAAAGATATCTTATGCCGTTCCGTGGGGCCTGTAAGACAGAGCTCTTCCACCAGGCTTCCACCTGGCTCAAAAAATAGCTGGCTGTTCTCAACTAGAGCACTACAGCCCGGCCTATGCCACAATTAGTAATAGTGGCCAGAAGATTTTTCTCAGGTAGAAGTTTTTTTAAAAAATAAATAAAAACTTTATTAGATTTTATGTATTAAGAGAAACCTGTATAAGGGTCAAGAAGCAACAGTTAGAACCGGATATGGAACAACTGATTGGTTTAGCATAGGAAAAGGAGTACGACAAGGATGTATATTGTCACCTTGCTTATTTAATTTATATGCCAAGTACATAATGCAAAATGCTGGCCTGGATGAATCACAAGCGGGAGTTAAGATTGCTGGGGAAAAGATCAATAACCTCAGATACCACTCTGATGGCAGAAAGTGAAGAGGACCTAAAGAGCCTCTTGCTCAGGGTGAAAGAGGAGAGCGCAAAAGTGGGCTTGAAGCTCAACATCAAAAAAACTAAGATCATGGCGTCTGGCCCCATCACTCCTTGGCAAATAGAAGGGGAAGTCGTAGAAGTAGTGACAGACTTCACGTTCCTAGGATCCCAGATCACTGCAGATGGTGACTGCAGCCATGAAATTAAAAGATGCCTGCTCCTTGGGAGGAAAGCGATGGCAAACCTAAACAGCATGATAAAAAGCAGAGACATCACCTTGCCAACAAAAGTCCGCATGGTCAAAGCAATGGTATTCCCCGTAGTAATGTATGGCTGCGAGAGTTGGACTATAAGGAAGGCCGAGCACCAAAGAATAGATTCTTTTGAACTATGGTGCTGGAGAAGACTCTTGAGAGTCCCTTGGACTGCAAGGAGATCAAATCAGTCAATCCTAAAAGAAATCAACCCTGACTGTTCCTGGAAGGCCAGATCCTGAAGCTGAAGCTCAAATACTTTGGCCACCAAATGAGAAGGGAGCATTCACTGGAGAAGACCCTGATGCTGGGAAAGATTGAAGGTCAAAGAAGAAGGGGACGGCAAAGGATGAGATGGTTAGACAGTGTCATCGATGCAACGAATATGAAATTGAGCAAACTTCAGCGGACAGCGGAAGACAGGAGGGCCTGGCGTACTCTGGTCCATGGGGTCGCAAAGAGTCGGACTCGACTGTGCGACTGAACAAGAACAAAGATTTTATGTTACAGTACATAGCCATAAAATATAAATTGTAAATCCATAGAATACAAATCCATAACATGTACTATTAGATTCAACAGCTCAGAACAATAAGCATGTTGTATTTAATGTGTGTAAGTAGGTGAAAGGTTTGCAACATACCAAGAAACTCTCTTACATTTTGTATTAATATTGTCTGAACCTTGCTGTCGTTCTAATGCTTAACACAGTTTTAATGAAACAGTAATAAAGAGGAGTGATCTATCTGACTATTTTGTCTGTGTTCGTTGTCAAGCTGAGCAATGTGTCTCAATAAAGCTAACCCATTTTAACTTTGCACTCTTTCGGTCTGTTGTGTTCTCGTTGTGAGCTATCCCGTCTGCAACTTTGTCAGCTAAGAAATAATTGTTATGTCCTGAAGCTTGAATGCAGCCTGTTCTTTTCCATGTTAAGCTTCAGGTTGAATGTGGATTGTAAGATGTCGGATTCTATTGGCTGGTTTCTGCAAAACCATTATAAATAACCAATCACCTTGTAAATATGTATCGAAGCGGGAACAGTTCTGATTGGACTTTATCTCTGTATTATTATTGGTCCTTAACTATTTATGGGTGTGGCTTTGACAGCCCGGGATGATTTAAAAAGGGAGCTGTGCTCCACTTGTTTGTTGTGTGTTCCGAGTTAAAGTTTGCTGTTACAAATAAAAGCTGAAATCATTTGCTGAAATCAAATTGTTATAGAGTTGCATACTTAACAATAATCCCAAACTTTCCTGTACCACTGTTCAGTTGTAGGTACAGCTTTATCTTTCCATTTCATCACAATTACACATTTAGCAGCAGTAAACGGTATTGAGATCAGTTCCTTGTCTCTATTGTTAAACCGGGAATGAGGCCAAAGATTCAAAAGATGAATGCAGGGTCTTTCTGGAGGGTAAAACCCGTGATCTTTTGGATTTCAAAGGGAACCTCTGACTAGAAATCACTGATCTGGGGGCATAGCCACCAGCAGTGAAGAAATGTTCCTTGGTTTCCACATAGTTTCCAACATAAGAGAGATTGTGACGAGTTCATATACGTTAATTTTTTTTTGAGTTAAATACCATCTGAGTAGAACTTTCAGTGTTAGCATTTGTATGGGGATCGATCATGAAGTGTAGAGTGAAGAGCTTCATATTCCCTCCCATTGCTTCCTTGTGAGAGTTCTGCCGAGGTCTTTATTCCAAGCTTCTTGGGATGTGATGAGTTTTAACTCTGAGTCTGATAAAAAGGTAAAGGTTCCCTTGCTCGAAAGCCGTTTCAAAGCCGAAGAGCCAGCGCTGTCCAAAGACGTTTCCGTGGTCATGTGGCCGGCATGACTAAACACCAAGGCTCACGGAACGCTGTTACCTTCCCACTGAAGTGGTACCTATTTATCTACTTGCAATTTCTTGCTTTCGAACTGCTAGGTTGGCAGGAGCTGGAACTAGAGACGGGAGCTCACTCAGTCATGCGGCACTCTCGGGTCTCAAATCGCTGAACTACTGACCTTCCACAGCCTGCAGTTCAGCGTCTTAACCACTTGAACCACTGCAGCTCTTTCTGAGTCTGATAGTAATGCTTTATATAATTGTGAGATTATGCCCTTCGTTGAAAAGGAGTTTGCAGACAGGATTTTTTCGAAAAAGTTTAGAGGCCTGTTAAAATTTATATTACTTTTCCGTGAGTGAAATAAATGTGCAATCTGTAAGTATTCAAACCAGGGTAGGTTGATACATTTTTTTCTGTTCTATAGTGGCTTTCCCTAGCATTAATCCTTTTTTGGATATGTCTATGAACCTAGTCAGGAGCTGCGGTGGCTCAAGTGGTTAAGACGCTGAACTGCAGGCTGTGGAAGGTCAGTAGTTCAGCAGTTCAAGACCCAGGTGCCGCAAGATGGAGTGAGCTCCCATCTCTAGTTCCAGCTCCTGCCAACCTAGCAGTTCGAAAGCGAGAAATTGCAAGTAGATAAATAGGTACCACTTTGGTGGGAAGGTAATAGCATTCCGTGCACCTTGGTGTTTAGTCATGCCGGCCACATGACCACAGAAATGTCTTCGGACAGCGCTGGCTCTTCGGCTTTGAAACGGAGATGAGCACCGCAACCCTAGAGTCGGATTCGACTGGCTTTCGAGCAAGGGAACCTTTACCTTTACCTTTATGAACCTAGTCAAATTGGCTGATCTCCAATTCGAGAATGATTCAGGGCTAAAGTCTGGATTAAACCAGCTTTGCCCTAAGAATGTGACTACTGGGGAGTCATGGGGTTTCTAAATTTGTCCCAAGTTTTAAAAACTGAATTCAGGAAAGGATGGGTATTTTGATTGAATTGTCTGGAGTTGGGGGCTCTCCAAAGTGCTTCCTGGAATGAGCCCATGCAGAGGTACGTGTCTTCTACGGTCTTCCAATCAGCTCCATAGGCTTGATTATTAATGTTTAATTAAATTCGAAAGAATAGTAGCTGAATAGTATATGAAAAGATCTGGGACTGCTAGTCCCCCGTGACTGGCTGAGGAGGTTATTTTGTATGTGGGATGGCTACTGAAATTCTAATCTTGTTGGTAGTGCACTTGTCAGCTGTGGAGCATTTTGTGTTTTTCAGGACAGGAAACCACGCCCTATTTATTTTTAAACTCTCTTCTTTCCTGTTGAAATTGTGTTTATGTTAATAAATTCCAATGGCTTCCCTGTGTAATCCGACATGGTAATTGGAAGTGTTGTCCTCAGGAAACAGGAAACCTCCTCAGGAAACAGTCCCTAGACAAAAGAACCTCCTCAGGAAAGCTCCTCCATTAGCATGTTCATAGCCTGGGGAACTGCTACAAGATAATGACTCAGCCCTACCCCACCTTCCTGAGTAGATACAAATTACCTGCCTACCATTTTTCTGCTCACCTTGACACAGAGAGTGCTCCCTCTTTCTGTGTTATACCTCTGAGGATGCCAGTCACAGCTACTGGCGAAACATCAGGTCCTACAATGCCAAGACCACGGCCAGACAGCCCGGAAAATCTACAGCAACTAATGAACTCCGGCCATGAAAGCCTTCAACAACATAGTAGAAAAACAGTCCATGAATTACAGAAGGTTGATTAGGGCTGCAAACACAGAGGAAGAACTGAGTCGGGGTGGGCAATATATGGTGTCGGCTTGTGCACTGGGGAAGGTCAACTTCACAGCCAAGCCAGGCTTGTAAACGATAGGAGAAAAAGCTGAGGGGAATTCCTGAGGGTGCACGAATACTGCACGATGCTGTGAGGAAATAGGAAAAAAACCCAGCTTCCCAAAAGCATCAGACTCGGAGCCAAACATCTGTGGGGGAAAGGACCTAACTCAGCAGCCTCTATTTCCAAAAGCCAAAAGGCACAGTGTTGATACTGAAAGGAAAGTTATCTCAAAATATCCCTTCCTCTCTCTACATTCTCTTTTGTATGGGTTTTCAGAGGGTCACATAACATGTATAATACACTTTACTAGACTTTGGGATATACAGCGGTAAGGGAAGGGGAAACAAATGTAGTAAGTCTTCTGCATATAACTCTTCTCCACATTATAACTTCACACTACAAACACTTAGGCTGCGAAAGTTCATAATGGCTTTTTGGTAGCCAGTTTGGTGTAGCGGAGGAGCTGCGGTGGCTCAAGTGGTTAAGACGCTGAACTGCAGACTGTGGAAGGTCAGTAGTTCAGCAGTTCAAGACCCGAGTGGCCGCATGACGGAGTGAGCTCCCGTCTCTAGTTCCAGCTCCTGCCAACCTAGCAGTTGGAAAGCAAGAAATTGCAAGTCGATAAATAGGTATCACTTTGGTGAGAAGGTCATAGCGTTCCATGCGCCTTGGTGTTTAGTCATGCCAGCCACATGACCACGGAAACGTCTTCGGATAGTGCTGGCTCTTCAGCTTTGAAACGGAGATGAGCACCGCAACCCTAGAGTCGGATTCGACTGGCTTTCAAGCAAGGGAACCTTTACCTTGGTGTAGTGGTTAAGTGTGTAGACTCTAATCTGGGAGAACCGGGTTTGATTCCCCACGCCTCCACATGCAACTCCTTGGTGTGACCTTGGGTCAGTCACAAGTTCTGACACAGCTGTTCTTGAAAAAGAACAGTTTCTGTCAGAGCTCTCTCAGCCCCACCTACCTCACAGGGTGTCTGTTGTGGGGAGGAGAAGGGAACGGAGTTGGTAAGTCGCTCTAAGACTCCTTTGGGTAGTGAAGGGTGGGGTATAAATCCAATCTCTTCTTCTTCATATTTTATCATAAGGAAGTTCATATCTTTAAGTTTCTTTTCCTATTGAACACCAGTCTCCCCAGCTGCCTTTGGCTGTTTCCTAGCACCTGCGATGCCTCTGCCCCGTCACCCCCTACCTCAAATCTCCCCACTGAACACCCCATTTCAAGCTCCCTTGGCCCTCTCTTCAGAACCCCTCCCAAACTTGCCCCATCCACTCTCCCCGCAAAATCTCACACCCTCAGCCCCCACATCTTCCCCCTTTCTGTATCCGCTCCATTCTTCTCCCACCCATATTTCACCACCAGCCCCCCACCCCTCCTGTAGCTATTCCCCACTTCTCCCTCCACCCTGAATCTCTCCCACAGCCCCCCCCACACTTCTCTCCTTCCTTCCATTGCCTCTCCTTCCTATATGTGCCTCTGGAACCTGTTGTCAGACTCCTGAGGCAATTAGTTCCCAACATCAGTCATTCACAGGAATAGAAATTTATTGAGACATTGATAGTATTCAGGTACCTTAACTGTTTCATGTTAGAACTGAGGGGAAAGCGCGTAAAGCCAACAGATATACAGGATTCAAGGCAGGCCCAGATGGCTCATGGCCAATCAGACTACGGGTAGAAGCCTGCCGAAATTACGGGCCACTTTTCCCAAGAGAAAGAAGGTTATACGGCCAGGCTTACAGAGATAACCCCACACCAGCAGACTCAGCAGAAACAAAAGTAGACATTTTGTAGTTACCCCCCCACATGCACACTTATGGCAGCTAGGACTGTTTAGAGGCCTGGCTGACACCTGTAGCCAATTGAGTCCCATCCAGCCTCCAAAGGTGCTGGGTTCGGGTCTTGATCTCAAATCCGCTGCAGGGACCTTGTGGTTCTGCACAAAGGGGCTGATGAGTGGGGTGTGGTGAACCATTGGGAAAGGGGGCTTGAGGGAGGGCTTTCTCCCTCACCTAGTGCTGCATCCCCTCCCCTTTCTCTCTTGCATGGCAGCACCCTTTCCCCCCCTTATGTTTCTTTCCACCCCTCAGTCATTCAAACACCAGCCTGGGAGATTCAGAAGCCGCTTAGGGAGGGGGCAGGAAATGGTTCTCCATATTTGAAGGAGATTGGATTTATACCCGGCCCTTCACTACCTGAAGGAGTCTCAGAGCAGCTTACAAACTCCTTTTCCCCTCCCCTCCCCACAACAGACATCCTGTGAGGTAGGTGGGGCCGAGAGAACTTCTGACAGAAACGGCTCTTTTTCAAGGACAGCTGTGCCAAAGCTTGTGACTGACCCAAGGTCACATCAGCAGGTGCAAGTGGAGGAGCGGGGAATCAAACTCGGTTCTCCCAGATTAGAGTCCGCGCACTTAACCACGACACCAAATTGGCTCATGTTACCTGCTCCTTTGCTGCGGGATATCGTTATTTATTTGAAGTTGGGTAACTTTTGTCTGTCCTTTCTTCAGATGCTGTGTTTGCGTTTTCTCTCCTGGGCCCCTGTAACTGGTGAAATGCTCTCTAAGGGTTCAAGATACAGAGAGCCTCTCTAGGACCGTGGCTCTCTAGGACTGTTATGTTCTTTTGTTCTTATGTGACTGTGCTTGACCTCAGTCCTGCTGAGCTGGCATTTGCCACAATTCAACTGTTGGTAGGTTGGTGCAGGGTCGTGCTGCTGGTCACAGTGGGTGCGTTCAGACGCGCCGTTTGAGCCGTTTTCGGCACGGCTCAGAAACAGCTTTTACCTGCGCGTTCACACGCCCAACATCTGCCCACCGTCCCCAGCCGTCACTTTCTGGAGCAAACCCCCTTTGAAACGGAGTATTTTGACACCACTTACCCAAGTGGTGTTTTCCATGATTCTCCGTTTCAAGCCGCACTTTTCCCTGTCTGATCGCTCCATCCAGCCACTTCCGGGTGCTTCAACCCCCCCTCCCCTCTGGGAAGCTGCCTCCAGCTTCCGCTTTCAGTCCGCCATTTTTTTTTTCCTTAGCGATGTGCGCTTAAGCGGAGCTCCGCACTTGTTAAAAAAAGAAAAGCTTCACTGGTGCCTAGTTTAGGCATTTAGAGGAGTCCGGGATCTCGGGGAGGCCATTTTAAAAGGAGTCTTCATTTAAACTTTAAAGGGACCTGTTGAGATCGCTCTTCTGCGCACCCGCCAAACTTCGTGTTTGGGAGAAGGCTGCCTGTGCGCATGCTCAAAGGAGAGGGGAAACCCCCCCCACCTGCAGGAGGACGGCGGGGAGCTCGGAAGGAGGAGGTGAGTGTGATCGCAATTCTCCAGTTTAAAAAAAAAACTCATCGTGCCGGAGCAGTTTAAACCGCTCCAGCACGCTGTCTAAACGCACCCAGTATTAGGTTGACTGGGTTCTGCCTCTGGGCACTAGTACATTCAATGCACTGATCCTGCTGTCCTTGCAGAAATGCCAAACCCCGGCTTGTGATCCAGAGATTCTCAGATTTGACATTCGTCCTGACCAGCACTGCCAGTGGTTCTGCTGCTGGCCTTGAAAACACGCCCCCACCTCACACTTCACTTTCCACTGCCGAGATTCTCTGGGAGAATCTGACTGTTGGGCTTTGCCTGCTTTCCTAATTCTTTCCCAACTTTGGAAATAATGGAGGATGGGGGCACCTTATTTGGCTGAAGACAGAGGGACAGGAAAATATAGGTTGGCTGTGGAGCGGGAAGGAGAGAATCATGAAAAGAGGAGGTACTATGGGGTCTGTCAGGAAAGGGAAATATGAAACGGAGGGGGAAAGGAGTTGCATCTCATATGTCCTTGCTGGTTCCCACTTGGAAATAGATAAATACAGAAGTCCTGAGATTTCCGGACCTCTCAAACGCATCTTTTCGAAAAAGGCCCCCACACAAAAATATTTAATTATAATTATCTTTGCAAGGGCTGTTAGCCTGAAAATGTGACAGGCTAAATGGCATCCAAAGATCTTCCAAGCCTACGGTGGATTTGAACCCACAGCCACCAAGTCATAATTCAGTACTCCGGCTCTTGAACCTAACTGATCCACATCATTAATGGGCGCAAGCTGTGTTCAGTCGTGTCCCCAGGTGTGAGTCTCAAGCCTCTACAAGAAGATTTCTTATTTAGAACTTTATACACAATTAAAAAAAGACATGCCACACTAACTTTGGACACGTTTAATGAAGCCCAGCTCATTCAAAAACACCCCACAAAGCACATTAAAGAAAAGACAAAAGTCTAATGTACCTTGTAAAGATTTATTTATTTATTTATTTAGGAGGTTTGAAATGAGCAAAACCTTCACTCTGAGTTTTAAAAGCCCCACCCCTCAGCAGAGAAGAGGCGGGAGAAGGAAGTCAGTCAATGGCTTTCCAGGCTCACCTCAGTTACCTGTTAGGAAATGCTAATAGGTCTGCCTAGAGACAATAGGAGGGTCCAGTCCCTTCCCCTCCAAATAGGGAATAGAGATTTGGAGGTATAAAATACTAGAGAGACTTCAGGAAGGAAAAACTGGAGTCTTCAGGAGAATCATCTCTGACCCAGCCTGACCTGGTCAGTGGTGGAGAAAAGAGAGATGATAAAACTTAGGGGAGAAAGGACTCTTGGGTGCAGAGGCCATCAGAGCAGACCGAACTGTTAACTGAGGTCTGGCAGAGGCAGCCATTGACCATATACTGGCCTGGAAGACCTGAAGGAAACTTCAAGGTAATGGTAACTCTATAGAGATCTGTAATTTCCTAAGCTAAGGAGCCTGTCATATATTTTAACATCTAATAGGGCAGGTATAGAGGGAACGACAGAGGAATTGTGGGCAACTGTGGTAGAATATGACCTGCAGGCTGGAGGAGGCCCGTTCTGCCACCTGATACAAATAATAATCACTTTAATGAGATATGGCTCTTCCTTAGCTGAATTTCGTTTTCTCTGATTCATAAAGAAATACTTAATCTAGGGTTGCCAACTACCTGTAGGGGAAGTGTCCCCTTCCTTTAACAGAGGCCTTATGGTATGTTATTCAGATCTTCAGGTGAACATTTCCATACACGTAGCCTCTGAAGAAAAGGCAGAATCCCGCCCCCCCTTTCAGGCCTGTTAGCAATCCTAATGCAGAATACCTCTCTAAATTAGTGAGGTGAAATTTTTCTCAGCCTGCTGAATAAAGACACAATTTCCAAGGGGGAATTCAAAGGGACCTCTGCGGAGTCAGAGATTGGGATTAAGCTTCGACCCAGAGCTGACTCCAGGTCATTTCTGACTCATGGAGTTGGCTGTGTGTGTGTGCTGGAACAGGAAGAGGGAATCTTTCTTCTTCTTCCTGATTCTCTTTGGGACAATCTGGGGGTGGGGGTGGGGGTGGGGGGAGAACTGGGATTGGGAAATTTGTGTTCCACAAGGTTCCCCTGCCAACTGCACAGATAGTAGCCCATTTCCACAATACTGGATGATATTGGGGGGGTCTGACCCCTTAGAACTTACTGTGTTGCTGGGATGGGGGACACAAGGTTTTCCCTTCAACCCAAAGGAATCCTATTGCCAGAAATTTGGGGGCTTCAAGGTGATGACACGCAAAAAAGCTCACATCAGACTGGACTGGGGAGATATTAAGGTTGTATAATGACTCTCTAGAACTGCTTCTAATCTAAATATGTTCGTGAATTAAAGATGTCTATTTCCTCACAGGATTTGGGAAAGGAAATGTTTTTGCCAGTGTTGTAGATGTCAGAAAGAGTTAGATTGGTGGATACCCTGAAGCAGTGAGTTTCACAGAGGCGGGCAACCGCTAAAAAGGCCCTCCTTTGTGTAGCTACCTTCTGAGCCTTTCTGAACCTCCAACACCTGGGCATCTGAAGAAGACCCTCATCAGAACCACCTTATAGGAATCTTTCACTCTTGTGTGGATTTCTGAAGAACATGAAAACTGGATCTGTTCCTCAAGACTAACATGGCTACCCATCTTGATCTATCTCTATTCTGAGTGAAACTCTACACTCTGAGCATGTGGATTCTCTAATGCCACTGAAGACTGCTATTGTTACTCAATCTCTTTACATACTGAGCACTCAAAATGTTTCTTCCGTGCAGGTTTGTAGGTCCCATTAAGGATGAAAACTCAAACTGAATAGCTTTCCATAAACTGAGCATTCAAAGGGTTTCTCCCTGTGTGGCTTCTCTGGTGCAGCTGAAGATTGCCACTGTGACTGAATCTCTTTCCACACTCTGAACATTCAAAAGGTTTCTCCCCTGTGTGGGTTCTTTGGTGCACTTGAAGATTCAATCTCTGACTGAATCCCTTTCCACACTCTGAGCATTCAAAAGGTTTCTCCCCTGTGTGGGTTCTTTGGTGTTTCTGAAGATTGCTACTGAAATTGAATCTCTTTCCACACACTGAACATTCAAAGGGTTTCTCCCCTGTGTGGGTTCTCTGATGCTTCTGAAGATTCCCCCTGTCACCAAATCTCTTGCCACACTCTGAGCATTCAAAAGGTTTCTCCCCTGTGTGGGTTCTTTGGTGGTTCTGAAGATTGCTACTGAAACTGAATCTCTTTCCACACACTGAACATTCAAAGGGTTTCTCCCCTGTGTGGGTTCTCTGATGCTTCTGAAGATTCCCCCTGACACCAAATCTCTTGCCACACTCTGAGCATTCAAACGGTTTCTCCCCTGTGTGGGTTCTCTGGTGCAGTTGAAGATGGCCACTCTGAGTGAATCTCTTTCCACACTCTGAACATTCATAAGGTTTCTCCCCTGTGTGGGTTCTCTGGTGCTGTTGAAGATTGCCACTGTGACTGAATTTCTTTCCACACTCTGAACATTCAAAACATTTCTCCCCTGTGTGGATTCTTTGGTGGTCCTGAACATTGCTACTGAAATTGAATCTCTTTCCAAACACTGAGGATTCAAAAGGTTTCTCCCCTGTGTGAGTTCTCCGGTGCCGCTGAAGATTGCCATGCTGACTGAATCTCTTTCCACACTCAGAGCATTCAAAAGCTTTCTCCCCTGTGTGAGTTCTCTGATGCTTCTGAAGAGTCCTCCTGTCACCAAATCTCTTCCCACACTCTGAGCATTCAAAAGGTTTCTCCCCTGTGTGGGTTCTATGGTGCACTTGAAGATTGACACTCTGACTGAATCTCTTTCCACACTCTGAACATTCATAAGGTTTCTCCCCTGTGTGGGTTCTCTGGTGCAGTTGAAGATGGCCACTCTGACTGAATCTCTTTCCACACTCTGAACATTCAAAAGGTTTCTCCCCTGTGTGGGTTCTTTGGTGGTCCTGAAGATTGCTACTGAAATTAAATCTCTTTCCACACACTGAACATTCAAATGGTTTCTCCCCTGTGTGGGTTCTTTGGTGCACTTGAAGATTGACACTCTGACTGAATCTCTTCCCACACTCTGAGCATTCAAAAGGTTTCTCCCTTGTATGGGTTCTCTGGTGCTGTTGAAGACTGCCACTGTGACTGAATTTCTTTCCACACTCTGAACATTCAAAACATTTCTCCCCTGTGTGGGTTCTTTGGTGGTCCTGAAGATTGCTACTGAAATTGAATCTCTTTCCACACACTGAGCATTCAAAAGGTTTCTCCCCTGTGTGAGTTCTCCGGTGCCGCTGAAGATTGCCACAGTGACTGAATCTCTTTCCACACTCAGAGCATTCAAAAGCTTTCTCCCCTGTGTGGGTTCTCTGATGCTTCTGAAGATTCCCCCTCTCACAGAATCTGTTTCCGCACTCAGAGCATTCATAACATTTCTCCCCTGTGTGGGTTTCTTGGTGCTGCTGAAGAGTGCCACTTCGAGTGAATTTCTTTCCATACACTGAGCATTCAGAAGCTTTCTCTTCTCTGTGTAATCTTTGGTGCACAAAGAGCAGTGATCTATTTCTGAAGTCCTTTCCATGCTGAATGGATTTACTTGCCTTCATTATCCTGTGCTTTGTAAGATGTACACAACGCCTTCTTCCATCTCGCTTCACAACCATATCACCGCCTTTCTTTCTCCTAGATCTGCCTCGATTCCTAATGTTTTCTTTCAGGTCTTCATTTTTAACTCTCTCTGGCATTTGCTGATGAAGTTCTTCACCCTCCTCATTCCTCTGATCATCCTCTGCTGAAATAAATTGAGGGATCCTGTTAGAACCTGGGAGGGCCAGTAAGGTCCAAAGGCATCTATATGACTGCAGTAGGAAAGGATTGACGGCCCTTTGGCCTCATCGACCTTGGCTCATCTTAATCATCCCTCCGCCTTTCCCCAGAATATTTAGTATTTAAGGATACCTCAGCCTCTAAAGAGACACAGCGGAGATCTTACCGAGAAGGAGTTTGTGAGCCTCCAGGTTTCAGGCCCCCAGAAGGCCTCCCTCCCTCCTTACCCCACGGGCTGTATGATTGTACTAAACTAAATGTTGCTCAGATGTGAATCAGAAATCTTGATTGGCCATTCCTTGCTTGTTCCCTTGACGTAACCATGATGGATACTCACTCTCAGCCAGCTCATCTGGGAAGGAAATACGCTCTTGGGATCCTCTTGAGGAACTCTCCAGCCTTTCTGTGGATGCGAGGCCGTTGTCTGCCTCCACCATAGTCTCTCTTATACTGCTGGCTTCTTTCAGAGAGAGAGAGAGAGAGAGAGAGAGAGAGAGAGAGAGAGAGAGAGAGAGAGAGAGAGAGAGAGAGAGAATTCTTATATAGAATCATAAGAGTTGGAAGGCACCTCCAGGGTCATCTAGTCCAACCCCTTGCACAATGCAGGAAATTCACAAATACCCGCTCCCACAAACCCTCAGCGACCCTTGTTCCATGCCCAGAGCATGGCCAAAAAAACTCCTGGATCTCTGGCCAAACTGGCCTGGAGAAAAATTGCTTCCGGACACCAAAGTGGCAATCAGCATTTCCTTGGGTGTGTGATCAAGGGCCACAAGAACTAAGCACTGAGCCAACCCTTCCTGCCCTCCCTTCTCTTGATCTGCCTAAGTCACAGAATCAGCATTGGTGTCAGTTGGCCATCTAGCCTCTGTCTGAAAACCTCCAAAGAAGGATAGGTTATTTGTTTATATTCATCCCTGATTACCAGGCCCTCTTTCCATTTCCTAAACAAGTCTTTTTTTATTTGTCAAATCTTTAGGAAGCTGTTGATGGAGCCTCCTTGGCTTCTTTAGGCTCCTCCCATTTTTCCTTCTCATAGGAATTGTTTGTGATTGTGCCGTCAATATTTCACCTTTAAGAAACTCCCACCCCTCTTGAACTCCATTCTCCTTAAGTATTCCTGACCATGGGATCCTATCCAGCATAACTTTAAGTTTGTCAGAATTTGCTTTCCTGAAGTCCAGCCTATATGTCTTACTACATGCAGCTTTTCCCTTCCCCAAGACTGTAAATTCCAAAATTACATGGTCACTGCTACCCAGGGTATATTAGGGATCCAGTTTTATATGGAATTGTGATGGCCAATGGCCACATACAATAAACTTATTCTGATACTACCCAGGGTGCCCACTACTGGGGAAGGAAAGAAAATTCAAGAAATTCTACAGTAAAAATTCTTCTGGAATGATGGAACCATGGTCAAGATCAAAGCCCAAAGCCCAACCAGTATGTCATGGGCTGGGGTGCTAGTCAAAGGGAGTCCAGAATAGGCCAAGGTCAGGAGCCAAGAAGACAGTGCAAAGTCCAAAGCCAAGCTGGGGTCAGGACCCAGAAACACAAAGCAAAGTCCAAAATCACTAACCAGAAGCATAGGCCAAGGCCAAGGCCAAGCCGGGGTCAGGAGCCAGGAACACAGAGCCAAGTCCAAAGCCAGGGGGTCCAAAGGTCTAGGTGCAAGAGCCAAGCCCGGGTGGATGCAAGCAGCATGAAGCTGACTTGTTACTTCCACAAAGAGTACTGACCAGCGTCTGGAGAGTTGGCTGACCCAGCTGAGCTCTGAGAAGGAGCAAGGAGTTAGAGCTGCTAGAGGGGTGAGTGTTTTTTTTATTTACTTTCAGCTGAGGTGCTTTAGCTGAGAAGGTGCTGTGTGGGGGACTGTATTTGGGAGCGTGTGGGTGAGTTGTTGCAGACTCCTGGCTGCTCGAGTTAAAGTGTGCAAGGGTCATTGTTTGCTTGTAAATTGTGTGCCTGGGTGGATTTGAAAGGGTCATTGTTTGCCTGTAATTGTGTGCCTGGGTGAATTTGAATAGCTGCTGGCCACACCCTCTCCTGGGGACGTTTCTATTTAAGGCAGGAAGGTTGCCAGAAGCAGATCTGACCCAGCTGAGCTCTGAGAAGGAACAAGGAGTTAGAGCTGCTAGAGGGGGAGGTTTTTTTCTTTTTACTTTCAGCTGAGGTGATTTAGCTGAGAAGGTGCTGTATGGGGGACTGTATTTGGGAGTGTGTGGGTGAGTTGTGAGTTGTTGCAGACTCCTGGCTGCTCGAGTTAGGGTGTGCAAGGGTCATTGTTTGCCTGTAATTGCGTGCCTGGGTGGATTTGAACAGCTGCTGGCCACACCCTCTCCTGAAGGATGCTTCTATTTAAGGCAGGAAGCTTGCAAGAGGCACGAGCCAAAGGGTGAGGCTCTTTGCCTGTGGCTCTTTGCCTATGGGCTCCGTAAGACGCCCAGGAAGAGCCAGAAAGCCAGGGACCTAGGCTCCTTGGGTCCCCAGTAAGGTAAGCAGACTTCTACAACAGGAACCACATAAATACAAAGGGTTTTAAAAGGGGGATTATATAAAAGTTTTATTTTAAAAGCTCTTATGAAGCCAGAATGCCAGCAGGGGGTTGGGGGCTATCCAGTGTTTTGCATGGAGTGTTACATGTATGACTATCTGCCCACTGGTCAGAAGTCTTGGGTGTGTGCTCGGTGCAAGGAGCTCCTGGTTCTCAAGGAGCGAGTTTGCTCCCTTGAGGCCAAGGTGGCTGACCTGAAGAAGCAGAGACAGTCAGTTAGGTGCACGGAGAAGACTCTCGGGGACTTGTTAGACCTGTCCCACTCAGGATCTGGCAGCCCCGCTGCTGCCAGGGAGCATGAGTGTTAAGGGGAAATGGGGCACCATGCTAAGAATAAGGGGAATGTGCCCTCAGAAGGGACCTCTTCTTCAGCTGGCGAACAGGTATCCTTTCGTACCAAGGAACCATCCCTGGAAAGGGTGGGAGGGGGGCTCTTGGTAGTTGCATGTCGGCACCAACGATGTGGGGAAATGCAGTCGTGAAGTCCTGGAGGAGAAATTTAGGCTGCCCACACATTCATTGGGTCAATATGAGTTCCAGTCGGGAAAAAGAGATTGAGTTTTTAGACACTCTCAATGACTGTGCTATGGAACAGATGGTCACAGATCCTACCAGGGGAGAGGCAATCCTGGATTTGGTCCTAAGTAACGCCCAAGACCTGGTGAGAGATGTAAAAGTGATTGCACCGCTTGGGAACAGTGACCATAATGTCATTGAGTTTAACATTTGTACAAATAGGGAGTTGCCCAAAAAGACTGACGCAACTACTTTTAACTTCAAAATGGGTAACTTCTCCGGTATGAGGGGACATGTGAGGAAAAAATTGAAAGGAAAAGTAGAAAAAGTCAAAAGCATTGGGGAAGCTTGGAGACTATTTAAAAAGACAATCCTAGAAGCTCAGAAAAAAATATATACCGCAGGTTAGGAAAGGCACAAATAGGTATAGAAAAAAGCCTGCATGGTTAACAAATAAAGTAATGGAAGCTGTAAAAGGTAAGAAGGATTCCTTTAAGCGGTGGAAAGCTAGTCTCAGTGAGGTTGATAAAAGGGAACACAGGCTGTGGCAATTAAAATGCAAGTCTGTGATCAGGCAAGCAAAAAGGGAATATGAGGAGCATATCGCAAAAAACATAAAGGCCAACAATAAAACTTTCTTCAAATACATTAGAAGTAGGAAACCAGCCAGGGAGGCAGTGGGGCCCTTGGATGACCAAGGGGTAAAAGAACTACTGAAGGATGACAGGGAAATGGCTGAGAAGCTGAATGCATTTTTTGCCTCTGTCTTCACTGTGGAAGATGAGAAGTGCTTGCCCACTCCAGAATTTCGGGAGGGGGTTTGAAAGACCTGAATCAGACTGAGGTGACAAGAGAGGAAGTCCTCCGACTGATGGACAATTTAAAAACTAATAAATCACCAGGCCCGGATGGCATTCATCCGAGAGTTCTGAAAGAACTCAAATGTGAACTTGTGGATCTCCTGACAAAAATATGTAATCTTTTTTAAAAATCTGCCTCCATTCCTGAGGACTGGAAGGTAGCTAATGTCACTCCCATCTTTAAAAAGGGCTCCAGGGGAGATCCGGGAAATTACAGGCCAGTCAGTCTGACGTCGATACTGGACAAGTTGGTGGAAACTGTTATTAAGGAAAGAATTAGTAGGCACATTGATGAACAAAAACTATTGAGGCAGACTCAGCATGGGTTCTGTAAGGGAAGATCTTGTCTCACTAACCTGTTAGTGTTTTTTGAGGGAGTGAACAAATATGTGGACAAGGGGAACCCAATAGATGTTATTTACCTTGACTTCTGGAAAGCTTTTGATACAGTTCCTCATCAAAGGCTCCTAAGTAAGCTCAATAGTCATGGGATAAAAGGACAAGTCCTCTTGTGGATCAAAAACTGGCTTATAAATAGGAAACAGAGAGTGAGTATAAATGGGAAACTTTCTCAGTGGAGGATGGTAAGCAGTGGGGTACCATAGGGATCTGTACTCGGTCCAATGCTTTTTAACTTGTTTATTAATGATTTGGAATTGGGAGTAAGCAGTGAAGTGGCTAAATTTGCAGATGACACGAAGTTGTTCAGGGTGGTGAAAACCAGGGAGGATTGTGAGGCACTCCAAAGGAATCTGTCGAGGATGGGTGAGGGGGCAGCAATGTGGCAAATGGGGTTCAATGTGGCCAAGTGCAAAGTGATGCACATTGGAGCCAAAAATCCTAACTATAAATACACGTTGATGGAGTCTGAACTGGCAGAGACTGACCAAGAGAGAGATCTTGGAGTCGTAGTAGATAACTCAATGAAAATGTCTAGATAGTGTGTAACTGCAATAAAGAAGGCCAACGCTATGCTGGGGATTATTAGGAAGGGAATTGAAAACAAATCAGCCAGTATCATCATGCCCCTGTATAAATCATTGGTGCAACCTCATTTGGAATACTGTGTACAGTTCTGGTCGCCACACCTCAAAAAGGATATCATAGCATTGGAAAAAGTGCAGAGAAGGGCAACTAGAATGATAAAAGGGTTGGAACACTTTCCCTATGAAGAAAGTTAAGAAAAGTTTTTCCGGTAGGACTTTGTTAACGTGGGACCGGAAACAGGAAGTCAAAAGAGAGCCTACTCTAGCCTCAGAAACCATAGAGAAATTGAGGAGGAGGACTGAGGTTAAGAGGGATAGAAGAAAAAATGGATGAAAACATTCTTATGGTGGTGATGTCAGCTCTGACCGAGTATTTGGGAGAAGATCAAGGAGAATTGGATTCTGACTTTGATCTAATTTATAGAGTGAATTCAGCTTATGCTCAAAGGAAAAATTTGCCAAGAGATGTTATTGTTCAATTTGTAACAAGGAAAATGAAAGAGGATATATTCAAGAAGCAGTTTACTCAACCATTGGAGATTGATGGCAAAAAGATAATAATCATGAGAGAACTCCCAAGAATTGTCTTGCAGGACAGAAAAAAGTACAAGAAGTTGGTGGATAAACTGAAGCAGTTAAACATCAGATTCAGATGGGAGATACCACAAGGACTGTCATTCACCTACAATTTGAAAAGACAGGTGATTAAAACACCTGGAGATATGTATAGGTTTAAGGCTGAATACTCTGAAGATTTTGGAGATATTTAAAAACAAGTCATGATGGATTACAAATTACTATCGTGGAATGTAAATGGACTTAATTCACCTTCCAAAAGGAGGGTGGTGAACTATTGGTTACAAAAGCAGAAATCCAACATCATTTATTTACAAGAAACTCACATAAAAAAGCGGGACAATAAGTATCTGATCAATAAAAAATTGGGAGAAGAATTTCATTCATTGGCAGAGAAAAAAAAAACAAGGGAGTTGTGATCTATGTAAATAAAAACTTGGAACCAAAACAAATTTTTAGTGACAAAGATGGGAGATATATTGCTGTAGAAATTACAATGCTTCAAAAAAAGACATTGGTAGTTAATTTATATGCGCCTAATGGAGCTAAAGAATTTTTTTTAAGGATTTGACTAAGGAATTGGACCAAGTGAACTACGACCAGATAATACTAGCAGGAGACTTTAACGACACAGTTAATAATAAATTGGACAGGAAATCAAAAAAGGGTGATGAGAAGATTGGAAAGCTTCCCAAACTTTTTTTTAATTTGATGGAACAAGAGAAACTTGAAGATGTTTGGAGAAAGTGGAATCCTAAAATCAAAGACTTTACCTTTTATTCTAATCGGCATAAATCCTTCTCCAGAATAGATATGATTTGGATGACGAGTGAGATAGCATTAAAAACTCAAAAGATTGAGATTTTGCCAAAGACTAATTCGGATCATAATCCGGTAATATGGACATTAAAAGAAAAAATGAAGCAGTTCCATTGGAGAATCAATGAAGATTTATTGGATAAGACAAAGTTAGTTGAGACCTTACGTAAGGAAACTCAACTTTTTTTTCAAATGAATTTAAATCAAAACGTTAAAATACAGACAGTTTGGGATGCCTATTAGTCTGTGATGAGAGGGAGTATTGATATCAATGAATGTGGCTGAGAAGAAGCGGAATATTAAGCAACAAAAGGAGTTGCAGGAAAAAATTCAGCAAAAAGAAAATGAATTGAAGAGAAGAACAGGAAAAAAGAAACTTATCAAAGAAATTCAAATTTTACAAGACCAATTGAATGTGATACTTAATAGAGAACTCACAGTTGCGGGGCCCCCAGGAAAGCCAGGGAAGGGGCTGGGGGTCTAGCCGCCACCCCCTCCCTCCCAGTGCCGGCTGTCCTGGGGGCTCCATGGCTGCGGGACCCCAGGAAAGCCGGGAAGGGGGCGGGGGGTCTAGCCGCCGTCCCCTCCCTCCCAGAGCCGGCTGTCCTGGGGGCTCCGCGGCTGTGGGACCCCCAGGAAAGCCGGGAAGGGGGGGTCTAGCCGCCACCCCTCCCTCCCAGAGCCAGCTGTCCTGGGGGCTCTGAGGCTGCAGGGCCCCCAGGAAAGCCGGGAAGGGGGCGGGGGTCTAGTGGCGGCGGCGGGCACCTGGTTAGGGCGGCGGGGGGGCGCTTTTCAGGGGAGAGTGGGGCGCCATTTGGTGCCCCTGGAGGCCGGGGCGCCCTAGGCGAGCGCCTAGTTCGCCCACATGGGCGATCCGGCCCTGCCTAAGATTGATTTAAAAACTAAGGACATGCTGAATGGTCCAATCCAGAAAGAAGAAATATATAAGACAATAGAAGATGCCAAGTTGGGGAAAGGAAGGAAGGAAGGAAGGAAGGAAGAAAGAGAGAGAGAGAGAGAAAGAAAGAGAGAAAGAAAGAGAGAGAAAGAGAGAGAGAAAGAGAGAGAGAAAGAAAGAAAGAGAGAGAGAGAGAGAGAGAGAGAGAGAGAGAGAGAGAGAGAGAGAGAGAGAGAGAGAGAGAGAGAGAGAGAGAAAGAAAGAAAGAAAGAAAGAAAGAAAGAAAGAAAGAAAGAAAGAAAGAAAGAAAGAAAGAAAGAAAGAAAGAAAGAAAGAGAAAGAAGGAGGGAGGGAAAGGGACAGAAAGAAAGGGAAGGAAACAAAGAAAGGGAAAGAAGGAAATGGAAAGAAAGAAAGGAAGGAAAGGGAAAGAAAGGGGGAAAATGGAAAGAAATTGAAAGAAAGAATGGAAAGAAAGGATAGCGCACCTCAGCAGGAACCCTGGTCACAGTGTGTGTGAACAAGATCTTGGGGTACGGGTGGACCGTAAGTTAAATATGAGCAGCCAGTGTGATGCAGCGACAAAAAGGGCAAATGCGATCTCGGGGTGTATCAACAGAGGCATAACATCCAAATCGCAAGATGTCCTAGTCCCACTGAACACTGCATTGGTCAGGCCGCACCTGAAGCATCGTGTGCCATTCTGGAGGCCTCACTTCGAAAAGGATGTGGACAGAATGGAGCGCGTGCAGACGAGAGCAATGAGGACGATCGGGGGCCTGGAGACCCAGAGGCCCTGTGAGGAGAAACTGAGGGACTCGGGAATGTTCAGCCTGGAGAAGAGGAGGTTGAGGGGGGACAGGATGGCTCTCTTGAAGTCTTTGAAGGGCGGCCACTTAGAGGAGGGCAGGGAGCTGTTCCTATTGACAGCAGAGGAGAGGACTCCCAATAATGGGTTTACATGAAGGGCAGGAAGGTACCAGCTGAATATGAGGAAATGCTTTTTTACAGCAAGAGTTGTGCCACAGTGGAATCAGCTGCCTGGGGAGGTGGTGAGGTCCCCCTCACTGGCAGTCTTTCAGCAGCGGCTGGACAAAGACTTGTCAGGAATGCTCTAGGCTGATCCTGCGTTGAGCAAGGGGTTGGACTAGATGGCCTCTATGGCCCCTTCCAACTCTACCATTCTATGATCCTATCCCCAGGTAGCAGGACAGGCCTTAAAATGGTGTATGGCTATGCCTCATCACAGCAGCGGCGATGCTCACTTTCGGCACCCATGAAAGCTCCTTACCCAGGAAGGCGATGTTCCCATAGTTCTCCTGCATGACTTCCCTGTACAGAGCTCTTTGTCCCGGATCCAGCAGGGCCCATTCAGTCTCCGTGAAATGGATGGACACCTCCTCCAAGGAAAAGGGACCCTGGAAGAAAAAGCCGATCCCCTCCTCAGAGATCAGGCCAGGCAGAGACGGCCCACTGGGAGGGAGTCGTCTGGGAAGGTACCGGATGTAAGGCCTGGTGTGGGTAAAGGAAACGGCATTCAGAGGCCCTCTCGCCCAGGCACCTTGTAGAAACTGCAAAAGCCCCTCCTGAGAAAGGAGGGGGAAACCAGGCTGTCGTCCCCCCCCCCTTGCTCATCTCTCCTACCTGGACTGGAGGGGCAGCAGCCGTTCCCACACCTCTGGAAAGACGACGGCTCAACAGCATCTCTTTGCTGCCTGTTACTGAGACAAAGGAGGAAGGAAGGGTGTTTGCTTGTTTGTTCCCTGCTTCACACACACCCCTTTCCCAGGATTGTGAAACCTCGCCCTGTGTGCACTCAACACATCTTTAAACACCTTTAATTCTGGGAGAGGCAGAAGAGAAGCCCCAGGTACCTCTGAGCCTCAGGGATTATAAATGCTGCCAACGTATTTCAGGCTTCTGTGAGACCTGTGTCTGGCCCGGGGGGGGAAATGACGTCGCACGACCCGTCACCGTCACGTTCGGCCCAGCCATGACTTCAGCGCATTTGGAGACTCGAAGGTCATTTGCATGAGGTTTCAGAGTGCCTCTTGGCATGCTAACCTCACCACCAGGTTTTCAGCCAGACAAAACATCAACATGGCACCACATTTACCCCAAGCCCCTCCCCATCCCTCTTCCAGCATCCTGCTTCCCACAGCCGCCTGCCAAATGCCCCTTTCAGCACGGGCACAGAAACCAAATTTCCCCATTACTATTGGCCCCTTAGGACCTGGTTTCTCAGCGCCCTGCATCTCCAAAAGGTAGAGGTGCCGTTTATCCACCAGGCTGAAGAGGTCTGCCGAGGTTTGTCTACCTTTTCTCTTTTGAGTCACCTTGAGCTCTTCTTATGGAAGGAAGGTGAGACGTGATTATTTCAATTAAGGGGAGGAATTGCCCTCCATGAATTTGTCTAATCTCCTTTTAGAGGCATCACAGAGTGAGTGGACGCTGAGTGCCACAAATTAACTCTGTGTTGTGTGAAATGTGTGAATTTGTTTTTTCCACCCATCGAATTCACAGTGTGCCCCAATCATATCCAGGCATGACGAGTCCTTACCACAGGACAGGGCGTCTTGGGCACGCTCCACGGCCTGCGCCCCCTGCCCTTGCTCCAAGGAAGCACTTTCCACCTCAGGGAATGTAGCTGTCATCTTCACGGAGGGTCCCAACATCTGAAACAGCAGCCAGGGAGAGGGGTAAGAGACAGAATGGAAAAGAGACCAAGGAACAGATCCTGCCCCATTCCCAGACTCTGCAACCTTTTACCACCGGACCTGGTGAGTTATCTGGAGGGATCAGAAATTCTCTACTAGAAAATGCATTTAAGGAGACTGTTAAATCTCCCATTTGGATGATTAACACTTGGACAGATGTCTGGCAGGGAACCTTTAGGATAAGGCCAGATATCGTTGCTTGAATTGGACGTATCTGGAGGGAATCCCCTCACCTGTCCTGCCTGCCTCTTCTCCTCTGCCTGGCTCAGGAGGAAACCTTCGGCCAGGGCCACCGCCTGGGAACTGGTCTCCGGCCCACATCCTCGGACCCAGCCCTGCATTTCCTGGGGCAGGAGGGTCAGGAACTGCTCCAGGATCACCAGGTCCAGCATCTGCTTCTTGGTGTGCCTCTCCGGCATCCAGCCAGTGGCTGCAAAGTCCATGGAGCCGGCTGCAAACCTCTCGGGGCCCATCGGCCTCATGGTAGCAGAACTGCTGGAAGCATCGGCAAGGTACACCTGAGACTGCAGTGAGTTGATGACTGATATCTAGCACTGGGGTTTCCCAGAACTCAACGCCACTCCCAGCCTGGGCGGGATGAGGGCCTTTCCTTGCTGTCTTGCCAGTTCCGTGTCCCCCTGGGTTCTGCTCTTCCATCTCTTTCCCCTTCCCTTCGGTCACCCCTGACTGGCAAAAGGTACAGAAAATAATTCTAGAAATTACAAAGGTAAATTTGAAGTTAGTGCCTGAAAGTTATTTGCTGAATATGATTCCAGGAAATATTAGACAGAGGGCTGCTCTAACTAGGGTTGCCAGCCTCCAGGTGGGGCCTGGAGATCTCCAAGAATTACAGCTCATCTCCAGAGTTCGCCTGGAGAAAATGGCTGCTTTGGAGACCATAAGAAGAACCCTTTTGGATCAGACCAATGGTCCATCTAGTCCAGCATCCTGTCTCACACAGCGGCCAACCAGTTCCTCTGGAGGGCCAACAACAGGGCTTTTCCCAGATGTTGCCTACTGCCCATCAACTTCATCAGATACCCTCGAGTTCTAGTCTTTTGGGAGAGGGAGCAAAATTTCTTTGTCCAATGTCTCTCTACTGCAGGCATAATGATAAAAAACCTCTATCATGCCCCCCTCCCACACACCCAAGCCGTCTCTTTTCTCAACTGATAAGTCCCAGACGCTTCAGCCTTTCTTCCTAGGGAAGGTGCTCAAATGCACTAATCCTCTCGGTTGCCCTCCTCTGCATTTTTCCCAGCTCTGCAAAGTCATTTTTGAGATACAGTTGACTAGACCCATAGGTGGAATTCCAAATGTGGCCACACCATCAATCTATACAGGGGCGTTACAACATTGGCCATTTTATTCTCAATCCCTTCCCTCATCGTCCCTAAAATAGGGTTTGCCTTTTTCGCCGCTGCAGCACGCTGAAGTGATACTTTCCTTGAGCTCCCCATCGCGACCCCGAGATCTTTTCCCCTCTCTTTTTTCCACTTTAGCCTAGAGCTGAAGTTGGCATTTTTGGGTCCCAACGGGCATCACCTTACACTTACCACCCACACTGGAACTTCTTTGAGCCGCCTCCCTTGCCCAAACCCTCCCCTTCCCAGGCACCGACCCCCACCCCCAAAATCTGCCAGAATCTCCCAATCCAGACTTGGGGGGGGACCTTTAGCTTCCCAAAGAGCAAAAGAGACACGGCTGCATTCCTGGGGAACCCAATGGGCAAAGAAGCCAAAGCCTGCTGCGGTCAAGTGAGGAAGGTATGTTGGGGGGGGGGTGTCTCTCCTCTCCCTCCCCCGCCTCAAATCTCCTGCTCCTCCCCAGATTTCACCCATCAGCCGCCCACCCCCGGGCCAAAAGGGCAAAAATGTCCCCTTTATCGCGCCTCCTGCGAGTCTTTCTCCCCCAGGTCTTCTTTGGGGAATTTTTCGCCTTTGCTCCAAGCGGCTTTTCCGGATCATACAAGAAGGGGGGGGGTGAGCTGGGGAAATCTCTCCTCCTTTCTCTCCACTTGGGGGGGTGTCTTGCATGGCAGACCCTCGCCCCATATCTCCCCCCAATAAAAGCCCCTTTGAGCTCACCCGATCCTTCTCCAGCATTCAAGCACCAGCCCGGGAAATTCAAACGCGGCTCCTGCAAAGGCAGACGCCGGAAATGGTTCCTTCCCCCGCCACGTGCTTCTCTAGCACGGAGAACTTCCTCGCTTTAACCGCTGGACAGCATCGCGCGAGTTGAAAAACGACCCGGGAGAGAGAAAGGGAAAGGCCAGAAACGTCCCCTGCCACCCATCAAATCACATCGATGAAGATTCCCTAGATGCAATTATTCTGCTGCTGCCCACCACGCCCCAAAGCCAGGAAGGAAACTGGGTTTAATGCCCCCTGCTCCAAAGATACTTTTCGGCGCGTCTCCTACAGGTGGCTCAAGTGGTTAAGACGCTGAATTGCAGGCTGTGGAAGGTCAGTAAGTTCAGCAGTTCGAGACCCGAGAGCCGCATGACGGAGTGAGCTCCCGTCGCTAGTTCCAGCTCCTGCCAACCTAGCAGTTCCAAAGCAAGAAATTGCAAGTAGATAAATAGGTACCACTTCGGTGGGAAGGGAACAGCGTTCCACGCACCCTGGTGTTTAGTCATGCTGGCCACATGACCACGGAAACGTCTTCGGACAGCGCTGGCTCTTCGGCTTGGAAACGGAAATGAGCACCGCAACCCTAGAGTCAGATTTGACTGGCTTTTGAGCAAGGGAACCTTTTACTTGCAGGTGTAAATGTTTGAAACGAAACATAACAGAAAAGGAGCCATGTTGGATCAAACCAAGGGCTCATCCAGCCCAACACTTTGGCTGTGGTCACACACACTAAATAATCAATCCACTTTCAGTGCACTTTCCAACTGGATTTTACCGTGTGGACTGTAAATCCAGTTGGAAAGTGCACTGAATAGGGTTGCCAGCCTCCAGGTGGGAGAGAAGAAAACAACAACTGTGAGGTGCAGTGTCACAAAAGTCTCCACAGACTGAAAGTCTCTTGTTCCAAAAAACAGTTTACTTGTAATTCAAACGCCACCACACAACGGATTATGCATATTATCTCGTTTCGTGTGCACCTTTGTCAAACAGAATAGCGTTGAACTATCAGAATATCAAGATGAATCCATTTAACAATCTTACTTGTATACAATGAGTCTCACCAGGAGACACTAGAGGGAATTTCAGACAGATGATATAATCCGGAAGAGGAACAGTTCCCAAACGGTTTCTGGTCTGGCATTTCAGACAGAACCGTTTTAGAACTGGTTCCCTACCGGAATATATTTGTAATTTCACACAGAATCGCTTCTGTCCCGTTCAGGAAACGGGGCTGAAGCGTTTTACCTGTCAACCGCTTCCAAGTAGTCGTCAGTTTCTTCTCCCTGAACTGATACGCTTTTTTCCCGCCTTTTTTCGCCCGCGCAGGTGATCTCCGGCTTTTTTTTTTTTTAACGTTCGCTTTAGAGCACTATAACGCTATAGCGCTATAGCATCATAGCAACCCCATTGGAATGCCTGCAGTGTTGTTTTATAGCACTATGGTGCTATAGCGCTCTAAAGCGAACATTTTTTTTAAAAAAAAAGGCGCGGCGGGAAACGGCGGGAAAACAAAGCGGTGCAGTCTGAATTGCCAAACCGCTTCTGATTCGGCTCTTTTCCGGTCAGAGAAAGCCATGTGTGAAATGGCAGCCCTGTACCGGTTTACTTCAAGACGAATCAGAAACGGCTTCAATCCGGCAGAATCTCGGTAAAGTGAAATTCCCTTAGCTGTAAGATTGTTGGGTGGGAAGGTTTAGGCCCAGTTTGTTTGCTCTTAGCCCATCTCCCACAGCCTAACCCGACATCGATTTAGGATTTATGATGCCATAGGATCCACCCTCCAGAGCAGCCATTTTCTCCAAGGGAACTAATCTCTGTTGTCTAGAGTTCTGGGAGATTTCCACCCGGAGTCTGGCCACCCTAGGTCTATCAGCAACCACTGGGTGACTTCATACCACCTGAACTGCAGGACTCACCTAGGACTGATTGCTGGATCCTGTTCAACAGCAGCCACCCTATGAAAGCCAGTATGGAAGACTGGTTAGAGCAGGGGGTGTCAAACATGTGGCCTGGGAGCTGGATTAGGCCCCCGGAGGGCTTCCATCAGGCCCGCAGTGGAACAGGCTGTCTTCTGCTTCTTCTTCCAGTTCTGCTACTGCTGCGTCATCATACGTTTGCAGCTTACAGAGACACACCTGAACAGCATATTCAAGATTGCAACAGCGCAGGCATTTTGATGCAATAATTCAGAGCAAGAGGTGTCAGTTATCAGCTGGGCTTTTTTTGTAGAAAAAGCCCAGCAGGAACTTATTATCGTAATAGGTCACACCCAACAGCAGAAACTCATTAGCAATTTGGCCACACCCCTGATGGCACACCTCATTAGCATATTAGGCCACACCCCCATGTTACCAGTACTTTGGTCAATCCAGCCACACCCACCTTTTGCTTCTTATTCCGTTTACCTTGCTTGTTGTCAAAACCCAGGGCTTTTTTTGGAGCAGGAACTCCTTTGCATGTTAGGCCACACACCCCTCATGTAGCCAATCCGAATGAGTTTCTGCTGTTGGGTGTGGCCTGTTGTGCTAATGAGTTCCTGCTGGGTGTGGCCAACTCGGGAGCCAGCCGGAACACCATTCCTGTGCGTTCCTGCCCCAAAATAGCCCTGGTTATCAGACACTGTTAAATGAAGAAAATATTTCAAGAGTGCTAACGTTTTAAGCATGTTTTTAAGTAAAAAAAAAAATCCCTTTGTGTTTGTGTCCTTTATAAAGTTTATATCTCCGCTACCTGGCATTACATTTGTTGACCCGCCTGGCCCAGCCCAACAAGGTCTCATTTATGGCAGATCCGGCCTTCCTTACAAATGAGTTCAATACCCTTAGGTTAGAGCTTCAGAGGATAGTCTCACAGAGTCAGGTCTGAATCTCCATCTTGATGTGGAAGCTCACTGGGTGACCTGGAGCCAGTCACATACTTTCAGTGTGACCTACTTTGCAGGGTTGTTGTGAGGATAAGGAGGAGCAGAGGAGAGTGATGGATGTTCTTGTGGTCCCGACTGCGAAGAAAGCCACGGTATAAACAACGTAAATAAATAATAAAACATTGCTGAAGAGCAGATAAAAGGTAGGCTGGCGAATGGCTGAGGAGGGAACGAGGCAGGGAAAGGGGAGAGGATATGGGGGTTGCCAAGAGGAGGGAAAGAGGAAATCGTGTGGGGGCACAGGGAAAAGTGATGTGACCCCCCCCCCAACTCCTTGAGGCCTCCCTACCAAGCAGGTTGGCCTGGCCCAGTGGCCGGCATCACAGAACTGGGCCATAGTTTTCCTAGGCAGAAGATGCTGGAGGGGGAGAGGGGGAAAGCTAAAGACAGAGGGGAAATATAGGTTGGCTGTGGGGTGGGAAGGAGAGAAGCATGAAAAGAGGAGGCACTATGAGGTCTTTCGGGAAAGGGAAATATGAAATAGAGGGGGAGGGGGAAATGAGATGCATCTCAGAAGTCCTTGCTGTTCCCACTTGGAAACAGATAAATACAGAAGAAGAGGAGAGGAGAGAAGAGAAAGGCAACTAGAATGATAAAAGGGTTGGAACACCTTCCCTATGAAGAAAGGTTAAAACGCTTGGGGCTCTTTAGCTTGGAGAAACGGCGGCTGAGGGGTGACATGATCGAGGTTTATAAGATTATGAATGGGATTGAGCAGGTTGAGAAAGAAGTACTTTTCTCCCTTTCTCACAATACAAGAACTCGTGGGTACTCCATGAAATTGCTGAGCAGTCAGGGTAGAACAGATAAAAGGAAATACTTCTTCACCCAAAGAATGATTAACACATGGAATTCACTGCCAGAGGAGGTGGTGGCAGCTACAAGCATGGACAGTTTCAAGAAGGAATTAGATAAACATATGGAGCAGAAATCCATCAGTGGCTATTAGCCACAGGGTATAGATGGGAACTCTCAGTCTGGGGCAGGTGATGCACTCTATTCTTGGTGCTGGAGGGGGCAGCAGTGGGAGGGCTTCTAGTGTCCTGGACCCACTGCTGGACCTCCTGATAGCACCTTGTATATTTTGGCCACTGTGTGACAGAGTGTTGGACTAGATGGGCCATTGGCCTGATTCAACATTGGCTTCTCTTATGTTCTTATGTTCTTATTGGATTTATACCCCGCCCTTCACTACCTAAAGGTGTCTCAGAGCGGCTTACAAACTGCTTTCCCTTCCCCTCCCCACAACAGACACCCTGTGAAGTAGGTGGGGCTGAGAGGTCTGACAGAAACGGCTCTTTTTCAAGAACAGCTCTTATCAGAACTACGGCTTGCCCAAGATCAACCAGCCAGGTGCAAGCGGAGGAGTGGGGGAATCAAACCCGGTTCTCCCGGATTAGAGTCCGCGCACTTGACCACTACACCAAACTGGCTCTCAAGAAGTCCTGAGATTTCCACACCTCTCAAACACATCTTTTCGAAAGAGGCCCCCCACACACATATATTTAATCTTTGTAGCTATCTTGCAAGGGCTGTTAGCCTGAAAATGCGACAGGCTAAATGTCATCCAAAGATCTTCCAAGCCTACGGTGGATTTGAACCCACACCTACCAAGTCGTAATTCAGTACTCTTGGCTCTTGAACGTAACTGACGCACATCATTAATGGGCACAAACTGCGTTGGGTCGTGTCCCCGGGTGTGAGTCTCAAGCCTCTGCAAGATTTCTTATTTCGAACTTTACACAGAATTGAAAAAAGACATGCCACACTAACTTTGGACACATTTAATGAAGCCCAACTCATTAAAAAACCTGCAAAGCACATTAAAGAAAAGACAAAGTACCTTTCGAAGAAATTATTATTATTTTTTTATTTGGGGGTTTGAAATGAGCAAAACCTTCACCCTTGAGTTTTAAAAGTTTATTCCCCCCCCTCTCTGAGCAGAGAAGAGCAGGGGAAAGGAAGTCAGTCAATGGTTTTTCAGGATCACCTCAGTTACCTGTAACTGTTAAGAAATGTTAATAGGTCTACCTAGAGACAACAGGAGGGGGGCCAGTCCAGTGTTCCCTCTAAGCTGAGTTAGTGTGAGCCAGCTCACAGTTTTCTAGCCTCCAGCTCACACATTTTTGTCTTTGCTCAGGAAGGGAGGGCTCCAGAGCAAACTAATTTATGCAGTGGCCAAATCACCTGCTCACAACTTTAATGCTGGTAGCTCACAAAGTAGGATTTTTGCTCGCAAGACTCCACAGCTTAGAGGGAACATCGGTCCAGTTTGTCCGTCCCCCACTAGGGAACATTTGATGTATAAAATACTAGTGAGACTTCAGGAAGGAAAATCTGGAGTCTTCGGGAGAATCTTCTCTGACCCAGCCTGACTTGGTGAGTGGTAGAAAAAAGAGAGGTGATAAAATTTAGGTGAGCAAGGACTCTTGGGTGCAGAGTCCATCACAACAGACAGAACCGTTAACTGAGGTCTGGCAGAGGCAGCCATTGACCATATGCTGGCCTGGGAGAGCTGAAGAAAACTTCAAGGTAATAGGAACTCTGTAGAGATCTGTAATTTCCTAAGCAAAGGAGCCTGTTCTATATTTTATTTATTTAGTTATTTTTGACATTTCTACCCCACCCTCCCCGCAAGCAGGCTCACATTTGATAGGGCATGTATAGAAGGAAGGACAATGGATAGGGCATGTATAGAGGGAAGGACATTTTACTCATTTCTTGTGGATTCCTTGCTCAATCTGTTCCTGTGCTAAATGTATGCTTCTGAACATTTTTTAAAAAATACTGTATAACTTTTGATGCTGGTAGTGGTTCTCTGTACCACGCAGACCTCCACTGTCTTGGACATGCTATTTTAAACAGAGCGCCGGGGGAAGGCCAGCAATTGGCTAGTGGCTATTCCTCCAGGGGTGCACCATGCAGTAAACTGTCCCCTTGGTGACCAGACGACGGGCAGCAGGAGACACAGAGACGAGGCCATAGAACTTTAACGGGAAGCTGGAAGTCCTGTCCCTCCCAGCAGGCAATCTGTATAAAAGTCAGGTGGTGGCAGCAGGTTACCCAAGATGGGGAAGGGGGAGAGAGAGAGAGAGAGAGATCTCCAGGTGTTGGGAAAACCTTGGAGGGCAGAGTAGAATAGGACCCGCAGGCTGGAGGAGGCCAGTTCTGCCACATACGTGATACAAATAATAATCTCTTTAATGAGATATGACCCTTCCTTAGCTGAATTTCATTTTCTCTGATCCATAAATACTTAATCTAGGGTTGCCAACTACCTGGAGGAAAAAAGTGTTCTCTCCCTTTAACAGAGGCCTTATGGGACATTATTTATCTCTTCAGATGCCCATTTTCACACATGAAGCCTCTGGGGAAAAGGCAGGATTCCCTCCCCTTCAGGCCTGTTAGCAACCCTAAGACAGATACCTCTCTAAATCAGTGAGACGAAATTTCTCAGCTGGCTGAATAAAGACACAAACTCCAAGGGAGAATTCAAGAGGACCTCTGAGGAGTCAGAGATTGGCATTAAGCTTCGGTCCAGAGCTGACTCCAGGTCACTTCTGGTTCGTGGAGTTGGCAGGGGTGGTGGCAGGGCAGGAAGAGGGAATCTTACTTCTCCTTCCTGATTCTCTTTGGGACAATCTGGGGGTGGGTGGGGAGGACAACTGGGATTGGGAAATTTGTGTCCCACAAGGTTCCCCTGCCAACTGCACAGATAGTAGCCCATTTCCACAGCACTGGATGATATGGGGGGGGGTATGTCCCCTTAAAACTTACTGTGTTGTTGGGATGGGGGACACAAGGTTTTCCTTTCAACCCAAAAGAATCCTATTGCCAGAAATTTTAGGGTTTCAAGGTGATGGCATGCAAAAAAAAATTCACACCAGGCTGGACCGGGGAGATATTAGGGTTGTATAATGACTCTCTAGAATTACTTGTCACCTAAAAATGTTCGTGAATTAAAGATGCCGACTGGTCACATTATATTTATGCCAGAAGCAGAGAGGCTGGAGGTATCTGTTACCCTCAACGTGTCTATTTTCCTCAGAGAATTTGGGAAAGGAAATGCTTTTGCCAGTTTTGTCGATGTCAGAAAGAGTTAGATGGGTGGATAACCTGAAGTAGCGAGTTTCACAGAGGAGGGCAACCACTTAAAAAGAACCTTCTTTGTGAAACTACTTTCTGAGCCTTTCTGAACCTCCAACACCTGGGTGTCTGAAGAAGACCCTCATCAGAACCACCTTATAGGAATCTTTCACTCTTGTGTGGATTTCTGAAGAACATGAAAATCGGATCTGTTCCTCAAGAATAACATGGCTACCCATCTTGATCTATCTCTGTTCTGAGTGAAACCCTACACTCTGAGCATGTGGGTTCTCTAATGCCACAGAAGACTGCTACTGTTACTCAATCTCTTTACATACTGAGGACTCAAAATGTTTCTTCCATGTGGGTTCATAGGTCCCATTTAGGATGGAAACTCAAACTGAATAGCTTTCCATACACTGAGCATTCAAAGGGTTTCTCCCCTGTGGGTTGTCAGAGGCTGTTGAAGATGGCCACTCTCACTGAATCTCTTTCCACACTCTGAGCATTCAAAAGGTTTTTCCCTGTGCAGGTTATCAAATGCCTTTGAAAATTGCCACTGTGACTGAATCTCTTTCCACATTCTGAGCATTCAAAAGGCTTCTCCCCTGTGTGGGTTCTCTGGTGCTGTTCAAGATTACAACTCTGACTGAATCCCTTTCCACACTCAGAGCATTCAAAAGCTTTCTCCCCTGTGTGGGTTCTCTGATGCTTCTGAAGATTCCCCCTGTCACCAAATCTCTTTCCACAATCTGAGCATTCAAACGGTTTCTCCCCTGTGTGGGTTCTCTGGTGCAGTTGAAGATGGCCACTCTGACTGAATCTCTTTCCACATTCTGAGCATTCAAATGGCTTCTCCCCTGTGTGGGTTCTCTGGTGCTGTTCAAGATTACAACTCTGACTGAATCCCTTTCCACACTCAAAGCATTCAAAAGCTTTCTCCCTGTGTGGGTTCTCTGATGCTTCTGAAGATTCCCCTGTCACCAAATCTCTTTCCACACTCTGAGCATTCAAACGGTTTCTCCCCTGTGTGGGTTCTCTGGTGCAGTTGAAGATGGCCACTCTGACTGAATCTCTTTCCACATTCTGAGCATTCAAAAGGCTTCTCCCCTGTGTGGGTTCTCTGGTGCTGTTCAAGATTACAACTCTGACTGAATCCCTTTCCACACTCAGAGCATTCAAAAGCTTTCTCCCCTGTGTGGGTTCTCTGATGCTTCTGAAGATTCCCCTGTCACCAAATCTCTTTCCACACTCTGAGCATTCAAACGGTTTCTCCCTGTGTGGGTTCTCTGGTGCAGTTGAAGATGGCCACTCTGACTGAATCTCTTTCCGCATTCTGAGCATTCAAAAGGCTTCTCCCTGTGTGGGTTCTCTGGTGCTGTTCAAGATTGCAATTCTGACTGAATCCCTTTCCACACTCAGAACATTCAAAAGCTTTCTCCCCTGTGTGGGTTCTCTGATGCTTCTGAAGATTCCCCCTGTCACCAAATCTCTTTCCACACTCTGAGCATTCAAACGGTTTCTCCCCTGTGTGGGTTCTCTGGTGCAGTTGAAGATGGCCACTCTGACTGAATCTCTTTCCACACTCAGAACATTGAAATGGTTTCTCCCCTGTGTGGGTTCTCTGGTGTCGCTGAAGAGTCCCACTCTGACTGAATTTCTTTCCACACATTGAGCATTCAAAAGCTTTCTCCCCTGTGTGGGTTCTGTGATGCTTCAGAAGATTCCCCCTGTCACAGAATCTCTTTCCACACTCTGAGCATTCAAACGGTTTCTCCCCTGTGTGGGTTCTCTGGTGCAGTTGAAGATGGCCACTCTGACTGAATCTCTTTCCACACTCAGAACATTGAAAAGGTTTCTCCCCTGTGTGGGTTCTCTGGTGCTGCTGAAGAGTCCCACTCTGACTGAATTTCTTTCCACACATTAAGCATTCAAAAGGTTTCTCCCCTGTGTGGGTTGTCAGATGCTGTTGAAGATGGCCACTGTCACTGAATCTCTTTCCACATTCTGAGCATTCAAATGGTTTCTCCCCTGTGTGGGTTCTCTGGTGCAGTTCAAGATGGCCACGCTGACTGAATCTCTTTCCGCACTCTGAACATTCAAAAGGTTTCTCCCCTATGTGGGTTCTTAGGTGCTTCTGAAGAGTCCCACTCTGACTGAATTTCTTTCCACACAATGAGCATTCAAAAGGTTTCTCCCCTGTGTGGGTTGTCAGATGCTGTTGAAGATGGGCACTCTGACTGAATCTCTTTCCACACTCTGAACATTCAAACGGTTTCTCTCCTGTGTGGGTTCTTTGGTGCTTGTGAAGATTGCCACTCACACTGAATCTCTTTCCACACTCAGAGCATTCAAAGGGTTTCTCCCCTGTGTGGGTTCTCTGGTGCCGCTGAAGAGTCCCACTCTGACTGAATTTCTTTCCACACATTGAGCATTCAAAAGGTTTCTCCCCTATGTGGGTTGTCAGATGCTGTTGAAGATGGCCACTCTCACTGAATCTCTTCCCACACTCTGAGCATTCAAATGGTTTATCCCCTGTGTGGGTTCTCTGGTGCAGTTGAAGATGGCCATTCTGACTGAATCTCTTTCCACACTCAGAGCATTCAAACGGTTTCTCCCCTGTGTGGGTTCTCTGGTGCTGTTGAAGAGTCCCACTCCGACTGAATTTCTTTCCACACATTGCACATTCAAAAGGTTTCTCCCCTGTGTGTGCTGTCAGATGCTTTTGAAGATGACTACTCTCACTAAATCTCTTTCCGCACTCAGAGCATTCAAAAGGTTTCTCTGCTGTGTGGGTTGTCAAATGCTTTTGAAGATGGCCATTCTGACTGAATCTCTTTCCACACTCTGAGCATTCAAAAGGTTTCTCCCCTGTGTGGGTTCTCTGGTGCAGCTGAAGAGTGCCACGCTGACTGAATCTCTTTCCACATTCCAAGCATTTAAAAGGTTTCTCCCCTGAGTGGGTTGTCAGATGCTGTTGAAGATGGCTACTCTGACTGAATCTCTTTCCACACTCTGAGCATTCAAAAGGTTTCTCTCCTGTGTGGGTTCTTTGATGCAGTTGAAGATTGCCACTCTGACTGAATCTCTTTCCACACACTGAGCATATAAAAGGTTTCTCCCCTGTGTGGGTTCTTCGGTGTCGTTGAAGAGTGCCACTCTCAATGAATCTCTTTCCACACACTGAGCATTCAAACGGTTTCACTGTTGTGTGGGTTCTCTGATGCTCTTGAAGATGGCCACTCCTACTGAATTCCTTTCCACACTCTGAGCATTCAAAAGGTTTCACCACTGTGTCGGTTCCCTGATGCTTGTGAAGAGTCCCCCTCTCAACAAATCTCTTTCCACACTCTAAGCATCCAAAAGATTTCTCCCCTGTGTGGCTTCTTTGGTGCTGTTGAAGATGGCCACTCTGACTGAATCTCTTTCCACACACTAAGCATTTAAAGTGTTTCTCCATTATGTGGGTTCTCTGATGCCACTGAAGATTGCCACTCCTACAGAATTGCTTTCCACGCTCTGAGCATTCAAGAGGCTTCTCCCATGTGTGGTTATCTTTGGTGCCGTCAAACAGTGCAACTCTGACTGAATCCCCTTCTGTACTATGAACATTCAAAAGGTTTATCTCCTCTGTGTATTCTTCGATGCACAAACAGCTCTGATCTATTTCTGAAGTGTTTCTGAAGTACTTGCAACACTGAACAGATTTACTTGCCTTCATTATCCCATAGTTTGGAAAATGTGCTTTCCACTTTCTTCTGTCTCGCTTCTCAATCATATGGCCCCCTTTCTTTCTCTTAGGTCTGCCTCGGTTTCTAATGTTTTCTTTCAGGTCTTCATTTTTAACTCTATCTGGCATTTGCTGATGAATTTCCTCGCCCTCCTCAATCCTTTGATTGTCCTCTGCTGGAATAAATAGAGAGATTCTGTTAGCACCTGGAAGGGCCCAAAGTCATCTATGTGACTGCAGTAGGAAAGAACTGACAGCACTTTTATTTATTTATTTATTTATTTTATTAGATTGATACCCCGCCCTCTCTGTCAAGGCAGGCTCAGGGAGGCTTAAAATTTTAAAACAGATTTAAACCATAAAACAATTCTAAGGTGCTGTATATAACTATAATCCAAAACCTGAAAAGGTTGGTCAGATAGAAAAGAGGGCCAACATTAAAAGCTTAATATATATAGTATATAAAAAGATACATGTATTTATTAACAAAAAATTATTAAAAAAAATATAAGGGCCCAATCACACCTCATGTAAAAATGCCAAATTCTGACACACATCCATTAGCCCTTGTTAATAAATACATGTATCTTTTTATATACATAAGAACATAAGAACATAAGAGAAGCCCATGTTGAATCAGGCCAATGGCCCATCTAGTCCAACACTCTGTCACACAGTGGCCAAAAACACCAGGTGCCATCAGGAGGTCCATCAGTGGGGCCAGGACACTAGAAGCCCTCCCACTGCTGCCCCCTCCAGCACCAAGGATAGAGTGCATCACCTGCCCCAGACTGAGAGTTCCCATCTATACCCTGTGGCTAATAGCCACTGATGGATTTCTGCTCCATGTGTTTATCTAATTCCCTCTTGAAACTGTCCATGCTTGTAGCTGCCACCACCTCCTGTGGCAGTGAATTCCATATGTTAATCACTCTTTGGGTGAAGAAGTCCTTCCTTTTATCTGTTCTAACCCGACTGCTCAGCAATTTCATGGAGTGCCCACGAGTTCTTATATTGTGAGAAAGGGAGAAAAGTACTTCTTATATGTATTAAACTTTTATTGTTGGGCCTCTTTTCTATTCAACTGACCTTTTCAGGTTCTGAATTCTAGGTTTTTAGGTTCAGCTCCCCCCCCCTTTCCCCCCACTATATATAACTATAACAGTAAGGCACAGGGAGGAGAAAATAAACCTGACCCAAAAACTGGAATCAAGAACCACAAGCATAAGAATGTAGTCAAATAAAGGGCCAATATTAAAAACTAAGGTAAATTTTATAATATACAAAAATACATGCATTTATTAGAAAGGCAGTTTAAAACATATAACAGCCCAATTAAAGCCTCGTAAACAAATAAAGGTGGACTAAACAAAAGGGCCGATACACATGACTTGACGCGTTTCCGCCTTATTGGGGGCCTTCTTCAGAGGTCAAACAATACTGAAGAAGAAGAGAGAGAAGAGATTGGATTTATACCCCGCCCTTCACTACCCTAAAGGTGTCTCAGAGCGGCTTACAAACTCCTTCCCCTTCCCCTCCCCACAACAGACACCCTGTGAGGTAGGTGGGGCTGAGAGAGCTCTTGACAGAAACTGCTCTTTTTCAAGGACAGCTCTTATCAGAACTACGGCTTGCCCAAGGTCATCCAGCCAGGTGCAAGTGGAGGAGTGGGGGAATCAAACCCGCTTCTCCCAGATTAGAGTCCGCACATTTAACCACTACACCAAACTGGCTCGCTGAGGTACATGTAAGTTTAATACATATTACAATAAGATAACCAAGTGAATATTGGACCAAGAAAAGGAAGGCTGTAGAAAGAAGATTACAAGGATATTAAATAGGAATAATCACATATTATTTAACTTACAGTGTAGTAAAAACGGCTATATTACTTACTTAAGTAGCAAAATCTAAAGGCACGAGACCAAAGACGTTTGTGAGGCCTCAAAAGACGGAAGTCATGCGTCCAGTGCCAAATGCACGGCTGCTGAATTAGAACATCTACAAGTGCTATATATAACTATTGCCGATACGGTGACGAAAGATAATTTTTAAATATCATCCGTGACAAGTATCGGCACAGTACAACAGCCTTTGATAGATTCCAAGGCAAGGCTCTGATTTTTATGTTAAGGTGTTGTGCGGCTTTGGCTGTGCCCAGCCTGGCTGCTCTTACCCACTCCTCCACCTTTCCCCAGAACATCTAGAATTTAAGGATACCTCAACCCCTCCGGAGCCACAATTTAGCTCTTGCCCAGAAGGAGTTTCTGAGACTCCAGATTTCAGGACTCCAGAAGGCCTCAGTCCCTCCTTACCCAGCGGGCTCTATGATTGTACCAAACCAAAAGTTGCTCAGAAGTGAATAAAAAATCTTGGGACGGCCATTCCTTGCTTGTTCCCCTTGACATAACCGTGATGGATACTCACTCTCAGCCAGCTCATCTGGGAAGGAAATACGCTCTTGGGATCCCGTTGAGGAACTCTCTAGGCTTTCTTTAGATGTGAGGCCGTTGTCTGTTTCCACCATAGTCTCTTTTATAATTCTGGCTTCTTTCGCAGAGGGAGAGAGAGAGACAGAGAGAGAGACAGGGTGGGGGGAGAGAGAGAGAGAGATCATTCTTATATAGAATCATAAGAGTTGGAAGGGACCTCCAGGGTCATCTAGTCCAACCCCCTACACAATGCAGGAAATTCACAAATACCTGCCCCCACAAACCCCCAGTGACCCCTGTTCCATGCCCAGAAGATGGCCAGAAAACCTCCCGGATCTCTGGCCAAAGTGGCCTGGAGAAAAATTGCTTCCAGACCCCAAAGTGGCAATCAGCATTTCCCTGGGTGTGTAAGAAAGGGCCATTAGAACTAAGCACTGAGGCAACCCTTCCTGCCCTCCCTCTCATAATCTGCCTAAATCACAGAATCAGCATTGCTGTCAGACGGCCATCTAGCCTCTGTTTAAAAACATCCAAAGAAGGAGAGCCCACCACCTCCCGAAGAAGCTTGTTCAACTGAGGAACCTCTCTGTCAGGAAGTTCTTCCTAATGTTTAGCTGAAAACTCTTCTGATTTAATTTCAAGCCATTGGTTCTGGTCCGACCTTCTGGGGCAACAGAGAACAACTCTACACCATCCTCTATATGACAGCCTCTCAAGTATTTGAAGATGGTTATGATATCACCTCTCCGTCGTCTCCTCTCCAGGCTAAACATACCCAGCTCCTTCAACCTTTCCTCATGGGACTTGGTCTCCAGATCCCTCACCATCTTCATTGCCCTCCCCTGGACATGTTCCAGCTTGTCTACATCCTTCTTAAATTGTGGCGCCCAAAAGTGAACGCAATACTCTAGGTGAGGTCTAACCAGAGCAGAGTAAAGCGATACCATCACTTGACGTGATCCGTACACTATACTTCTGTTGATACAGCCCAAAATCACATTTGCCTTTTTTGCTACAGCATCACACTACTGATTCATGTTCAGTATATTGTCCACTAAGACCCCTAGATCCATTTCGCACATACTACTGCCAAGACAAGTCTCCCCATCCTATAATTATGCATTTGATTTTTCCTACCTAAGTGCAGAACTTTACATTTATCCCCACTGAAATTCATTTTATATGTTTTAGCCCAGTTTTCCAGCCTGTCGAGATCATCCTGTATCCTGACTCTACCTTCTACCATATTTGCTACCCTTCCCAATTTAGTATCATCTGCAAATTTAATAAGCATTCCCACTATTCCTTCATCCAAATCATTGATAAAGATGTTGAACAAAACAGGTCCCAGGACAGATCCTTGAGGCACTCCACTTGTCAGTCACAAGCACTCTTTGGTGCCATCTGCCAAGCAGTTACAGATCCACCTAACACTCCTAGGACCCAAACCACATTTTATCAACTTGTCAACAAGAATATTATGTGGAACATCAAAAGCCTTACTGAAATCAAGATAAACTATGTGTACTGTGTTCCCCTGATCCAGCAAGGTAGTAACTTTCTCCAAAAAAGAGATAAGGACAGTCTGACCAACTAGGTGTTTATGTATTATCCCTATGCTGATCCTAGGTTGCAACTCCCTCCCGTCATCATGTGTTCTGTTTTTGCCATGTTGAACACCGACTCCCTCACAAGAGAAGCCTGAGGAAACATAGGAACTGAGCGGTTCTGCCATTTCCATTTCCTAATGGAGCCACCTTGGCTTCTTTCGGCTCCTCCCATTTTTTCCTTCTCAAAGGAATCGTTTGTGACTCTGCCTCCGATATTTTGCCTTTAAGAAACTCCCACCCCTCTTGAACTCCCTTCTGCTTAAGTATTTCTGACCACCGGATTCTACCCAGCATAACCTTTATTTTGCCAAAATCTGCTTTCCTGAATTCCAACCTATATGTCTTACTACATACAGCTTTTCCCTTCCCCAAGACTGTTAATTCCAAAATTACACGGTCACTACTACCCATGGTCACTACTTGGAACCCAGGCAGGAGCCACAGCTGTCCAGCGTCTTTAGCAGATGGGATTCTTTGGAGCCCTGCGCTGGGGAAAAAATGACTGCGCTACAATTTGAAAACGGTTGAGCTAGTGCATGGTAGTGCACCTCAGCAGGAACCCTGGTCGCACAGTGTGTGTGAACAAGATCTTGGGGTACAGGTGGACCGTAAGTTAAATATGAGCAGCCAGTGTGATGCAGCGGCAAAAAAGGAATAGTGCAATCTTGGGGTGACTCAACAGAGGCATAACATCCAAATCGCAAGATGCCATAGTCCCGCATAGAGCCAGTTTGGTGTAGTGGTTAAGTGCGCGGACTCTGATCTGGGAGAACCGAATTTGATTCCCCACTCCTCCACTTACACCTGCTGGATGACCTTGGGCAAGCCACAGTTCTGATAAGAGCTGTTCTTGAAAAAGAGCAGTTTCTGTCAGAGCTCTCTCAGCCCCACCTACCTCACTGGGTGTCTGTTGTGGGGAGGGGAAGGGAAAGGAGTTTTGTAAGCCACTCTGAGACTCCTCTGGGTAGCAAAGGGCGGGGTATAAATCCAATCTCCTCCTCCGCTGTACGCTGCACTGGTCCGGCAGCACCTGGAGTATCGTGTGCAGTTCTGGAGGCCTCACTTCAAAAAGGATGTGGATAGAATGGAGCGGGTGCAGAGGAGAGTGATGTGGATGATCAGGGGCCTGGAGACCAAGCCCTGTGAGGAAAGGTTGAAGGACTTGGAAATGTTCAGCCTGGAGAAGAGGAGGTTGAGGGGGGACAGGATTGCTCTCTTGAAGTATTTGAAGGGCTGTCACTTAGAGGAGGGCAGGGAGCTGTTCCTGTTGGCAGCAGAGGAGAGGACTCCCAATAATGGGTTTAAATTAAGGGCGGGAAGGTCCCGGCTGGATATGAGGAAAAACTTTTTTACAGTAAGGAGAAGAGAAGAGAAGAGAAGAGAAGAGAAGAGAAGAGAAGAGAAGAGAAGAGAAGAGAGAGAGAGAGAGAGAGAGAAGAGAAGAGGAAGAGAAGAGAGAGAGAAGAGAGAGAGAGAGAGAAGAGAAGAGAAGAGAGAGAGAAGAGAGAGAGAAGAGAAGAGAAGAGAAGAGAAGAGAAGAGAAGAGAAGAGAGAGAGAGAGAGAAGAGAATGGATTTATACCCCGCCCTTCACTTGGAGTCTCAGAGCGGCTTGCAAACTCCTTTCCTTTCCTCTCCCCATAACAGACACCCTGTGAGGCAAGTGGGGCTGAGAGAGCTCTGACAGAAACTGTCCTTGAGAGAACAGCTGTGCCAGAGCTTGTGACTGACCCAAGGTCACATCAGCAGGTGCAAGCGGAGGAGTGGGGGAATCAAGCCCGGTTCTCCCAGATTAGAGTCCGCGCACTGAACCTCTACACCAAACTGGCTCTCTAAGAGTAAGAGTTGTGCAGCAGTGGAATTGGCCGCCTAGGGAGGTGGTGAGCTCCCCCTTACTGGCAATCTGGAAACAGCGGCTGGACAAACACTTGTCAGGGATGCCCTAGGCTGATCCTGCATTGAGCAGGGGGTGGGACGAGATGGACCTTCTGGCCCCCTTCCAACTCTATGATTCTGTGATTCTATCCCCAAGTAGCAGGGCAGACCTCAAAACGGTGTATGGCTCTTCCGTGTTCTGATTCATGCCTCATCACAGTGGCAGCAATTTGCGCCTTCGGCACCGACGAAAGATCCTTACCCAGAAAGGCCACGTTCCCATAGTTCTCCAGCATGACTTCCCGGTAGAGAGCTCTTTGTCCCGGATCCAGCAGGACCCATTCTGCCTCCGTGAAATGGATGGACACCTCCTCAAAGGAAAAGGGACCCTGAGAGAAAAAGCAGATTCCCTCCTCAGAGATCACACCAGGCCTGGCCCGTAGCTAACAGGGGGCCCACGGGGCCTGGCCCCCTCGTGTTTCTTCTGGGCCCCCTCCCTCCTGGGCTACCCCAAAAGTACTCAAAGTGCACTGTATTTCATTTAATTAGCTGGCAGGCCCCCTGAGGCCCCCTCCCCCACCAAATTCCCTAGCTACAGGGCTGCGCCAGGCAGAGACTGCACAGCGGAAGGGAGTCGTCTGGGAAGGTACCGGATGTAAGGCTTTGGATGGGTAAAGGGAACGGGGTTCATAGGATCTCTCACCTAGACACCTTGTAGAAACCGCAGGAGCGAAAGCTCCCCGGGGAAAGGAGGGAGAAACCAGGCAGTCCTCCCCACCCCACCCCGCTCATCTCTCCTACCTGGACTGGAGGGGCAGCAGCCGTTTCCACACCTCTGGAAAGACGACGGCTCAACGGCATCTCTCCACTGCCTGTTAGTGAGATAAAGGAGGAAGGAAGGGTGTTGGCTTGTTTGATCCCTGCTTCACACACAGCCCCTTCCCAGGTGTACACTCAACACATTTGAAAACACATTTTATGCTAAACTTAGGGAGAGGTAACAGCGTTCCGTGCGCCTTGGTGTTTAGTCATGCCGGCCACATGACCACGGAAACGCCTTTGGACAGCGCTGGCTCTTCGGCTTTGAAATGGAGATGAGCACCGCAACCCTAGAGTCGGATTCGACTGGCTTTCGAGCAAGGGAACCTTTACCTTTACCTTTACTAGGGAGAGGCAGAAGAGAAGCCCCAGGTACCGACGAGCCTCAGGGATTATAAATGCGGCCAGCCAATGTTCCCTCTAAGCGGTGGAGTCTTGAGGGCAAAAATTCTACTTTGTGAGCCACTCGCATTAAAGTTGTGAGCCAGTAATTTGGCGGCTGCCTAAATTTAGTTTGCTCTGGAGCCCTCCCTTCCGGAGCGGAGACAAAAAGGTGTGAGCCGGAGGCTAAAAAAACTGAGCTAACTCACACTAACTCAGCCTAGAGGGAACATGGCTGCCAGCGTATTTCAGGCTTCTGTGAGACCTGTGTCTGGCCTGGGGGGGGAGGAGAAAGAGGGGGAGGTGGAAATGACATCGCATGACCCGTCACCGGCACATTCGGCCCAGACATGACTTGAGAGCACCCGGAGACGAACAGGTCATTGGAATGAGTTTTCAGAGCGTCTGCCGGCATGCTAACTTCAGAACCAGGTTTTCAGCCGGACAAAACATCAACATGACACCATATTTACCCCAAGCCCCTCCCCATAGCTCCTGGGGTGCCGGGCCCCACATAACTGACCATCCCTCCTCCAGTATTCTGTTTCTCACAACAGCCTACCAGATCCCCTTTTCAGCACGGGCACAGAAGTCAAATTTTCCCATCACTATTGGCCCTTAGGAACTGGTTTCTCAGCGCTCTGCGTCTCCAAAAGGTAGAGGTGCCGTTTATCCACCAGGCTGAAGAGGTCTGCCGAGGTTTGTCTACCTTTTCTCTTTTGAGTCACCTTGAGCTCTTCTTATGGAAGGAAGGTGAGACGTGAATATTTCAATTAAGGGGAGGACCTGCCCTCCATTAATTTGTCTCATCTCCTTTTAGAGGCATCACAGAGTGAGTGGACGCTCAGTGCCACAAATCTAGAAGAAGAAGAAGAAGAAGAAGAAGAAGAAGAAGAAGAAGAAGAAGAAGAAGAAGAAGAGGAGGAAGAAGAGGAGGAAGAAGAGGAGGAAGAAGAGGAGGAGATTGGATTTATACCCCGCCCTTCGCTGCCCAAAGGCGTCTCAGAGCGGCTTACAAACTCCTTTCCTTTCCCCTCCCCACAACAGACACCCTGTGAGGTAGAAGAAAGAGAAGAGATTGGATTTATACCCCGCCCTTCACTACCCAAAGGAGTCTCAGAGCGGCTTACAAACTCCTTTCCCTTCCCCTCCCCACAACAGACACCCTGTGAGGTAGAAGAAGGAGAAGAGATTGGATTTATACCCCGCCCTTCACTACCCAAAGGCGTCTCAGAGCGGCTTACAAACTCCTTTCCCTTCCCCTCCCCACAACAGACACCCTGTGAGGTAGAAGAAGGAGAAGAGATTGGATTTATACCCCGACTTCACTACCCAAAGGCGTCTCAGAGCGGCTTACAAACTCCTTTCCCTTCCCCTCCCCACAACAGACACCCTGTGAGGTAGAAGAAGGAGAAGAGATTGGATTTATACCCCGCCCTTCACTACCCAAAGGCGTCTCAGAGCGGCTTACAAACTCCTTTCCCTTCCCCTCCCCACAACAGACACCCAGTGAGGTAGGTGAGGTTGAGAGAGCTCTTGACAGAAACTGCTCTTTTTCAAGGACAGCTGTGCCAGAGCTTGTGACTGACCCAAGGTCACATCAGCAGGTGCAAGTGGAGGAGTGGGGAATCAAACCCGGTTCTCTCAGATTAGAGCCCACGCACTTAACCACTACACCAAACTGGCTCTCTGTGTGGTGTGAAGAAGTATTTAATTTTGTTTTTCCTGACCTGAACCCCCTACCCAGTTCACAGTGTGCCCCAATCCCACCCAGGCATGACGAGTCCTTACCACAGGACAGGGCGTCTTGGGCACGCGCCTGGGCCTGCGCCCTCTGCCCTTGCTCCAAGGAAGCTTCTTCCACCTCAGAGAACATAGCTGTCATCTTCACGGAGGGTCCCAACATCTGAAACAGCAGCCAGGGAGAGGGGTAAGAGATGGAATGGAAAAGAGACCAAGGAATGGAACCTGCCCCACTCCTAGACTCCGCACCCTTCCATCAGCAGACCTGTTGAGTTATCTGGAGGGATCAGAAATTCTCTAGTAGAAGAGGCTGCTGAAGGAGGCCGGAAAATCTCCCTTTTGGATGATTAATACTTGGACAAATATCTCTCAGGGACACTTTAGGAGAAGACCAGATGTCCTTGCTTGAACTGGACATATCTGGAGGGAATCCCCTCACCTGTTCTGCCTGCCTCTTCTCCTCGGCCTGACTCAGGAGGAAACCTTCGGCCAGGGCCACCGCCTGGGAACTGGTCTCCGGCCCACATCCTCTCACCCAGCCCTGCATTTCCTGGGGCAGGATGGTCAGGAACTGCTCCAGGATCACCAGGTCCAGCATCTGCTTCTTGGTGTGCCTCTCCGGCTCCAGCCAGTGGCTGCAAAGTACGTGGAGATGGCTGCAGACCTCTCGGGGCCCATCGGCCTCATGGTAGCGGAACTGCCAGAAGCGTCGGCAAGGTACATCTGAGACTGCAGTGAGCTGATGGCTGATATCTGGCACCGGTCTTTCCCAGAATTCAACGCCACTCCCAGCTTGGGCAGGATGGGGGCCTTTCCTTGCTGTCTTGCCAGTTCCAGATCCTTCTGGGTTCTGCTCTTCCATCTCCTGCCCCTTCACTTCGATCACCACTGACTGGGTAAAATAAAAAGGAATGGCGATATATCACTGAATATTATAAACGTTCATATGCTCAGGAGACACACGAGAATTGCCCTGGTGGATCAGAACAAAAGGGCTTCTTGTGGTTTGTAGATCAGGTTTAGTGTCATTTTTCTATAGTACAAACCAGGCTATTTGAGATACGCCTCCACGGTTCTTTGGGAAAGTTAAGTGTCTCTGTTTGGCTCTTTAAGGATGTCAACAAGCTTAGCCTCTCATCACCTTGGCCCACTCTCTCAGAGGGGCTAATTCTTCAGGTAAACCCAGAAAGGACAAGAGGGACTGGTGGTGACCCCTTGACCACTGCATGGATCTCGTTGACAGGCCTGAAGTGTTAGTAGAAGAAGAGATTGGATTTATATCCCGCCCTTCACTACCCAAAGGAGTCTCAGAGCGGCTGACAAACTCCTTTTCCTTCCCCTCCCCACAACAGACACCCTGTGAGGTAGAAGAAGAGAAGAGATTGGATTTATACCCCACCCTTCACTACCCAAAGGAGTCTCAGAGCAGCTGACAAACTCCTTTCCCTTCCCCTCCCCACAACAGACACCCTGTGAGGTAGGCAGGGGCTGAGAGAGCTCTGACAGAAACGGCTCTTTTTTCAAGAACAGCTCTTATCAGAACTACAGCTTGCCCAAGGTCATCCAGCCAGGTGCAAGTGGAGGAGTGGGGAATCAAACCCGGTTCTCCCAGATTAGAGTCCGCGCACTTCACCACTGCACCAACTCTACAACACTTGTCGCAGGGGGATGAGCTTTCAGGAGTCACATCTCAAGAAGTGAGTCAGGAAAGCTCCTGCCCTGCCACAAATTACGTGAGCCTCTAAGGTGCTCCTGGGCTCTCACAGTTTTCTAGTTCTACAGGCAGACTCAAGAGGGCTGCCTTCGTCAGAGAAGGCGGGAAAATCTCCAAATTGGGGCAGCCAATTGTGGAGAAACACGAGGCAAGGGGGAGATGTTGTCCTTATAACTGTGAGGCAGCTGGGGGGGGGGGGATGATGTGTCTGGGGAAACTTTCCTAGGAAGAGACAAAGGCCCCCTTTCCCCTCAAAGGAGAAAGGGAGTCTCTTGGTCCACCCGCCCAGCCAATGTTCCCTCTAAGCTGAGTTAGCGTGAACTAAAGGTAAAGGTTCCCTTGCTCGAAAGCCAGTCGAATCCGACTCTAGGGTTGCGGTGCTCATCTCCGTTTCAAAGCCAGAGAGCCAGCGCTGTCCGAAGACGTTTCCGTGGTCATGTGGCCGGCATGACTAAACACCAAGGTGCACGGAACGCTGTGACCTTCCCACCGAAGTGGTACCTATTTATCACCTTGCAATTTCTTGCTTTCGAACTGCTAGGTTGGCAGGAGCTGGAACTAGAGACGGGAGCTCACTCCGTCATGCGGCACTCTCGGGTCTCGAACTGCTGAACTACTGACCTTCCACAGCCTGCAGTTCAACGTCTTAACCACATGAGCCACCGCAGTTCCATTAGGGTGAACTAGCTCACATTTTTTTAGCCTCCGGCTCACACATTTTTTGTCTCCACTCAGGAAGAATGGCTCCACAGCAAACTGATTTATGCAGCAGCCAAATTGCTCGCTCACAACTTTGATGCCGGTAGCTCACAAAATAGAATTCTTGCTCACAAGACTCCACAGCTTAGAGGGAGCATTGCCGGCACCCACCCTGGAAAGGAACCCGCTTTCAGTGCCTCGCATCCCACACACACAGGGGAAGGCGTCTGCGCTCTCCGCCCCGAGGAACGTGCTGATGGGACCCTCCTGGCTTTGCAGACAGAAGCGAAGGAGACCCCCCACTGTCGTGGGTGAGTCGGCTGCAGGGCCCTTCAGGAGAGGGAGGGGCTTTCCTTTACACTCCATAAGAACATAAGAGAAGCCAATGTTGAAGTAGGGCAATGGCCCATCTAGTCCAACACTCCGTGTCACACAGTGGCCAAAATATACCAGGTGCCATCAGGAGGTCCAGCAGTGGGGCCAGGACACCAGAAGCCCTCCCACTGTTGCCCCCCCCAGCACCAAGAATACAGAGCATCACTTGCCCCAGACCAAGAGTTCATATAAGAACATAAGAGAAGACAATGTTGGATCAGGCCAGTGGCCCCTCCAGTCCAACACTCTGTCACACAGCGGCAAAAAATACCAGGTGCCATCAGGAGGTCCAGCAGTGGGGCCAGGACACCAGAAGCCGTCCCACTGTTGACCCTCACCCCAAGCAGGGCCGCCCAGCCTGAGGCAGCTTTTCCTACCCCTCAGTGCCACTTATGACCCATCTATACATCCTCCAGTCCAGCTTCTCAAGTCCCAGTCCTCCAGTTTTACATAAGAACATCAGAGAAGCCAATGTTGGATCAGGCCAACGGCCCATCCAGTTCAACACTCTGTCACACAGTGGCCAAAAATACCAGGTGCCATCAGGAGGTCCAACACTGGGGCCAGGATACTAGAAGCCCTCCCACTGTTGACCCACACCCCCAGCACCAAGAATACAGAGCATCCCTTGCTCCAGGCCAAGGGTTCCTAAGAACATAAGAGAAGCCAATGTTGGATCAGGCCAATGGCCCATCCAGTCCAACACTCTGTCACGCAGTGGCCAAAAATACCAGGTGCCATCAGGAGGTCCAGCAGTGGGGCCAGGACACCAGAAGCCCTCCCTCTGTTGCCCCCCCAGCACCAAGAATACAGAGCATCCCTTGCTCCAGACCAAGAGTTCCTAAGAACATAAGAGAAGCCAAAGTTGGATCAGGCCAATGGCCCATCTAGTCCAACACTCTGTGTCACACAGTGGCCAAAAATACCAGGGGCCATCAGGAGGTCCAGCAGTGGGGCCAGGACACTAGAAGCCCTCCCACTGCTGCCCCCCGCCCCAAGCACCAAAAATACAGAGCATCACTTGCTCCAGACCCAGAGTTCCTAAGAACCTAAGAGAAGCCAATGTTGGATCAGGCCAATGGCCCATCCAGTCCAACACACTGTCAAACAGTGGCCAAAAATACCAGGTGCCATCAGGAGGTTCAGCAGTGGGGCCAGGACACCAGAAGCCCTCCCACTGCTGCCTCCTCCAGCACCAAGAATACAGAGCATCCCTTGCTCCAGGCCAAGAGTTCCTAAGAACATAAGAGAAGCCAATGTTGGATCAGGCCAATGGCCCATCCAGTCCAACACACTGTCAAACAGTGGCCAAAAATACCAGGGGCCATCAAGAGGTCCAGCAGTGGGGCCAGGACACCAGAAGCCCTCCCACTGCTGCCCCCCCAAGCACCAAGAATACAGAGCATCCCTTGCTCCAGGCCAAGAGTTCCTAAGAACATAAGAGAAGCCAATGTTGGATCAGGCCAATGGCCCATCTAGTCCAACACTCTGTGTCACACAGTGGCCAAAAATACCAGGGGCCATCAGGAGGTCCAGCAGTGGGGCCAGGACACTAGAAGCCCTCCCACTGCTGCCCCCCTGCCCCAAGCACCAAAAATACAGAGCATCACTTGCTCCAGACCCAGAGTTCCTAAGAACCTAAGAGAAGCCAATGTTGGATCAGGCCAATGGCCCATCCAGTCCAACACACTGTCAAACAGTGGCCAAAAATACCAGGTGCCATCAGGAGGTTCAGCAGTGGGGCCAGGACACCAGAAGCCCTCCCACTGCTGCCTCCTCCAGCACCAAGAATAGAGGGCATCACCTGCCCCAGACTGAGAGTTCCCATCTATACCCTGTCCGAAGCACTGTCCGAAGACGTTTCCGTGGTCATGTGGCCGGCATGACTAAACACCAAGGTGCACGGAATGCTGTTACCTTCCCACGGAAATGGTACCTATTTAACAACTTGCAATTTCTTGCTTTCAAACTGCTAGGTTGGCAGAAGCTGGAACTAGAGACGGGAGCTCACTCCGTCATGCGGCACTCTTGGGTCTCGAACTGCTGAACTACTGACCTTCCACAGCCTGCAGTTCAACGTCTTAACCACATGAGCCACCGCAGTTCCATTAGGGTGAACTAGCTCACATTTTTTTAGCCTCCGGCTCACACATTTTTTGTCTCCGTTCCGGAAGGGATGGCTCCACAGCAAACTAATTTACACAGCAGCCAAATCGCTCATTCACAACTTTAATGCCAGGAGCTCACAAAGTAGAATTCTTGCTCACAAGACTCCACAGCTTAGAAGGAGCATTGCTGGCGCCCACCCTGGAAAGGAACCCGCTTTCAGTGCCTCACATCCCACACACACAGGGGAAGGCGTCTGCGCTCTCCGCCCCGAGGAACGTGCTGATGGGACCCTCCTGGCTTTGCAGACAGAAGCAAAGGAGACCCCCCCCACTGTCGTGGGTGAGTCGGCTGCAGGGCCCTTCAGGAGAGGGAGGGGCTTTCCTTTACACTCCATAAGAACATAAGAGAAGCCAATGTTGAAGTAGGGCAATGGCCCATCTAGTCCAACACTCTGTGTCACACAGTGGCCAAAATATACCAGGTGCCATCAGGAGGTCCAGCAGTGGGGCCAGGACGCTAGGAGCCCTCCCACTGTTGCCCCCCCCAGCACCAAGAATACAGAGCATCCCTTGCTCCAGGCCAAGAGTTCCTAAGAACATAAGAGAAGCCAAAGTTGGATCAGGCCAATGGCCCATCCAGTCCAACACTCTGTGTCACACAGTGGCCAAAAATACCAGGGGTCATCAAGAGGTCCAGCAGTGGGGCCAGGACACTAGGAGCCCTCCCACTGCTGCCCCCCCAAGCACCAAGAATACAGAGCATCCCTTGCTCCAGGCCAAGAGTTCCTAAGAACATAAGAGAAGCCAATGTTGGATCAGGCCAATGGCCCATCCAGTCCAACACACTGTCAAACAGTGGCCAAAAATACCAGGGGCCATCAAGAGGTCCAGCAGTGGGGCCAGGACACCAGAAGCCCTCCCACTGCTGCCCCCCCAAGCACCAAGAATACAGAGCATCCCTTGCTCCAGGCCAAGAGTTCCTAAGAACATAAGAGAAGCCAATGTTGGATCAGGCCAATGGCCCATCTAGTCCAACACTCTGTCACACAGTGGCCAAAAATACCAGGGGCCATCAAGAGGTCCAGCAGTGGGGCCAGGACACTAGGAGCCCTCCCACTGCTGCCCCCCAAGCACCAAGAATACAGAGCATCCCTTGCTCCAGGCCAAGAGTTCCTAAGAACCTAAGAGAAGCCAATGTTGGATCAGGCCAATGGCCCATCCAGTCCAACACTCTGTCACACAGTGGCCAAAAATACCAGGGGCCATCAGGAGGTCCAGCAGTGGGGCCAGGACACTAGGAGCCCTCCCACTGCTGCCCCCCCCAAGCACCAAGAATACAGAGCATCCCTTGCTCCAGGCCAAGAGTTCCTAAGAACATAAGAGAAGCCAATGTTGGATCAGGCCAATGGCCCATCCAGTCCAACACTCTGTGTCACACAGTGGCAAAAATACCAGGTGCCATCAGGAGGTCCAGCAGTGGGACCAGGACACTAGAAGCCCCTCCCACTGCTGCCCCCCAAGCACCAAGAATACAGAGCATCCCTTGCTCCAGGCCAAGAGTTCCTAAGAACATAAGAGAAGCCAATGTTGGATCAGGCCAATGGCCCATCTAGTCCAACACTCTGTGTCACACAGTGGCAAAAATACCAGGTGCCATCAGGAGGTCCAGCAGTGGGGCCAGGACACCAGAAGCCCTCCCACTGCTGCCCCCCCAGCACCAGGAATACAGAGCATCCCTTGCTCCAGGCCAAGAGTTCCTAAGAACATAAGAGAAGCCAAAGTTGGATCAGGCCAATGGCCCATCTAGTCAAACACTCTGTGTCACACAGTGGCCAAAATATACCAGGTGCCATCAGGAGGTCCAGCAGTGGGGCCAGGACACTAGGAGCCCTCCCACTGCTGCCCCCTCCAGCACCAAGGATAGAGTGCATCACCTGCCCCAGACTGAGAGTTCCCATCTATACCCTGTGGCTCATAGCCACCGATGGACCTCTGCTCCGTATGTTGATCTAATTCCCTCTTGAAGCTGTCCATGCTTGCAGCTGCCGCCACCTCCTGTGGCAGTGAACTCCTCTCCCCCCCATCCCCTTGCAAGGAGCCCCCTCCGAGGCTGGGGGCTCCTCTTCCTCCGGCCGAGCCCCTCCCGTCGCCAGCAGCAGTTTCTCCCCCCCCCCCTTCCTATCCGGACCCGCCCCTCCCCTCGATGCCTTTTCACCTCCTCGACGGTGCACCGAGCGTCCAAGTCCAGCTCTTGGAAACGGGGGATCTGCAGGGCTGGCGCTGGGCGCTGGGTGCTGGGTGCTGGGAGGGGGTGCAGCCCGAAGCTGCGTCGCCCCCGGAGATTCCCTCTTCCCCGCCGGTTTTGCTCCTTGCAGAGGGAGGGTTCAAGGGGGCGACGAGTCTGCGCTGCTGGAGAGGAGGGAGGCGGGGGTGCAATGGCGTCACTTCCCGCCAGAGCCTCTTCCCCACCCACCCACCGTGGAGAAGGGGGTCCCGGACTGCCTGCATCAGCCCCAGACGGTAGGATCGGGTGAGCTGGAAATGCAATGGGGGGAGGGAGGATGCAGGATTGCAAAAGGCGCTCCGGAGACGGCGGGGCGGGTGAGCTGCAGGTTTGGCCGCCGCCTTTGCTTTGAGTCGAGTGCGAGGCTCCCTCCAAGCCGCGGAGCCTTGTGAGCCAAAATCTCACTTTGTTGTTTGTTTTTTTATCAAAACCCTCCTAAAAAGGAGAGGAATTTATTCTTTTTATAAATGGGAAAAGGTAGGGTATATAGAGGGATTAAGAAAAGAGCAGAGTGAGTATCCTGTTAAATAAAAGTTAGTTAAGTCAGTATAAGTACAGTTTTTCGGCGGCCACCGTGATTAGAGAGTCTTCTTTTCATCTAACAAAAATCCAAAATAACTCTGTTAATAAGGTTAGTAGTGTCCTTTGGGGTTAGTTGTTAATCAACTCCTTTCTGACGCTTCCCGAACAATTATTTCTTTGGTTGTCTTCTTTTGGTATCCCTCAGGTTATAAGATGGGACCTCTTTGGTTTTCACATCTCCCGCTCCAGCACCTCCCTCCTCTGGGCCGCTGTCATCCTCACTACTTGTCCAAGTTTGTGAGCTACTGACCTTAAAGTGGTGAGCGAGCCGTTTGGCTGCTGCATACAATCGGTATGCTCTGGAGCCCTCCTTCCTGAGCTGAGACAAAAAACGTGTGAGCCAGAGGCTAAAAAAACCCCTGTGAGCTAGCTCACACGCACTCGGCTTAGAGGGAACAGCTTAATATAAGATTATGCCTGGGATAGAGCAGGTGGAGACAGAGGTACTTTTCTCCCTTTCTCACAATACAAGAACTGGTGGGCACTCCATGAAATTGCTGAGCAGTCGGGTTAAAACAGATAAAGGGAAGTCCTTCTTCACCCAAAGAGTGATTAACATATGGAATTCACTGCCGCAGGAGGTGGTGGCAGCTACAAGCATGGACAGTTTCAAGAGGGAATTAGATAAAGCAGAAGTCCATCAGTGGCTATTAGCCACAAGGTATAGATGGGAACTCTCCGTCTGGGGCAGGTGATGCACTCTATTCTTGGTGCTGGAGAGGGCAGCAATGGGAGGGCTTCTAGTGTCCTGGCCCCACTGCTGGACCTCCTGATGGCACCTGGTATATTTTGGCCGCTGTGTGACAGAGTGTTGGACTAGATGGGCCATTGGCCTGATCCAACATTGGCTTCTCTTATGTTCTTATGGAACACTGGTCAAGTGTGGTTGAATTCTGGATGGTGCCTGAGCCTCCTTTTCTGCTTTCTCAGACTATGCTCCATATGATGGAGACGCAGATGTGAACGTGTGATGTTGCATTGCGATAGGCAATACAGGTGAAGGCGATGTTTTCTGAGATGGCAGAACAGCACTGGAGACTCTGGGAGCGCAGCCCCATGCAGAGTTACTCCAGAGTAGCCCCACTGAGGTGACTGAAGGCAGCCTGGCTGAACCTCCTCATGGAGAAGACAGGGAAACATTGGTCATTTGTCTGCAGCGCTGAAAGGGTTAGATTCCCCAGAGCTGTTTGCTAGAAAGGCTGAGCAAAGGGGGAGATGGGTCGAAGAAGGGGAAGGAGATGTACTAAAAGGAATGACAGGATTGCCCACTGGAAATAATGAGAGCCAGGAATGTCAATTGGCTTGCATGGGCGCCATTGGAATACATTATAGCAAAAGAAGAGTTGTAAAGGAAATGCAGAATGGATTTTCTGTTAAGGTCCCTGGGCCCAAATAAACTACTCTGGGACTGGAATGACAGTCCCTGGGAGCAGCAGATTTGTTCTGGAACTGGAGTGACAGCCCCCAGAGTGGAATGACAGCCACTGGGGGCAGCAGACGTGTTCTGGAACTGGAATGACAGCCATTGGGGGTAGCAGATGTGTTCTGGAACTGGAATGAGAGTACCCAGAGTGGAATGAAAGCCCATGTGTTCTGGGACTGGGATGACAGCACCCGGAGTGGAATGAAAGCCCACGTGTTCTGGGACTGGGATGACAGTCCCCAGAGTGGAATGACAGCTCCTGGGAGAAGCAGATGTGTTCTGGGACTGCGGGATTTATTACAGTTTCGTAGGGCCTGTGAGACAGAGCTCTTCCATCAAGTGTTTGATTGAGGAGCCGCACCTAATAGTCTACCATCGACTGAGGAACCTGTATCCTGCAATCTTTCCTTGACTGCCTGCTCTTGTGCATGGATTTAACATCTGTGCCAGCCTCATATTTATTGCGGACTAGATTCCCCCCTGTGTATGATTATTCTGCCATCATTCAAATGTAGCACCTTACAAATTGTTTTATGATTTTAATTTGTTTTAGTGTTTTAATGTTTATATGATACCAGTAAGCCTGTAAGCTGCCCTGAGCCTGCTTTGGTGGGGAGGGTATAAATCAATCAATTAATCAAATAAATAAATAAAAACATCTCCCAGAGGGGAATGAAAAACCCTGGAGTTAGCAGATGGGTTCTGGTACTGGAATTGCAGCCCCCATAGTGTAATGACATCCCCTGGGAGGAACAGATGTGTTCTGGGATTGGAACGACAGGCCCAAGAGTGGAATAACAGCCCCTGGGGGTAGCAGAGATGTTCTCAGAGTGGAATGACAAGCCCCAGAGTGGATAACTCAATGAAAATGTCTAGACAGTGTGTAGCTGCAATAAAGAAGGCCAACACTATGCTGGGGATTATTAGGAAGGGAATTGAAAACAAATCAGCCAGTATCATCATGCCCCTGTATAAATCATTGGTGCGACCTCATCTGGAATACTGTGTACAGTTCTGGTCACCACATCTCAAAAAGGATATTGTAGCATTGGAAAAAGTGCAGAGAAGGGCAACTAGAATGATAAAAGGGTTGGAACACCTTCCCTATGAAGAAAGGTTAAAACGCTTGGGGCTCTTTAGCTTGGAGAAACGACGGCTGAGGGGTGACATGATCGAGGTTTATAAGATTATGGATGGGATTGAGCAGGTTGAGAAAGAAGTACTTTTCTCCCTTTCTCACAATACAAGAACTCGTGGGCACTCCATGAAATTGCTGAGCAGTCGGGTTAGAACAGATAAAATGAAATACTTCTTCACCCAAAGAGTGATTAACATATGGAATTCACTGCCGCAGGAGGTGGTGGCAGCTACAAGCATGGACAGTTTCAAGAGGGAATTAGATAAACATATGGAGCAGAAGTCCATCAGTGGCTATTAGCCACAGGGTATAGATGGGAATTCTCAGTCTGGGGCGGGTGATGCACTCTATTCTTGGTGCTGGAGGGGGTAGCAGTGGGAGGGCTTCTGGTGTCCTGGCCCCACTGCTGGACCTCCTGATAGCACGTGGTATTTTTGGCCGCTGTGTGACAGAGTGTTGGACTAGATGGGCCATTGGCCTGATTCAACATTGGCTTCTCTTATGTTCTTATGTTCTTATGTAATTACAGACGCTGGGGGCAGCAGATGTTTTCTCAAACTGGAATGACAGGCCCTTGAGTAGAATGAAGGACCCTGGATATAGGAGAAGTGTTCTGGGACCGGAATGGCAGGCCCCAGAGTGGAATGACAGCCCCTGTGGGTAGCAGATGTGTTCTGGGACTAGAATGACCGGCCTCAGAGTAGAACAACATCCTCCGAAAGTGGCAAAATTGTTTTGGCACTGGAATAAAAGACCCCAGGGTGGAACAACAGGGTAGTAGCAGGTGTGTTCTGCAACTGGATTGACAGACCCTAGAGTTAGCCTCCGGCTCACACATTTTTGTCTTAGCTCAGGAAGGAGGGCTCCAGAGCAAACGAAATTTATGCAGGAGCCAAATGGCTCGCTCACAACTTTAATGCCAGTAGCTCACAAAGGAGAATTTTTGCTCACAAGACTCCACAACTTAGTGGGAGCATTGCATCAGGGGGCTTTCATTCCAGTCCCAGAACACATCTCCTACCTCCAGGGGCTGTGGTTCTACTAAATCGGCTTTCATTCCAGTCCCAGAACACATCTCCTACCTCCAGGGGCTGTGGTTCTACTAAATCGGCTTTCATTCCAGTCCCAGAACACATCTCCCACCTCCAGGGGTTGTGGTTCTACTAAATGGGCTTTCATTCCAGTTCCGGAATAGATCTGCTACTCCCAGTGGCTGTCATTCCATTCTAGGGGCTGTCCTTCCTGTCCCAGAATGGTTTCGCTACCCCCAGGGGCTTCCATTCCATTCCAGACCTTAATGGAAAATCCATTCCGAATTTTATTTTCCACTCTTTTTTGTGCCATAATGTATTTCAGTGGAGCTCACGTAAGTCAATGGGCATTACTGGTTCCCATCATTTCAAATGGGCCTTCAAGCCTCTCCCACTGATGTCCTAAGCATCACAGTTACCAACTCCCGGATGGCAAATTCCTGGACACTTTGGGGGGGGGGGTGTGAATCTCCAGTGCGAACGAAGACATACAGTCCTCCCTTTTCTCTTTTTTTTTTTTGAAACAAAATTTTTATTGGGATGCATTCAACATTGTTAAACATCATTACCAATACAATTTAAAAAGATTTTCACCCCATCCCCCCACCCCCCCAATAGGCTTCCAACACTGCTAATAACAAAAAAGAAAAAGTTAAAAGGTAATCAAGTTTAGACTTGTCACAATCGACAAACCAGGTGACCCAATTTCAAATACATAAAAGCCTGACTTTTACAAGCATAATTTCCAATAAAGGTACAGTACAATCAAGTGTTCATTTCATTTCTCATTCAGTTTCAATACAAATCAAGATTGTACATTTTCCCTTTCATTCTATATTCAGTTTCCATATACAATTTCAGGCCTTCCCAGTCTTTTAAATATTGTTCTGCCATTTGTCCATTTAGTTTTTTCGTCATTTTGTCCATTTCGGCTAAAAACAGCAGGCAGTCCTCCCTTTTCTCCATTCTCTCCAGGAGAACTGATCGCTGCCAGCTGGAAGTTGGTTGTAATTCTGGGAGAGCGTCGGTTTCGGCCTGGAGGTTGAAAACCCTGTTCGGCACCAGTTTTGTTCCGCTATGTAAGCGGAATTTGGTTTTGGGGGGAGGGGAAATCAGTGTCTTTAAGTACAAGAAAAGTTAAACATATGAATCTAACCTTCTGTCGCTGGTCATTTTAAATGTGCAAAACCCCCACAAAAGCTGACCCTTTCCTGGTTGGTTTAAAAAGGGGGCTTTTGAGAAGGGAAATCCTTCCTGCACTGGAATCAACCACAGCCCTGATGTGGGCCCAGTGTGGGGCTGGGGCTGCTAGCTGGTGTCCCAGGCCCGCCCAGCAGAGGAGTGGGAAATTGGAAACCTCGGTTACCAAGGTGCAGAGAGCCTAGCAATGCCAGGGAAGATCATGGAAACAGCACCAGTGCCCACCAAGCATGGCAGGAGGTGACTCTCCTCTGACTGGCAGAGAGGGGCGGGGCCTGCTGATGTGGCCACACCCCCTGGAAACAGCCTCGCAGAGACACAGGGCCAGGAGGAACAAAGGACGCACGGGGGCATACATCACTGTGAGGACTGTGGCATGAGCGATGTAGACACACCAGGGAGCAGCACAGATGTGCGTTCAAGTACCCAACTGCAGCAGTGTTTTGCAAATTGAACGCATAGGGAGGAAACACAGCCCTTCAAACCACATTGCCCCCGCCCCGTCACTCCACAGTTCACTTGGCGGATGCAGCCGTAAGGCAGTGCCAAATTCTCCCTCCTGCACTGGGGTTTGGGTGGGAGAAGTCACATCCTTTTGCCAGGCGAGAGAGAGATACAGCCCCCCAGGCAACACAGCAGGGAGAAACACAAGAGCACAGTCCCAGGAGGGCGTGGATTCAGGTCTTGCAAAGGGGGATGCCAGCAAGAATGCCAAAGTCGCCTTTGGGTGGCTGGGAGGCCCAGATGGGGTCAAATGGGGTCATGCCGATGGGATGGCCAGAATGCCAAGCATTGTGGGCGGTCTTCCCTTAAATTATTTTTAGAAGACTATTTCCATAACCTTATCAAAATCTCAGAACGAATTTTTAAAAATTATATTTTAAGAATAATGTGAACGTTATGATAGAAAACAGAATCAAGTCAAATTTCTCTACACAGCATGTCGTCCTCTACGGGGGTAGACCAGATCTCCAGAGAACAGGTCTACCCGCCCCAGTCCACTACATTGGTAGACCTGGCCTCTGGGGAACTGGTCTACCCACCCCTCTCCACTGTATTGGTAGGCCTGGCTTCCGGAGAACAGGTCTACCCGCCTCTTTCCATCATGTTGGTAGTCCTGGCCTTGGACCGTCGCCCTGCATTGACCCTTAGAAAACATACCAGTAATGAGACAAATCCTTTTTTAATGGATGTCTTGCTTGCTGGCATCTTTTCATTAGAAATATAAATGTTTATTTTAGATGCCCTTACTGGCTGGCTCTGTTAGATTCTACACCCAGTTTTAACCCAGAGTGACCCGGGAACTTAAATAAAATGAACGTTTGTGTTCTAAACCAACCAATACGATCTAATGTGGCTTAACTATGTCAAAAAGCAAGAAAACATGGTCTAAAAGGGGTGTGTATGTCACAATTCAAAGTTGTTTGGATTTCAGGATGTCCTATAAATGTATTTGGTCTCAGAAACTGTTTCGCCAATCATGGGTTTCCTGAGCTGTATAGCAGCCCAGCTGGTGTTACAGAGGTCTCCATCGAGGTCAGTGTCAAATGTCATGGGGGGGACGGCGTTTGAGGTGGTAAGGAAGTGTTTCGCCCATCACTCTCATTTACAATTTCCACCTAACAGTTTTGCCAGATTGCAGAACCTCGTAATTAACAATACACTGACACACGCTGTCCTTGTCTGGCATTGAGCAACATATATAATTGAACCAATAATCTACCAGCCATTTATATTTTCCTTTTCCAAGCAGAAAAGACTAGATGCATGCAATGGTAAATAGAGGCATGCAATGGTAAAGGCGTCACCCGTCCCTCTTCTCCTTTGGGGGCTCTGGTTGACCTGAAGAATTAGCCCCTAAGACAGACGGAGCCAAAGGAGTGAGAGGCTAAGCTTGTAACATCTCTAGCAAGCCAAACAGAGAAACTTCACTTTCCCCAAAAAAGCAAGGTGGCATATTTAAAATACCCTCATCTGTAATATAACAAAATTATATTAAACCTGGTTCAACAAACCACAAGAGGCACTTTTGTTCTGATCTTCCGGGGGCAGTTCTCACATGTCCCCTGAGCCCATGAAGGTTCGTGATGTTCGGTGGTGTATCTCCATCCACATTATTGATGTGTCACGTTAATGTCTGTGTCTCTCTCTCCCCTCCCAGACTGAAGCCTTTCTTCACAGCCAAGTGAATTCAGGCCTCTTTTCACAGACAGAGGTAACTCAAGAGAAGGGGCAGGAGATGGAAGAGCAGGACCCAGGAGGACCTGGAACTGGCAAGACAGCAAGCAAAGGCCCCCTTCTCCTCCAAGCTGGGAGTGGCGTTGAATTCTGGGAAGGAGTTGTGGCAGAGACCCCGGCTAAGGACACCATGACCTCAGATGTACATTGCCAGCGCTTCTGGCAGTTCTGCTACCATGAGGCCGATGGGCCCCGAGAGGTCTGCAGCCGGCTCCATGGACTTTGCAGCCACTGGCTGGAGCCAGAGAGGCACACCAAGAAGCAGATGCTGGACCTGGTGATCCTGGAGCAGTTCCTGACCCTCCTGCCCCCGGAAATGCAGGGCTGGGTGAGAGGATGTGGGCCGGAGACCAGTTCCCAGGCGGTGGCCCTGGCCGAAGGTTTCCTCCTGAGTCAGGCAGAGGAGGAGAGGCAGGCAGAGCAGGTGAGGGGATTCCCTCCAGGTATGTCCAATTCAAGCAAGGACATCTTACCTCCTTCTAAAGTGTCCCTGAGAGAGATTTGTCCAAGTGTTAATCGTCCAAAAGGGAAATTTTACAGCCTCCTTCAGCAGCCTCTTCTACCAGAGAATTTCTGATCCCTCCAGATAACTCACCGGGTCTGCTGATGGAAGGGTGCGGAGTCTAGGAGTGGGGCAGGATCCATTCCTTGGTCTATTCTATTCCATCTCTTACCCATCTCCCTCGCTGCTCCCTGACCTGGATAGACCAGGCTAGACGGATCTTGTCAGACCTTGGAAGCTCAGCAGGGTCAGTCTTGGCTAGTACTTGGACGGGTGGCCTCCAAGGAATACCAGGGCTGTGACGCAGAGGCAGGCAATGGGAAACCGCCTCTGAGACGACTCTTACCTTAAAAACAAGTCTAGCTCACCACCTAGTGGTGCATAACTCTAAAAGAACTAGAACTTCTGGCTGCTGGGCAATCTTAGGCTTTCCTTGCTATACTACGCTAACTACCAGACATTAATTAATTTCTGTTGTTGCTTTTTCAGATGTGTGTACGATCCCTGAAGACAGAAGTGACATTCCCTGGGGCGGAAGGAGCTTCCTTGGAGCAAGAGGAGAGAGCGCAGGCCCAGGAACGTGCCCAAGATGCCCTCTCCTCTGGTAAGGACCCTTTGTGCCTGGATACGATTGGGTCACCCAGTGCATTTGACGGGTAATGAGTTCAGATTAGGCGGGGGGAATTCAACACTTCTTCACACAACACAGAGTTAATTTACAGAACTCAGTCTCCACTAATTGTGATGCTTCTCAAAGAGGATTAGACAAATTCATGGAAGGCCATTCCTCACATTAATTAGAAGAAGAAGAAGAGTTTGGACTTATATCCCGCCCTTCACTGCCCAAAGGCGTCTCAGAGCGGCTTACCAACTCCTTTCCCTTCCCCTCCCCACAACAGGCACCCTGTGAGGGAGGCGGGGCTGAGAGAACTTCTGACAGAAACTGTCCTTGAGAGAACAGCTGTGCCAGAGCTTGTGACTGACCCAAGGTCACATCAGCAGGCGCAAGTGGAAGAGCGGGGAATCAAACCCGGTTCTCCCAGATAAGAGTCCGCGCACTTAACCACTTAACCACTACACCACTACACCAAACATATCTCACCCTCCTTCCAAAATGTTGACAAATCTTGGCAGACATGTTTAGCCCAGTGAATAAAGGGAGCCTCCACCTTCTGGGGCAGCAGAGAGCTCTGAAAAACACTTTCTGGGGGCCAATAATAATGGGAAATATTGGCTTCTGTGCCCATGCTTATAGGGGCATCTGGCAGACCACTGTGGGAAACAGGATGCTGGAACAGGGATTCCAGGCTGGCACCTCCCATGAGCCTTTGGGAGGTGCTTGGACAGATGTAGTGTCACGCCCATGTTGCGTCTGGCTGAAAACCTGCTTGTGAAGTTTGCTTGCCAAGAGACACTCTGATAACTCATTCCTATGACCCTGGATGTGCTCAAGTCACACCTGGGCCAAATGTGACGGTGATGCGTCATGTGATGTCATTTCCACCCCCCTCTTCCCCTCCAGGCCTAACACAGGTCTCGTAAATGACTGAAATACGTTGGCGGCATTTATAATCCCTGAGGCTCATGGGTACCTGGTGCTTCTTTTCGGCTTCTCCCGGAATTTAGTAAATAGTGTTTAAAAATGTGTTGAGTTTACGCAGGGTGAGGTTTCACATCCCTGGGAACGGGGTTCATGAAGCAAGGGAGCAAACAAGCAAGTGGAATAGGAAGTCCTGGAAAACACCCTTCCTTCCTCCTTTGTCTCCCTAACAGGCAGTGGAGAGATGCTGTTGAGCTGTGGTCTTTTCAGAGGTGTGGAAACGGCTGCTGCCCCTCCAGTCCAGGTAGGGGATTCGAGCAGGGGACACCCTGGGTCCCCCCCTCCTTTCTCAAGGGGGCTTTTGCTCCTGCACGTCCTACACAATGCCCAGGTGAGAGAGACTTTGAACACCGCTCCCTTTACAAGCCAAGATATACATCCTGTACCCTCCAACTAGGAGCTGCGGTGGCTCAAGTGGTTAAGACGCTGAACTGCAGGCTGTGGAAGGTCACTAGTTCAGCAGTTCGAGACCCAAGAGTGCCGCATGACGGGGTGAGCTCCCGTCTCTAGTTCCAGCTCCTGCCAACCGAGCAGTTCGAAAGCAAGAAATTGCAAGTAGATAAATAGGTACCACTTCGGTGGGAAGGTCACAGCGTTCCGTGCGCCTTGGTGTTTAGTCATGCCGGCCACATGACCACGGAAACGTCTTCAGACAGCGCTGGCTCTTCAGCTTTGAAACGGAGATGAGCACCGCAACCCTGGATTCAACTGGCTTTCGAGCAAGGGAACCTTTACCTTTACTTTTTACCCTCCAAGACTACTCCCTTCCAGTGCGCAGTCTCCGCCTGGCCTGATCTCCATTGAGTGAATCTGCTTTTTCTTTCAGTCTCCCTTTTCCTTTGAGGAGGTGGCCGTGTCTTTCACCGAGGAAGAGTGGGCCCTCCTGGATCCAGACCAAAGAGCTCTCTACCGGGAAGTCATGCTGGAGAACTACGGGAGCGTGGCCTCTCTGGGTAAGGATCCTTCATAGTTTCCAAACGTGCAAATTGCTGCCATTGTGATGAGCCAGAGTCAAGGTCCTGGCTTGAAGCAAAGGTGGAAACAAAGGCCCTCAGAAAGACTCTGGAAGGGGCCAGATCTTCATTTCTCCGTTGCCAGCCTTTAAAACACACCCTTCCTCCTGGACAGGATTGCAGACAGCCAGTGATTTGGAAGTGATCCATTCCCCCTAATACTGGTTGGGATTGTGGGCTTTGATCCTGACCATGTTTCTGTCCTTCCAGGAGAATTTTTACTGTTTCTTGGATTTGTGATCTTGCCCATATAAGAATTCTCTCTTTCCCTCTTTGAAAGAAGCCAGAATTATAAGAGAGACTACGGTGGAGATAGACAACAGCCTTGCATTTAAAGACAGGCTGGAGAGTTCTTCGAGAGCATCTCAAGAGAGAATTTCCTTCCCAACTGGGCTGGCAGAGAATGGGTAGCCTTCACGGTTATGTGAAGGGAACGGGCAAGGAACCACCCATGGGACTTTTCTGCTTCAATTCTAAGCGGCACTTACATAAGAACATAAGAGAAGCCAATGTTGAATCAGGCCAATGGCCCATCTAGTCCAACACTCTGTCACACAGCGGCCAAAAATACCAGGTGACATCAGGAGGCCCAGCAGTGGGGCCAGGACACTAGAAGCCCTCCCACTGCTGCCCCCCAGCACCAAGAATACAGGGCATCACTTGCCCCAGACGGAGAGTTCCCATCTATACCTTGTGGCTAATAGCCACTGATGGACCTCTGCTCCATATGTTTATCTAATTCCCTCTTGAAACTGTCCATGCTTGTAGCTGCCACCACCTCCTGTGGCAGTGAATTCCATGTGTTAATCACTCTGTGGGTGAAGAACTACTTCCTTTTATCTGTTCTAACCTGACTACTCAGCAATTTCATGGAGTGCCCATGAGTTCTTGTATTGTGAGAAAGGGAGAAAAGTACTTCTTTCTCAACCTGCTCTATCCCATGCATAATCTTATAAACCTCAATCATGCATAATCTTATAAACCTTGACACTTAGTTTGGTAGAATGATAAAGCCCGCAGGACAAGACAGGAGGGAGGCAATGTGGAGGTTCAGAAGCACCTTCTGGGCAAGAGCTTAGCTGTGCTCTTGAAAGGCTGCGGTATCTAAAATCCTGGATATTCTGAGGAAGCTGGGGAGAGGTTAGTTAAGGTCAGCCAAGATGGTCAAGACCAAAGGGCCGTCAATCCTTTTTTGCAGCAGCCTTCAGACCGTACCTGCCCTCCCAGGTGCTAATGTTGTCTCTCTCTTTATTCCAGCAGTGGACGATCAGAGGAATGTGGAGGGTGAGGAACTTCATCCACAATTGCCAGATACAGTTAGTAATGAAGACTTGAAAGGAAACAGCTGGAATCAAGGCAGACCTAAGACAAAGAAAGACAGCTGTTTGGTTGAGAAGAGCGATGGAAGAACGCGTAGCGTGCATTTCACAAAGCACAATATAATGAAGACAAGTAAATCCATTCAGTGTGGAAACTACTACAAATATAGAACGCAGCTTCTTGTGAACCAAAGTATACAAAGAGGAGAGAAACCTTTTGAAAGTTCAGAGTGTGGAAAGAGATTTAGTCAGAGTAGCCATCTTCTAGTGCATAAAACAACCCACACAAGGGAGAAGCTTTTTGAATGCTCAGATTGTGGAAAGAGATTCACTCTGAATTACAGTCTTCAAAGACATCAAAGAACACACACAGGGGAGAAATTGTTTGAATGCTCAGACTGTGGAAAGAGATTCAGCCAGAGTGTCGGTCTACAGTATCATCAAAGAACCCATACAGGGGAGAAACTTTTTGAATGCTCAGAGTGTGGAAAGAGATTCAGTCAGAGTAGCCATCTTCTAGTGCATAAAAGAACCCACACAGGGGAGAAACCATTTGAATGTTCAGAGTGTGGAAAGAAATTCAGGCAGAGTAATGGTCTACAATATCATCAGACAACCCACACTGGGGAAAAACCTTTTGAATGTTCAGAGTGTGGAAAGAGATTCAGTCAGAGTAGCCATCTTCAAGAACATAAAACAACCCACACAGGGGAGAGACTTTTTGAATGCTCAGAGTGTGGAAAGAGATTCAGTCTGAGTTCCGATCTTCAAAAGCATCAAAGAACCCACACAGGGCAGAAACCGTTTGAATGTTCAGAGTGTGGAAAGAGATTCAGTCAGAGTGGTGGTCTTCAATACCATCAAAGAACCCACAGAGGGGAGAAACCTTTTGAATGCTCAGAGTGTGGAAAGAGATTCAGTCAGAGTAGTCATCTTCAAGGGCATAAAACAACCCACACAAGGAAGAAACTTTTTGAATGCTCAGAGTGTGAAAAGAAATTCAGTCTGAGTTCCAGTCTTCAAAAGCATCAGAGAACCCACGCAGGTCAGAAACCATTTGAATGCTCAGACTGTGGAAAGAGATTCAGTCAGAGAAGCCATCTTCTAGTGCATAAAGGAACCCACACAGGGGAGAAACCATTTGAATGTTCAGAGTGTGGAAAGAGATTCAGGCAGAGTTGCGGTCTTCAGTATCATCAAAGAACCCACACAGGGGAGAAACTTTTTGAATGCTCAGACTGTGGAAAGAGATTCAGTCAGAGTAGCCATCTTCTAGTACATAAAGGAACCCACACGGGGGAGAAACGGTTTGAGTGTTCAGAGTGTGGAAAGAGATTCAGGCAGAGTTGTGGTCTACAATATCATCAAAGAACCCACACTGGGGAAAAGCCTTTTGAATGTTCAGAGTGTGGAAAGAGATTCTGTCAGAGTAGCCATCTTCAAGAGCATAAAACAACCCACACAAGTGAGAAACTTTTTGAATGCTTAGAGTGTGGAAAGAGATTCAGTCTGAATTCCAGTCTTCAAAAGCATAAAAGAACCCACACAGGGGAGAAACCATTTGAATGCTCAGACTGTGGAAAGAGATTCAGTCAGAGTGGCAGTCTTCAGTATCATCAAAGAATCCACACAGGGGAAAAACCATTTGAATGTTCAGAGTGTGGAAAGAGATTTAATCGGAGTAGCAGTCTTCAATCTCATCAAAGAATCCACACAAAGGAGAAACCATGTGAATGCTCAGAGTGTGGAAAGAGATTCACTGAGAGTTCTGCTCTTCAACAGCATCAGAGAACTCACAGAGGGGAGTAACCTTTTGAATGCTCAGAGTGTGGAAACAGATTCAGTCACTGTTCTGCTCTTCAGTGGGATCAGAGAAGTCACATTGGGGAGAAACCTTCTGAATGCTTAGAGTGTCGAAAATGATTCATTGACGGTTCTGTTCAACGGCATCAGAGAACCCGCACTGCGGAGAAACCTTTTGAATGCTCAGAGTGCGAAAAGAGATTCAATCAGAGTGGCCTTCTTCAAGAGAATCAAAGAATTGACAAACAGGTGAAATCTTTAAAATGCTTGGAGTGTGGAAAGAAATTTATGTTGAGTAGCAATGTCCAGCAGCACTGGAGAACCCAAACCCGGGAGAAAACTTTTGAATGCTCAGTGTTGGAAGAGATTCAGTCCCAGTGGAAGTCTTCAACAGCATCAAGGAACCCACAGAGGGGAGAAACCTTTTGAATGCTCAGTGTATGGAAAAAGATACACTCAGAGTGACCTTTTTCAAGAGCATGAAAGAACCCATATGGAGGAGAAACCTTTTCAATGCTTAGAGTGTGGAAAGAGATTGATTTAGAGTAGCACTTTTTGAAAATATCGAAGAACCCAGACAAGGAGAAACCTAGCCCATGAAAAAGTGCTTCTTTCATTTCAGCTCTAAAAAACAACCACCGACCACATAGAGAACTGAAATTATATAAACTCTTATAAAAATCTTTAATCTACATAGAAATGTTAGCCTAATGAAGAAGAAATGTTATAAATTCTCAGACTATAGAATCCTAGAATTGGAAGGGACCTCCAGGGTTATCTAGTCCAACCCTTTGCACAATGCAGAAAATTCACAAATATCTCCCCCCCACACCCACAGTGGCCCCTGTTCCTTGCCCAGAAAACAACAAAAAACCTCCAGGATCTCCAGCCAAAGTGGCAATCAGCATTTCCCTGGGCATGTAAGAAAGGGCCACAAAAACTAAGCACTGAGGAAACCCTTCCTGCTCTTCCTCTCATGATCTGCTGAATCAGCATTGCTGTCAGAGGAGAGCCCACTACCTCCCGAGGAAGCTAGTTCCACTGAGGAACCGCTCTAACTGTCAGGAAGTTTGGTGTAGTGGTGTAGTGGTTAAGTGCACGGACTCTAATCTGGGAGTACTGGGTTTGATTCCCCACTCCTCCATTTGCACCTGCTGGATGACCTTGGGCACGCCATAGTTCTGACAAGAGCTGTCCTTGGAAAAAGAGCAGTTTCTGTCAGCTCTCTCAGCCCCACCTACCTCACAGGGTGTCTGTTGTGGGGAGGGAAAGGGGAAGGAGTTTGTGGGCTGCTCTGAGACTCCTTTGGGTAGTGAAGGGCAGGGTGTAAATCCAATCTCCTCCTCCTCCTCCTCTTCTCCTTCTTCTGTTTAGCCAAAAACTCTTCTGATTTAATTTCAACCAGTTGGTTCTCGTCCAACCTTCTGGGGCAACAGAAAACAACTTCATACCATCCTCCATATGTCAGCCCTTGAAGTACTTGAAGATGGTTATCATATCACCTCTCTGTCATCTTCTCTCCACGCTAAACAGACCCAGCTCCTTCAGCCTTTCCTTATAGGACTTGGTCTCCAAACCCCTCACCATCTTCATTGCCCTCCTCTGTCTATATCCTTCTTAAATTGTGGTGCCCAAAACTGAACACAATACTCTAGGTAAGGTCTAACCAGAGCATAGTAAAGTGATACCAACACTTCACATAATCTGGACATTATACTTCTATACAGCCCAAAATCGCATTTGCTTTTTTAGCTACCGCCTCACACTACTGACTCATGTTCAGTATTAAGACCCCTAGATCCTTTTTGCACATACTACTTCCAAGACAAGTCTCTCCCATGCTATAATTATGCATTTGATTTTTCCTCCCAAAGTGCAGAACTTTACTTTTATCCCCACTGAAATTCATTTTATTTATTTTAGCCCAGTTTTCCAGCCTGTCAAGATCAGTGTTCCCTCTAAGCTGAGTTAGTGTGAGCTAGCTCACAGGTTTTTAGCCTCTGGCTCACACTTTTTTGTCTTAGCTCAGGAAGGACAGCTGCAGAGCAAACTAATGTATGCAATAGGCAAATTGCTTGCTCACAACTTTGATGCCAGTAGCTCACAAAGTAGAATTTTTGCTCACAAGACTCCACAGCTTAGAGGGAACATTGGTCAAGATCATCCTGTATCCTGACTCTGTCTTCTACTGTATTTGCTACCCCTTCCAATTTAGTATCATCTGCACATTTAATAAGCATTCCCTCTATTCCTTCATCCAAATCATTGATAAAGATGTTGAACAAAACAGGTCCCAGGACAGCAAGATCCACTTGTTACTCCTCTCCAAGAAGATAAGAAACCATTCAGAAGCACACTTTGGGTGTGATCTGTCAGTCAGTTACAGATCCACCTAACAGTCATAGGATCCAAACCACATTGTACCAATTTGTCAACAAGAATATTATGTGGAACGTTATCAGAAGCCTTACTGAAATCAAAATAAACTATGTCTACAGAGTTCCCCTGATCCAGCAAGGTAGTAACTTTCTCAAAAAAAGAAATAAGATTAGTCTGACATGACTTGTTCTTGAGAAACCCACGATGGCTCTTAGTAATCACAGCCATCCTTTCTAAATGCTCAAGGACTGACTATTTGATGATTTGTTCTAAAACTTTTCCGGATATAGACATCAAGCTGACAGGTCAGTAGTTAACCGGATACTCTTTTTTCCCCTTCGTGGAGATGGGTTACATTTGCCTTCCTCCAGTCTTCTGGCACCTCACCTGTTCTCCAGGAATTCTCAAAGATAATAGAGGCTCAGAAATTACATCCATGAGTTCTTTTAGTATCCTTGAATGCAGTTCATCTGGCCCCGAGGACTTAGGTTCATTAAAAGAAAGTAGGTGCTTATGTACTACCCCTTATGTACTACCCCTAACAGGGGAGCGGTGGCGCAGTGGGTAAATCCCCTGCATAACTATAACATCTGAACTGCCAAGCTTTGTCAGTTCTAGCCCCGGGCTGGTGTGAGCAACCAAGCCTTGTCCCTAGCTCATTGTCCACCCAGCGATTCGAAAGCTTCAGCAAGTAGATAAAATTGCGGACCACCCACTAGGGGTGGGCACACCAATCCCTTTGGAGGGGTGTTAGCTGCCGCTGGAAGATGTCTGCTGCGCTGCGAGATCAAAAAGTGAAAAAATCTGTGTTGGCATTCTCTGCAGTAGAGCGAATCGGCCTGCAGTGGAGCAAATCAGCCAGGCGGTGGCAGTGTGACAATGCAACATCGTGAGTCCTGACATCATCAGCCAGCCGACAATAGAATGCTGTCGGATCACGTCTTATACAGCCTGCAAGATGAATCCTCCTGAGCAGCTACAGTGTGTGATTAAATAATTGTATGTGTTGTCTCCCCTTTCCCCATGAAAAATTGTTAGTCCAAATGAGTAACTGTAAATCGCTCTGAGCCCACAGGTGTGTGGGAAAAAGCAATCAATAAATCGAAAGTGTTGTTGTTGTTGTTGTTGTTGTTATTATTATTATTATGCCTATCCTAGGCTACAATTCCCTTCCCTCATCATGTGTTCTGTTTTTGCCATGTTGAGCACCATTTCCCTCACAAGAGAAGACTGAGGAAAAGTAGGAATCGAGCAGTTCCACCCTCTCTTCATCACCTGTTACAATTTCATTTTCCTGTCCCCACAATGAGCCTACCATGTCCTTGCTCTTTTTTTTACTTTGAACATATGAAAAGAACCCCTTTTTAAAATTGTTTTTAGCATTTCTTGCTAGCCTAAGCTCATACTGAGCTTTAGCTTTCCTAACTCTCTTTTGCAAGCACTGGTTGTTTGTTTATATTCATCTTTGGCTATAAGGCCCTCCTTCCACTTTCTAAATAAGTCTTTTTTATTTCTCAAGTCTTTAGAAAGCTGTTTATGGAACCACCCTGGCTTCTTTAGGCTCCTCCCATTTTTACTTCTCATAGGAATCATTTGTGATTGTGCCTTCAGTATTTCACTTTTAAGAAACTCCCATCCCTTTTGAACTCCCTTCTCCTTAAGGATTTCTGACCATGGGATTCTACCCAGCATAACTCGGTCTGACCATGGGATTCTACCCAGCATAACTCGGTCTGACCATGGGATTCTACCCAGCATAATTGGGTCTGACCATGGGATTCTACCCAGCATAACTTTTAAGTTTGTCAAAATTTGCTTCCCTGAAGTCCAACCTATATGCCTGACTATGTACAGCTTTTACCTTCTCCAAGACTGTAAATTCCAAAATTACATGGTCACTACTACCCAGGGTGCCCACTACTTTCACCTCGTCAACCAGTTCTTCCATTTTGGTAAGAATCAAGTCCAAGATAGCAGATCCTCTTTTTTCCCTTTCCACTTTCTGGAAAATGAAGTTGTCAGCAAGAGAAGTCAGGAATTAATTGGACCTTTCAAATTTTAGCAGAGTTGGACTTCCAACAGATATCCGGGTAACTGGAATTTCCCATGACCACCATGTCCTGTCTCTTTGAGAATTGTGTAATCTGTTCTAGGAGTGTCACATTCTAGAAGAGGAGCCGGGAAGATGGCGTCGAGGCAGCTGCTCTGACTTATAACGCTATGCAAGTGATCTGATAATTTAGATCTGAGAATAAAAAATGCAATACTGAAAGCAGCATGAGATCACGGTCACCTGCTTTTTCAACAAAAACAGATTCTTCTCTTATCAGATCTGCTGATGGAAGCCCTTCAAATCTGACAGAAACTAAAAGCAACTACTCAGAAACTCTGTGGAGAGACGATCCGGTATAGATGGAGCATCCCAGGCAAACTGTCGGTAATACATCAAGGACAGCAGTATTTTGCAACTGATGAAGAAAGCGGCCCAGCACTCTTATACGCTTTACATCTTGACCCACCTTCTGGAGCAGCCAAGAAGACGGCAAAACGGAGACTTTCTTTGACCTTGACTCCCCAAAAGGCAAGCAAAGTCCCCATCCGAACTTCCTCAACTAAAACCTGAAGATGGCTGCTACATTGAAAGAGACTTAATCAGAACATTGACTGACTGGAAAGACTGAGCGAGAGCAAGAAATAAATATTATTGTTTTTATCCGCATTCTTTAAAAAAATTGTTTTAAAAATTTATAAAATGTACTTCCAAGGGAAGGGGAGGGAGAGCGGAGGAATTCGTAAAGGGTAGAAGCTCCAGTAAACAAAGTGAAGAAAGTAAATTTGGAGTTACATATATTGATAGGTCTTAACTGAATTAAGTTTAGACCAAGGGAAAAGGTTTACCATTACATAGGTTTGTAGGAAAATAGTTGATGGAATTAAAGTTAATTAGTACTAGTAATACAGATAATTTGTTTAAATAAAACGAAAACTTTTGTAAGTTAAGAGACAAAGTAGAATAAAAGATTGCAGTAGTTAACAAAGTGGTTTGTCAATTAAGTTTCATTTTAAATTTTTTAAAGTTAATTTTAAGACACAGGAATTTATACACAAGACTGAAAACAAAATCAAAACAGAGGGATAAGGCAAAACTTTATTACCGCAATATTAATATTTTATTTTGAGACATTGCTTTGAACAGAGACATAGTTGAAATACAAATATACTCAAGATTTGAGTAAATTTTAAACTAATTGCAAGTTACAAACAGAGTAAACAAAGTAATCTCAACAAAGGACAATGGAAATCCATAAAAATCTTATTATGGAACGTCAGAGGATTGAACAACAAAATTAAGCACAAACAAATAACGTCACGAATTTTAAAATCTAAGTCTGAAATACTATTTCTTCAGGAAACACATTTGAAAGATGGCTCAGATCCAATATTGGCAACACAGTGGTATAATATGCAATTTACCTCACCAGGCTCATCCAAAGCTAGAGGTTCTGCCATTCTGATTGCCAAAAAGCTATGTTCTGAATTCCAAAAAACCCTCAAAGGTGCTTTAGGACATTATATTTTTGTTAAAGGTAAGCTGGAAGGAAAAACAGTCACTCTTGGTTCTATATATGCCCCAAACACAAATCGTGCAATTTGCGAAAAACACATTAGAATCACTCAAAACTTTCCAAGAAGAAGATATCATTGGGGGAGATTTTAACTTTATTCTAGACACACAAGTAGACAGGTCAAAACCAAAAAAGAAAAAACCAAATGGAGAAAATGAAACAGAATTACAATATATATTTAGAAAATATGGGTTGTGATATCTAGAGAGTTATGCATCCCCATGAATGAGACTACACTTTCTATTCCTCAAGATTTAATTCTTACACCCAGATTATATATTGACATCATATTCATTAATCACAAATATCAAAGAGATATTGAACTAAAAATTTGTCAGACCACTTCCCAGTAATGTGTAAGATAAAAAACACAGAACAAAAACATACAAACTCCAAATGGGTATTAAAGAAATCCATTTTCTTAAAACCAAAATTGCAATAGCAAATTGCAAAAAGTGTAAAAGAGTACTTTGAATTAAATAAAGTCATCGCACCAGATTACGTGGGATGCGATGAAATCAGTATTAAGGGGACATCTAATTTCAATGATGGCTTTTCTGAAAAAAGAAAGAGAAAAACATTAAAACACTGCAATAAAATATAAAGACTCTGGATCTAAAACACAAAAACACTGGTAGCAAGAAAATTTATTACCAATTAATATCAGAAAGAGGAATATTGGAAACAACAATAACAAAAAAAAGATTCAAAAAGATCTATTATATATAAAAAAACAACATTGGAGGAAAGACACCAAAGACACTAAAAATCTTATCTTGGAGAGTCAAAGAAAAAACAATCCTCCAGGCTAATATATTCTTTGAAGGACACGAGAGGAAAAATAGAAACTGATACAAAAAAGATAGCTCATTCTCTAGAATTTTTTTCATCCTTGTATAAAACAAAACATACAGACAGTTAAAAAAAACCTGAATTCTTAGAACATAAGACATTAATAAAAATCATCTAAAAAAATCATCAAAATTAATAGACAGCCCAATAACTAAAACAGAAATATCAGAGACAATAAACCAATTGAAGAAGAACATTGCAGTGGCCTCCGGCAGGTGCCACCCTGCAAACAGGCCAAATCCACAACCACCCATATATGTGCATTCTCCGTTGTGGACCCCACCTTATGGAATGTCCCACTTGGGGAAGTTAGAAAGGCTCCCACTCTCTGGGCAATGCCAAACTGAATCATTTTCCACTGTAGGCCAGCCTGACTTCCTTCTTTCGGTCCTTGCTCTGAATGTAGGACCAGAGAGACCCCTTTGCAGGGCCGCCCAGCCTGAGGCAGCTTTTCCTACCCCTCAGTGCCACTTATGACCCATCTATACATCCTCCAGTCCGGCTTCTCAAGTCCCAGTCCTCCAGTTTTACATAAGAACATCAGAGAAGCCAATGTTGGATCAGGCCAACGGCCCATCCAGTCCAATACCCTGTCACACAGTGGCCAAAAATACCAGTTGACATCAGGAGGTCCAGCAGTGGGACCAGGACACTAGAAGCCCTCCCACTGTTGACCCTCACCCCAAGCACCAAGAATACAGAGCATCACTTGCCCCAGACTGAGAGGTTCTATTTAGATCTTGTGGCTATTAGCCACTGATGGACCTCTACTCCAGATGTTTATCCGGTTCCCTCTTGAAGCCGTCCATGCTTGTAGCTGCCACCATCTCCTGTGGCAGTGAATTCCATGTGCTAATCACTCTCTGGGTGAAGTAGTACTTCCTTTTATCCATTCTAACCGGACCGCTCAGCAATTTCATTGTGTGCCCACAAGTTCTTGTATTGTGAAAAAGGGAGAAAAGTACTTCTTTCTCAACCTGCTCAATCCCATGCATAATCTTATAAACCTCGATCATGTCACCCCTCAGCCGTCGTTTCTCCAAGCTAAAGAGCCCCAAGCGCTTTAACCTTTCTTCATAGGGAAAGTGTTCCAACCCTTTGATCATTCTAGTTGCCCTTTTCTGCACTTTTTCCAAAGCTATAATACCCTTTTTAAGGTGTTGTGACCAGAACTGTACACAGTATTCCAAATGAGGTCACACCATTGATTTATACATGGGCATTATGATATTGGCTGATCTGTTTTCAGTTCCCTTCCTAATAATTCCCAGCATAGCGATGGCCTTTTTTATTGCAGTCACACACTGTCTCGACATTTTCAGTGAGTTTCCCTGAAAGCAAAGCCAGATTCCAAAAGGAGGAAATTGGAAGACTTAACTATTCCTCTCCTTTTTTTATCCTCTGTAGGAACAGCCGCGCTATGTGCTTCTTAACCTTTTACTAGCTGTTGCCACTTTACAGTGATTATTGTCTTAGAACGCAGAATTCTCTGAAAATTTTTTGGAGCTGTTCTATCAGACCAAACTAAGAAGCAGGAAAATTAAATGCAATATGGGTTAGTTATGTTCAGTTGCAGTACCTGTTCCCGATGGAGAACTGTGGAAACAAGTTATTACCCTGTTAACAGTATCGCCTTGCATTGGACCTTATTCACTGAGAACAGCTGACTCATAAATTTGTTGGGACTCGGAGGTGTTTTCAGTATTGAACTGACACCAATTTTGTATAATAGTCAGTTTGGTGTAGTGGTTAAGTGCGCGGACTCTAATTTGGGAGAACCGGGTTTGATTCCCCACTCCTCCACTTGCACCTGGCTGGATGACCTTGGGCGAGCCATAGTTCTGATAAGAGCGGTTCTTGAAAAGGAGCAGTTTCTGTCAGAGCTCTCTCAGCCCCGCCTACCTCACAGGGTTTCTGTCGTAGGGAGGGGAAGGGAATTTGTAAGCTGCTCTGAGACACCTTTGGGTAGTGAAGGGCGGGGTATAAATCCAATCTCTTCTTCTTCTGAGAGCCAGTTTGGTGTAGTGGTGAAGTGCGCGGACTCTTATCTGGGAGAACCGGGTTTGATTCCCCGCTCCTCCACTTGCACCTGCTGATGTGACCTTGGGTCAGTCACAAGCTCTGGCACAGCTGTTCTCTCAAGGACAGTTTCTGTCAGAAGTTCTCTCAGCCCCACCTACCTCACAGGGTGTCTGTTGTGGGGAGGGGAAGGGAAAGGAGTTTGTAAGCTGCTCTGAAACGCCTTTGGGCAGTGAAGGGCGGGGTATAAATCCAAACTCTTCTTCTTCTTCATTCTTATACAAATTTACAAGTTATTTTTATAAATTTTTCGTTATTATATTCATGGGCTTCTGGTCTTTAGTTAAGTTTTTCCATACCACGAATCTCCACTTTTTGCTTTGGTACTTCGGGGTCAGGAAGCAATTTTTCTCCAGGACAGTTTGGCCAAGGATCCTGGAGATTGGTTGCTGTAGATTTTCCAGGTTGTGTGGCCGTGGTCTTGGCCACACAACCCAGAAAACCTCCAGGAGCTAATGAACTCCGGCCATGAAAGCCTTCGACAACATATTGATCCTGGAGGTGTGGGGTTTTTTTTGGAAGAGGGCATCTTCTGGGCATGGAGCAAGGGTCACTGGGGGCCTGGAGGGGGGGAGGTATTTGTGAATTTCCCGCATTGTGCAAGGGGTTGGACTAGATGACCCTGGAGGTCCCTTCCCAACTCTGTGATTCTTTGAGGAGCTTAAAGGTATAAAACCTTCCTGTGTTCGCTCAGTGGGGCTGGTAAGGCATTCTGTTCCAAGCTCAGATGCATGTCAGCCTGCCAAGCTCGGCCTGGCTTTTTAACTTTCGATTCCTTTCAGACCTGTTTCTCGATTTCTGCCAGACCTGTTTCCTTTACCCTCACTTAACCCTCGTGTTAAATTCCTGGGGGCGACGACTGAATGTTATTGGAGTGCATGGGAGTAGGTGCTGTAACAATCTTGAAGCGCGCCCCAAGTGTCTGGTTCCCATGAGACTGAGCTTGGAGATCTCTATGCCAGCCTAGGTAAGAATCGGGCATCGTATATCTGTCCATGTTGCCACAGAAATTCTAGGAGGTAGGCATGACGTGGTTGTGAATGGAATTTTTGGTTTTACCTATAACCTGTAGGAGCTGCGGTGGCTCAAGTGGTTAAGATGCCGAACTGCAGGCTGTGGAAGGTCAGTAGTTCAGCAGTTCGAGACCCGAGAGTGCCGCATGACGGAGTGAGCTCCCATCTCTAGTTCCCAGCTCCTGCCAACCTAGCAGTTCGAAAGCAAGAAATTGCAAGTAGATAAATAAGTACCACTTCGGAGGAAGGTAACAGCGTTCCGTGCGCCTTGATGTTTAGTCATGCCGGCCACATGACCACGGAAACGTCTTCAGACAGCGATGGCTCTTTGGCTTTGAAACGGAGATGAGCACCGCAACCCTAGAGTCAGATTCGACTGGCTTTCGAGCAAGGGAAACCTTTTACTATAACCTGTATGTTCCCAAATTAGCTGGGGACCTGACACAGCCAATGGAAAGCTAAGCAGAAAACAAAAGGGAATAAAAAAATCAGCCCAGTAACGGCAGGGAACATTCACTCACTATTTTAGGAGGTGCTCCGAGGCCTGCTTGTTTGTCAGGGCTTTTGAAGGGGTTTCATGAAAAGAGGTGGTGGTATGGAGTCTTTCAGGAAAGGAAAATACGAAATCGTGGGGAAGGGAGAAATGGGATGCATTCCGCAAGTCCTTGTGGGTTCTCACTACTAAATAAATAAATACGGAAGTCCTGCGATTTCTGCACCTCTCAAACACATCTCTCTGGAGAAGCCTCCCCCCCCCCAAGATTTAATCCCTACAACTATCTTGCAAGGGATGTTAGCCAGAAAATGTGACTGGCTAAAGAACATCCAAAGAGCTTCCAGGCCTACTGGGAAGCTGAACCCAGATCCACCCCGTTGTAACCCAACTCTCTGGACTCTTGGACTAAACTGACCCTCATCATGAATGGGGACAAACAGGGCAAGGTTCACTTACGGGGATCAGTCATGACACAGGGTGCGAATCTCAAACATCTGCAAGAGGATTTTTTCCACCCAGAACTTTATACACAATTGAAAACTAATATGCCACACTAGCCTTTGACATGCTAAATGAAATAAAAACCCCAAAGCACAGAAAACACAAAGTCTGATTTTTCCTGGTACAAATGATAATCTCTTTAATTAGCTATGTTCCTTCCTTAGCTGAGTCTTCTTTTCTCTGACTTATTAAGAAACATTCAACCTAGGGTCGACAACTGCTTGGAGGGAAAAAATGTGCTGCCCCTTTAACAGAGGCATGATGGGATGTTATTTATCACTTCAGGCACCTATTTCCACACACTAAGCCTCTGGGGGAAAGGGAGGACATTTTCCCCTCCTAGAGGCCTGTTAGCAAACCTGTTGCAGACACCTTTCCAAATTAAGTGAGACAGAAAATGAGATGGAAAGACAATTTTCTCACTCTCCTCCATAAAGATAGTTTGGTGTAGTGGTTACATGCGTGGACTCTAATCTGGGAGAACCGGGTGTGATTCCCCCACTCCTCCACTTGCACCTGTTGGATGACCTCGGGCAAGCCACAGTTCTGTCAGAGCTGTTCTTGAAAAAGAGCCATTTCTCTCAGAGCTCTCTCAGCCCCACCGACCTCACAGGGTGTCTGTTGTGGGGAGGGGAAGGGAAAGGAGTTTGTAAGCCGCTCTGAGACACCTTTGGGTAGTGAAGGGCGGGGTATAAATCCAATCTCCTCTTTTTCTAAGGAACGATTCAAGGGGACCTCTGAGAAGTCAGAGGCTGAGAGTAAGCCTTGGCCCAGAATTTACGCCAGGTAATTTCTGGCTCATAGAGTGGGTGGGGTCAGAGCAGGAGGAGAGAATTTTACTTCTCTTTGATTCTTTCTGGAAAAATCTGGCTGGGTGAGGAGGACAACTGGGATTGGAGAATATGTGTTCCACAAGGTTTCCCTGCCAACTGCACAGATACTAGCCCATTTCCACAATACTGGATGCTATGGGGGGGTCCTGACCCTTTAGAACTTACTGAGTTGCTGGGTTGGGGGACACAAGGTTTTCCTTTCAACCCAAATGAATCCTTTTGCCAGAAATTTGGGGGCTTCAAGGTAGTGACACTCCAAAAAAGCTCACAGCAGACTGTGCTGGGGAGAGATTAGAGAAGAAGAGGAGTTTGGATTTATACCCCGCCCTTCACTGCCCAAAGGCGTCTCAGAGCGGCTTACAAACTCCTTTCCCTTCCCCTCCCCACAACAGACACCCTGTGAGGTGGAAGAAGGAGAAGAGATTGGATTTATACCCCACCCTTCACTCCCCAAAGGAGTCTCAGAGCGACTGACAAGCTCCTCTCCCTTCCCCTCCCCACAACAGACACCCTGTGAGGTAGAAGAAGGAGAAGAGATTGGATTTATACCCCGCCCTTCACTACCCAAAGGAGTCTCAGAGCGGCTTACAAACTCCTTTCCCTTCCCCTCCCCACAACAGACACCCTGTGAGGTAGAAGAAGAAGAAGAGATTGGATTTATACCCCACCCTTCACTTGGAGTCTCAGAGCGGCTTACAAACTCCTTTCCCTTCCCCTCCCCACAACAGACACCCTGTGAGGTAGAAGAAGGAGAAGAGATTGGATTTATACCCCCCCCTTCACTTGGAGTCTCAGAGCGGCTTCCAAACTCCTTTCCCTTCCCCTCCCCACAACAGACACCCTGTGAGGTAGAAGAAGGAGAAGAGATTGGATTTATACCCCGCCCTTCACTACCCAAAGGCGTCTCAGAGCGGCTTCCAAACTCCTTTCCCTTCCCCTCCCCACAACAGACACCCTGTGAGGTAGAAGAAGAAGAAGAGATTGGATTTATACCCCACCCTTCACTTGGAGTCTCAGAGCGGCTTACAAACTCCTTTCCCTTCCCCTCCCCACAACAGACACCCTGGGAGGTAGAAGAAGGAGAAGAGATTGGATTTATACCCCACCCTTCACTACCCAAAGGAGTCTCAGAGCGGCTTACAAACTCCTTTCCCTTCCCCTCCCCACAACAGACACCCTGTGAGGTAGAAGAAGAAGAAGAGATTGGATTTATACCCCACCCTTCACTTGGAGTCTCAGAGCGGCTTCCAAACTCCTTTCCCTTCCCCTCCCCACAACAGACACCCTGTGAGGTAGAAGGAGGAGAAGAGATTGGATTTATACCCTGCCCTTCACTGCCCAAAGGCGTCTCAGAGCGGCTTACAAACTCCTTTCTCTTCCCCTCCCCACAACAGACACCCTTGTAAGGTAGGTGGGGCTGAGAGAACTTCTGACAGAAACTGTCCTTGAGAGAACAGCTGTGCCAGAGCTTGTGACTGACCCAAGGTCACATCAGCAGGTGCAAGTGGAGGAGTGGGGAATCAAACCCGGTTCTCCCAGATAAGAGTCTGTGCACTTAACCACTACATTAGGGTTGTGTAATGCCTCTCTAGAACTGCTTGTCATCTAAAAGCGTTTATGAATTAAGGATGCCGGCTGGTCACATTAGGTTTATGCCGGCAGCAGAGAGGCTGTAGATATCTGTTACCCTCAACTTGTCTAATTCCTTATAGGATTTGGGAAAGGAAATGTTTTTGCTAGCTTTGAAGAAGTCGGAAAAGCAGGGGTGTCGAACTCAATTCTTACGAGGGCCGGATCTGCCATAAATGAGACTTTGTCGGGCCAGGCCATGTGTCATAAAATGTAATGCCAGGGAGCAGAGATATAAACTTGATAAAGGACACAAACACAAAGATTTTTTTTTTACTTCGAATAAAAACATGCTGAAAACATTAAGCTTCGTAAGCTGCAAACCTACTTTTGATTTATTGATATTCACCACGGAAATCTCACGCTCAGAGTTCTGGGTCTAGGACCCAGATTAAAACATGAAATGGCTGAGTGATTAAGAGAGTCTGGCGAGGCAAGCTATGATACAGCAGTAGCAGAACTGGAAGCAGGAGATGGCCAGTTCCACTGTGGACCCCCAAGCCACATGTTTGACACTCCTGTCGGAAAGGGTTTGATTGGCAGATAAGTAGTGAGTTTCACATAGGAATGCAATCACTAAAAAGGCCCCCCTTTTGTGTAACTACTTTCTGAGCCTTTCTGAACCTCCAACACTTGGATGTCTGAAAAAGACCCTAATCAGAACCAGCTATGTAAATGTTCCACTCTCGGATGGATTCTCTGAAGAACATGAAAATCAGATCTGTGCCTCAAGCTCTTACCACACACTGAGCATTTATGAGGTTACTCCCTTGCGTTGAGTCCTCCACGCTAAAGGAGACGGGAGCTGATTTTGAATCTGGCAGAGCCGACCCTTGCTTTCTTCCCTCTGAGAGCTGTTTGAGGGCTTCAAACATGACTAAAGCTCCTTCTAACTCTTCAAGCACTGTAAACGTTTCTTCCTGGTTAGGGTAAGATTTCTGTGTAGATCCGAGAATTCTACAAGTGTTCATATCATTTCAGTGCTTTATATAGTGTGTGGTTGTCTTTTGGGTGTGAAATAAAAGTTATTTTCAGAGCCAGTTCGGTGTCGTGGTTAAGTACGCGGACTCTAATCTGGGAGGACCGGGCTTGATTCCTCACTCCTCCACTTGCAGCTGCTGGATGACCTTGGGCAAGCCATAGTTCTGTCAGAGCTGTCCTTGAAAAAGAGCAGTTTCTGTCAGAGCTCTCTCAACCCCACCTACCTCACAGGATGTCTGTTATGGGGAGGAGAAGGGAAAGGAGTTTGTTAGCCGCTCTGAGACTCCGAGTAAAGGGTGGGGTATAAATCCAATCTCTTCCTCCTCCTCCTTCATGGACAGTTACATACTTTCTCCTTGTGTGGGTTTTTAGATGCTGGTAGAAGATTTCCATACTGAGTGAAACTCCATATTCTGAGCATTCTGTGGCAGAAATATAAGCAAGCCGAGGCCATTTCTGTCTTTCTGTATTCTAATAAAGGTAAAGGTTCCCTTGCTCGAAAGCCAGTTGAATCCGACTCTAGGTTTGCGGTGCTCATCTCCGTTTCAAAACCGAAGAGCCAGCGCTGTCCAAAGACGTTTCCGTGGTCATGTGGCTGTTAGGTTATTTGTCCCTAAGCCTTTGCTCTTTTGCTGGCAGCCTAGGCATAAAAACTAAAGCCTTGCCCTGTAGCTGTACCTTTGCTCGAATTCAGATTTGACATTCACCGGCCTTCCAAGTGCAAGGCTCGAAAGCCTAAACACATCTGTCTTTTTGACACTGCAGTTAATAAAATATATCTGGGCAAAAGTTCATCTTATCAACTGAGGATATCAAGTCTGGTACATTTTTAATTGACTCCTCTCTTGATTCCTGTTGGCTTAAAAGAACATAAAAAGGAGGCTTAAGGCTTTGTTCAAGGCTGTTTGGCCAACACCACGCCTAGGCTTGTACAGTCCGGGAATATTCCTCATTGTTTCTGGAGTTTACACTATAACAGGTATTGGGATTTTCTATATGTTATGGGGTACTGATACTAAATATATGCTACTGAGCAGGGCTCTTTTTGTAGCAGGAACTCCTTTCCATATGAGGCAACACACCCCTAACGTAGCCAATCCTCCAAGAGCTTACAGTAGTCCCTGTAAGAAGAGCTCTGTAAACTCTTGGAGGATTGGCTATATAAGGGGATGTGTCGCCTAATATGCAAAGGAGTTCCTGCTACAAAAAGAGCCCTGCTACTGAGTGTTACTTCTGTATTGTTTTAGAATTAATAAACAGTTCTAGTTAAAGGCAACTGTTCTCTCTGTGCTTCTCTCCCTCTGGAGGCCTGAGTGCCCTAGCAGAAGAAGAAGAAGAAGAAGAAGAAGAAGAAGAAGAAGAAGAAGAAGAAGAAGAAGAAGAAGAAGAAGAAGAAGAAGAAGAAGAAGAAGAAGAAGAAGAAGAAGAAGAAGAAGAAGAAGAAGAAGAAGAAGAAGAAGAAGAAGAAGAAGAAGAAGAAGAAGAAGAAGAAGAAGAAGAAGAAGAAGAAGAAGAAGAAGAAGAAGAAGAAGAAGAGGAGGAGGAGGAGGAGGAGGAGGAGGAGGAGGAGGAGGAGGAGGAGGAGGAGGAGGAGGAGGAGGAGGAGGAGGAGGAGGAGGAGGAGGAGGAGGAGGAGGAGGAGGAGGAGGAGGAGGAGGAGGAGGAGGAGGAGGAGGAGGAGGAGGAGGAGGAGGAGGAGGAGGAGGAGGAGGAGGAGGAGGAGGAGGAGGAGGAGGAGGAGGAGGAGGAGGAGGAGGAGGAGGAGGAGGAGGAGGAGGAGGAGGAGGAGGAGGAGGAGGAGGAGGAGGAGGAGGAGGAGGAGGAGGAGGAGGAGGAGGAGGAGGAGGAGGAGGAGGAGGAGGAGGAGGAGGAGGAGGAGGAGGAGGAGGAGGAGGAGGAGGAGGAGGAGGAGGAGGAGGAGGAGGAGGAGGAGGAGGAGGAGGAGGAGATTGGATTTATAACCCGCCCTTCACTGCTCAAAGGCGTCTCAGAGCGGCTTACAAACTCCTTTCCTCCCCCTCCCCACAACAGACACCCTGTGAAGAACCCTAATAGGGTTCGGGGTCCCAGGCAGAGACCTAGATCCCTAAAATTCACGTACACATTCAAAAGGCTTTCCCTCTGTCTGGGTTTCCTAACACTGTTGAAGACTGCTACTGTTACTCAGTCTTTATCCACACTCCGAGACCTCAAAATGTTTCTTCCACGTGGGTTCTTAGATCCTGTTGAAGATGGCCACTCAAACCAAATCTCTTTCCACACACTGAACATGCCAAGGGTTTCTCCCGTGTGGGTTTGTCAGATAAGAACATAAGAACATAAGAGAAGCCAATGTTGAATCAGGCCAATGGCCCATCTAGTCCAACACTCTGTCACACAGCGGCCAAAATATACCAGGTGCCATCAGGAGGTCCAGCAGTGTGGCCAGGACACTAGAAGCCCCCTCCCACTGCTGCCCCCTCCAGCACCAAGAATAGAGTGCATCACCTGCCCCAGACTGAGAGTTCCCATCTATACCCTGTGGCTAATAGCCACTGGTGGACTTCTGCTCCATATGTTTATCTAATTCCTTCTTGAAACTGTCCATGCTTGCAGCTGCCACCACCTCCTGTGGCAGTGAATTCCATATGTTAATCACTCTTTGGGTGAAGAAGTATTTCCTTTTATCTGTTCTAACCCGACTGCTCAGCAATTTCATAGAGTGCCCACGAGTTCTTGTATTGTGAGAAAGGGAGAAAAGTACTTCTTTCTCAACCTGCTCAATCCCATTCATAATCTTATAAACCTCGATCATGTCACCTCTCAGCCGTCGTTTCTCCAAGATGCTGTTGAAGAATGCCCCTCAACCTAAATCTCTTTCCACACTCTGAGCATTCATAAGAATTCTCCCTGTGTGGGTTCTCTGGTGTAACTGCAGATTGCCACTCTGACTGAATCTCTTTCCACACTCTGAGCATTCAAAAGGTTTCTCCCCTGTATGGGTTCTCTGATGCTGTTGAAGATGGCCACTCTGACTGAATCTCTTTCCACATTCTGAGCATTCAAAAGGTTTCTCCCCTGTGTGGGTTGACAGATGCTTTTGAAGATGGCCACTCAACCTGAATCTCTTTCCACACTCAGAGCATTCAAAAGGTTTCTCCCCTGTGTGGGTTCTTCGGTGCAGTTGAAGATGGCCACTCTGACTGAATCCCTTTCCACACTCCGAGCATTCAAAAGGTTTTGCCCCTGTGTGAGTTCTCTGATGCCGTAGAAGACTGCCACTGTTCCTGAATCTCTTTCCACATTCTGAGCATCCAAAAGGTTTCTCCCCTGTGTGGGTTCTTTGGTGTAGTTGAAGATTGCCACTCTGACTGAATCTCTTTCCGCACACTGAACATTCAAAAGGTTTCTCCCCTGTGTGGGTAGTCATATGCTTTTGAAGATCACCACTCAACAGGAATCTTTTTCCACACTCTGAGCATTCAAAAGGTTTCTCCCCTGTGTGGGTTCTCTGATGCCGTAGAAGACTGCCACTGTTACAAAATCTCTTTCCACACTGTGAGCATTCAAAGGGTTTCTCTGCTGTGTGTGTTCTCTGATGCTGCTGAAGATTGCCACTCTGAGTGAACCTCTTTCCACACTCTAAGCATTCAAAAGGTTTCTCCCCTGTGTGGGTTCTTTGGTGCAGTTGAAGATGGCCACTCTGACTGAAACTCTTTCCACACTCTGAGCATTCAAAGGGCTTCTCTGCTGTGTGTGTTCTCTGATGCTGTTGAAGATTGCCACTCTGACTGAATGTCTTACCACACTCTAAGCATTCAAAAGGTTTCTCACCTGTGTGGGTTCTTTGATGCAGTTGAAGAGTGCCACTCTGGGTGAATCTTTTCCCACACACTGAGCATTCAAAAGGTTTCTCTCCTCTGCGTATTCTTTGGTGCACAAGGAGCTGTGATCTATTTCTGGTGTACTTTTTACACTGAATGGATTTACTTGCCTTCACTATCCTGTGCTTTGGGAAATGTACATTATGTTTTCTTCCATCTCGCTTCTCAATCATACAGCCACCTTTGTTTCTCTTAGGTCTGCCTCGATTCCTGATGTTTTCTTTCAGGGCTTCATTTTTAGCTCTAACTGGCATTTGCTGATGAAGCTCCTCACCCTCTTCATTCCTTTGATCATCCTTTGCTGGAATAAATAGAGAAAGCCCATTAGCACCTGGGAGGTCTGGTAAGATCCAAAGGCATCTATGTGAGTGCAGTAGGAAAGGACTGATGGCCCTTTGAAGAAGACGAAGAAGAGATTGGATTAATACCCCGCCCTTCACTCAGAGCAGATTACAAATTCCTTTCCCTTCCCCTCCTTACATCAGACATCCTGTGAGATAGGTGGGGCTGAGAGAGCTCTGAGATAAGTGCTCTTGAGAGAATAGCTCTGACAGAACTATGGCTTGCCCAAGGTCAGCTAAAAGTGGAGTACTGGGGAATCAAACCCGGTTCTCCCAGATTAGAATCCGCGCACTTAACCACTACACCAAACTGGCCTCGTCCAGCTTGGCTGTTCTTAACCACCTCTCCACCTTTCCCCAGAATACGTACTATTTAAGGATACCTCACCCCTTCAAGAGCCACATCTGAGCTCTTGCCCAGAAGGAGTTTCTGAGCCTCCAGATTTCAGGCCCTCAGAAAGCCTCCCTCCCTCCTTACCCAGGGGGCTGTATGATTGTACCAAACCAAATATTGCTGAGAAGTGAATCAGAAATCCCCCATGGCTATTCCTTTCTGTTCCTATAACAAAACTGAGAAGGATATTCACTCTCAGCCAGTTTGTATGGGAAGGAAATATGCTGTTGGAATCCTATTGAGGAAATCTTCAGCCTTTCTTTAGATACAAGGTAGTTGTCTGTCTCCACCATAGCCTCTCTTATACTTCTGGCTTCTTTCACATAGAGAGATTTCAACCAGTGATCATTTTTATATGGGGAAGGAAAGAAAATTCAAGAGCAAAAATTCTTCTGGAAGGATGGAACCATGGTCAAGATCAAATCTCAAATCCCAACGAGTACAAAGGAAATGGATCTGTGAAGCAGAGTTCCCCCAAGGGTTACTAAGTGGCCTAGTCCGACTCACAGGTGTTTGTGATTCAACTCTCCCTGCAGGTAATATCCTTATCCTTTTCAAGGCCAGACTCCAGAATGTGGTCATTGGTTAATAGTGAAAACCTGTATCCAGTTGTGTAACCAGAAGGGAAGGGGGGATTAGGAGGGTGCTGACAGCTTCTGGAAAATTCCATCATAGAGGACCTTTGATTGGGTTGTTGGGACCACCTGAATCTAGGGAGGAATAAAATATAATACGGATATAGACCAGAGGGAAGCTATGCTAACTTTATTCTCATGCCATGCTAGTATGTCTTGATATTTTCTTGCTTTATCACGATGAAGTTTTATGTAGAGTAACTTCAGCTACAACTGAAATACTTATGCTGCAACAAGTGATGCCAACTAATACCAAATATTTAATGTATTACATAGAACATTTAGCTTTTCTTGTTTTTCTATTACTGAGCTACAGAAACTGTGCTGTTTAATGATGGAGGCTCCCTTTACTCACCAGGCTGAATAACTCTGCCAAAGTTTGTCGACCTTTTGTCTTTTGAGCCACTTTGAGTTCCTTTGGAAGGACAGTGAGATATGAATATTTAAATTAATAGGAGGAATGGCCCTCCATGAATTTGTCTAATCTCCATTTAGAGGCATCACAGTTATTGGACACTGATTCCCGCAAACTAACTCTGTGTTGTGTGAGGAAATATTTAACTTTCTACCTGACCTGAACTATCTACCCCTCAAATTCACAGTGTGCCCCAATCACATCCAGGTACAATGAGTCCTTACCACAGGAGAGGGCATCTTGAGCACGCTCCTGGGACTGTGCCCTCTGGCCGGGCTCCAAAGAATCTCCTTCCACCTTCGGGAATGTAGCTTCTGTCTTCACAGATGGTCTGCACATCTGAAACAGCAGCGAGGGAGAGGGGTAAGAGATGGAATGGAAAAGAAACCAAGGAATGGATCCTGCCCCACTCCCCACTCTTCCATCAGCAGACCTGTTGAGTTACCTGGAGGCATAAGAAATTTTCTAGTAGAAGAGGCAGCTTAAAGAGACTATAAAATCTCCCTTTTGAATGATTAACACTTGGACAGATGTCTGGCAAGGGAACCTTTAGGATAAAGCCAGATATTTAATATGCTGTCGAAGGCTTTCACGTCCGGAGTTCATTAGCTGTTGTAGATTCTCCGGAATGTAGAAAAATGGTAGGCAGGTAATTTATATCTACTCAGGAAGGTGGGGTAGGGCTAGGCCAATTGTCTCTACATCTGACAATACAAAAGGCTCTACATCTGACAATAGCACTACAGATAGGATTAGAATCTCAGCAGCCAATCCACATGCAAAAGAGCCTCCTCAGGAAACAGGAAACCTCAGGAAAGCTCCTCAGGAAACCATATGCAAAAGAACCTCCTCAGGAAACCACTAATCCATATGCAAAAGAATCTCCTCAGGAAAGCTCCTTCATTAGTATGTTCACAGCCTGGGGAACTCCTACAAGACAATTGACCCAGCCCTACCCCACCTTCCTGAGTAGATACAAATTATCTGCCTAACATTTTTCTTCTCACCTTGACACAGAGAGTACTCCATCTTTCTGTGTTATACCTCTGAGGATGCCAGTCACAGCTGCTGGCGAAACGTCAGGTCCTACAATGCCAAGACCATGGCCATACAGCCCGGAAAATCTACAACAGCTAAAGCCAGATATTGTCACTTGAATTGGACATATCTGGAGGGAATCCCGTCACCTCTTCTACCTGCCTTTTGTTCTCTACCTGACTCAGGAGGAAAATTTCAACCAGGGTCACCACCTGGGAACTGATCTCCAGTCCACATCCTCTGACCCAACACTGTATTTCCTGGGGCATTAAATGCCAACAATGACCTTCCATTCTCTACATATGGCGAATAGGTCAAACCCTATGCCAATTCTGACATCAAGAATCACAAAGACTGAGAAACCAGTAGAACACTTCAACTTTCTAGGGCAGGGGTGTCAAACATACGGCTCAGAAATGCGGAATGCACATCTCTAGTCCAGAGTGGAGCACAGAATGCAGTTCCTGTAAGACACTCCAATGTGTGTGGGGGGACTGATAAACAATTGGCTGGTGGCAGCGACTGAAGAAGAGGTTAGAACAGGGAGTCGGGGAAATGAAGGATCATTGCGAGACAGAGACATTAGGCAGAGAGCTTCTGTACCCCGGCCACGGAAGGAAACAAGACTCCTGAGAGACTGTTTCTCCACATATTGTATTGTTACAGGTCAACTGTTTACACGCCTGCTGTGCAAAAAAATGCTATTTCACAAAAAGTCTTACTGCCCCCTTGGCCTTGCACATCAGCGAGAAAGGATCAGACTCCGTTCTCATCCAGTTTCTCCAAGTCCACGCCCTTTTTGAAAAAATGTAAAGCACAAAAAGCTAGAATCCACCGCTTGCCATCCATGCCACCCCCTCAGGGCATTGGGATTCCCACTTGGTTATCCAACACATGTGAACAATCTTAGCAGATTTATTGTAGCAGTTAAGTTTTTCTGAGGTAAATCCTACTCTCTCTTATGCTACAATAACTCTACCATAAGTCCCCTTTCAGATTTGGCTGGGGTGGCCACACATCCCCTCAGGAACAATAACAAAATGGGATCTCTGACTAAAGCTGCTCTCAGGTGACTATGGCGTAACCAGGGGACTCAGAGCCCATACCAATGTGAGGCCCAAGCTCAGAGAACGGCTCCCATAAGGTTTCACCTCAGCACAGATTTTGATGAGGGAGGCCACCTGTTTGTACCATTTGCCACAATTCAAACATAAGAAAATAAAGAAGCCAATGTTGGATCAGGCCAATGGCCCATCCAGTCCAACGCTCTGTCACACAGTGGCCAAAAATACCAGGTGCCATCAGGAGGTCCAGCAGTGGGGCCAGGACACTAGAAGCCCTCCCACTGTTGCCCTCCCCAAGCACCAAGAATACAGAGCATCCCTTGCCCCAGACTGACAGTCCCTATCTAAACCTTGTGGCTAATAGCCACTGATGGACTTCTGCTCCATAAGTTTATCCAATTCCCTCTTCAAGCCGTCCATGCTTGTAGCCACCACCACCTCCTGTGGCAGTGAATGTATTCTGATGCATGCGTTCTGATCTTCCCACACACATATTTTCTTATACTGATGGAGGTACCATTTGCTGCTGAAGCTTTTCCCACACTCAAGGCATTTGCTTACCTTCTCTGCCAGACGGGCTCCTTGGTGCGGGGCAGGCAGGAGGGCATCCTGACTGGCGCACTTCCCACAATCCGAAGCACATCGATGGGGCCTCTCTCCTCCGTGGCTCTTCTGGTGTACGAGGAGGTCAGAATGACAAGGATACCTTCTCCCACACGGTGAACACTTATATATTTGCTCTGCTACATGAGTCCTCTCGTGCACCATCAAGGCCGAACTCCCTCGAAATATTTGCCCGCAATATGAACAGATGTATGTTTCTTCTGCCATTTGCAGGTTCTCGACTTAAGCCGATGCTCTGAGGGAAGCTGTTTCCACAGCTGTCTTGGTCCGTAGCTGTCTTGGTCTCTGTGTTCTTTTACGCCTCAAGAATACCTTGCCCAACTTTAAACTTCCAGCATTTGCCTCCCAAACCAAGACTAGTTCTGTTTTTTTCCTCTCCACAACGTCATTCTGTTCCCAGATGAATTTCAGGGCCCCAAAAACAAATCCCTTCAGATCCTTCTAGCAGTTGATCACCAATGCAAACAATCCTCCTCATAGTCCAGCACTCAGATATTAGATCCTGGAACAAAATTAGGACATCATGAGCAACACCGCCCCACAGAAGTAATTACCCCTCATCTTTCCAAATTCAGTACTGAACCAGTGTCAGACCTTGACCGGGGAGTTCAGAAGCTCATCTATGCAAAGGTATTCCCATCTTTAGTCCGTGGGTTTCTATTTATGTAGACTGGAATATCGCTGCACAGGATGGCACTGTGAGGCGGAATTCAGAGGTCACAATAAACTAGGACTTGTTGAAGCCACCGTTTATGCAACACACTCTAGTTAGCCTATAAAATGTAAGTAACAAGATTCCCAATTTGCGCATAAACCCTGGTCTGTCTGCTTCTTGCCACTTCTCTCATCTACCCCCAGGATGCCATCTCTATGTGTGACCTGAAAAATGGGAACCTGAGAATTCAGATGTCACATCAAGCCACAATTAGTAGAAGCCACGATTAACTAAATAGAACTCATTAGCTTAATAGGCCACACCCAACAGCAGAAAATCATTAGTACATTAGGCCACACCCCTGACAGCACCGTTCATTAGCCTATTAGGCCACACCCCCATGTTACCAGAAGTGTGGTCATCCAGCCACACCCACCTTTTGCTTCTTATTCTGTTTACCTTGTTTGCTGTCAAAACCCAGGGCTTTTTTTTGTAGCAGGAACTCCTTTGCATGTTAGGCCACACACCCCTAATGTAGCCAATCCTGATGAGTTTCTGCTGTTGGGCGTGGCCTATTATGCTAATGAGTTCCTGCTGGACGTGGCCAACTCGGGAGCCAGCCGGAACTCCGTTCCTGTGCGTTCCTGCCCAAAAATAACCCTGCCCCTGACAATGGATACTAGACTGGATGAAGAGTGGTTCTCACCCCACACAATCTCTACTAGGTTTGCCAGTCTCCAGGTGGGGACTGGAGATCTCTCAGAAGTAAAATCTATCTCCAGACTGCAGAGATCAGTTCCTCTGTAGAACATGGCTGCTTCAGAGGGCGGTCTCTAGGGCATGATAGCGCACTGAGGAACTTCCTCTCCTCAGAAACTTCCCAACTCAGCGTTAGCCATTTCTATCCCTCCCAATCTTCCAAGAGCTCCACACAGGGCCCTTCCCCCTCATCTCAACCAGCCAACCACCCTGCAAGGTACATTAGCCGGAGAGGGAATGCTTGGCCCAAAGAGACTCATAGCTACAGAGGGGCATTTTGGGACCCCGCCCCCATAAGTAAAAGCCCCGCCCCGCAAATAGCCATGCCAGAAACCTTATTTTTGAGGAAAGACCACAGGCTTTCCTCTCCCTCCCACCGTGGAATTTTGGGGGAGGCATCTTAAGGCCCAGGAGAAGACAGCTCAGAGGGCATTTAAATGCCTTTTAAATGTCTTTTAAAGAGAGTCAGTTTGGTGTAGTGGTTAAGTGCGCGGACTCTAATCTGGGAGAACCGGGTGTGATTCCCCCACTCCTCCACATGCACCTGGCTGGATGACCTTGGGCAAGCCGTAGTTCTGGCAAGAGCTGTCCTTGAAAAAGAGCAGTTTCTGTCAGAGCTCTCTCAGCCCCACCTACCTCACAGGGTGTCTGTTGTGGGGAGGGGAAGGGAAAGGAGTTTGTAAGCCGCTCTGAGACACCTTTGGTTGGTGAAAGGCAGGGAATAAATCCAATCTCTTCTTCTTCTTCTTCTTCTGAGTTTCCTTCCGCAGGGCAAGGAAGCTTAGAAGGGCACACAAGAGGGGCACCTTCAATACTTCTCTAACAAATCTCCCGTTTCTGCCAGCCCAGTCCTAGGTCATGGCAAATCTTTCAAAAGCATTCCCATGGGTCTCTGGGAAACATGCAGATTAATTTAATTAACTGTCATTTAACTGCCCCCCTTAGAAATTTAAATGTCCCCCTGAAGAAAAAAATCCCTGGCTTTGGGCCTGAATAGACTTATTCTGAACTCAGACCTTCCTCCAAGCAGTTGTCAGATCTTAACGATTATTCCCCTCCCCTCCCAGTCTTCCTCAGGGCACTTCTGAAGACCTCCTCCCTCAACTAGGGTTGCCAACTCCAGTTTGGGAAACTCCTGGAGATTGGGGGGGGAAGGCTGCAGAAGGCAGGGTCTGGGGAAGACGGGGGCGGATTAAGGCTCATTGGTGCGCTAAGCACTGACCAATCTTGGTGCCCCCCTCACTGAAACGACTGTCATGACAACTGAATTTGGCTCCGCCATGATCCATTTTGCACTAGTTTTATCCATTTATTCATGGGCGCACTTTATATAATTCCTCAGCTGTGCAGTCAGAAAAGTACCAGAAATGGTTTCAAGTGGCATGGTCTCCTATTATTAGTTATCTAGAAAATAGTGAGACAATCCCAAAAAACCCGTTATACAAAAAGTTGCTGTTCTTTTAATTTGTTCTATGTTTGATGCACGTGTTAAGTGGTTGTATTAGGTGGATTTGTAAAGGCTATTTGATTCCCTGGAGTTACTGGGATGGAAATTGTTCAAGCGAGCTGGTAACTGTTCTTTGTGTCAAATATTGTTGTAAGGGTATGGTTAAAAAATGAATAGAAATTAAATTAAAAAAAAAAACCCTAGGGTGCACCATGATCCATTTTGCATTAGTTTTATCCATTTTTTTTGTTTACAAATCTTCATTCTTTTTTTCCCCTTCTTTTCACCCTTTTCCCAACTTTGCGGTGCCCCCTTTGGCCCTGGTGCAAATGGATCATGGGGCACCCTAGAGTTATCATCTATTTTTTGTTGGCGAGGTGCAATGTCCTAGGCTATGTTTGAAAGCAAAATGCAGGCATTTAAAAGTAAAACGATGGAGCCAAATTCAAATGGACTGGGGTCAGTGTGGAAAGGAGGAGGGGGGCACCAAAACTGGTCAGTGCTCAGGGCACCAGAGAGCCTTAATCCGCCCCTGACTACGGGGGTCCCTTCCCTCACTTATGGGAGGCCGGTGGGCAGAGCTCACATGGCAGTAAAGGGCCAGGTGATGCGCATCAACGAACGAACCCGCGGGGCATACATCTAATTGCAAGAGGGGGAAACACGTGTACGGAAGAACAACGCGAGGGGCTGTCCTCACCGACACGCGATGGGGTGGGGGAAAACTTCCCTAGAAGGGGGGGACGGACTCTTTCGTTGGGAGAAAACAATAGGAGCTGCAGCGTCCTTAAGAAGGAAAATGGGGGTTTTATACGTAGGATCTTGCGGCTGCCGTCTGCTTGAGCCTACGGAGAGGCTTATTGGGCTGCCTTCACACGTGCTGCAGGTTCGGTTCTGTTTTCCTTCCCTTGTGGAAGGGCCCCGCCTGGGGAAGTCAGGATGGTTCCGGGACGGGGTAGAAGCCGGGATATCCCGAAAGGGGCATGAAACAAACAACAGTGAAATTAAAATGAATTTCAATCCCGCGCAACTTAAATTTGCAGCCGTGCATTCCCTCTTCTCCCCCCGCACCCTGCCCTAGGGACGCCTCCTCCCCAATGCACTGCCAGCTCACCCGATCATCCTGTGGTTTGGGGCCGAGGCAGGCGCCGGGATCCCCTTCCCCAATCTGGATGGGGGGCGGGGGGGGGAGAGAGAGAGAGAGGCTCCGGCGGGAAGTGACGCGCAGACACCGCCTCCATCCTCTCTTAAGAGCGCGCCCCCTTTAACCCTCTGCAAGAAGCTAAAAGGGGTCGAGTGGAGCTGCAGGGTGGGACTATGCATGGGCGATGCACCTTCCTAGCTGACCTCCCTCCCCCCCATCCTTTGCAGAAATCACCACAAACTCTGCGGCTCCCTCGTTTTCAGAAGCTGGAAGGAGCGATTCACAGCTGGAATTCACTGCCACAGGAGGTGCTGGCGGCTACAAGCCGTGGAGGGCTTCAAGAGGGAACTGGATAAACAGATGGAGCAGAGGTCCATCAGTGGTTATTAGCCACAAGGTATAGCTAGGGAGCTGCGGTGGCTCAAGTGGTTAAGACACTGAACTGCAGGCTGTGGAAGGTCATTAGTTCAGCAGCTCAAGACCCACGAGTGTCGCATGACGGGGTGAGCTCCTGTCTCTAGTTCTAGCTCCTGCCAACCTAGCAGTTCGAAAGCAAGAAATTGCAAGGAGATAAATAGGTACCACTTCAGTGGGAAGGTAACAGCGTTCTATGCGCCTTGGTGTTTAGTCATGCCGGCCACATGACCATAGAAACGTCTTCGGACAGCGCTGGCTCTTCGGCTTTGAAACGGAGATGAGCACCGCAACCCTAGAGTCGGATTTGACTGGCTTTCGAGCAAGGGAACCTTTACCTTTATAGATAGGGACTCTGGGGCAAGGGATGCTCTGTATTCTTGGTGTTGGGGGAGGCAGCAGTGGGAGGGCTTCTAGTGTCCTGGCCTCCTGATGGCACCTGGTATTTTTGGCCACTGTGTGACAGAGTGTTGGACTGGATGGGCCATTAGCCTGATCCAACATTGGCTTCTCTTATGTTCTTATATGAACTCTTGGTCTGGGGCAAGTGATGCTCTATCTTCTTGCTGTTTGGGGCAGGGGCAACAGTGGGAGGGCTTCTAGTGTCCTGGCCCCACTGTTGGACCTCCTGATGGCCCCTGGTATTTTTGGCCACTGTGTGACACAGAGTGTTGGACTGGATGGGCCATTAGCCTGATCCAACATTGGCTTCTCTTATGTTCTTATATGAACTCTTGGTCTGGGGCAAGTGATGCTCTATCTTCTTGCTGTTTGGGGCAGGGGCAACAGTGGGAGGGCTTCTAGTTTCCTGGCCCCACTGTTGGACCTCCTGATGGCACCTGGTATTTTTGGCCCCTGTGTGACAGATTGTTTGACTGGAGGGGCCATTGGCCTGATCCAACATTGGCTTCTCTTATGTTCTTGCGACTTTTATTCTTGGTGCAAAGCCAAGGAGGGAAAAATGCAGAAGGGGAGGGACCAGTAAGTCAGTAAGCGTCATAGATTCATAGAGCTGGAAGGGACCTCCAGAGTCATCTAGTCCAACCCCCTGCACAATGCAAGAGATTCACAAACATCTACCCCCACACACCCCCAGTGACCCCAGCTTTATTCCCAGATGTGGGGGGTAAACACTCCAGGATCCCCGGCCAAACTGGCCTGGAGAAAAATTGCTTCCTGACCCCAAAGCGGTAATCAGCATTTTTCTGGGCGTGCAAGAAAGGGCCACAAGGACTAAGCACTGAGGCAGCCCTTCCTGCCCTCCCTCTCGTGATCTGCCTCAGTTCACAGAATCTGCATTGCTGTCAGATGGCCATGGAAGCCTCTGTTTGACAATCTCCAAAGAAGGAGAGCCCACCACCTCCCGAGGAAGCCTCTTCCGCTGACGCAACTCGGCCGGCTGCTTGCTACTGTTCACCAGCAGCCACCCTATGAAAGCCAGTGAGGTGCAGCAGTTAGAGCTTCAAAGTAGAGCCTGCAAGACCCAGGTTCAGATCCCCATTTTGTGGTGGAAGCTGACTGGGTGATTTTTGGACCGGTCACATACTTTCAGCCTAACCAACCTCACAGGGTTGTTGTGCAGATAAAAAGGAGGAGAGAATAATGTAAGCGGCTTTGGACCCCACTGTGGAGAAAGACTAATTTTCCTAGGTAGAGGCTGTGGGGCAGGGGGGAATGGAGACAGAAGGCTGAAGACAGGTAAAGGCAGATAAAGGTGGGTTGGCTGTTGGGTGGGATGGAAATAGAGTTGCCAACTTCAGGTTGGGAAATTCCTGGACATTTGAGGGGTGGAGACTAGGAAGGGTGGGGTTTGGAGAGTGGAGGCATTTCAGACCAGTATAATGCCATAGACTCCACCCTCCAAACCAGCTATTTCCTCCACAAGAACTACCGTTGCCAGCCTCCAGGTGAGGGCTGGAGATCACCCAGAATGACAACTGCTGTCCAAGTGACAGAGATCAGTTTCCCTGGATAAAATGGCTGCTTTGGAGGGTTCAGTCTATGGCATTATACCCTGCTGAGGCTGCTTCTCTCCCCAAACCTCACTGTCCCAAGGCCCCACCCCCAAATCTCCAGGAATTTCCCAACCTGGAGCTGGCAGCCCCAAGGTGAATCGATCTCTGTAGCTGGGGGATCCGTTGTGATTCCCAGAGCGCTGCCACTGCTGCTGTGGAGGGAGAGGAAGCAGGTGGGTGGCTGGGAGCACCGCCACCACCGCTGCTGCTGCTGTGTGGAGTGGGGGAGGAAGCAGGCAGGAAGCTGGGAGAGTGATGGGGGCAGAAAGAGAGAGTGATGGGGTGGGGGGCAGAAAGAGAGAGAAAGAGTGATGAGGTGGGGAGGCAGAAAAACAAAGAGAATGATGATGGGTCAGAAAGAGAGAGGAAGTAACATGCATGAAGGAGAGACAGAGAGTGAGAAAAGGGTAGAAGGGAGAAAATGTGTGAAAGAGGTAGGGGAAGAGGGGAGGAAGCAAAGTTGTGAGAATGGGATAACTGCACCGCGAGTTTCTTGCGGGTCCCCATTTGTTAATATTGATAGTCAACGGCTAACATCAAGTCCTAGCAATATTTCAATGAGTGACCTTCTTAAAAAGCCCTAGTGTAGGAAAATGACCCTGATGTGGGTGTTACCCACACAAGGAGCAAAGGTGCTTTCTCAGAAGATTCCAAATCAAATTTAGAAAACATTGCAGCCAAATTGGGGAGAGGGAGCATAGAAGGTGCACAATTTGGGGATGAGGCCCTGTGGATGCTCCGAAAATCCATCTTTGTGGAAGCAGCTCCAGAGCTGCTAGATTCAAGTCCAACGGGGCCTTAAAATCCCTGGTGAATTTTATGGGGGTGGGATTTTTCTGTCTGCTTTCCCGAAAAGAGTCGTTTGCTCGCTATGATACACAGGATTCCCCCGGAGCAGAAGAGATGCCCACCTATAGCAACAGTGTAAGAGAAAAAGGGGATCTTCCATAGGAAGGGCTGTTACGTAACTTAGGACTCCTGTGGGACCACTGTGGTGTACTGGTTAAGTGCTCAGACTCTAATTTGGGAGAACCAGGTTTGATTCCCCACTCCTCCACTCGCAGCTGCTGGATGACCTTGGGCAAGCCATAGTTCTGTCAGAGGTACTCTCTCAAGGACAATTCTGGAAAGTTCCGTCAGAGGTGTTCTCTCAAGGACAATTCTGGAAAGTTCCGTCAGAGGTGTTCTCTCAAGGACAATTCTGGAAAGTTCCGTCAGAGGTGTTCTCTCAAGGACAATTCTGGAAAGTTCTGTCAGAGGTGTTCTCTCAAGGACAATTCTGGAAAGTTCCGTCAGAGGTATTCTCTCAAGGACAATTCTGGAAAGAGCTCTCTGTGTGTCTGTTGTGGGGAGGGGAAGGGAAAGGAGTCTGTAAGCCGCTCTGAGACTCCGAGTGAAGGGCGGGGTATAAATCCAATGTCTGCTTCTTCATCCCACTTCCAAAATCTCCTTTTGGCTCTTACTTCTATATGTGAACAGACTGCTTTGCCGGCCCCACTGAGTTGCCCCAATCCACTCCTGGGATTACAGTGAGGGGGAACTCACCAGCTCCCTAGGCAGCTGATTCCACTATTAAACACCTCTTACTGTCAAAAAGTTTTTCCTAAGATTCAGCCAGTACCTTCCCACCCTTAATTTAAACCCATTCTTGTGAGTCCTCTCCTCTGCTGCCAACAGGAACACCTCCCTACCCTCCTCTAAGTGACAGCCCTTCAAAGACTTCAAGAGAGCAATCCTGTCCCGCCTCAGCCTCCTCTTCTCCAGACTGAAGGTCCTTCAGCCTTTCCTCTTAGAGCTTGGTCTCCAGGCCCCCGTCATACGCATCGCTCTCCTCTGCACGCGCTCCATTCTGTCCACATCCTCTTTGAAGAGAGCCTCCCAGAACTGCACACAGTGTGGCCTGGCCAACGCCATGTACAGCAGGACTATGACATTTTGCAATCTGGATTTTATGCCTCTGTTGCTATATTCCATGATGGCATTAGCCTTTCTTGCCGCTGCATCACACTAACTGCTCATATTCAGGGCCGGCTCCAGGTGTCTGGGCACCCTAGGCAGGACAGCCTGGGGCGCCCCCCACTGGGGATGCCAACCTCCCCGATGGGGCCTGGAAACCGGGGGGCGGCGGCAGAGCGCTGGCTTTCCTAGAGGCTCTGCAGCTGTGGGGCCCCCAGGAAAGCCAGGTAAGGGGGCGGGGTGTCTAGCCGCCGCCCCTCCCTACCAGTGCCGACTTTTCTGGGGGCTCTGCGGCTGCGGGACCCCCAGGAAAGCCAGGAAGGGGGCGGGGAGTCTGGCGGCGGCAGCGGGCGCCCGGTTAGGCGGCGGGGGGCGCTTTCGGGGGGAGTGGGGCGCCATTTGGCGCCCCTGAGGCCGGCGCGCCCTAGGCGGGCACCTAGTTCACCCTATGGGCGATCTGGCCGTGCTCATATTTAGCTTACAGTCCACTTATATCTCAATTTTTTGTTCACACACATACACACACACACACAGCCCAGAAATGTTCCCTTGAGGACCCCTTTGCCCAGTGGAAATGTGCCTTCATGCAGATTTTTTTTTAAAGCAGTCCTGCAGTTTCATCTACTGATGGAAAATATGTTTGTCCTGATAACTTTCTTTAATTTCATATTTTTATGAAAGAACAAACCTCAAGTCCAGGGGCACTTTTAAGACCAACAAAGTTTTAATCAAGGTGTAAGCTTTTGTGTGTGCACACACTTCTTCAGATAGAGTGAAATGGAAATTAGTGAAGCAAATAAATATATCAATATTGGAGATTAATGTGCAAACATACCCTTCTTGCGGTGTCTCACATGGTTAAGATGTTGAACTGCAGGCTGTGGAAGGTCAGTAGTTCAGCAGTTCGAGACCCGAGAGTACCGTATGATGGGGTGAGCTCCCGCCTCTAGTTCCAGCTCCTGCCAACCTAGCAGTTCGAAAGCAAGAAATTGCAAGTCGATAAATAGGTGCCACTTCGGTGGGAAGGTAACAGCATTCCGTGCGCCTTGGTGTTTAGTCATGCCGGCCACATGACCACGGAAACGTCTTCAGACGGCGCTGGCTCTTCAGCTTTGAAACGGAGATGAGCGCCGCAACCCTAGAGTCGGATTCGACTGGTTTTCGAGCAAGGGAAGCTTTACCTTTACCTTATACCCTTCTTAATTGTGGAATGCTGGGAGTAATTAACTGAGACCCTGTTGTCATGGTCCGTCCGTCTGCTCTCAAGCATAGAGGTAGCTAACAGCATCCTTTTCTTTAAAGTGGGGGTGACAAATTTTCCCCCAAACCCCCCAAAACCCTCTACTGGAGAATGATAAGCTTTTTGAGCCTGAAAAAGTTTGGGGGAAAACTCTGAAAGTGTGGGATTTAATAGGAATAACAAAGAAGCACCATTTCTTACCGTATTTGGATTTCTTGCTCAATTATGTTCATGACGTAGAAGCATACAGTTGTCTGTAAATCAAACTGACCGGTATGGAAGTGGTCCTGGCTGGACAGCAGGCCGAACTAGTCAGATTCCCACAGAAAGGCGTTTCCCAGGCCGTCTACAAATCGAGTGTCACCAGTACTCTGCTTCTGAGAAGGGATCGACGTGGAATCCAGCCAGCGGGCAGATTCCCACACCTTCGCCAGGCTGCTAAGTCCACAGAAGAGAATTCAGTTTGATCGTGACTCTCTACAGCCGGCGTCTCCATCAACCAAAACTGCACAAAACTGTGCCCCATGCATAAGGAGAGGCCCTAAACTCACTGTTGTTGTTGTTTTTTAAATTGTGGGACAGTACTCATCTATAAAGTTGCCCTAAAGGTAAAGGTTCCCTTGCTCGAAAGCCAGTCGAATCCGACTCTAGGGTTGCGGTGCTCATCTCCGTTTCAAAGCCGAAGAGCCAGCGCTGTCCGAAGACGTTTCCGTGGTCATGTGGCCGGCATGACTGAACACCAAGGCGCACGGAACGCTGTTACCTTCCCACCGAAGTGGTACCTATTTATCTACTTGCAATTTCTTGCTTTTGAACTGCTAGGTTGGCAGGAGCTGGAACTAGAGACAGGAGCTCACCCCGTCATGCGGCACCCGGGTCTCGAACTGCTGAACTACTGACCTTCCACAGCCTGCAGTTCAGCATCTTAACCACTTGAGCCACCGCAGCTCCATGGGACCTGGCAGAGCACCCTCCAAAAGGTCTCAGTGCGCAGCCAGTACCCATGAAATAGCGACACACCCGAAAAAGACCAGCCTAAAACAATCTGCTCCTAGAAACAGTGATGGAAGGGATGCCTAGATGCCCCGCCCTGAACATATTCATTCGACCTCGGAGGTAAGGGCCAAATCTCCTGGAACTTCCCAAGCAGGTGGCAACGACCAGTGTTCCCTCTAAGGGGAGCCAGTGTGAGCTTGCTCACAGGTTTTTAGCCTCCGGCTCACACATTTTTGTCTCAGCTCAGGAAGGGATGGCTCTAGAGCAAACTCATTTATGCAGTAGCCAAATGGCTCACTCACAACTTTTATGCCAATACATTCACAAAGCAGAATTTTTGCTCACAAGACTCCACAGCTTAGAGGGAGCATTGTCCAGGGGAGCGCGATCCTGTGCAGGGTTACTCCAGAGCAGCCCCATTGAGCGGCACAAGGCGGCGGCGGCCTGGCTGAAGTCCTTGGATCGGATCCGGCCCGGGGGGTTGCTGCTCAGGGAAGCAATCTGTTAGCCTTTTCCCCCCCATAAGAACATAAGAGAAGCCAATGTTGAATCAGGCCAATGGCCCATCTAGTCCAACACTCTGTCACACAGCGGCCAAGATATACCAGGTGCCATCAGGAGGTCCAGCAGTGGGGCCGGGACACTAGAAGCCCTCCCACTGCTGCCCCTCCAGCACCAAGAATAGAGTGCATCACCTGCCCCAGACTGAGAGTTCCCATCTATACCTTGTGGCTCATAGCCACTGATGGACTTCTGCTCCATATGTTTATCTAATTCCCTCTTGAAACTGTCCATGCTTGCAGCTGCCACCACCTCCTGTGGCAGTGAATTCCATGTGTTAATCACTCTTTGGGTGAAGGAGGACTTCCTTTTATCCCTTCTAACCCGACTGCTCAGCAATTTCATAGAGTGCTAACCAGTTCTTGTATGGTGAGAAAGGGAGAAAAGTCTGCAGCACCGAAAGGGTTAAACCAAGCGAGCTTTTTGCTTGACGGGCCGAGCAAGGAGGCGGAAAAGAGGGAAGGGGGGGGGTGTCAGTTGGATTGCAAAGGAGGAGGAGCGGGAAGGACTTCGGAGAGATGCAGCCGCAGGGGGAAGCCTTATTGCACCCGGATCCTGGGAAGGTTTACTCACAAGTAGGCCGTGCGGGGTGGGGTGGGAGATAAGCTTTTCATGCTTGCAAGAGAGGCATGCTGATTTAGCGTGCAGGATCGGGGGCGCGCGTGCGCGTGTGTGTTAAAAGCGTTTTAAAATGTAATTTCCTTATTACGCGCATTTTAATTTGTCAACCGCCTTGGAGGAACGGAGAGGCGGACTCTGGATCTGGTAAATGAAATTAAATAATGCATTCTCAGCCCGGGTGGCTGTAGGCAATGTTCCCTCTAAGCTGTGGAGTCTTGTGAGCAAAAAATTCTACTCTGTGAGCTACTGGCATTAAAGCTGTGAGCGAGCGATTTGGTTACTGCGTAAATTAGTTTGCTCTGGAGCCGCCCTTCTTGAGCTAAGACGAAAACGTGTGAGCTGGAGGCTGAAAAACTGTGAGCTAGCTCACACTAACTCAGCTTAGAGGGAACACCGGCCCTAGGGAGGCCCAGGAAGGAGTCCCAGGCGGGATTGGGGGACCATTCATGCCAGTTGACTGCCTGACATGCCACTCATTTTAGCCAGGGTCGTCCCCCCCTTTACACACACACCTGCCCTCTCCCTGGGGGTTCCTTGCCTCTTCTCCAGTTCTAACATATTTATTACCTATGTTGCCCCCCCCAAGCTGAACCGAAACAGAGGATGAAGGAGAAGAAAAGAGATTGGATTTATACCCCGCCCTTCACTACCCAAGGGAGTCTCAGAGCGGCTTACAAACTCCCTTCTCTTCCCCTCCAAACAACAGACACCCTGTGAGGTAGAAGAAGGAGAAGAGATTGGATTTATACCCCGCCCTTCACTACCCAAAGGAGTCCCAGAGTGGCTGACAAGCTCCTTTCCCTTCCCCTCCCCACAACAGACACCCTGTGAGGTAGGAGGGGCTGAGAGAGCTCTGACAGAAACTGCTCTTTTTCAAGAACAGCTCTGACAGAACTAGTGACTGACCCAAGGTCACATCAGCAGGTGCAAGTGGAGGAGTGGGGGGAATCAAACCCGGTTCTCCCAGATTAGAGACCGCGCACTTAACCACGACACCAAGCCAGAAACCCAGTGTGCCATTCTTTTTGATCTGTTTAAATATCTGTATTCACTATTTTGCATGCTGATTTAACAAGCCACCCCTGTATATACAACTGTGATCTGTAATTCCACTTCGTCATCTGACAAAGTATGCGTGCACATGAAAGCTCACATCTTGAATAAGAATTTATTGGTCTTAAAGGTGCCGCTGGACTCTTAACTTTGTTGTATTGCTTCAGACCAACACGGCCGCCTGCCTTGATCTATCTCTTTCCTCCTGTTCATCTCAGCACCCTCCCCTGCCCCCTCCGCCCTAACCTGGAGAGGCTTCACGCCCCTCTGCCCCCTCCCCTCTGCTGGCTGCTTGGACAGAGCCATTGCCTAATCTGCCCGGCCTCTGGAGGAGGTTATCTGCTGCAATGGTTAACCAGTCATCTGTTCCAGGCTCTAGTTTACATGGAGACAAGTGTGCATGGATGGCTTCAAGAAGGAATTGGATCAGCAGAGGGAGCAGAGGTCCATCTGTGGCTATTAGCCACAAGGTATAGATAGGAACTCCCAGACTGGGGCAAGGGATGCTCTGTATTCTTGGTACTTGGATGGGGGCAACAGTGGGAGGGCTTCTAGTGTCCTGGCCCCGCTGCTGGACCTCCTGGTGGCCCCTGGTATATTTTGGCCACTGTGTGACAGACAGTGCGCCCTCTAAGCTGTGGAGTCCTGTGAGCGAAAATGCTACTTTCTGAGCTACCGGCATTGAAGTTGCGAGCAGGTGATTTGGCTGCTGCGTAAATTAGTTTGCTCTGGAGCCAGCCTTCCCGAGCTAAGACAAAAAATGTGTGAGCCGGAGGCTAAAAAACTGTGAGCTAGCTCACACTAACTCAGCTTAGGGGGAACACTGTATGACAGAGTGTTGGACTGGACGGGCCATTGGCCTGATCCAGCATTGGCTTCTCTGATGCGCTTATGCTCTTAGAGCCCCCAGGAAAGGCTAATGTGCAGTCATCAGCGACCAAGATCATAATATCTGCCAACTGATTTGTAGAGAGCCAAATAGAGATGGTTTTTTTTCTTGAACATAAGAACATAAGAGAAGCCAATGTTGAATCAGGCCAATGGCCCATCTAGTCCAACACTCTGTCACACAGTGGCCAAAATATACCAGGTGCCATCAGGAGGTCCAGCAGTGGGGCCAGGACAGTAGAAGACCTCCCACTGCTGCCCCCTCCAGCACCAAGAAGAGAGTGTATCACCTGCCCCAGACTGAGAGTTCCCATCTATACCCTGTGGCTAATAGCCACTGATGGACTTCTGCTCCAGATGTTTATCCAATTCCCTCTTGAAACTGTCCATGCTTGTAGCTGCCACCACCTCCTGTGGCAGTGAATTCCATATGTTAATCACTCTTTGGGTGAAGAAGTATTTCCTTTTATCTGTTCTAACCCGACTGCTCAGCAATTTCATGGAGTGCCCACGAGTTCTTGTATTGTGAGAAAGGGAGAAAAGTACTTCTTTCTCAACCTGCTCAATCCCACTCATAATCTTATAAACCTCGATCATGTCACCCCCTCAGCCGTCATTTCTCCAAGCTTGAAGGATCAAAAGGGCATATCTTTAAAAAACTTGTTATGTAATATAGCACAATGACGTTAATCCTGATGTACAAACTACAACAAGGACGCTCCTTCTGATCCACCAGGGCAATTCTTAGGCGTCTCTTGACCAGGGCCACGGTCAGTGCTGTAGCTGTGTGCTCTTTTGGTTTCTTCCTGCTGTTTTGATATCTTTTCCCCTCCGTCTTCATAACGAAGTGAGTTAAGGGTATCAATCAATCAATTTATTGTAGCAGTCGACGACCAGCAGTATAGTGCAGATTTTTAAAAATTAGCGCTCTTAAAAACATAATTAAGGGCTTCTTTTCACAGTCGGAGGTGTCCCAAGAGGAAGGGAAGGAGATGGAAGAAGAATACCCAGAAGGACCTGGAACTGGCAAGAGATCAAGGGAAGGTCTCCAACCCATCCAAGGAGGGAGTGGTGCTGAATTTTCGGAAACAGCTGTGGCAGAGATCTTGGCTCAGGAGACTTTGATCACCGATATACGCAGTCGATGCTTCCGGCAGTTCCGCTACCATGAGGCCGACGGGCCCCGAGAGGTTTGCAGCCGGCTCCATGGACTTTGCAAGCACTGGCTGGAGCCGGAGAGGCACACCAAGAAGCAGATGCTGGACCTGGTGATCCTGGAGCAGTTCCTGACCCTCCTGCCCCCGGAAATGCAGGGCTGGGTCAGAGGGTGTGGGCCGGAGACCAGTTCCCAGGCGGTGGCCCTGGCCGAAGGTTTCCTCCTGAGTCAGGCAGAGGAGAAGAGGCAGGCAGGACAGGTGAGGGGGTTTCATTTATTCAGTTCAAGAAATCCTAAGGCGGCTTCCTTGCCAGATATTGAATAAGTGGAACAGACCCCAGCCCTGATGGTTGGCCCTGTCACTGTGGTTGAACCAGCTCTGCTGGTCCGTGTAGGAATGAGGAGTCTGGGAGTGGGGCAGGATCCATCTCCTCGGCCTGTTCCAGTCCGTCTCTTACCTGTGTCCTTTACTGTTGTTTCAGATGTGGAGACAATCCCTGAAGATGGAAGCGAAGTTCACTGAGGCAGAAGGAGCTCCCACGGAGGAAAGTCAGAGGGTGCAGGCCCAGGAGCCTGCCCAAGATGCCCTGTCAAGTGGTAAGACTGCCTCCTGCCCCAGTGGGATCGGGGCACCCAGTGGGCAGAAGGTTTGGGACAAGAAGAAGGAGAGATTGGATTTATACCCCACCCTTCACTACCCAAGGGAGTCTCAGAGCGATTTACAAACTCCTTTCCCTTCCCTCCCCACAACAGACACCCTGTGAGGTAGGTGGGGCTGAGAGAGCTCTGACAGAAAGTGCTCTTTTTCAAGAACAGCTGGGCCAGAACTACGGCTTGCCCAAGGTCATCCAGCCAGGTTCAAGTGGAGGAGTGGGGAATCGAACCCGGTTCCCCCAGATTAGAGTCTGCGCACTTAACCACCTACACAGACTGGGACTTAGTGCCACAGGATGTAGTGATGATGGCCACTGACTTGAAGGGGGAGTAGACAGATTCACGGAAGGCGATTCCGTTCTTACTTACATTAATTGAAATCTTCATATCCCCCGTCCCTTCCTTTCGTCAGAAGGACTGAAGGTGGCTAAAAAGAGAAAAGGAAGACAAATTTGGGTGAAGCTATTACCCATTCAGGGCTCTTTTTGTAGCAGGAACTCCTCTGCATATTAGGCAATACAGCCCTAATGTTCTCCTCTGTAAGCTCTGTAAGCTCTTGGAAGACTGGCTACATTAGGGGGCGTGTCACCTAATATGCAAAGGAGTTCCTGCTACAAAAAGAGCCCTGGCCGTGGTGAATAAATGGAATCTCCAGTTTGGTGTCGTGGTTAAGTCTGCGGACTCTAATCTAGGAGAACTGGGTTTGATTCCCCGCTCCTCCACTCGGCAGCTGCTGGATGACCTTGAGCAAGCCATAGTTCTGTCAGAGCTGTTCTCTCAAGGATGGTTCTGGAAACGGCTCTCTCAGCCCCACCCTACCTCACAGGGTGTCTGCTGTGGAGAGGGGAAGGGAAAGGAGATTGGAAGCCGCTCTGAGACTCCGAGTGAAGAGTGGGGTATAAATCCAGTCCTTCTTCTTCTGACCTGGATGGCCCAGACTAGCCCGGTCTCATCAGACCTCGGAAGCTAAGCAGGGTCAGCTCCAGTTCGTACTTGGATGGGAGACCACCAAAGAAGTCCGGGGTTGCTCTGCAGAGGCGGGCCGTGGCATGCCGTCTCTGAACGTCTCTTGCCTTCAATAACTGTGGGGTCACCGTGAGTCACCTGTGGCTTGACACCACTTTCCACACACACACACAGATTCATAGAATCATAGAATGTTGGAGTTGGAAGGGACCTTGCAGGTCATCTAGTCCAACCCCCTGCACTCTGCAGGAGCATAGCTGAAAGAGAGCCCTACATACCTACAACATCCCCAAAAGATTCACACCACCTTCTGAGGCAGCCTACCTCTTCGAACCCATTACCAGAGGCCCATAATTTGGGTTCTGAGCCCCTGCTTAAAGGCTTTCCACGGACGCCTGGCAGGCCACAGTCACAAAAGAGGATGCTAGGGATGCTGTCACGTATTTGAGCTCCAGAGTTCACGGGGCAGACTTCAAATCTTGCAGAAGTCTGAAACGTATCGGCAGAATGCATTACACAGACACACCCCCTGGATGCTCACGGGCACCCGGTGCTTCTCTTCAGCAAGTGCCACGATTTATTTATATATTTATTTAATTTGGTTTCTACTCTAACCCTCCCCACCGAGGCAGACTCGGGGCGGCTTACGTAGGATTTCATACAAAATACAATTAAAACCGGTCAAAGGCATCGAGACGTCAAATGACAGTAATTAAAACGCTCCTAAAATGCTGGGACGTGATCTGATAAAAATGCGAGCAGAGTTATTTATGATTCACTAAAATTAATTTACAGGTTTTTCTGAGTGTGTATATATAGGGCAGAGTTTCACAACTCTGAGAAAGGGGTGTGTGTGTGAAGGGGGTGGGGGATTCGAACAAGCAAATGAACTAGGGAGTCTAGGCTGACACCCTTTGTTACTCCTTTGTCTCTCTCTCTCTCTCTGTCTCTCTGTCTCTGACTCTCTGTCTCTGTCTCTCTGTCTCTGTCTCTCTCTCTTTCTCTCTCTCTCTCTCTGTCTCTCTCTCTCTCTCTCTCAGGCAGTGAAGAAACGGTGTTGAGCCATCGATTTTGCAGAGATGTGGAAACTGCTGTGGAGCCTCCACTCCAGGTAGGGGAGCTGACTGGGGGACAGCCGGGGTCCCCCTTTTCCTCAAGGGGGCTTTTGCTCCTGCAGTTGCTGCGAAAGTGCCTGAGCCCCTCCCTTTACCCATGCCGAGCCATCCCGTACCCTCCCAGACCGCCCCCCTTCCAGGGTGTGTTCTCCGCCTGGCGTGATCTCTGAGGAGGGAACCTGCTTTTCCTTCCAGTGTCCCTTTTCCTTTGAGGAGGTGGCCGTCTGTTTCACCGAGGCGGAGTGGGCCCTGCTGGATCCAGGCCAAAGAGCTCTCCACCGGGAAGTCATGCTGGAGAACTACGGGGCCGTGGCCTCCCTGGGTAAGGGTCTTTCATGGGTGGGAAAGGTGGGAACTGCCACCACTGGGATGATGCATAAATCAACACTGAACAATATTTTGTTTTGATGCCTACCCAGCTACCTGCCCCCCTACTGGGGGTCTCCAGGACTGGGTTGACAGTGATTGCGATGTTTAGCGTGGCTGGGTAGACTGACCCAAGCCACCTGGCTGGCCCAGGGCAACTGAGGCCAGTGTTGTGGCCATCATCACCCAAATCAGAGAGGGTGTCCTGACCTGAGGCCAAGGCAGGGATGAGAGGTCCTCGGAAAGCTTTGTTAAATTGTTGGCTCTGTTGTTGTAACCCGCTCTGAGCCCGCTGTGGAGGAAGAGCGGGCTAAAAATTGAATAAATAAATAAGTAAATAAATGTCTCTGGAAGGGGCCACAACGTAATTTCTCAGTTGTCAGTCTTTACAACGTGTCTTCAGGAACATAGGAACAGATGGACACACGAAGAACCCTGCTGGATCAAACCAGCGGTCCATCTAGTCCAGCCTCCTGTCTCACACAATGGTCAAGCAGTTCCTCTGGAGGGCCAGCAACAGGGCCTAGAGGCTGAGGCCTTCATAGGAACATCAGAAGAGCCCTGCTGGATCAGACCAGTAAGTCCATCTAGTCCAGCGTCCTGTCTTGCACAGTGGTCAACCAGTTCCTCTGGACAGCCAGCAACAGGGCATAGAGGCCGAGGCCTTCATAGGAACATCAGAAGAGCCCTGCTGGATCAGACCAATAGTCCATCTAGTCGAACATCCCATCTCACCCAGTGGCCAACCAGTTCCTCTTGAGGGCCAGCAACAGGGCCTAGAGGCTGAGGCCTTCATAGGAACATCAGAAGAGCCCTGCTGGATCAGACCATGAATCTATCTAATCCCCTTTTAAAGCTGTCTGTTCCTGGGGCCTTTGCTACAACCTCTGAGGGTGAATGCCACATTTTAATCATTCTCTGTGTAATGAAGTATTTCCTTTTGTTTGTCCTGAACCTACTGCCCATCAGCTTCATCAGACACCCTTCAGTTCTAGTATTTTGGGAGTCGGAGAAAAATTTCCCTTTGTCAGCTCTCTCCATCACATGCATAATTTTATAAACCTCTGCCATGTTCCCCCTTAAGGGTCTCTTTTCTAAACCAAAAAGCCCCCCGGCTCCTCAGCCGTTCCTCCTAGGGAAGGCGCTCCAATCCTCTGATCATCTTGGTTGCCCTTTGCTGCACTTTTTCCAGCTCTGCAGTGTTCTTTTTAGGGGCCATGGTGGCTCAGAGGTTAAGATGCTGAGCTGCAGACTGGAAGGTCTGTAGTTCAGCAGTTCGAGACCCGAGTGCTGCGTGACGGAGTGTGCGTCCGTTTCTGGCCCCAGCTCCTGCCAGCCTAGCAGTTCGAAAGCAAGAAATTTAGGTACCGCTTCAGTGGGAAGGTAACAGCGTTCCGTGTGCCTCGGCATTTAGTTGTGCCGGCCATATGACCACAGAAAAAGTCTTCAGACAGCGCTGGCTCTTCGGCTTAGAAACGGAGATGAGCACCGCATCCCTAGAGTCGGATTCGACTGGCTTTCAAGCAAGGAAAACTCTTTACCTTTAATGTTCTTTTTGAGATGGTGACCAGAAATGTACACCATATTCCAAATGAGGCCATACCATAGATCCAGGGCTATTTTTGAGCAGAAACGCACAGGAACAGAGTTCCGGCTGGCTCCTGAGTTGGCCACACCCAGCAAGAACTTATTAGCATAATAGGCCTCACCCAACAGTAGAAACTCATTAGGATTGGCTACCTTAGTGGTGTGTGGCCTAACATGCAAAGGAGTTCATGCTACAAAAAAAAGCCCTGGGTTTTGACAACAAACAAAGTAAACAATAAGAAGCAAAAGGTGGGTGTGGCTGGATGATCACACTTCTGGTAGCATGGGGGTGTGGCCTAATATGCTAATGAGTTTGCACTGCTGGGTGTGGCCTATTATGCTAATGAGTTCCTGCTGGGCTTCTTCTACCAAAAAAGCCCTGCATAGATCTATACCAGGGGCATTATAATATCAGCTACTTTATTCTCAGTCCCTTTCCTAATGACCCCTAACACAGAATTGACCTTTTTCACCACTGCAACACACTGGGTTGACCCTTTCATTGAGCTATCCACCATAACCCCAAGATCTTTTCCCTTCTCATTCTCAGCAAGTTCAGACCCCGTTGGCCTCCTATACCTGAAGCTGGGATTCCCTTCCCATTCTCAGCAAGTTCAGACCCCATTGGCCTCCTATATCTGAAGCTGGGATTCCCTTCCCATTCTCAGCAAGTTCAGACCCCATTGGCCTCTACCTGAAGCTGGGATTCCCTTCCCATTCTCAGCAAGTTCAGACCCCATTGGCCTCCTATACCTGAAGCTGGGATTCCCTTCCCATTCTCAGCAAGTTCAGACCCCATTGGCCTCCTATACCTGAAGCTGGGATTCCCTTCCCATTCTCAGCAAGTTCAGACCCCATTGGCCTCCTATACCTGAAGCTGGGATTCCCTTCCCATTCTCAGCAAGTTCAGACCCCATTGGCCTCCTATACCTGAAGCTGGGATTCCCTTCCCATTCTCAGCAAGTTCAGACCCCATTGGCCTCCTATACCTGAAGCTGGGATTCCCTTCCCATTCTCAGCAAGTTCAGACCCCATTGGCCTCCTATACCTGAAGCTGGGATTCCCTTCCCATTCTCAGCAAGTTCAGACCCCGTTGGCCTCTACCTGAAGCTGGGATTCCCTTCCCATTCTCAGCAAGTTCAGACCCCGTTGGCCTCTACCTGAAGCTGGGATTCCCTTCCCATTCTCAGCAAATTCAGACCCCGTTGGCCTCTACCTGAAGCTGGGATTCCCTTCCCATTCTCAGCAAGTTCAGACCCCGTTGGCCTCTACCTGAAGCTGGGATTCCCTTCTCATTCTCAGCAAGTTCAGACCCCGTTGGCCACCTATACCTGAAGCTGGGATTCCCTTCCCATTCTCAGCAAGTTCAGACCCCGTTGGCCTCTACCTGAAGCTGGGATTCCCTTCCCATTCTCAGCAAGTTCAGATCCCATTGGCCTCTACCTGAAGCTGGGATTCCCTTCCCATTCTCAGCAAGTTCAGACCCCATTGGCCTCCTATACCTGAAGCTGGGATTCCCTTCCCATTCTCAGCAAGTTCAGACCCCGTTGGCCTCTACCTGAAGCTGGGATTCCCTTCCCATTCTCAGCAAGTTCAGACCCCGTTGGCCTCTACCTGAAGCTGGGATTCCCTTCTCATTCTCAGCAAGTTCAGACCCCGTTGGCCACCTATACCTGAAGCTGGGATTCCCTTCCCATTCTCAGCAAGTTCAGACCCCGTTGGCCTCTACCTGAAGCTGGGATTCCCTTCCCATTCTCAGCAAGTTCAGATCCCATTGGCCTCTACCTGAAGCTGGGATTCCCTTCCCATTCTCAGCAAGTTCAGACCCCATTGGCCTCCTATACCTGAAGCTGGGATTCCCTTCCCATTCTCAGCAAGTTCAGACCCCATTGGCCTCTACCTGAAGCTGGGATTCCCTTCCCATTCTCAGCAAGTTCAGACCCCGTTGGCCTCCTGTACCTGAAGCTGGGATTCCCTTCCCATTCTCAGCAAGTTCAGACCCCATTGGCCTCTACCTGAAGCTGGGATTCCCTTCCCATTCTCAGCAAGTTCAGATCCCATTGGCCTCTACCTGAAGCTGGGATTCCCTTCCCATTCTCAGCAAGTTCAGACCCCGTTGGCCTCCTATACCTGAAGCTGGGATTCCCTTCCCATTCTCAGCAAGTTCAGACCCCATTGGCCTCTACCTGAAGCTGGGATTCCCTTCCCATTCTCAGCAAGTTCAGACCCCATTGGCCTCTACCTGAAGCTGGGATTCCCTTCCCATTCTCAGCAAGTCCAGACCCCGTTGGCCTCTACCTGAAGCTGGGATTCCCTTCCCATTCTCAGCAAGTTCAGACCCCATTGGCCTCCTATACCTGAAGCTGGGATTCCCTTCCCATTCTCAGCAAGTTCAGACCCCATTGGCCTCTAACTGAAGCTGGGATTTTTTTGGCTCACTTAACCAACAGTGATCTTCATTTGCCACACTGATGCCCACTCACTCCATCTGTGGACATCATCTCGGAGGTTTTCACCATCCTGAATAATTTTGTGTCATCTGCAAACTTGGCCACTGCACCCCTAGTTTGGGATTGTTTATGAACAAATTAAATAGTACCTGCCCCAATATTGATCCTTGTGGAAACTCCACTGGGTACTTCCCTCTTTTGTGAGAACCGTCTATTTATTGCCACTCTGTGTTTCCTGTCATTTTAATCCATAAGCAAACCCGTTCAGTTTTCCCATGACTGCTAAGTTTACTCCGTAGTCTTTAGTTAGGTACCTTGTCAGAAGCCTTTTGAAAGTGCAGGTACATAGTGTTTACCGGGTCACCATTGTCTATATGCTTGTTCACTTTCTCAGAAAACTACATAAGGTTGGTGAGGCAGGACTTCCCTTTACAGAAGCCATGCTCATTTCTCCTCAGTAGGCTCCATTCCTCTAGGTGTGTAATAATTCTGTCTTTTATTATAGTTTCTACTAATTTGTCAGGAACAGACGTTAGGCTAACTGGCCTGTAATTCCCTGCTTTGTCTCCGGGCACCTTTTTGAAAACTGGTGTCATATTTGCTACTCTTCAGTACAGTGGCTGCATTTATGATAGGGTACATGTATGGAGCTGCAGTGGCTCAAGTGGCTAAGATGCTGAACTGCAGGCTGTGGAAGGTCAGTAGTTCAGCAGTTCGAGACCCGAGAGTGCCGCATGACGGAGTGAGCTCCCCTCTCTAGTTCCAGCTCCTGCCAACCTAGCAGTTCGAAAGCAAGAAATTGCAAGGAGATAAATAGGTACCACTTCGGTGGAAAGGTAACAGCGTTCCGTGCGCCTTGGTGTTTAGTCATGCCGGCCACATGACCACGGAAACGTCTTTGGACAGTGCTGGCTCTTCGGCTTTGAAATGGAGATGAGCACTGCAACCCTAGGGTTGGATTCGACTGGCTTTCGAGCAAGGGAACCTTTACCTTTACTTTTTACATGTATGGGTTAGTAGGTCAACTATCTATCCTTTGAAGTCCCTAAGAAACATTTCAGCTTCAGTATGTGTCAAGGTTGATTTCTTTTAGGATTGACTGATTTGATCTCCTTGCAGTCCAAAGGACTCTCCAGAGTCTTCTCCAGCACCGATTACCGTGGTTTTAAATAGCTTCCAAGCATCCTTTAGGTATCTGACCCTCTGGTGTTTTCCTTTCAGGTTCCTTTTAACTATTTCCCTCATTTTTGTAAAGTTCCCTCTTTTGAAATGAAACGTTCCAAAAAGCATCCCAGTGCCTAACAAACTTAAACCCTTCCTCTCTACGTCATTGTCTCATCCACGCCTGCGAGAAGGCTACCTTGGAGGTCCTAGCCTTGAGTCTCCTGCCTAGCAGCCTAAATTTTTCCTCCAGGATCACAGGACTACATTTCCCCATATTGTTGGTGGCAACATGACCACAAGCTCCTCCCCAGCTCTGTCTACCAGTCTATCTAGACCATGTGTAATATCCACTTCCTTCACACCAGGCAGGCACGTCACCATGCACTCAGTGCGTGGGTTCACCACCCATCTATCTATGTGCCTAAGGATCGAATCACCAACTACCAAGATCCCCCCTCTCTCCCTGCCCAGGGATGGTTCCTTGGTGCGAAAGGATACCTGTTCAACATCTGTAGAGGGGGTACTGCTTCTGAGGAAGAATTCTCTGTTTCAATATGTTGTTTCACAGCTGGAGTTCATTAGCTGTTGTAGATTTTCCGGGTTGTGTGGCCATGGTCTTGGCATTGTAGGACCTGATATTTTGCCAGCAACTGTGACTGGCATCCTCAGAGGTATAACACAGAAAGATGGAGTACTCTCTGTGTCCAAGTGAGAAGAAAAATGGTAGGCAGGTAATTTATATCTACTCAGGAAGGTGGGGTAGGGCTGAGAATATCTTGTAGGATTTCTCCAAGCTGTGAACATGCTAATGGAGGAGATTTCCTGAGCAGGTTCTTTGCATATGGATTAGGTGATTCCTGAGGAGGTTCTTTTGCATATGTATTGTTTCCTGAGGAGGTTTCCTGCTTCCTGGGGAGGTTCTTTTGCATGTGGATTGGCTATTGAAATTCTAATCTTATCTGTAGTGGTATGTAGAGCATCTTGTGTTTTCCAGGACAGGAAACCATCCCCTATTTATTTTTAAACTCTCTTCTTTCCTGTTGAAATTGTGTTTATGTTTATGAATGTCAATGGCTTCCCTGCGTAGTCTGACATGGCAATTGGATGTGCTGTCCAGCCTTTCAGTGTCTTGGAAGACAATACTGTGTCCGGTTTGAGTCCTGTTGATTTCCCTGTTTCATCAACACGGTGCCCTGTTTCCCCTTGACCCTCATGTTCCCTGATAGCAGCAGGGCTGCCATTCTCAGAGTGGGACTGCTCAGCAATTTCATTGAGTGCCCACGAGTTCTTGTATTGTGAGAAAGTGAGAAAAGTACTTCTTTCTCAACCTGCTCTGTCCCATGCATCATCTTATAAACCTCGATCATGTCACCCCTCAGCCGTCATTTCTCCAAGCTAAAGAGCCCCAAGCGTTTTAACCTTTCTTCATAGGGAAAGTATTCTATCATAGCACCCTTTGGGGATGAAATATTAGAGGAAATTAGGTGTCTTATCTGGTCACACTATAAAAAAGAACCCCGAATCTATACTCTTGAACCATAGAAATGAAACTGCTTTATCCATTATGCAAAGAAAAAGAATGGCTTTATTATTATTCGCAGCCAAAACAACCATAGCTTCATAATGGAAGTCAGAAATTAAACCATCCCTAAACTTATGGCCCAAGTGCAGGCTGTGGAAGGTCAGTAGTTAAGCAGTTCAAGACCCGAGAGTGCCACATGACAGAGTGAGCTCCTGTCTCTAGTTCCAGCTCCTGCCAACCTAGCAGTTCGAAAGCAAGAAATTGCAAGTAGATAAACAGGTGCCACTTCGCTGGGAAGGTTACAGCATTCCGTGTGCCTTGGTGTTTAGTCATGCCAGCCACATGACCATGGAAACGTCTTCGGACAGCGCTGGCTCTTCGGCTTTGAAACAGAGATGAGCACCACAACCCTAGAGTGGGATTCGACTGGCTTTTGAGCAAGGGAGTCCTTTACCTTTACTAAACTTATGGTACAAAAAGTTATGGAACTTATATATAATGGAAAAAATATCCGACACAATGAATCCAACAAAATCTAATGGTGAATAGAGTGAATTTACAATGATACGGCTACTGATCTTATCCCATATCTAGCTTCTCAAGGAACAATACCAGAGATAATAGACACTCTTCATTTGTGGTCAAGGTTGATGTCAACACTAAGCTTATGAACAATGCTCTCTTTTATGCTGTTAAGTTTATGTATACTTATCCTGTAAATGATTGTTATTATTGGAATTTTGAAAACTGAATAAATTATATTGGGGGGGAAAGAGAGAAAGAAAGGTCAATCAAAAAAATAGGGAACAGAGGCCTCCATGTGAACCAGAGAATCCACTCCAGGGAAAAGGGAAATGAATGACCTTTAGTCAGAGAATGAATGTCATTTCACAGATGCAAATTTCCTTAGGAGAGAACCTCTATAACTGCTTGGCGTGCAGAAAGAGCTTCAGTAGGAAAATAGCTCTTACTTCACATCACAGAAGTTACAGAGGTCATGCTGGCCGCATGACCACGGAAACATCTTCGGACAGCGCTGGCTCTTCAGCTTTGAAACGGAGATGAGCACCGCAACCCTAGAGTCGGATTCGACTGACTTTTGAGCAAGGGAACCTTTACCTTTACAAGCATCTGTTATACAGGATGCTTAACATACTTTTCAAGTGTATATTATCGTACACTTCAGTGTATAGCAGGAAGAAGCCACTGAAATATTTAGAGTGTAGATGTAAATTCAGCAGCAGATCAGACCTCCTTGTACGGGTTGGAGAAACGACGGCTGAGGGGTGACATGATCAAGGTTTATAAGATTATGCATGGGATAGAGCAGGCTGAGAAAGAAGGACTTTTCTCCCTTTCTCACAATACAAGAACTCATGGGCACTCCATGAAATTGATGAGCAGTCTGGTTAGAATGGATAAAAGGAAGCCCTTCACCCAAAGAGTGATTAACACATGGAATTCACTGCCACAGGAGGTGGTGGCAGCTACAAGCATAGACAGCTTCAAGAGGGAATTAGATAAGCATATGGAGCAGAAGTCCATCAGTGGCTATTGGCCATAAAGTATATATAGGGACTCTCAGGCTGGGGCAAGCGATGCTCTGTATTCTTGGTGCTTGAAGGGGGCAACAGTGGGAGGGCTTCTAGTGTCCTGGCCCCACTGGTGGACCTCTTGAGACCAAACATTGGCTTCTCTTATGTTGTTAACAGGATCTCTCTCTTTATTCCGGCAGGGAATGATCAGAGGAAAGAGGAAGATGAGAAACCGAATCATCTATTGCCAGATGTCATCAAGAATGAAGATGTGAGAGGAAACTTCAGGAATCAAGGCAGATGTAAGAGGCAAAAAGAAGCCACATGCTTGAGAAGAGAGATAAAAGTATTCCTTGCCAAGGGGGGATTTCCATGATGTAATTCACATGGTGGAGAAAACGTACAAGTGCTTGGAGTGTGGAATGAACTTCCCAGACCAAACCCAATATAATATCCATTTACAAACGCACGGCGGAAAGGAGATTCCTCAATGCCTGGAGTGTAGAAAGAGCTTCCTTTGTAGAGCAGAACTAATTAGACATCTAAGAACACATACCGGAGGAAAACCTTTTAGCAATTCACACTGGGGCGAGAGCTTCTCAAAGAAATCAGACTTTGTTCATTCAGCAGAGAAACCATTTATCTCCTCGGAGGGTGGAATGACATTCTCTGATGGAAGAAAGGGTAACATACATTTTCCAAAGAGCAGCATAATGAAGGCATATAAATGCTTTCAGTGTGGAAAGTACTTAAAATACAGATCACAGCTCCTTGTGCACCAAAGAATCCATAGAGAGGAGCAATCTTCTGAATACTCCGAGAGTGGAAAGAGGTTGAGTCAGTGTGGCACCCTTCAACAGCATCAAAGAATCCACACAGGGGAGAAAGGGGAGAAACCTTTTGAATGCTTAGAGTGTGGAAAGAGATTCAGTTACAGTAGTAACCTTCAACGGCATCAGAGAATCCACACAGGGGAGAAACCCTTTGAATGCACAGAGTGTGGAAAGAAATACTATAGAAGTAGCCATCTTCAACGGCACCAAAGAATCCACACAGGGGAAAAACCCTTTGAATGCACAGAGTGTGGAAAGAAATTCAGTCGGAATGGCCATCTTCAACAGCATCAGACAACCCACACAGGTGACAAACCTTTTGAATGTTCAGAGTGTGGAAAGAAATTCAGTCGGAGTGGCCATCTTCAGCGGCATCAAAGAACCCATACAGGTGAGAAACCTTTTGAATGCTCAGAGTGTGGAAAGAGGTTCAGACAGAGTAGCCATCTTCTTGAACATTTTAGAACCCACACAGGGGAGAAATCTTTTGAATGTTCACAGTGTGGAAAGAGCTTCACCTGGAGAGACCAATGTCAACAGCATCAGAAAACCCACACAGGAGTGAAACCTTTTGAATGCTCGGAGTGTGAAAAGAAATTTGGTCGGAGTGACCATCTCCAACAGCACCAAATAACCCACACAGGGGAGAAACCTTTCAAATGTTCAGAGTGTGGAAAGAGATTTTGTAGGAAGGGCAATCTTCAAATGCACCTAAGAACTCACACAGGGGAGAAACCTTTTGAATGCTCAGAGTGTGGGAAGAGACTTAGTGGGAGGGGCAGTCTTCAAATGCACCTAAGAAGTCACATGGGGGAGAAACCTTTTGAATGCTCAGAATGTGGAAAGAGATTCAGTCACAGTGGCACTCTTCACCAGCATGTAAGAATCCACAGAGGGGAGGAGGTTTTTGAATGCTCAGAGTGTGGAAAGAGGTTTTGTGGGAAGGGCAGTCTTCAAATGCACCTCAGAACTCACACGGGGGAGAAACCTTTTGAATGTTCAGAGTGTGGAAAGAGATTTGGTCACAGTGGCACTCTTCACCAGCATGTAAGAATCCACACAGGTGAAAAAGTTTTTGAATGCTCAGAGTGTGGAAAGAGCTTCATCTGGAGACACCAACTTCAACAGCATGAAATAACCCACACAGGGCAGAAACCTTTTGAATGCTCAGTGTGTAGAAAGAGATTCAGTCATGGTGGCACTTTTCAGCGGCATCAAAGAACCCACACTGGGGAGAGACCTTTTGAATGCTCTGTGTGTGGAAAGAGGTTCAGTGACCATGGGAATCTTCTACAGCATCAGAGAACCCACACGGGGGAGAAACCTTTTGAGTGCTCAGAGTGTGGAAAGAGATTTGGCCGGAGTAGCATTCTTCAGAGGCATCTAAGAACTCACACAAGGAGAAATCATATAATTGCTTAGCCCGTGAAAAGAGCTTTTCTATTTCATACCTGAAAGACAATCACCGACGATACAAAGCATTGAAATGATGTGCAGTGTTGTAAAAACCTGGAATCTACGCAGAAACTGTACTATAATTGGGACAAAATGTTAAAAATGCTGGGACTGTGGAAAGAGCTTTAGCCATGTTCAGAACCTAAAATAGATCCCACAGGGAAGAAAGCAAGGATAGAGTAGGCTCTGTGAAGAAGAAGAAGAAAAGAAGAGATTGAATTTATACCCCGCCCTTGACTACCCAAGGGAGTCTCAGAGCGGCTTACAAACTCCTTTCCCTTCCCCTCCCCACAACAGACAGCCTGTGAGGTAGGTGGGGCTGAGAGAGCTCTGACAGAAACTGTTCTTTTTCAAGAACAGCTGTGCCAAAACTATGGCTTGCCTGAGGTCATCCAGCAGGTGCAAGTGGAGGAGTGGGGAACCAAAACCGGTTCTCCCAGATTAGAGTCTGCGCACTTAACCACTACACCACTACACCAGCCTGAGGCACAGATCCGACTTTCATGTTCCTCAGAGAACCCATACAAGGGTGAACTTGTATAGGCATAGTTGGTTCTGATGAGGGTCTTCTTCAAATGCTTAGGTGTCGGAGGTTCGAAAAGGCTCAGAAAGTAGCTACAACGAAGAATGGCCTTTTTAGTGGTTGCCCTCCTATGTGAAATTTGCTGCTTCAGGTTATCTGCCAGTATATCTCTTTCTGACATCTGCAGTCTAAAGTGTTGGCTATTACATACAAAGCCCGTCATTGCCTTGGCCTCCCACAGTTGCGAGACCGCCTCTCCCACTATTCACCGCCACAAAAACTTTGCTCATCTGAGCTAGGTGTTCTGCAGGTACCAACCTGGGACTGTGTAAAATCAACAACCGCCCATACCTGTGCCTTCTCTGCTGTGGCCCCCACCTTAAGGAATGGCCTTGCCTGAGGAAATTAGGAAGGCTCCCAATCTCCTGGCTTTCCGCAAACTTTGCAAAGCGACGATTCCAGAGCGCTTTTCTACGCATGCCACAGAGTCACACTGTACTAAATGACTCACAAAATTACTTGGATAAATGATTAGGGACTGTGTTCTAGGCTACTGTGTTTAGCGTACTGAAACTAGGATTCTACTATGTAATTTTTGAATCATTTAATGTGTCATGTTAAGACTTATTCTTCCGCTTTAGTCCTGTTTTTAGGTTTCTGGCTGGTTCTACAACCTGTGTGTGTTTTTAATTGAATGCTCCATCTGGTCGATCGTATTGACTTGATTCCAAATGAGAAAGGTGAACTATAAATAATGTAAAGAAATAAATAATGTCTGGCTGAGGCTCTTCATCTCACCAAGTCCTGCCCTCTCCCAAGGATCAACCCACAAATCTCCAGGAATTTGCAAACCTGTAACTGGCAACTCTAGGAAGGTCTGGCAGGGTCTGTAAGACAGAACTCTTCCGCCAGGCTTTAGGTTGAGGCAGCGGGCACCCCTTCTTTGTGGCCGACCCCACCAGTGGCCTGGACCCTAACATCTTAAAATCTTCCACCACTGTTGATATGGTTCTATCAGAGCTGACATGGTACTTAGGAGTATGGCATTGTATACTGTTGTTTTAACTTGGTTTTAATTGTGCAGCATTTTACATTGTTGTTACATGCCCTGAGCCCACCTGTGAGGGGGGTGGGATATAAATCCAGATAAATAAATGAGCGCTCCGTCAGAGGCCAAAAGACCCCCGACGAGGACCCTATCCTCTTCCCCTGCCTTTTACTCACAGAAACCCAGTGTGGAATGCCGTGGTTGCCTAGCAACAGCCACTGAGGCAATACATTTCTTAAAACTGCAGGTTCTCCTTTTATCATATGGGTTTAAAAAAAAATCAATATAAAGCCAACAGTTGTGTGAGTCTGATCCACAATTCAAACAGTCATCAAGACTTGCAAAGAAAATATTGTGTATTCTAAACTGAAGCACTACAGCATCATAAACATAAGATCCATGAACAAAGGTACATAATCAACGTCGTCTCCGGATTACATCACGACGTTTCAATAATGCATCTTCTTCAGGAGATATTATACAGCTGTTTCATGAATATTAGACAACAAGTCTTAAGAAATATTGTATTAAGATAGGACGCTGATCTCAACTACCATTCAGGCTCAAAACCTGCTGCTATGTTTATAATGGATCCCGGGTGTCTCTCGAGAGATGTTGTAGTGCTTCAGATTAGAATACGCAATATTTTCTTTGCAAGTCTTGGTGACTGTTTGAATTGTGGGCCAGACTCTCACGACTGTTGGCTTTATATTGGTTTTGTGATTAGGTCATGTTTGTCCAGATTTATCTTGTTTTTTTTTAAAAAAAACATTTTTTAAAAAAAATAGATTTCACATTTTTCTGCAACCCTGGGGAATTTTTTGGTTTGTAGAAAGATCTGCCTTCCCATTCACAGTTCCACTCGATGCATATAGGTATGCTCAGATTTGGCCAACTTTGCTAGTAGAATATGTGATGTTATTAAAACATTTATGTCCCGTTTTCCTTGTGGTTCAAGTCAGCTTACATTTTCTGCCAAATCTAAAAATAACATAGCAAAGCCCACGTATCTCTCCCCTTACCGCCTTAAAAGATACCTGTCATTCAAAAGCTTTGGCAAACAAGTAGGCCTGGCAATGCCTCCAGAAGATCTCCAAGGAGGGGCCTCACTCACCTCTTCAGGGAGTCCTGGTAAAGGAGGCATCTTAGATTGGCTTTTTGTGCCAAAATATCAGCTTTTTAGTTATTGTGAGAATGTTTCGAGTTCTTCTTTTGTGTAGGAGAAGTGTAAAAATCTCTCATTTATAGGAGAGGGGGAAAAAATCAAAGAAGCAGCATCAATCCCAAGGTTTAAACATCTGGATGTGGTTTCCTTAACTATCCATAAGAACATAAGAGAAGCCAATGTTGGATCAGGCCAATGGCCCATCCTGTCCAACACTCTGTCACACAGTGGCCAAAAATACCAGGTGCCATCAGGACACTAGAAGTCCTCCCACTGTTGTTCCCCCCCAAGCGCCAAGAATACGGAGCACCACTTGCCCCAGACCGAGAGTTCCTAAGAACATAAGCCAATGTTGAATCAGGCCAATGGCCCATCCAGTCCAACACTCTGTCACACAGTGGCCAAAAATACCAGATGCCATCAGGAGGTCCAGCAGTGGGGCCAGGACACTAGAAGTCCTCCCACTGTTGTCCCCCCAAGCACCAAGAATACGGAGCACCACTTGCCTCAGACCAAGAGTTCCTAAGAACATAAGCCAATGTTGAATCAGGCCAATGGCCCATCCAGTCCAGCACTCTGTCACACAGTGGCCAAAAATGCCAGGTGCCATCAGGAGCTCCAGAAGTGGGGCCAGGACACTAGAAGTCCTCCCAGCGTTGCCCCCCCAAGCACCAAGAATACAGAGCATCACTTGCCTCAGACTGAGAGTTCCACTTCCTATCTATACCTTGTGGCTAATAGCCACCGATTGACCTCTGCTCAATATGTTTATCGAATTCCCTCTTGAAGCCGTCCCTGCTTGTAGCCACCACCCCTCCTGTGGCAGTGAATTCCATGTGTTAATCACTCTTTGGGTGAAGAAGTACTTCCTTTTACCTGCTCTAACCCAACTACTCAGCAATTTAATTGAGTGCCCACGAGTTCTTGTATTGTGAGAAAGGGAGAAAGGGACTTCTTTCTCTACCTGCTTTAGCTTGGAGAAACGACAGCTGAGGGGTGACATGATCGAGGTTTATAAGATTATGCATGGGATAGAGCAGGCAGAGAAAGAAGTCCTTTTCTCCCCTTCTCACAATACAAGAACTCATGGGCACTCAATGAAATTGCTGAGCAGTCAGGTTAGAACGGATAAAAGGAAGTCCTTCACCCAAAGAGTGATTAACACATGGAATTCACTGCCACAAGGAGGTGGTGGCAGCTATAAGCATGGACGGCTTCAAGAGGGAATTAGATAAACACAAGAGGCTGGACCCGCGATACTCACGGGGGGTGGGAGTATTCCAGCCGCCAAGCTTCCCCCTCCTTCCCCCCCCAGTAGCAGCGGCGGCAAGGCCAGCCGGCCCGCCGAGATTCCCCTCCCCAGCAGCAGCAGAGGGGCAGCGAGGCTGGCCGGCCGCCAAGCCTCCCCCTCCCTCCCAAGTAGCAGGACGGCGGGGGGGGAGGCCGGCCGCCTGGCCCGCCAAGCCTCCCCTCCCTCCCAAGCAGCAGGACGGCGGCGGGGGGGAGGCCGGCCGGCCGGCCCACCAAGCCTCCCCCTTCCTCCCTCCCCAGCGGCAGCGGCGAGGCCGGCTGGCCCGCCAAGCCTTCTCCCGCCCTCCCATCCCTTGAAGTGATGAGGGCGCGGCGGCAACGGCCAGTTTGTAGAGCATTCCCTGCGCATGCGCAGGGAGGGCTCTTTTACTTTTTGGGGATTTAAAGATCCCCGTATAATTTTTAAACTTTTTAGATTTTTCTGCACACGTGGGGACTGCCGCACGTGCGCAGGAAAATCTCCCTGCCCCCAGGTGCCCCCGATGTGTGGATTTAGATATCCGCACATAGGGGGCCACTTGGGAATTAGATATATAGATATGGAGCAGAGGTCCATCAGTGGCTATTAGCCACAAGGTATAGATAGGAACTCTCAGTCTGGGGCAGGTGATGCTCTGTATTCTAGGTGCTTGGAGGGGGGCAACAGTGGGAGGGCTTCTAGTGTCCTGGCCCCACTGCTGGACCTCCTGATGGCACCTGGTATTTTTGGCCACTGCATGACAGAGTGTTGGACTGGATGGGCCACTGGCCTGATCCAACATTGGCTTCTCTTATGTTCAAAAGGCTGCATGGCCTTAAGGAGAGGTAGGAAGAATTATCATTCAAACTGTTCAGTTTTGTGTAGAGATGTAAAATTTCTGGAAATTTTGAAGCTTGGAAGAAAACCGTTTTTTCCCAGAAAAAAATGGAAATTTTTGGGAAAATTGAAAAAAAAGCTACATCAGCACATCTTTTTTCTTTTCCAGATTGAAAGTTATTCTGTTACTTTAGGAACATAAAATATAACTATGGACAATTTTACTTGGCATGAAATCATCACAACTAGCATATTAAAAATATAGTGTATCCAAACAATTCTTACAAACAGAATTTACTTTTTAAATAATATTTATTTGTAATTGTAACAAATGGAGCAACCGTCTCCTGAATGTTTACTAGTTTATGTGGAACAGACAAAAAAACCTCCACAAAACAATTACTCTAATTTCCTCTCCACAGTATTAAATAAAAATAAAAAAACCCATTCTCATAAAAAGAATTGAAGAGGGGGGGAAGTGTATAGAAGGGAGTATGGGGCCAAGTTTCAATGAATGGGCGTGAAATTTAATCGGAATCATTTTCTGAGCTGTAATTTTCAGTATCAGTTTCAGTCTCTGCTTCTGCAGCTACTCTGTTGTGTCTGTCATTATCACATTCCATAATCAATTTTTTTCTTTTTTCAATTTTTCGGAAAAAAACAAAAAAGTCTTCAGGGAAAAATGGGGGAAACCCTGTTTTTTTCCTCAGAATTTTTCCACTTTTTTCCCAGGCCTTCACAGCTCTAGTTTTGTGGAACTTTAACAAAGAATGAAAAGGACTCACTTCTTTCCTTGTCTTGAACAATTGGATTTGGGCAAGACTGGAAATCAACGTAGAGGTCTGGGTCACCAAGGTGAGAACACCCCACTTCACTGGGGCTGAATGAGCAGTAGAAAAGAAGAAGATTGGATTTATACCCCGCCCTTCACTCCGAGTCTCAGAGCGGCTTACAAACTCCTTTCCCTTCCCCTCCCCACAACAGACACCCTGTGAGGTAGAAGAAGAAGAGGTTGGATTTATACCCCGCCCTTCACTCCGAGTCTCAGAGCGGCTTACAAACTCCTTTCCCTTCCCCTCCCCACAACAGACACCCTGTGAGGTAGAAGAAGAAGAAGAGATTGGATTTATACCCCGCCCTTCACTCCGAGTCTCAGAGCGGTTTCCAAACTCCCTTCCCTTCCCCTCCCCACAACAGACACCCTGTGAGGTAGGCGGGGCTGAGAGAGCTCTCCTGAGAACTGCCCTTGAGAGAACTGCTCTGCCAGAACTACGGCTGGAAAAAGGGAAAAGAAAATCATACGAATTCATGAGGATCCATTTAGATCCGACTTTTACCCAGATCTATTCATGAGGATCCATTTCGATCCGACTTTTACCCAGACTCCTTTGGCTTGCCCAAGGTCATCCAGCAGCTGCAAGTGGAGGAGTGGGGACTCAAACCCAGTTCTCCCAGATTAATGTCTGGGCACTTAACCGCTAAACCATACTGGCAGAGTTGCCCAAGAGAAGGGAGGCAGTGGTGGCATCTGGTCACTTCCCCCCATATTGGGGAAGAGGTTCTCAGACTGCATGCATCACCCCTAAATGATAGGATTGGGTGAGCTGGAGGAAATGCATGGGGGGCGTGTCCGTAGGGCAGCGGTGGAGGGAGGGGAGGGGGGGAGGTGATGCCCGGTTGCAAATAAAGATCCGAAGACGGGCGGAGGGTGAGGCTGGCAGCAGGTTTGGGTGCCGACTTTGCTCTGAGTCGAGTGTAGTTGAACTCTGGATGGTCCCGGGGTGAGCCTCTTTTTCAGCTCTCTAAGGGTGCGTTCAGACAGCGTGCTGGAGCGGTTTAAACTGCTCCAGCACGATGCGTGTTTTTTTTTTAAACTGGAAAATCGCGATCACACTGACCTCCTCTATCAGGGCTCCCCGTTGTCCTCATGAAGGCGGGTTTTTTTCCCCTCGTTTGAGCATGCGCACAGGCAGCCCTCTCCCGAACTAAAAGTTTGGCACGTGCGCAGAACAGATTTCAACCGGTCCCTTTAAAGTTTAAATGAAGACTTCTGCTTAAAATTTTCACCCCGAAACTGGCCCCCCCGGATCCCGGACTCGTCTAAATGCCTAAACTAGGCACCATTGAAGCTTTTCTTTATTTAACTTAAGTGCGGAGCTCCGCTCAAGCGCACACCGCTAAGGCAAAAAAAAAAAATGGCGGACTAAAACCGGAAGCCGGAGGCAGCTTTCCAGAGGGGAGGGGGGTTGAAGCACCCAGAAGTGGCTTGACGGAGCGATCAGACAGCGGAAAGTGCGGCTTGAAATGGAGAATCAGGAAAACACCACTTGGTAAGTGGTGTCAAAATACTCCAATTTACAGAAGGTTTGCTCCAGAAAGCAACGGCTGGGGACTGTGTGCAGATGTTGGGCGTGTGAACGTGCACGTAAAAGCCGTTTCTGAGGCGTGCCGAAAGCGGCTCAAACGGAGCGTCTGAACGCACCCTAAGACTATATTGCACAGGAGGCGAAAATACCCGTGTGTGGTGCTGCCTTGTGATAAGCCATGAAGAAGAAGGCAGAGCAGGCCCGTAGCCAGGATTTTTAAATCCAGGGGGGCCTTTAAATAAGTCAGGGGGCACCCCGTGTAGACACCCCTCCCCCAAGGGAGCACCACAAATAAACCGGAAGTTCGGGAGGCTGGGCTGGATGGAAAGTTGGGGGGCCTTGGCAGTAAGTCAGGGGGCCAGGCCCTGAGATGCCCCATTGTAGCTACAGGCCTGAGGCAGAGTGGTGGATCCTTTTCCTGAGAGGGCTGAACAGCGCTTGCGACTCTGGGAGCGCAGCCCCGGGGCAGAGTTACTCCAGAGTAGCCCCACCGAGGTGCATAGAGCGTTGCTGGCGACACTGCCCAACTGGACCTCATGGAGAGAGGACAGGACACATTTTCCCCATTCCTCTGCACCACTGATAGGGTTAAAACAGCCATGCTGCTTGCTAGCGAGGCCGAGCAAGGCCGGGAGGGGTCGGAGAAAAGGAAAGACTTCTTTTTTGGAGGGGGGAAGCGGGGAAGGGCTTGCTTTTGCACAGTGAAAGGGGACTGGGAGGGGGCTGCGGAGAAGCAACAGCGAGGCAAGGCCCGGTAGCCGGATCCCGGGAAGGTTTACTTTGGAGTAAGTCATTGGGGGAGAAACGTTTTGAGATCTTGGACAGGAGGAAGGCGGGGAGCAGTCTCAGCCAAGGTTGTAGGGTCCCAGGTTGTAGTGGTTAAGTGCGCAGACTCTAATCTGGGAGAACTGGGTTTGATTCCCCACGTCTCCACTTTCACCTGCTGATGTGACCTTGGGTCAGTCACAAGCTCTGGCACAGCTGTTCCTGAATGAGCACTTTGTGTTAGAGCTCTCTCAGCCCCATCTACCTCACAGGGTGTCTGTTGTGGGGAGGGGAAGGGAAAGGAGTTTGTAAGCCGCTCTGAGACTCCAAGTGAAGGGCGGGGTATAAATCCAATCTCTTCTTCTTCCTTCTAGCTACCAAGGCACAAGCTCTGGCACAGCTGTCCTTGAAAAAGAGCAGTTTCTGTCAGAGCTCTCTCAGCCCCACCTACCTCACAGGGTGTCTGTTGTGGGAGGGGAAGGGAAAGGAGTTTGTAAGCCGCTCTGAGACTCCAAGTGAAGGGCGGGGTATAAATCCAATCTCCTCTTCTTCTTCTTCTTCTTCTTCTTCTTCTTCTTCTTCTTCTTCTTCTTCTTCTTCTTCTTCTTCTTCTTCTTCTTCTTCCTTCTAGCTACCAAGGCATAAGCTCTGGCACAGCTGTCCTTGAAAAAGCAGTTTCTGTCAGAGCTCTCTCAGCCCCACCTACCTTACAGGGTGTCTGTTGTGGGGGGAAGGGAAAGGAGTTTGTAAGCTGCTCTGAGACTCCAAGTGAAGGGCGGGGTATAAATCCAATCTCCTCTTCTTCTTCTTCTTCTTCTTCTTCTTCTTCCTTCTAGCTACCAAGGCATAAGCTCTGGCACAGCTGTCCTTGAAAAAGCAGTTTCTGTCAGAGCTCTCTCAGCCCCACCTACCTTACAGGGTGTCTGTTGTGGGGGGAAGGGAAAGGAGTTTGTAAGCTGCTCTGAGACTCCAAGTGAAGGGCGGGGTATAAATCCAATCTCCTCTTCTTCTTCTTCTTCTTCTTCTTCTTCTTCTTCTTCTTCTTCTTCTTCTTCTTCTTCTTCCTTCTAGCTACCAAGGCATAAGCTCTGGCACAGCTGTCCTTGAAAAAGCAGTTTCTGTCAGAGCTCTCTCAGCCCCACCTACCTTACAGGGTGTCTGTTGTGGGGGGGGAAGGGAAAGGAGTTTGTAAGCTGCTCTGAGACTCCAAGTGAAGGGCGGGGTATAAATCCAATCTCCTCCTCTTCTTCTTCTTCTTCTTCTTCTTCTTCTTCTTCTTCTTCTTCTTCCTTCTAGCTACCAAGGCACAAGCTCTGGCACAGCTGTCCTTGAAAAAGCAGTTTCTGTCAGAGCTCTCTCAGCCCCACCTACCTTACAGGGTGTCTGTTGTGGGGGGGGAAGGGAAAGGAGTTTGTAAGCTGCTCTGAGACTCCAAGTGAATGGCGGGGTATAAATCCAATCTCTTCTTCTTCTTCCTCTTCCTTCTAGCTACCAAGGCACAAGCTCTGGCACAGCTGTCCTTGAAGAAAGAGCTGTTTCTGTCGGAGCTCTCTCAGCCCCACCTACCTCACAGGGTGTCTGTTGTGGGCAGGGGAGGGGAAAAGGCGTTTGTAAGCCGCTCTGAGACTTCCTTGGGTAGTGAAGGGCGGGGTAGAAATCCAGTCTCCTTTCTCTTCTTCTCTTCTTAATGCATAAACTGCACGCATGTTCTAGTTCTTGTTTTATATAGAACAGTACAGGATTTCAAAATGTTGCACTTGTACGCTCTAGCACTATTAATAAGTTTCCTTTTATTTACGGCTGCACCAACAACTCCTATTTCTACATCGCAACACTATAAAAAAATGCATTTTTTTCTTTTTATGCCAATTCTAATAGCGTGTTTAATAGACAGACGGAGTATTACAGTTAAAAGTTAAAGTTATAACTTAACAAAAGTAGTACTTTTGTACCTTTTTAATTATTTACCTCACTAGGGACTTGACTAGGAGGTAAAACTTTAGTTCTTCACATAGCTAATATACGATTATTGAATGTTACCAACTATATGGCTATAGCACTTTTAATAAGCCTTTTTCAAAAAGACTAGGGTACTGTTAACTTTTCCTTGTATAACCAACTGTGACTGTGTATACTGTATGCGTTGTCTATTGCTAAGGTTTTTAGTACTTACACCTTTTAGCTCTGGTGTTACACAAGTAGCTCTTACTTCTAATCTTAATTAATACTCATTTTTATAGCTCATATTATATTTCCACATGAAGGAGAAGGGCAGGGAAGCGACATTCACTACTGTTAGTTTTAGGATAGATTAGGTCCTCCCTTTTTACGTTTGACATTTCCAGGCAGGGAGACCTTAATAGTCACCCTTTCCCCACAATTGGAATCCTGGATCTTAACCCTGTATTTGGATAGGGTATATTATTCAACTGTTAGTGTGTTATTATTAGTTAGTGTAGAGGAATTATTATTATAAGCTTATAATATTTTTATTTTCTTACATAACAGTTTGTTGTTGCACTTTATACTTCAATGGCTCACCAATTTAAAATTGTATCCTGGAATGCTAGGGGCCTCAACAAGGTCTCGAGGCAACACTCACCCCTCTAGCAGCTCTTGCTAGAGTGTGGCCAGCAGCTATTCAAATCCACCCAGGCACTCAATTACAGGCAAACAATTCCATCAAAGAAGATGGTGAGACCAGGGCACAAGGACACTCCTCGGTGTATGATGTGGGTCCTTAATCGAATGCCTGGTGGAAGAGCTCCGTCTTGCAGGCCCTGCGGAACTGTAAGAGGTCCTGCAGGGCCCTGATCTCTTCCGGGAGCTTGTTCCACCAGTAAGGAGCCACCAGCGAGAAGGCCCTGGCCCTGGTTGTCGCCAACCTGGCATCTTTGGGACCTGGAAGGTTTTGGGCCCCTGAACACAGTGCTCTGTGGGGAACATATGAGGAAAGGCAGTCCCATAGATGTGCTGGACCCTGACCATAAAGGGCTTTAAAGGTCAAAACCAGCACCTTGAAGCGAATCCGGTATGCTACTGGCAGCCAGTGCAGTGCTTTCAACACAGACTGAATGTGTTCCTGTGTAGGTAGACCCATCAATAGCCTGGCCACAGCATTTTGCACTAGCTACAGCTTCCGGATTTGAGACAAGGGCAGCCCCATGTAGAGAGCATTACAGTAGTCTAACCTCGAGGTGGCCATCGTGTGGCTCACTGTTGCCAAGTCGTTGCTTTCGAGGAAGGGAACCAACTGCCTGATCAGCCGAAGATGATAAAAGGCTGAATTGGCAGTGGCTGTTACCTGGGCCTCCATTGTTAAAGAGGCATCCAAAAGAAGGAGATTGGATTTATACCCCACCCTTCACTACCCAAAGGAGTCTCAGAGCAGCTTACAAACTCCTTTCCCCCTCCCTACAACAGACACCCTGTGAGCAGTGTTCCCTCTAAGCTGAGTTAGTGTGAGCTAGCTCACAGATTTTTAGCCTCCGGCTCACACATTTTTGTCTTAGCTCAGGAAGGACGGCTCCAGAGCAAACTAATTTATGCAGTAGCCAAATCGGTCGCTCACCACTTTAATGCCAGCAGCTCAGAAAGTAGAATTTTTGCTCACCAGACTCCGCAGCTTAGAGGGAGAATCGCCTATGAGGTAGGCGAGGCTGAAAGAGCTCTGACAGAAACTGCCCCTTTTCAAGAACAGCTGTGCCAGAACTGTGGCTTGCCCAAGGTCATCCAGCAGGTGCAAGTGGAGGAGTGGGGAATCAAACCCAGTTCTCCCAGATTAGAGTCTGTGCACTTAACCACTACACCAAACCACTACACTCCCAAGCTCCTAACCTCTGGCGCTGACACCAGCTGCACCCCATCGAAGATCGGGCATGGAATTCCTACCCTCAGGCCTTCCCCAGCTCAGGCACATGACCTCCGTCTTCTTCAGATTCAGTTTCAGTTGACTCAGCCTAAGCCAACCAGCCACAGCTTGTAACGCCCTGTCCAGATTGTCTGGGGTAGAGTCAGACTGGCCACCCAACATCAGATAGAACTGGGTGTCATCTGCATATTGGTGAAACCCTAGCCCATGCCTCCGGGCAATCTGGGGAAGGGGGTGCATATAGATATGAAACAGCATTGGGGAAAGTACCGCCCCCTGAGGCACTCCACAAATCAGTGGGTGCCTATGGGACAGCTGTTCCCCTAGTGCCACCCTTTGTCCCCGACCTTGAAGGGAAGATGCGAGCCATTGCAAGGCAAGCCCCCGAACTCCAGAGTTGGCGAGGCGGTGGATCAGTAGCCGGTGGTCGATCATGTCGAACGCTACCGAGACGTCTAACAACAACAGCGCTGCCGATCCGCCAAATACGGCAAGTTGGAAACTGGCCAGTAGTTGGCCAATTTGGCCAGATCCAGAGATGTTTTTTCAGGAGGGGATGGACCACTGCCTCCTTAACTGTCCCAGGGAATAGCCCGTCCAAGAGGGACCTGTTAATAATCTCCCCAGGACGCACCAAAACCCATCACGACCAGCTTTCACTAGCCATGATGGGCATGGATCAAGGAGACATTTGGTGGGGCATACAGCCAGGTGCAATTTGTCAACTTCCTCTAGGCCGAGTGGACTGAAGTGATCCATAACCTGACTAGAAGATGTACTTGGAGCCTTGAGTTCGCTCACTGTCTCAACTATGGCGGGGAGGTCATGGCGGAATGGCTCCGCTTTATCTGCGGAATGGCTCGTAAATGCCTCACAACCAATATCCAGTTATCTAGCCTTTGACCTGCTTTGTGGCTGTCTCGTCATGCACCGAATCATTCTAAATAATTGTGCTGGGCGTGAGCTCACAGGCGCAATTGAAGCTGCGTAGTACTCTTCCTTTGCAGCGTTAAGTGCAGAGAAGGGCAACTAGAATGATAAAAGGGTTGGAACACTTTCCCTGTGAAGAAAGGTTAAAACTCTTGGGGCTCTTCAGCTTGGAGAAACGACGGCTGAGGGGTGACATGATCGAGGTTTATAAGATTATGAATGGGATTGAGCAGGTTGAGAAAGAAGTACTTTTCTCCCTTTCTCACAATACAAGAACTCGTGGGCACTCCATGAAATTGCTGAGCAGTCGGGTTAGATAAAAGGAAATACTTCTTCACCCAAAGAGTGATTAACATATGGAATTCACTGCCACAGGAGGTGGTGGCAGCTACAAGCATGGACAGTTTCAAGAGGGAATTAGAGAAAAATATGGAGCAGAAGTCCATCAGTGGCTATTAGCCACAGGGTATAGATGGGAACTCTCAGTCTGGGGCAGGTGATGCACTCTATTCTTGGTGCTTGGGGAGGGCAGCCGTGGGAGGGCTTCTAGTGTCCTGGCCCCACTGCTGGACCTCCTGATGGCACCTGGTATATTTTGGCCACTGTGTGACAGAGTGTTGGACTGGATGGGCCATTGGCCTGATTCAACACTGGCTTCTCTTATATTCTTATGTTCTTGCTGCCATCTCATAGGATCTCATAAACGTCCTATAGGATGTTCTTGTAGCTTTGTCGTGGGCAAACTGTCTCTCTAGCCGTCTTAACCCTCGCTTCATCAGCTTCAACTCCTGGGTGTACCAGGGTGCAAACTAGGAGCGAGGGCGCAGAGGGCATCGGGGAGCGATCTCATTGATGGCTGCAGAGAGTCGGCTGTGCCAATCCTCTACAAGCTCATCTAACAAACTGCCAGGGGGCATTGGGTCCTGTAGAGCCATCTGAAGCTGCATTATCTGGCTCCACAGGTAAGCTAAAATATGCTCGCCACCCAAACAGGGTCAGGGTGAAACATTCAGACGGGCCCTCAGGGCAAGGTGGTCCGACCATGGCACTGCCAAGGCAGTGACCTGGTCCACTGTAGCCCCCAGTGCCTAGCCCAGTGGGTGGAAGTCATTACATATTGGGAGAGTCCTAGTGCCGCCGTGGACGACACTAGGTCTGCTGCCTGAGTGGAGGCCACATCGTCGGCATGGACACTGAAGTCACCCAAGACTATCAGTCGAGGGTGTTCCAATAGCCAGCCCGATACGGCCTCCATCAGGGAAGGCAGGCTACTGGCCGGTGCGTTGGGTGGTCGGTACACCAGCCAAATCACCAAACTCTCCCCGGCTTCCCGTGATCTTGAAGGAGTAAGCCCGCGATCTATGCCCGCGATCTTGAAGGAGTAAGCCTCCCGAATGAATAGAGCCTTTCCTCCCCCCCGCCCCCTGGTCTGCAATTGGTCAACGACCAAGAACCTGGGAGGTGCCAGCTGGGAGAGAGCTACTGTCTCCCCCTCTCGCACCCAGGTTTCAGTCGTGCACACCAGGTCTACTTTCTGCTTGAGCAGGAAGTCCCGAAGGACCATGGTCTTATTGTTTATAGATCTGGCGTTACACAACACCAATATCAGGGGGAGGGTGGTCATGCATCCTAGCCCCACAGCCAGCCACCTTAGAGATGGGATGCAGGCTGGAAGGGGGCCGAGCTACTCTGCTTCTCCGTCCCCTTCCTTTATGACCATGCCTGGTCCCACCACTATACTTCCCCCTCCCCAGGAGCACTCGAACCCCTTGCCCTATAATCACTGCACCCAGTGGTCTTCGTTGGCCTCAGATCACTAGCGGAGCTAGTTAATGCTACACCTGGGTATATGCTACCAGTTGTGACTTACAAATCCCAGTACTGCTGGGTCCACAGTTGCCTAAATTCCTATCCTGCCAAAGCTTAGACCAATAATTGATTGCCAATGAACTCTATGGCCAGTAAGCTAAATAAAGGCAAAAACTGTCTTTTTAATATATATATATATTTAATATATATATCAGTCAATGCTCCCTCTAAGCTGTGGAGTCTTGTGAGCATTAAGGTTGTGAGCAAGTGATTTGGCTACTGCATACATGAGTTCGCTCTGCAGCCATCCCTTCCTGAGCTAAGACAAAACTGTGTGAGCTGGAGGCTAAAGAACTGTGAGCTAGCTCACACTAACTCAGTTTAAGAAGAAGAAGTGATTGGATTTATACCCCGCCCTTCACTACTCAAGGGAGTCTCAAAGCGGTTTACAAACTCCTTTCCCTTCCCCTCCCCACAACAGACACCCTGTGAGGTAGGTGGGGCTGAGAGAGCTCTTGAGAGAAACTGATCTTTTTCAAGAATGGCTCTTAGCAGAACAATGGCTTGCCCAAGGTCATCCAGCCAGGTGCAAGTGGAGGAGTGGGGAATCAAACCCAGTTCTCCCAGATTAGAGTCCGCGCACTTAACCACTTCACCAAACTGGCTTAGAGGGAACACCGCACCTGGGTATATGCTACCAGTTGTGACTTACAAATCCCAGAACTGCTGGGTCCACAGCTGCCTAAATTCCTATCCTGCCAAACCTCAGACCAATAATGGATTGCCAATAAACTCTAATTTTCTGGCCAGTAAGCTAAATAAAGGCAAGGACTGAGTTTTTGGGAGTATGGCCTAGGGTCTGGGCACTTCAGAGGACTATGTGGTCCTGAGGAAGAACTGTACGGATCGCTGGGATAAGCTTAAATAAAAACTGATTTATTTAATAAAGAACGAAACAGGTGTCTGGTTATTTTGAACTGTTACTGAAAAAGGAACTAGTAAATGTAACTGGCAAAACTTGGTGTTACAGTCACTCAGACTTCACTCTGACAGGCATAGACAGACTATTCTCCTTGTCTTATTCACCCAGGAATAGAATCAGCTCTTATAGTCACTCAGACTAAACTGTTTGCCTTATTCACACAGCATAGAAGTAAAATTCCATAGTCACACAGACCATCGAACTTCACACACAGAACTCTGTCACAAAACATCTCTCTTCTCACACTCCCAGTCATCAGCCAGTCACGGCACACTCTTCTTCCCCTATCACTCTCCTCCCATTACTGCAGTCAAACTCAACATTTAAAGACACACACACACCTAAACATGGAATCATTACACAACCCTTCCTGCCCTCCCTCTCATGTTCTGCCTAAGTTCACAGAATCCGCATTGCTGCCAGATGGCCGTCTAGCCTCTGCTTGAAAACGTCCAATGAAGGAGAGCCCACCACCTCCTGAGGAAGCCTGTTCCACTGAGGAACCGTTCTAATTGTCAGGAAGTTTTTCCTAATGTTTAGCCAAAACCAGTTCTGATTTAATTTCAACCCATTGGTTCTGGCCCGAACTTCTGGGGCAACAGAAAACAACTCCGCCCCATCCTCTGTATGACAGCCCTTCAAGTACTACATTTGGGTAACGAGTTCTACATCTGAGTAACAAAAATGAAGAACACGCATACTGGATGGGGGATACACTTCTGAGTAGCAGCGTGTTTGAACAAGATCTTGGGGTATAAGCCACAGTTCTGGCTTAAGCTAAGTCATCATCCAGCAGATATTACTTCCTTAATTTTGAAGGACGGGCACAGTTCCTGCTGGATTAGTGCCATACATCAGAAGCTATCTATGCTTGGCTTCTCTCCTGAGTCCTTATAGATAATGGCTGTAAAACAAGCCAGGGCCCTAGTTAAGCAGAGAATATTTGATGTAGAGAGGCAGAATGACATTGCCAGGGTTTCAAATTTTTTAGGCTCACCTCGAACAAAATATTGTCTCCCCAGCTTCAAACTTGTCAGATTTGGATATTCCATCTCATCGAAAGGCCTTTTCTATGGCCCGTTGTAATATTTTTCCCTCAGAAGTGGTAGCAGGCTGCTACAGAAAGACATCGATGACTGAGCGGGTCTGCCCACGCGGCACTGGAGAAGTGGATACGATCACACATATCCCCTGCTTAGTTGTGGGCATTACAATCAAATACGAGCTAGATTTATTCAGCCTATACAGGAGAGATTTTCAGGTTTTTCGAATGCTGCAATAAGCAATATGCTTCTATCAGATTCTAACCCAGAGATCACGTTGGCGTTGCGCAAAATTTTTAGCAGCAGCGTACAGAATTCATGAACAGTATGTAAAGGTCTGATATAGAAATAGATTGTATGATATTTCATTCTAATTATTTGTAAATGCTTCAGTTTTGTTCTGTCTCTACATTAGTATCTAAATTTCATATTATAATAGTTACATTTTGATATCCAGTTTTCTGATATATCCGGACTGTTTTGTGCTGGCTACGAACTGTAATAAAGTGATGATGATCTTGGGGTACGAGTGGACCCTAAGTTAAATATGAGCCGCCAGTGTGATGCAGCGACAAAAAAGGCTAATGTGATCTTGGAGGTGTAACAACAGAGGCATAACATCCAAATCACAAGATGTCACACTCCCGCTGTACACTGCATTAGTCAGGCCACACCTGGAGTATTGTGTGCAGTTCTGGAAGGCTCACTTCAAAAAGGATGTGGACAGAATGGAGCAGGTGCAGAGGAGAGCGATGAGGATGATTGGGGGCCTAGAAACCAAGCCCTAAGTGGAAAGGCTGAGGGACTTGGGAATGTTCAAAGAAGAAGGAGGAGGAGTTGCTTTTTATACCCTACTGTTCTCTACCCGAAGAGGTTCAAAGCGGCTTACAATCTCTTTCCTTGCCTCTTGCCCCATTTAGGGAAGCCACAATTCATACAAAACCCCAATTCATACAAAATCCCAAGAAAACACAACGTCTGATGTACCGGATACAAATAATAATCTCTTTAATGAACGATGACCCTTCCATACCTGAGTTTCATTTTCTCATTTTAAAAAAAAATACCTGATCTAGGGTTGCCAGCTACCTGGAGGGGGGAAAAAGTTCTCTCCCTTTAAGAGAGGTACTATCGGATGTTATTTTATCTATTCAGGTGCCCATTTTCACACACTAAGCCCCTGGGAAAACGGCAGGATATTTTCCCTTCTTGAGGCCTGCTAGCAACCCTAATGCAGATACCTTTCCAAATCAAAGCAGTGAGATGAAATTTCTTGGCCTGCTGCCAAAAGATGCGATCTCCAAGGAGGAATTTAAGGGAACCTCTGAGGAGTCAGAGGTGGGGGAGTAAACCTTGGCCCAGAGCTTATTTCTGGCTCGTGGAGTTGGGGAGGGAATTTTACTTCTCCTTCCTGATTGTTTCTGGGAGAATCTAGGGGTGGGCGGGAAAGACAATTGGGAAATTTGTGTCCCACAAGGTTCACCTGCCAGCTCCACAGATACATTTCCACCATACTGGATGATATTGGGGAGTCGGACCCCTTAGAACTTGGGGTTGGGATGGGGGACACAAGGTTTTCCTTTCAACCCAAATAAATCCTATTGCAAGAACTCTCTGGGCTTCAAGATGGTGACCAATGCTCCCTTCTAAGCTGTGGAGTCTAATGAGCAAAAATTCCACTTTGTGAGCTGCTGGCATTAAAGTTGTGAGTGAGCCATTTGGCTGCTGCAGAAATTAGTTTGCTCTGGAGCCCTCCCTTCCTGAGCGAAGACAAAAATGTGTGAGCCGGGGGCTAAAAAACTGCGAGCTGGCTCACACTAACTCAGCTTAGAGGGAACACGGGTGGTGACGCCCAAAAAAAGCTCACAGGAGGCTGGACTAGGGAGAGATTCGGGTTGTGTCATGCCTCTCTAGAACTGCTTGTTAGATAAAACAAAATTATCTACTCTTGAGCATTCAAAAGGTTTTTCCTCTGCATGGTTTCTCTAACGCCTTTGAAGACTGCTATTGTTACTCAATCTCTTTTTCACACACTGAGCGTTCAAAAGGTTTCTCCTCTCTTTCACGCAGTTGAAGATGGTCACTCTGACCAAATCTCTTTCCACACACTGAGCATTCAAAGCCTGTCTCTGTTGTGTTGGGTTCTCTGATGCCGCTGAAGATGGCTACTCCTATTGAATCTCTTTTTACACACTAAGCATTCAAAAGGTTTCTCCCCTGTGTGGGTTCTTTGGTGCAGTTGAAGAGCACTTCTCTGTCTGAATCTCTTTCCACACTCTGAGCATTCAAAAGGTTTCTCCCCTGTGTGGGTTCTTTGGTGCAGTTGAAGATAGCCACTCTGGCTGAATCTCTTTCCACACACTAAACATTCAAATGGTTTCTCTCCTGTGTGGGTTCTCTGGTGCAGTTGAAGATAGCCACTCTGACTAAATCTCTTTCCACACAATGAGCATTCAAAAGGTTTCTCCCCTGTGTGGGTTCTTTGGTGCAGCTGAAGATGGCCACTCCTACTGAATTTCTTTGAACACACTGAGCATTCAAAAGGTTTCTCCCCCGTGTGAGTTCTTTGGTGCACTTGAAGATTGCCATTCGTACTGAATCTCTTTCCACACTCTGAGCATTCAAAAGGTTTCTCCCCTGTGTGGGTTCTTCGGTGTCGTTGAAGAGTGCCACACTCACTAAATCTCTTTCCACACTCTAAGCATTCAAAAGGTTTCTCCCCTGTGTGAGTTCTTTGATGCAGCTGAAGATGGCCACTCTGACTAAATCCCTTTCCACACACTGAGCATTTAAAAGGTTTCTCCCCTGTGTGGGTTCTTTGGTGCCGTTGAAGATGGCCACTCTCAATGAATTTCTTTCCACACACTGAGCATTCAAATGGTTTCTCTGTTGTGTGGGTTCTCTGATGCTCTTGAAGATGGCCACTCCTACTGAATTTCTTTCCACACTCTGAGCATTCAAAAGGTTTCTCTCCTGTATGGGTTGTCAGATGCTTTTGAAGATGGCCATTCTGACTGAATCTCTTTCCACACTCTGAGCATTCGAAAGGTTTCTCGCCTGTGTGGGTTCTTTGGTGCCGCTGAAGATGGCCACTCTCACTGAATCTCTTTCCACACTCTGAGCATTCAAAGGGTTTCTCTGTTGTGTGGGTCCTCTGATGCCGTTGAAGGTGGCCACTCCTACTGAATTTTTTTGCACATACTGAGCATTCAAAAGGTTTCTCCCCTGTGTGGGTTCTTTTGTGCCGCTGAAGATGGCCATTCTCACTGAATCTCTTTCCACACTCTGAGCATTCAAAGGGCTTCTCTGTTTTGTGGGTTCTCTGATGCTGTCGAAGATGGCCACTCCTACTGAATTTCTTTCCACACTCTAAGCATTCAAAAGGTTTCTCCCCTGTGTGGGTTCTTCGGTGGAGATGAAGAGTGCTACTTCTGCTGAATCTCTTTCCGCAATCTGAGCATTCAAAAGGTTTCTCCCCTCTGTGTATTAGTTGGTGCACAAATAGCTGTGATATATTTCTGAAGTACTTTCCACACTGAATGCATTTACGAGCCTTCATTATCCTGTGCTTTTGAGAATGTACGTTATGCTTTCTTCCATCTTGCTTCTCAACCATATGGCTGCCTTTCTTTTTCTTTGGTCTGCCTCGGTTCCTGACGTTTTCTTTCAGGTCTTCATTTTTAACTCCATCTGGCATTTGCTGATCAAATTTTTCACCCTTCTCATTCCTCTGATCTTCCTCTGTTGGAATACACAGAAAGATCCTGTTAGCACCTGGAAGCAATGGTAAGGTTCAAAGGCATCTATGTGTCTGCAGTAGGAAAGGATTGACAGCCCTATGGCCTGATCTAGCTTGCCTGATCTTAACCACCCCTCCAACTTTCCACAGAGTATGTAGTATTTAAAGATAGCTCACCCCCTGAAGAGTCACAGCTGAACTCCTGCCCAGAAGGGGTTTCTGAGGCTCCAGAGAGAGAAAGTGATCATACTTATGTGGGGAAGGAAAGAAATTCAAGAGTAAAAATTCTTCTGAAAGGACAGAACCGTGGTCAAGATCAAAGCCCACGATCTCAACCAATATCTGTGAGGGAAAGCACCCTTGTTCCCCCAAGAGTTAATATGATTCTTAAGTGGCCTGGTCTGACTTGCAGGTGTTCATGATTTGAGTCTCCATTATCTTTTTCAAGACCAGACTCAAGAATATGATAATTGGTTAATTGAGAGCCAGTTTGGTGTAGTGGTGAAGTGTGCAGACTCTTATCTGGGAGAACCGGGTTTGATTCCCCACTCCTCCACTTGCGGCTGCTGATGTGACCTTGGGTCAGTCACAAGCACTGGCACAGCTGTTCTCTCAAGGACAGTTTCTGTCAGAAGTTCTCTCAGCCCCGCCTACCTCACAGGGTGTCTGTTGTGGGGAGGGGAAGGGAAAGGAGTTTGTAAGCCGCTCTGAGACGCCTTTGGGCAGTGAAGGGCGGGGTATAAATCCAAACTCTTCTTCTTCTTCTTAACTGTTAGAACCTGTATCCAGTTGTGTAAGAAGAAGAGAAGAAGAGATTGGATTAATTACCCCGCCCTTCACTTGGAGTCTCAGAGCGGCTTTCAAACTCCTTTCCCTTCCCCTCCCAACAACCGACACCCTGTAGGTGGGGCTGAGAGAACTCTGACAGAAACTGCTCTTTTTCTAGAACATCTCTGACAGAACTATGGCTTGCCCAAGGTCACCCAGCTGGCTGCATGTGGAGGAGTGGGGAATCAAACCCAGTTCTCCCAGATTAGAGTCCGCCCACTTAACCACTACACCAAACTGGCTCTCGGGAGGGAGGGGGATTAGGAGGGGGCTGACTGACAACCTCTGGAAAATTCCACCAAGGAGGACTCCTGGTTGGGTTGTTAGGACCACCTGACTCTAGAGAGGCAGAAAATATAATACACATGCTGCGACAAGAGAGGCCGTCTAATACCAAGTCTTTTCTTGTTTTTTCTGCTGCTGAGCTGCAGAAACTGGGCTGCTCAGTAACGGAGGCTCCCTGTATTTACTAAGCTGAATAGCTCTGCTGAGATTTATCTACCTTTTCTCTTTTGAGCCGCCATGGGTTGCTCTTATTGCACGAAGGTGAGATGTTAGTATTTCAGCTAACGGGAGGAATTGCCCTCTATGAACCTGTCTAATCTCCTTTTAGAGGCATCACATAAGAACATAAGAGTAGGCAATATTGGATCAGGCCAATGGTCCATCCAGTCCAATGCTCTGTCATACAGTGGTCAAAAATACCAGGTGCCATCAGGAGGTCCAGCAGTGGGGCCAGGACACTAGAAGCCCTCCCACTGTTGACCCCACCCAAAGCACCAAGAATACAGAGTATCACCTGCCCCAGACTGAGAGTTCCTATCTATCGCTTGTGGCTAATAACCACCGATGGACTTCTGCTCCATATGCTTATCTAATTCCCTCTTGAAACTGTCCATGCTTGTAGCCGCCGCCACCTCCTGTGACAGTGAATTCCATATGTTAATCACTCTTTGGGTGAAGAAGTACTTCCTTTTATCCATTCTAATCCGACCGCTCAGCAATTTCATGGAGTGCCCACGAGTTCTTGTATTGTGAGAAAGGGAGAAAAGTACCTCTTTCTCAACCTGCCCTATCCCATGCATAATCTTATAAACCTCGATCATGTCACTCCTCAGCCGTCCTTTCTCCAAGCTAAAGAGCCCCAAGCGTTTTAACCTTTCTTCATAGGGAAGGTGTTCCAACCCTTTGATCATTTTAGTTGCCCTCTTCTGCACTTTTTCCAAAGCTGTAACATCCTTTTTGAGGTGTGGTGACCAGAACTGTACACAGTACTCCAAATGAGGTCGCACCATCAGTTTATACAGGGGCATTATGATCCTGGCTGATTTGTTTTCAGTTCCCTTCCTAATAATCCCCAGCATAGCACTGGCCTTTTTAATTGCAGTTGCACACTGTCTAGACATTTTCATTGAGTTATCTACTACGACTCCAAGATCTCTCTCTTGGTCAGTCTCCACAGTTATGGACACTGAGTCCTGCAAATTAACTCTCTGTTGAGTGAGGATTTTTTTTCTCCTGACCTGCGCTCTCTACCTACCGAAATCACAGTGTGTTCCAACTGCATTCAGGCATGATGAGTCCTTACCACAGGAGAGGACTTCTTGGGCACGCAGCTCTGCCTGTGCCTTTTGCCCTTGCTCCCAGGAAGCTCCTTCCACATCAGGGAATGCAGCTTCTTCCTTCACGGATGGCGCCCACATCTGAAACATCAGCAAGGAAGAGGGGGTAAGAGATGGAATGGAAAAGAAACCAAGGAACGGATCCTGCCCCACTCCCAGGCTCTGCACCCTTCTATCAGCAGACGTGGTGAGTTATCTGGAGAGATCAGAAATTCCCTAGTAGAAGAGGCTGATTAAGGAGGCTGCTAAATCTTCCATGTGGATGATTAACACTTGGAAGAGATGTCTGGGAGGGAACCTTTAAGATAAGGCCAGATATCATTGCTTGAATTGGACATATCTGGAGGGAATCCCCTCACCTGTTCTGCCTGCCTCTTCTCCTCTGCCTGACTCAGGAAGAAAACTTCGACCAGGGCCACTGCCTGGTGACTGGTCTCCGGTCCACATCCTCTGACCCTGCATTGAATTTCCAGTGGTATTAAACACCAACATTGCCCTTTAGTTCTCTACACAGGGCAAACAGGTCAAACCCTATGTCAAATCTGACATCAAGAATAACCAGACTGAGAAAGCAGTAGGTGAACACTTCAACCATCAAGGACATTCAGTGGGGGACCTCAAAGTAGCTGTTTTATTGCAAAGGAATTTCAGAAACAGACTAGGACAGGAGACTCCTGAATTACAAGTCATTACAACACTCAAGACAATGGAAACCCCAGGGCTTAACAGAGATATCAGGTTCTTATCTCACTACACATGCTAAACTGTTCAGTTCTTGCATCTGTTTGCAAACTCATTTATTATGTGGCTTGCTAACTGGTTGCTATTCACAGTTCTTACCAAACGCCTTGTCACACCCAACAGTTCTTAAGGAACTCAGATATGAGATCGTTGATCTACTCACCCATATATGTAACCTATCACTAAATCCAGTCCCTGTACCAGAAGACTGTAGAGTTGTGAATCTGAGACCAATTTTTTAAAAGGGATCTAAAGGGGAACCAGGAAATTACAGGCCAGTCAGTGTAATGTCTATCCCAGGAAAATTAGTAGAAACTGCAATCAAAGATAGAATTGTTAGGTACATAGAGGGACAGAGCTTGCTGAGGGAAAATCAGCATGGCTTCTGCAAAGGGAAGCTGTGCCTCACCAGCCTTTTGGGTTTTTTTGAGAAAGTGAACAAGCATGTGGATGACGGTGACCCAGTAGACATTATATACCTGGACTTTCAACAGACTTTTGACAAGGTATCTCACCAATGTAGTATAGATGGGATTATAAAGATTTTTTTCTTTTTCAGATTATTCATATTTTTCTGGTTTTATAGATTTTTCGCCTAAGTAAGATTTTCTGAGGATGTAATGACGGCCTATTAAATAGCAGGCCTCCCTCTTGTAGGTTAGATTAATTTTCTAGCTGATGTTAGCCAACAAGACAATAACATTCGTTTGGTAGAAGACAGATATAAAGTTCACAGTTTTTAATTGTTTAGGGTAAAACTTTGCAGTGTCTGGGTCAAAAAAGATTTTAGCTCCATATCAGAGAAAAACACCTTTGTTTGGGTATAGAAAATCCTTGGCCAATATTATTCAGGTTAGGTTAAGTAAACACTACGATGTTGTGTAGACACACCTTTCTTTACATCTGACCAATAGTGGAATTAATATTCAAATGATGTATTATTCTTTGTGACCAATTATACTTTCTGAATGTTATTTTCATGATGATTTTGGGCACCACACTTTAGGAAGGATGTTGACAAGCTTGAGCATGTCCAGAAGAGGGCAACCAGGATGGTGAGAGGGTTGGAATCCAAGTCTTACGAGGAAAGGCTGAAAGAGTTGGGTATGTTTAGCCTGGGAAAGAGAAGGCTTAGAGGGGACATGATTGCAGTCTTCAAGTATTTGAAGGGCTGTCACGTAGAAGATGGAACTGATCTATTCTCTCTTGCTCCGGATTGCAAGACTAGATCTAATGGGCAGAAATTACAAGGGAGTCATTACCAGCTAGATATCAGGAGAAATTTCCTAACTGTAAGAGTGGTTGAGCAGTGGAACAGTCTGCCTCGGGAGGTGGTGGATGCTCCTTCCTTGGACGTTTTCAAGCGGAGGCTGGACGACCATCTTTTGGGTATGTTGTAGGTATGTAGGGCTATCCTTTGGCTATGCTCCTGCAGAGTGCAGGGGGTTGGACTAGATGACCTGCAAGGTCCCTTCCAACTATAACGTTCTATGATTCTATGTCATTCCAAGTATAAAACTTCATGTACTTCCTGACAATGTTCCCTCTAAGCTGTGGAGTCTTGTGAGCAAAAATTCTACTTTGTGAGCTATTGGCCTTAAAGTTGTGAGTGAGGAATTTGGCTGTTGCACAAATTAATTTGCTCTGGAGACATCCCTTCCTGAGCGGAGACAAAAATGTGTGAGCTGGAGGCTAAAAAACTGTGAGCTAGCTCACACTAACTCAGCTTAGAGGGAACACTGCTTCCTGACTGTGCTCAGAAAGCAAGTCAATTTTTGATAGGCTTGTTTGGCCTAACCGTTTTCAGGTGTCTCGACTGCGATCAAAACACCAAGATCTTCCTCTTCGGCTCCAATTTTTTGACTGGGAATTTATTTGTATAACACCAAAGACCCCTGAGTAAACTTAGCAGTCATGAGACGAGGATGGATGGATTCTCTTATGGTTTAAAAACTGGTCAAATGACAGGAAGCAAAGAGTGAGAATCAGTGGACAGTTCTCACAATGGAGGGAAGCAAGCACCGGGGATTGGGGCCGGTACTACTTTAACTTGTTCCTCCGGTGATCTGGATGAAAACCAAGGCTGACGGTGGAAGAGCACCAAGAAGACCTCCACAGATCCGGTGAGTGGGCAACAATGCAGCAAATGAAGTAATGCACACTGTGACAAAAAGAATCCCAACTTCAAGTATAAGCTAATGGGGTCTGAACTTGCTGAGATTGAGAGGGAGGGGGAAAAGTTCTAGGGGTCATAAGGCAAACTCGATGTTAGGGATTATAAGGAAAGGGACTGAAGATCCAACAGGTGATCTAATGCCATGGACTGGAATTTAAAAATTATGCATGGAGTGAAGGGAGCTGACAAAAGAGAACTCCTACAGGCACTGACTCAGCCCTACCCCACCTTCCTGAGTAGATATAAATGACCTGCCTACCATTTCTCTTCTCACGCTGACACAGAGAGTACTCCATCTTTCAGTGTTATACCTCTGAGAATGCCAGTCACTGTTGCTGGCGAAATGTCAGGTCCTAAAATGCCAAGACCACGGCCAGACAGCCTGGGAAATCTATAACAGCTAAGGAGAACTTTTTCCTCCCTCTCCTTAAAGACTAGAACTGGAGGGCATCGATGAAGCTGATGGGCAGTAGGTGCAGGATGGACAAAAGGAAATACAACTTTACAAAGAATGGTTAAAATCTGGAATTCGCTGCCAGACAATGTATTGATGGCCACAGGAATAAACAGTTTTAAAAGGGGATTAGAGAAGCTACATTTCAAAACTTTTAAGCAAAATCTGGTCATCTTATAATTAATGAATTAATGTGGGTGTAATTGGGTGTGGTGGCTCAAGTGGTTAAGATGCTGAACTGCAGGCGGTGGAAGGTCAGTAGTTCGAGACCCGGGTGCCGCATGACGGAGTGAGCTCCCGTCTCTAGTTCCAGCTCCTGTCAACCTAGCAGTTCGAAAGCGAGAAACTGCAAGTAGATAAATAGGTTCCACTTCAGTGGGAAGGTAACAGCATTCCATGCGCCTCGGCATCTAGTCATGCTGGCCACATGACCACGGAAATGTCTTTGGACAGCACTGGCTCTTCGGCTTTGAAACGGAGATGAGCACCACAACCCTAGAGTCGGATTCGACTGGCTTTCGAGCAAGGGAACCTTTACCTTTACCTTTAATTGGGTGTACTGTGATAATTGTGATAATAATTTGTAGTCATAATTTGATTTTTAGGAATTAATTGTGTCTTTATTGCATATTTATAGTTAGTTGATTGAGATAAATGTTTAAATGGTAAATAAAAGAAGGAATATTAATGGAATATTAAAGGAATTTCAATAGAAATTAGGATAGTGATTACTTTAAATAATAGTGATTACTTAGATAATAACAGTGTCAGGTAAGGGGATAATTAATTGTCTAAGTTTCTTGTTTTTGGCTCCATGCTAGATAATCTGAAAAATTTATCAGATATAATATGGGAGTAAAAAGGTATGAAATGCGCAATTTGAAACTTTATTGGAATAATATTATCTTTAAGAGATTAATTAATCTACCAACAACTGTTTGACTTTGTAGATGTGCCTAAAATATGTATATGTATTTCTCTCTTTTTTGTTGTTTGGAAAATTAATAAATAGATTATAAAAAAGGGGGGGGATTAGAGAGATTCATGGAGGATAAGTCTGTCAGTGGCCATGGTGACTGAGGGGAACCTCCACATTCAGAGGCACTCATTCTCTGAATCCCAGAGCCCCGAGGAAACATCAGGGGAAGGCCTCGGTTTCTATGCCCTATGGTTGGCCCTCCAGAGGAACTGGCTGGCCACTGTGTGAGACAGGATGCTGGACTAGATGGACCACTGTTCTGATCCAGCAGGGGTCTTCTTATGAAGGCCTCATCTTCTCTGCCCTGTTGTTGGCCCTCCAGAGGAACTGGCTGACCGCTGTGTGAGATGGGATGCTGGACTAGATGGACCACTGTTCTGATCCAGCAGGGCTCTTCTTATGTTCTTATGAAGGCCTCATCTTCTCTGCCCTGTTGTTGGCCCTCCAGAGGAACTGACTGGCCACTGTGTGAGACAGGAGGCTGGACTAGATGGACCGCCGGTCTGACCCAGCCGGGATCGTCTTGTGTTCTCATGCTTTAATGCAATCTTAGCTATATTTATTGCTCCCTTACTTATACATCATGGTTCTAATTAGTTGTACCTGGCAACACCCTCCCCCGCCCTTTACCCATATGTCACGGTTGGTGACTTCTGTTTTAGTATATCTGAAGAAGTTTGCAAGTGCACAAAAGCTCCTATTCAGAATAAAACTCTGTTGGTCTTAAAGGTGTCACTGGGCTCAAACTTTGTTCTGCTACTTTACACCAACATGGCTGCCCCACCTGGTTTACAAAAGCCTTAGTGTAGTGGTAGGGGGGAAGAATGGCGGCTGTGGGGAGGCCGTGGCAAGGAAAATGGCCGCAATGTGGGCGGGACCTGGAAAAGTGTGCCTTTTCTTGCCTGCACGGTGAGCAAAGGCGCTTCCCCAAATTTGGGAAACACTGCAGCCAAATTGGGGGTGGGGGTGGCACAAAGGGTACAGAGTTTGGGGATGAGGTCATGTGGATGCTCCCAATAAACCCGTCCCTGTGGAAAGCAGCCCCAGAGCGGCTAGGTTTGAGTCCTTAGAGACCAACCAGAAGCCTGGCCTCAAATCGAGCCGTTCTACTGAAGACCAACATGGCTACCCTTGGAAGTAGCCTAACAGCCATTTGGCCAGCAAAAATTCATCCTTTATACGACAGGTTTTTGGAAAACATTCGAGTCCAGTGGGACCTTAAAAGACCAACAAAGTCTAGAAAATACCTATGAAAGATTATTTGCATAAGGTTGTCTAGAGCTTTAGGCAAGGCTAATAACAAATAAATGTATTGATTGGAAGTGTATAGAAGTATTAAGGATTTAAGCTGATGAGTTTGTGTAATTGAGAAAGATCGTTCAGGGAACCTATATGGGGGGAAAAAATCTCTTTCAAATGTGTATATAAAGGTGACATTAAGATTTTAATTTGATATAAGAGGTAGCTCAGAGAATAAATGGAATGAAAAAAAGAATTCTATCATGAAGTTGGGGAACCCTATTCAAATGTACTTTACGGAAGACTATTGTAGAATACTTAAACAAATGGGTAACCAGTAGAAAAAAAGTTAACCCATTGAGTTGCAAATATTTATAGCTAGTTTTACAGAAAACTAGTAGTGGAATGCTTAGACAAAGTTTATATAATAAAAACAGAGTAATAAGTAATGTTAAATATAGGCTTGTAAGCATATTATGTGGTGGCTCAAGTGGTTAAGACGCTGAACTGCAGGCTGTGGAAGGTCAGTAGTTCAGCAGTTTGAGACCCGAGAGAGACGCATGACGGAGTGAGCTCCCGTCTCTAGTTCCAGCTCCTGCCAACCTAGCAGTTCGAAAGCAAGAAATTACAAGTAGATAAATAGGTACCACTCCGGTGGGAAGGTAACAGTGTTCTGTGCGCCTTGGTGTTTAGTCATGCCGGCCACATGACCACGGAAACGTCTTCGGACAGCGCTGGCTCTTCGGCTTTGAAACAGAGATGAGCACCGCAACCCTAGAGTTGGATTCGACTGGCTTTCGAGCAAGGGAACCTTTACCTTTACTTTAAGCATATTATGGTAGAAGGTTATTTAGATAGATAGATAGATAGATAGATAGATAGATAGATAGATAGATAGATAGATAGATAGGTATGAGGCAGTTTAAGAGATATAATGCTACTATTCATACTGTCATTTGTGTTTGTTATGTGTTTGTATGTTTGTCTTGTCTTAAAATAATACAAATCTTTAAAAAAAAAAGACCAACAAAGTTTATTCAGGGCAGTGTTCCCTCTAAGCTAAGTTAGTTGTGAGCTCACAGTGTTTTATCCTCTGGCTCACACATTTTTGTCTTAGCTCAGGAAGGATGGCTCCCGAACAAACTAAATTATGCGGCAGACAAATCGCTCGTTCACAGCTTTTAATGCCAGTAGCTCACAAAGTAGAATTTTTGCTCAGAAGACTCCACCACACCTTAGCGGGAGCACTGATTCAGGGTCTGAGCTTTCATGTGTAAACATACCTTTTCAAATACATGGGAATGGGAGGTAAGGTTCAAATTTATAGACAGGGACTTAACAGCAGATTATTTTAAAAGTATTTGAAACAGTGTGCCTTGCACACAAAAGTTCATACCTTGAATAAATCTTTGTTGGTCTTAAAGGTGCCCCTGGACTCTAAATTCATACCGCATAGTAACATTCAGGGCTTTTTTTGTACAAAAAAAGCCCAGCAGGAACTCATTAGCATAATAGGCCACACCCAACAGCAGAAACTCATTAGCATATTAGGCCACATCCTTGACAGCACAGCCAACTAACATATTAGGCCACACCCCCATGTTACCAAAACGGCTGCGACAGAGAACAGATAAGAAACAGCAGGGGAAAGGTGTGCTACAGACGATTATGAAATATCTCAAATAATTTGTATATTTTTTTTGTTTTTATATTTTTACAATTTATTCACCATTATATTAATTATCATATGAACATTAATACATAGAAAGAACCATAGATCAAAACATCTAAGTATCATCTCTTAATATATCACAAAAGGTATTGCACAACCCCTTTATTAATATCAGTCCTCCTTTATTATACAAAAGTTTTAAGAGGGAGGACTCCTTTAAGTCTATTTTGAATAAGTGCTCAGTCTTCCTCCTATTAATATCGGTCCCCCTTAATTATACAAAAGTTTTAAGAGGGAGGACTCCTTTAAGCCTATTTTGAATAAGTGCGCAGTCTTCCTCCTATTAGTATCAGTCCTCCTTAATTATACAAAAGTTTTAAGAGGGAGGACTCCTTTAAGCCTATTTTGAATAAGTGCGCAGTCTTCCTCCTATTAATATCGGTCCTCCTTAATTATACAAAAGTTTTAAGAGGGAGGACTCCTTTAAGCCTATTTTGAATAAGTGCGCAGTCTTCCTCCTATTAGTATCAGTCCTCCTTAATTATACAAAAGTTTTAGGAGGGAGGACTCCTTTAAGCCTATTTTGAATAAGTGCGCAGTCTTCCTCCTATTAATATCAGTTCTCCTTAATTATACAAAAGTTTTAAGAGGGAGAACTCCTTTAAGCCTATTTTGAATAAGTGCTCAGTCTTCCTCCAACAGAGGTCCAGATATCCTCCTGTTTCAGTGTTTTCCTCAGGGAGTTCAACAGATATTTCCAAACACAAGGTTGCCAAATACCAAAATATTTCTCCAAATTTTTCCAATGAACGCTGCAAGAAGTCTCTCTTAGTGAGCTCAAAGCGTCCTCCAAAGTGAAAAGCACGTTCCTATATTTATAAGAAATATAGAAAAAATAAAAAAAAATTATTTGAGATATTTTGCAATCATCTGTAGCACGGTATTTGCTGATTTTTGGTATTTCCTACTTACCGTGGGCCCTATTTTGGTTTTGGGGAAAGGTGTGCAGCTAAATCCTGGGCAGGTTTATTCACAAGTAAGTCATGGAGGGGGTAAGCTTAAATCTTGGAGGGGTGAGGGCTTTAAATACTTTCAAATTCTGATTTCTTACATATGCTTTGTTTAGTTGCCTTGGCGGGCCCAGATGGGGTAAGAGAGGTGGGATCTGCATCTTCTAAATAAATAAAAATAAATTCTCAGCCACCGCGGTGGTAAGGGGTCCCAGAAAGGAGTCCCAGGAGCGTTCAGGAGGGGAGGATCATGCATGCCGATTGGCTGCCGAATGTGCCAGGCATTTTAGCCAGTGTACCCCCCATCTGTCGTTTCCTGGGGGGAAGTCATGACCTTCCCCTGCTCCCTAATGAGGAGATAGTGGCAATAAATAAGCTCTTACCAGTCAATATGTGGTCGAAGCCTTTCACGGAGTTCGTTAGCTGTTGTAGATTTTCCGGGTTGTGTGGCCGTGGTCTTGGCATTGTAGGACCTGACGTTTCGCCCGTAGCTGTGACTGGCATCCTCAGAGGTATAACACAGAAAGATGGAGGGCTCTCTGTGTCAAGATGAGAAGAAAAATGGTAGGCAGGTAAGGTAGGGTAGGACTGAGTCATTATCTTGTAATGACTCAGCCCTACCCCACCTTCCTGAGTAGATATAAACTACCTGCCTACCATTTTTCTTCTCACCTTGACACAGAGAGTATGCCCATCTTTCTGTGTTATACCTCTGAGGATGCCAGTCACAGCTGCTGGCAAAACGTCAGGTCCTGCAATGCCAAGACCACAGCCACACAGCCCAGAAAATCCACAACAACTAATCTTACCAGTCACTTTGTCCAGGGCTCAAGTATATGTTGAGATGTAGCCCCTAGGACAGACTGATATGCAGTCATCGGAGGCCAAAATCATAATATCCACAACAGATGTTGAAAGAAGAAGAAGAAGAAGAGGAGGAGATTGGATTTATACTCTGCCCTTCACTCGGACTCTCAGAGTGGCTTACAAACTCCTTTCCCTTCCCCTCCCCACAACAGACACCCTGGGAGGTAGGTGGGGCTGAGAGAGCTCTTTCAAGAACTGCTCTTTCAAGGACAGCTCTGACAGAACTATGGCTTGCCCAAGGTCATCCAGCAGGTGCAAGTGGAGGAGTGGGGAATCAAACCCGGTTCTCCCAGAGGCTCCCAGATTAGAGTCCATTAGAGGCCCGACAAAGTGACATTTGTGTCAGATCTGGCCCTCATAACAAAAGAGTTCGGCACCTCTGCTCTAGGTGGCCAACAACAGGGTGTAGAGGCTGAGGCCTTCCCCTGAGGTTGCTGTCTGGCTCTGGGATTCAGAGGTTTAGTGCCTCAGAGGAAGCGCCTATAAGACCCTCTTCTAGAGTGTGTGCATTTGAGGTGTTTTTTCCCCCCCAATTCCCCCACCTGGAGACTCCGCCTGGTGCGCCCGAATGCTATTGTTCGCAGGTGCTTGCCAAAGCAGCCAGACACAGAGCCGGCGGGAGGGGGGGGCCAGGGCACAGGAGGCAGCGGCGGTGACTGCGCAGCTTGCCTGCCCTCCCCCCCTCAGATGGAGGAGGAGGAGGAGGTGGCCAGCGCGGGGACTCTAGGCCCCGCCGGGAGGTTGGCACCTGCACCCGCCTAGGGCACAGAAGCACCCTCGAGCCGGCCCTGACTCTGATAAACAATTGGGTGGTGGCAGCGACTGAAGAAGGGGTTAAAATAGGGAGTCAGGAAACGAGGAGCATTGTGAAGCAGAGACTTGAGGCACAGAGCTTCTCTACCCTGGTCACGGAAGGAAACAGAGTCCTTAGCGACTGTTTCTCCACATACCCCTTTAGGAATAGCATGTTCCGGGTCAACTGTTTACACGGCCGCCATACAAAAGATGGTGTTTCACAAAAAGCCTTACTGCCCCCTTGGCCTTGCACATCAGCGAGAAAGGATCAGGCTCCGTCCTCATCCCGTTTACCAAAGTCCACGGCCTTTTTAAAATAATTTAAACAAACATAAAAAGCTAGGATCTACCACTTGCAGTCCGTGCTAACAACCCCTCAGGGTACCGGGGTTCCCACCGGGTTTTCCAGCACGTGTGAACAATCCTAGCAGATTTACCGTGGCAGTAAGTTTTCCTGAGGTAAATCCTACTTTCTCTTATGCTACGATAAATCTGTCACAGCCCTGAAGGTGGCAAAAGTCTCATTTCGGATTTGGCAGGGGTGGCCGCCCCCCTCAGGAATAACAAAAACATAAACTACAGTCTACAACAATATCGAAATCATATATAAATCCTCAGCATGGATTTTGATGAGGGAAGCCAGCTGTTTGTACCACATTTTGACTACACTTCCTGGTACTCCCACACGCGTGTTTTTCTTGTGCTGACGGAGCTACCATTTGCTGTTGAAGCTTCTCCCGCACTCAGGGCACTTGCTTACCTTCTCTGCCAGACGGGCTCCTGAGTGCGGGGGCAGGGGGCATCCTGACTGGAGCATTTTCCACAATCCGAAGCACATCGATGGGGCCTCTCTCCCGCATGGCTCTTCTGGTGTACGAGGAGGTCAGAATGACAAAGATACGTCCTCCCATACTGTGAGAACTTATACATTTGCTCTGCTACATGAGTCCTCTCGTGCACCATCAAGGCCGAAGTTCCTCGAAATGTTTGCCCGCAAAAAGAACAAATGTATGTTTCTTCGGCCATCTGCAGGTTCTCTATTTAAGTCAATGCTCTGGCGAAAGCTGTTTCCACAGCTGTCTTGGTCCCTCAGTTTTCTTTTACGCCTCAAGAATCTCTCACCCGGCTCTAAACTTTCAGCATTTGCCTCCCGAACCAAGGCTAGTTCCGTTTTTTTCTTCACAAGATCATTCAAATGACGTTGTGTCCCCAGCTGTACCTTCAGGGCCCCAAAAACAAATCCCTTCAGATCCTTCTAGCTGTTGATCAACAGTGTCCACGTGCTCAGCTCTCTGTTACAAAAAATCCTCCTCATAGTCCAGCACTTGGGTATTTTATCCTGGAACAAAATTAGGACATCATGAGCAACACCCCCACAGAAGTAATTACCCCTCATCCTTCCATATCCAGTACTGAACCAGTTTGTGTGCTGCAGTGGCTAAGATTGTCAGACCTTTAGTAGGGGTGATAAAAGAGCATCTCTTTGCAAAAATATTCCCATCTTAAGCTCATGGATTTCTGTTTACGTAGACTGGAATATGGCTAAACAGGATGGCACTGTGAGGCGGAATTCAGAAGTCACAATAAACTAGGACTTTTTAAATTCACAGTTTATGCAACACATTCTAGTTAGCCGACCAGGTGTAAGTAACAAGATCCCAATTTGCACATAAACCCTGGTTTGTCTGCTTCTTGCCACTTCTCCCATCTGGCCCCAGGATGCCATCTTTATGGCCAGTGTGACTTGAACAATGGGAACCCATTCAGATGTCACACGAGCCCACAATTAGTAGAAGCAACGATTAACAAACCAGCTACAAGCCTAGCTTGAACACCTGTTTTGGCGCACACCAACACATTGTGATTTGTTGGGTCGTCTGCATCCAAACACCGTGGCTCAGTAGGGTTGCCAAGTACTTACTGTATTTTGGCGGGGGACACCAGTCCCCGGCCGGAACATTCCTCCGTGGAACACCCACACTGCATGATGCTGTCGCCAGGAAGTGACACTGGGCGACGCTCTGGCAATGGAGCTGGAAACTCGATGGGCCAGTGGCCCATCAAGTCCAACACCCTGTATCACCCCGTGGCCAAAACCCAGGTGATTTTTATTCCAAACCTGAATCTCTTTTCCAAAGCTGTGTAGTTTTAGCATCCTGCGAGTTCAGGCCACCCTCAGGGGCCCACACAAGTAGACTCCGCTACACAACACAACAAAACATTAAGTTGACCCCTGTATGCATTTATTTAATTTACACCCTGCTCGTACCAAGTAACTCAATGCGGCCTACACAGACATACACTGGGCGCGTTTAGACAGCGTGCTGGAGCGGTTCAAACTGCTCCGGCACGATGCGCTTTTTTTTAAACTGGAGAATCGCGCTCAGACTCACCTCCTCCTTCCGAGCGCCCCGCCGTCCTCCTGCAGGTGGGAGGGGTTTCCCTCTCCTTTGAGCATGCGCACAGGCAGCCCTCTCCCGAACAGGAAGTTTGGCCGGTGCGAAGAAGAGCGAGCTCAACAGGTCCCTTTAAAGTTTAAAGGAAGAGTCCTTTTAAAAATGGCCTCCCCGAGATCCCGGACTCCTCTAAATGCCTAAACTAGGCACCAGTGAACCTTTTCTTTTTTTAACCTAAGTGCGGAGCTCCGCTCAAGCGCACACTGCTAAGGAAAAAAACAAATGGCGGACTGAAGCCGGAAGCCGGAGGCAGCTTCCCAGAGGGGAGGGGGGTTGAAGCACCCGGAAGTGGCTGGATGGAGCGATCAGACAGAGAAAAGTGCGGCTTGAAACGGAGAATGATGGAAAACACCACTTGGGTAAGTGGTGCCAAAATACTCCGTTTCAAAGGGGGTTTGCTCCAGAAAGCGACGGCTGGGGACGGTGGGCAGATGTTGGGCGTGTGAACGCGCAGGGAAAAGCCGTTTCTGAGCCGTGCTGAAAACGGCTCAAACGGCGCGTCTGAACGCACCCATAGAGTGCCAAGTTAACCTCCTTTCCAAAGCCATGTAGTTTTGACATCTTGCAAGTTCAAACCACCCTCAGGGGCCCACACAAGCAGAGTCCGCTACACTGCTGGTGGGTAACTGGACGCTTCTTCCATTAACTTCTTGTAATTATTATTATTATCATCTTGTAATTATTATTACAAGCGTTACATTCATATCTCAGCGGATTTCATACTTCAGGGAGAACAAAAATCTTTTCCACATTAACTTGTCTCCTCGGGAAAACCTGCACATATGCATGGAAACTCTTTCACGTTCTAGAAATTTCCATGTGCCTCAGGTAGAGTTCCTATCCTACGTCCCATCTTTCTTGAAACTGCACATTGCAATATGCATTATCTGCTTCATTTCATTCCCAGGTCAAGGACAAATCCTTAAACTCTCTTAAGGAACATAAGAACCCTGCTGCATCAGACCAGTGGTCCACATAGTCCAGCAACCTGTCTCACGCAGTGGCCAACCAGTTCCTCTGGAGGGCCAACAACAGGGCACAGAGGCTGAGGCCTTCCCCTGATGTTGCCTCTGGGATTCAGAGGATGAATGCCTCTGAATGTGGAGGTTCCCCTCAGTCACTATGTCTAGTAGCTACTGATAGACCTCTCCACCACAAAATCTGTCTAATCCCTTTTAAAGCTGTTTATTCCTGCGGCCATCACTACATCCACTGGCAGCAAATTCCAAATTTTAATCACTCTCTATGTAAAGAAGTATTTCCTTTTTCCTCCGTATTAATTCAGAATATCACCACCCCTTTGCATATCCATGGACACAAACACCCACTGGAAAGATGGAAAGAAATCCATGCCTTTTAACCACTGCTATGTGGCAATGAACATAAAATTAGGCAAACTCCAGAGCACGACGGAAGACAGGAGGGCCTGGCGTGATGTGGTTCATGGGGTCGCAAAGAGTCAGACTTGACTGTGCGACTGAACAACAACAATGTCTGGAAATATTTGGTGCTCATTTTACACATATATATTCTGGGGCTTATTAGTTTATTTAAATGAGTTGTAATCTTCTTCACTCAAAGAGTGATTAACACATGGAATTCACTGCCGCAGGAGGTGGTGGCAGCTGCAAGCATGGACAGTTTCAAGAGGGAATTAGATAAAGCAGAGGTCCATCAGTGGCTATTAGCCACAAGGTATAGCTAGGAACTCTCAGGCTGGAGCAGGTGATGCACTCTATTCTTGGTGCTGGGGTGGGGGGTGGGACAGCAGTGGGAGGGCTTCTAGTGTCCTGGCCCCACTGCTGGACCTCCTGATGGCACCTGGTATTTTTGGTCACTGTGTGACACAGAGTGTTGGACTGGATGGGCCACTGGCCTGATCCCACATTGGCTTCTCTTATGTTCTTAGGGACTCTCGGTCTGGGGCAAGTGATACTCTATATTCTTGGTGCTTGGGAGGTGGCAACAGTGGGAGGGCTTCTGGTGTCCTGGTCCCACTACTGGACCTCCTGATGGCACCTGGTATTTTTGGCCACTGTGTGACAGAGCGTTGGACTAGATGGGCCATTGGCCTGATCCGACATTGGGCTTCTCTTATGTTCTTAAGGCAGGGTCTGGGGAAAAGATGGGGTCAATAGGGATACGATGGCACAGAGCCCACCCTCAGCAGTCGCCCTTTTTTACAGGGTGGGGGACTGATCTCTGTGCTCTGGAGATCCACTGCCATTCGAGAAGATCTCGAGGCCCTACCTGGAGGGTGGCGACCCTATCCCAATCGCAGCACAAATCGCGTGGCGGCCCCCAATTCCCCCCACCTCCAACGCCCTTTGCCTCCCCCAGCCCACCTCCCGGGTCTCCAGCCCCAGGCCCTGCACAGGAGCGCAAAACCCGAGCGGCTCCCCAACCAATGCAAGGCAGCGCCGGCCAAAGGGGAGCCAAGCCGAAATCACCCCCCCCACCACCACCTCCTCTCCCCCGGGCTGGCCCAGCTGCGGCCATCCAAGCCGAGCAGGCGGAATCCAACATCTCCCCCCCTCCCCATAATGGGGAGAGCCCCCGCACGCCTTACTTGCGGGACGCAGCAGAGCTCAGGCCACGGCGAGGAGCCGGCAATGACGCGCAGCGGGGAAAGCGCCCCCGCCGTGCATTTGGTTGCAGGGAGGGGACACGTGTACGGAAGAGCAACCCGATTGGCCGCACGCACCGACACGTGAACCGGGAGGCTTCCGGGGAAAGGGGGGGCTGTTGCATGGGAGGGGAGACAGTAGGAGCGTGCAGCGTCCCGGAGGAGAATAGGGTATTGGTGGGATCTGGTGGCTGCTGTCTGCTTTAGCCTAAGGAGAGACTCAGTGAACTGCCTTCATGACGCGCATGTTTGGTTCTGGATTCCTTCCCTTGTGGACGGGCCCGCCTGGGAGAGACAGGACGGTTCCTTCCCACCTTCCGGGCGTTTCGCAGGCGGTGCAAAATTGGTTCAGGGGCGGGGTGGCCAAATTGGTCACCCAAGTCTGAGTCCAGCGGGGCCTTGAAGACCAGCAAAGTTTGATTCTGGGTCTCAAATGGAGAATTGTGCGTGCACAGGAAAAATGAACCCAGAATTATGCAAAACCACATACACACACACACCAATGCTCCTTCTAAGCTGTATTCTAAGCTCCTTCTAAGTATTTTTGGCCCTGATTGTTCCCTGGAAGGCCAGATCCTGAAGCTGAAGCTCAAATACTTTGGCCACCAAATGAGAAGGGAGCATTCACTGGGGAAGACCCTGATGCTGGGAAAGACTGAAGGTCAAAGAAGAAGGGGACGGCAAAGGATGAGATGGTTAGACAGTGTCATCGATGCAACAGAGCATGAAATTGAGCAGACTTCAGTGGACAGTGGAAGACAGGAGGGCCTGGCGTAATCTGGTCCATGGGGTCCCGAAGAGTCGAACTCGACTGTGCGACTGAACAACAACAACAACAACAAGCTGTGGAATTCACTGCCACAGGGGGTGGTGGCAGCTACAAGCCTGGACAGTTTCAAGGGGAATTAGATAAACATATGGAGCAGAAGTCCATCAGTGGCTATTAGCCACAGGGTATAGTTGGGAATTCTCAGTCTGGGGCAGGTGATGCACTCTATTTTTGGTGCTGGAGGGGGCAGCAGTGGGAGGGCTGCTAGTGTCCTGGCCCCACTGGTGGACCTCCTGATGGCACCTGGTATATTTTGGCCGCTGTGTGACAGAGTGTTGGACTGGATGGGCCATTGGCCTGATTCAACATGGGCTTCTCTTATGTTCTTACGTTCTTATGAGTCCTGCGAGCAAAAATTCTACTTTGTGAGCTACTGGCTCTAAGCTGAGTGAGTGTGAGCTAGCTTACAAGTTTTTTTTCACCTCCGGCTCACACATTTTTTGTCTTAGCTCAGGAAGGAAGGGCTCCAGAGCAAACGAATTTAATGCAGGAACCAAATTGCTCACTCTCAACTTTAGTGGCAGCAGCTCACCAAGTAGAATTCTTGCTCGCAGGACTCCGCAGCTGAGAGGGGACATTGGCTACTGGCGTTAAAAGTTGTGAGCAAGCAGTTTGGCTGCTGCATAAACTAGCCTGCTCTGGAGCCCTCCCTTCCTGAGCTGAGACAAAAAAAGTGTGCGCCGAAGGCTAAAAAACTGAGAGCTAACTAACTCAGCTTAGAGGGAACATTGCCTCCCAATACACAGGAAGGATCTTTTGTGGCAAACGGGGCGGAAACCCTTGTTGTCCTTAGGTGGGGGAGACCTGAGACGGGAGGGGCGGAGAGGGACATGGGGAGACACAAATTCCCCCCCCCCAATTTTGTGGGGTGGCCAACTTTTAAACTTCCAAGATCCCTTTGATTTGTACAAATATCCGCTGACAATTCACCTCAGCGGCCTTTTCCACACCTCACACCTCTGTTCAAGGGACCCTACCAATGTTCCCTCTAAGCTGAGTTAGTGTGAGCTAGCTCACAGTTTTTTAGCCTCTGGCTCACACATTTTTGTCTTCGTTCAGGAAGAATGGGCTCCAGAGCAAACTAACTTATGCAGTGGTCAAATGGCTCGCTCACCACTTTAATGCCAGTAGCTCACAAAGTAGAATTTTTGCTCACAAGACTCCACAGCTTAGAGGGAACATTGGACCCTATCCTTGCGGTGACTCCCAGATACCTTGGGGAAGAGAAATGCTCTCAAAGCATTTAAGCTCAGTATTTCCATCTTTTGTCTTGCTTCCGGGTTTCTTTTGGGGGGGGGGATTTCCCCTCCCACAATTCCCCTCAGGCCTCTCAGCCTAACCTACCTCACAGGGCTTGTTGTTGTTCAGTCGCACAGTTGAGTCCGACTCTTTGTGACCCCATGGACCAGATTACGCCAGGCCCTCCTGTCTTCCGCTGTCTGCTGAAGTTTGCTCAATTTCATGTTCGTTGCATGGATGACACTGTCTAACCATCTCATCCTTTGCCGTCCCCTTCTTCTTTGACCTTCAATCTTTCCCAGCATCAGGGTCTTCTCCAGTGAATGCCCCTTCTCATTTGGTGGCCAAAGTATTTGAGCTTCAGCTTCAGGATCTGGCCTTCCAGGGAACAGTCAGGGTTGATTTCTTTTAGGATTGACTGATTTGATCTCCTTGCAGTCCAAGGGACTCTCAAGAGTCTTCTCCAGCACACAGGGCTATTGTAGTGAAAATAAAATGTGGTTGATGTTGTAAATTGATTTGGGTTCTCATTGGGGGAGATTGGGGGGTATCAGTATCTAAAATAATCCCCACCACCACCCAATGCAGATTGCATCTTCATTGGGAGTCCCTGAGAAAGCTGTGTTTTCATTACAACAGTTAATTTAGAAATTTATTCTGCTGTTCCTTGGTCAGTGTAAGGACCCTGAGAAAACACACAACTAAATCTGTGTGTGTGTGTGAGGGAGGTATATATTGTTAGATCATGCTGTTGTTGCTTTTAATTAACAGATGAGCGTGTATTAATGACCTTCTGGTGGCCCACAGAGAGCAAACCCATGACCACAAATATTGGCAGAAAGCACCTGTCTGGGAATTTTTAACAATATCTGTGAAGGGGACAGAGCCTGGATTCTTAGAAAAGAGGCTGAATTTGGACACACACACCCCTTCAAGCGCTTGGTCTGTCCCTGGAAATAAACTCTCTGCATGCTCTTATCATGAATGTGGTTTCTTCCCCTGGAGTGGATGCCACTGCTTTGGGGCCCGATCAGGCACGTCCCACCTTCCTCCCTTTTGGGAGATCCGAGGATTTTGCAGACACAAGGAGAAAGAGGAAAATCTCTGCCTGGGAGGGAGAAAAGCCGCTGTCAGGGAAGGAGCGGAAAAACAGATTTTACAGGCCCACAGAGAGGAACGTCCTTCTCTTCGCAATCCCTCCCTATCACACGAGACCACAAAAACCATGCTGTTGTTTTCAAAATGAGTTTTATTGAAGACTTTCAAAATCCCGTCCTTCCTCCAAGGAGTTCAGGGGGTGTACACTGGCCTCCCCTCCTCCATTTTGTCCTCACAACGGCCCTTAGAGGTAGGCTAGGCTGAGAGAGTGGCTTGCCCACCGTCACCCAACAAGCTTCATAGCGCAGTCGGGTACTTGAAACTGGCTCTCCCAGATCGTAGCCTAAACGTCTGACCACTACACCACACACAGTCTCCCAATAGCTCCAGGCTACGCCACCAGCCACCACAGAAAGTACAAAGGAAGGGGTCAGCAGTTCAGCATAACAGACTGATCTGAGACCAGTGTGCAGGGAAGGTTGGAGGATGGGGCAGTGGCTCAGTGGCAGAGCATCTGCTCGGCATGCGGAAGGTCCCAGGTTCAATCCCCGGTGTCCTCCGCTTAAAGGATCTGGCAGTAGGTAATGTGAAAGACCTCAGCTGATGGAAAGCTGCCAGTCTTAGTAGGCAACACTGAACACGATGCACTAGATAGAGCATTCAGTTCCCCTTGAATCAACCCAAGCCACAGACCTGTAGAAAGTTCAGCCCAATTTAAGAACATAAGAGAAGCCAATGTTGAATCAGGCCAATGGCCCATCTAGTCCAACACTCTGTCACACAGCGGCCAAAATATACCAGGTGCCATCAGGAGGTCCAGCAGTGGGGCCAGGACACCAGAAGCCCTCCCACTGCTGCCCCTCCAGCACCAAGAATAGAGTGCATCACCTGCCCCAGACTGAGAGTTCCCATCTATACCCTGTGGCTAATAGCCACTGATGGACTTCTGCTCCAGATGTATATCTAATTCCCTCTTGAAGCTGTCCATGCTTGTAGCTGCCACCACCTCCTCTGGCAGTGAATTCCATGTGTTAATCACTCTTTGGGTGAAGAAGTACTTCCTTTTATCTGTTCTAACCCGATTGCTCAGCAATTTCATGGAGTGCCCACAAGTTCTTGTATTGTGAGAAAGGGAGAAAAGTACTTATTTCTCAACCTGCTCAATCCCATTGATAATCTTATAAACCTCGATCATGTCACCCCTCAGCCATCGTTTCTCCAAGCTGAAGAGCCCCAAGCATTTTAACCTTTCTTCATAGGGAAGGTGTTCCAACCCTTTTATCATTCTAGTTGCCCTTCTCTGCACTTTTTCCAATGCTATAATATCCTTTTTGAGATGTGGTGACCAGCTGGGAGTTGCAGGTGTTCTTTCAAGGCTACCTTTCACAGCTGGTAGACGGCAGGGGACAAAAGGCTTCCTCATGTTTTTGTATGGATCCCTTCTGGATAACATCAGGTCTTCCTTTGTAGCTAAGGCCACAACATCCCTTCTTTCGAGAATTCTAGCTATAGTGTGAAACTGGATTTCCAGCACTGCAGGGCTGGTCTTTTTGTTTGTGTAGTGGTTAAGTGCGCGGACTCTAATCTGGGAGAACCGGGTTTGATTCCCCACTTCTCCATTTGCACCTGGCTGGATGACCTTGGGCAAGCCGTAGTTCTAATAAGAGCTGTTCTTGGAAAAAGAGCAGTTTCTGTCAAAGAGCTCTCTCAGCCCCACCTACCTCACAGGCAGTGTTCCCTCTGGGTTAGTGTGAGCCAGCTCACAGTTTTTTAGCCTCCAGCTCACATATTTTTGTCTTAGCTCAGGAAGGGTGGCTCCAGAGAAACTTATTTATGCAGTACCCAAATCACTCACTCATAACTTTAATGCCAGTAGCTCACAAAGTAGAATTTTTGCTCACAAGACTCCACAGCTTAGAGGGAGCATTGCTCACAGGGTGTCTGTTGTGGGGAGGGGAAGGGAGTTTGTAAGCCGCTCTGAGACAACTTTGGGTAGTGAAGGGCAGGGTATAAATCCAGTCTCTTCTTCTTCGCTGTGGTTGCCGCTGTCTATAAAATCCCTACATTTTAAAAAATTTGTATCCTGTCTTTCCTCATGGCTCAAGGCAGCTTCATGTGTGGAAATGGCCAGGCAACACTTTGCACAGCATGGAGGGAAATGATGTCGCCTGGTAGAAACGACGGCTGAGGGGTGACATGATCGAGGTTTATAAGATTATGAACGGGATAGAGCAGGTTGAGAAAGAAGTACTTTTCTCCCTTTCTCACAATACAAGAACTCGTGGGCACTCCATGAAATTGCTGAGCAGTCGGGTTAGAACGGATAAAAGGAAGTCCTCCTTCACCCAAAGAGTGATTAACACATGGAATTCACTGCCACAGGAGGTGGTGGCAGCTACAAGCATGGACAGTTTCAAGAGGGAATTAGATAAACATATGGAGCAGAAGTCCATCGGTGGCTATTAGCTACAAGGCATAGGTAGGAACTCTCAGTCTGGGGCAGGTGATGCACTCTATTCTTGGTGCTGGGTGGGGGGCAGCAGTGGAAGGGCTTCTAGTGTCCTGGCCCCACTGCTGGACCTCCTGATGGCACCTGGTATATTTTGGCCACTGTGTGACAGTGTTGGACTAGATGGGCCATTGGCCTGATTCAACATTGGCTTTTCTTATGTTCTTATGGTCAATAGCATCTCATGGAGCTTTTATCCGAGGAACAAGCCAGGACAAACACCCTGGTATACTGTGAAGAGTATTATTGAATTCATCTTTTCTCCTCTCCTCCATTTAATTCCAAAAGTATCCATTCATAGCTGATATGTTTACAGGCTGTTTATTGTTCTTCATTTAGCTAAGCTAACTAGCATCAGAGACATGCGCAGTTGTAACTGGCCTGCCAAGGCCATAAGCTTGGCAGAACTAGCAGTTTTCATTTTCCCATCATGCATTTAAGCACACTTAACCACTACACCACATGCACTTAACCACCAATATTGTGAGCCTCTTTGGGTCCCTACTAGGGAGAAAAACAGGGTATATATGAAATTTAAAAAATGACCTTTATTTCTCCAGGTTAGCCCTGAGCCAGGTGCCTTTCACACTCTTCCTCCTGGAAATAAGAATGGGATTTCAAAGTGCTTCTCTTCAAAATGTGCTATAACACCCCCATTTTTGTCTTATGCTATCCAAGGAATCTGGAACTCCTTTTTTTTAACCTTCATTTTTAAAGAAAGGCCCTCATATTTATTCATGTGCCTGGTCTTTGGCTCTGCTATAAAGTATAATCACTGGGGAGGTGGGTAAATGGTCTGCCCTGAGGCCAGAGAGACCAAGTAGGCCAGATGTCTTCAAAAGCCTCCTTTAACATGCAGAACACCAAGGTTGGGAACAATATTAGAATAAAAACCCTAACTACCAACAGCCCAGTTCTAACTAGCATATTCCAGAAAATGCACCCAGAGGGAGTTCCATTTAGGAGCTAAGCCTGTCTCTTAAGAGACAGGTTCCATATACTACAATGAGCCGCTCGAGCCATTGAAATTCATAAACATAAACACAATTTCAACCGGAAAGAAGAGAGTTTAAAAATAAATAGGGCATGGTTTCCTGTCCTGAAAAACACAAAAGGCTCTACTCCTGACAACAGCACTACAGATAAGATTAGAATTTCAACAGCCAATGCACATACAAAAGAACCTCCTCAGGAAACCTCCTCAGGAAACAATCCATATACAAAAGAACCTCCTCAGGAAACCTCCTCAGGAAACAATCCGTATACAAAAGAACCTCCTCAGGAAACCTCCTCCATTAACATGTTCATAGCCTGGGGAACTCGTACAAGATAATGACTCAGCCTACCCCACCTTCCTGAGTAGATATAAATTACCTGCCTACCATTTTTCTTCTCACCTTGACACAGAGAGTCCTCCATCTTTCTGTGTTATACCTCTGAGGATGCCAGTCACAGCTACTGGCGAAACGTCAGGACCTACAATGCCAAGACCACGGCCAGACAACCCAGAAAATCTACCGCAACTAAAGCCCCTCATTTGTTGCTTATAATCTTGTACATGTAAACAAACACCCAGAGATGGCATTTATTCCCTTGCATTTCTGATCCTTGAAGGGTAGCCCCAAGTAGAGCACATTATAATATTCCAGTCCAGCGATACCTAAGGCACAGATTACCTGCGCAAGATCTGACTGACCCAGGAACGGAGGCAGGTGATGCATCGGCCAAAGCTGAACAACAGGTCTCCAGACCACCGCACCCACCTGGTTTTCTAAGATGTCTGATGTGTCAAGTAGCACCCCCCAAGCTGCAAACCTGCATTTTTGAGGGGAGGATAACTCCATTCCAGAAAAAGGGAGGCACACAAAAATTTAGTATGGAACAGGGCTATTTTTGGGCAGGTACGCACAGGAATGGAGTTCTGGCTGGCTTCAGAGTTGGCCACGTCCACTACAGCCAAAACCTCTGCGTGCATGGCTACAGAGGGAAGGCCTGGAGAGCGACCACCCCCCATTGACTCTGAGGCAGGCAGGCCAGGGGGGGGGCTGGAAGGATCGGAGAGGCATTTAAATGCTCCCTGTGCCTTTCCTGGCCTGTCCAAGGGCCAGCTTGCCCGGACTCCCCACAATCATGGGGCGCCCGAGCAAGCCAAAAGAAGGCAGTTTAAACTGCCTTCCCTTCAAGGGAGGCCTTTCCCGGGTTCCCCGCGGCCGCGGGACACCTGGGCAAGCCAAGGGAGGGCATGGGGGTGTGGCCTAATATGCTAATGAGCTGTGCTGTCAGGGGTGTGGCCTAATAGGCTAATAGGTTTCTGCTGTTGGGTGTGGCCTATGATGCTAATGAATTCCTGCTGGGCTTTTTCTACAAAGAAAAGGCCTGGTAGGGAAGAGGACTGACTCCCTCTTTGGTGGTGAGTAAATACTGTCATTTTTATCACCCGTTTTCTTTGGTTTTCTTCACAATTCCCATGTACGTTCAGAGGGCTTCCTGTTTATTGCCGTATTCCAGACTGGAAGGAAACCAGAGATCAGTTCCCCCTGGGGCAAATGGCTGCTTTGGAAGTTGGACTTTACGGCAGCACATCGCTACCGAGCTCTCCCCTTCCCAAACCTTGCTTTCCCAAGGCTCTATCCCTAAATCTCCAGGAACTCCCCAAACTGGAGTTGGCAGCCCCATATATTATGTAAGGATTAAAGAGAACCCGAAGTCCTAGAGAGGCAGATGGGGCGGGGTTGAAATGGGGGTGGGAATTGTAATGCCAGACCTAAAGCAGAGAGAAAAGAGGGGAAGCAGAGGGTGAGAGATACCGAGAGAGACCGACACCCCCCCCCAGGGGGTTCCCCGCCCTCCCATATCAGCTGTTTGCAAAGTCAAACAAATCCGTAAACACCCAGGAGGCAGGGACAGGAAAGGGAGGGGCGACTGGTCACGGCTGGGGAGCAGGGGGAGGGCAGGAGTTTGGGGGGGAGGAAAGGCGAGCCCCCCGTATTACAAACTGGGTTTGAGGCCGCTCTTTCTCAAAACACTGATTCTTTTTATTCAGCTCAGAAGGCAACAGCCACCGACCCAGCAATGCACCCCACTTATATACAGTCAAGAGCAGTCTGTCTCCCTGAGCTTTGGCCGGTGCCACAAATGTCCGGGCCACGTCGAAGGTATTCTTGCCACAGACACTGAGGCCTTCTGAAGAGCCTCGTCAGAGATCTCTTGAGCAGCGAGGTAAGATTCAGACCGGGAGAGGCAGGCGTCCCAGTCCTCTGTGGTCGAGTCGAACGGCTCAAAAGGGCCCTTGGCAGCCATTTGTACGGTCACGCTGGAGCGACAGAGTGGCTGTCCTTGTCTCCTGTTGGCCGAGGCGACCATTCCTCGGCCGCCACGGTGATCAGCTCAGATTCTGTGGGGCTGCCTACCCACTCAATCCCATCCTTATCGCCAGGGCTTTTTTTGCAGAAAAGCCCAGCAGGAACTCATTAGCATAATAGGCCACACCCAACAGCAGAAACTCATTAGCATTTTAGGCCACACCCCTGACAGCACAGCTCGTTAGCCTATTAGGCCACACCCCCATGTCACCAGAAGTGTGGTCATCCAGCCACACCCACCTTTTGCTTCTTATTCTGTTTACCTTGTTTGTCCTCAGAACCCAGGGCTTTTTTGTAGCAGGAACTCCTTTGCATGTTAGGCCACACACCCCTAATGTAGCCAATCCTAATGAGTTTCTGCTGTTGGGTGTGGCCTATTAGGCTAATGAGTTCCTGCTGGGTGTGGTCAACTCAGGAGCCAGCCGGAACTCTGTTCCTGTGTGTTCCTGCCCCAAAAATAGCCCTGCTTGTCGCCAGTATTATAAACTGGGCTTGAGGCAGCTCTTTCTCGAAACAGGGATTCCTTTTATTCGGCTCAGAACACAACGGCTTCAAGAGGGAATTGGATAAGCATCTGGAGCAGAGGTCCATCGGTGGCTATTAGCCACAAGGTAGAGATAGGGACTCTGGGGCAAGTGAGGCTCTGTATTCTTGGTGCTTGGAGGGGGGCAGGCAACAGTGGGAGGGCTTCTAGTGTCCTGGCCCCACTGGTGGACCCCTGATGGCACCTGGTGTTTTTGGCCGCTGTGTGACAGAGTGTTGGACTGGATGGGCCGTTGGCCTGATCCAACATTGGCTTCTCTTATGTTCTTATGTTAACCCTGGGAGGTAGGTTAAGCTAAATGTATGTGATTTCCCCAAAATCACCCAGTGAGCTTTCAGAAGAAGACGGGGATTTCCAACAGAGTTTCCACCAACAAGAGAGTTCCACGCACAAAAAGGGCCAATCACTAGAAATGCCCTTCTTCATGGAACTCATTTCCAAGCCCTCGATGCCCAGGGCAACCAAAGCAGGCGGCCTCCTGTTTGAAGGAGGAAAAGGACACTAGAAGAAGAGAAGGGATTGGATTTATACCCCGCCCTTCACTACCCAAAGGTGTCTCAGAGCGGCCTACAAACTCCTTTCCCTTCCCCTCCCCGCAACAGACACCCCGTGAGGTAGAAGAAGGAGAAGAGATTGGATTTATACCCCGCCCTTCACTACCCAAAGGTGTCTCAGAGCGGCTCTACAAACTCCTTTCCCTTCCCCTCCCCGCAACAGACACCCCGTGAGGTAGAAGAAGGAGAAGAGATTGGATTTATACCCCGCCCTTCACTACCCAAAGGTGTCTCAGAGCGGCCTACAAACTCCTTTCCCTTCCCCTCCCCGCAACAGACACCCCGTGAGGTAGAAGAAGGAGAAGAGATTGGATTTATACCCCGCCCTTCACTACCCAAAGGTGTCTCAGAGCGGCCTACAAACTCCTTTCCCTTCCCCTCCCCGCAACAGACACCCCGTGAGGTAGAAGAAGGAGAAGAGATTGGATTTATACCCCGCCCTTCACTACCCAAAGGTGTCTCAGAGCGGCCTACAAACTCCTTTCCCTTCCCCTCCCCGCAACAGACACCCCGTGAGGTAGAAGAAGGAGAAGAGATTGGATTTATACCCCGCCCTTCACTACCCAAAGGTGTCTCAGAGCAGCTTACAAACTCCTTTCCCTTCCCCTCCCCACAACAGACACCCTGTGAGGTAGGCGGGGCTGAGAGAGCTCTTGACAGAAACGGCTCTTTTTCAAGAACAGCTGTACCGGAACTATGGCTTGCCCAAGGTCATCCAGCCAGGGGGAATCAAACCCGGTTCTCCCAGATTAGAGTCCGCGCACTTAACCACTACACCAAACTGACCAATGCCTCAAGGAGACTCACGTTCGACAGACACTCCAGCAAGAGATATCTCCCCAGAAATCTCCAGCAAGAGAAATCTCCCCAGAAAATTCCAGATTCTAAAGCACGGAGGACAAGAGAGAACTCTCTGGGACCATGTGGTTCATGTCAAGCTGGGGTCCCCTAGCCCCACTTCTGGGATTTCTCATCCATATAGGGCTAGAACTATCAGAGCATGATGCCCTCAATTACCATTTTGGCTACTTGGAAGAGAAGGATACCACCAGCTAAGGCACGGGTATCAAACATACGGCCCACAGGCTGGATCCTGAACGTCCAGGACTCATATCTGGTCCGGGAGCAGCTGGTCATTGCCTTTATTGCCAGGTGACGGAGGATATACATTACGTCCCTGAATACCACCGGTGGTTTGGGATCCACTGTGGCTTGGGACCCACATGCGGCTCTTTCACACATATTGTGTGGCTCCCGGCAGGGCAGCTGGGGAAGCGAAGGGGAGGCATGACTCCCTGATCGGTCTTCCTTTCCCCAGCCAGTGTTTCCCTTCCTGGGTAGGCTTGAGGCGGGGGGCGGGGGGGACAGAGAAAGAAAGCAACTTGAACTTTGAATGCATTCTCAAGCCCCACCCCCCAGCCTTCAAATATCATTGTGAGCTCTTTGAGTATTGATTTCTGTCCAGGTAGTTAAAATCATAAACAGCTCTTAACATATGTATCACAGAAAGGTTAAGTGTACCTGCAAAGCTCATTCTGTTAGTCAGTGGCAGAATGCAAAATGCTTTAACAGTGTTTCATAAACTGTGCGTACAACAAATGGACAAATAAATATCACACACACACACCTTTATTGGCATTTACAGCACAAATCCAAATAAAATACACTGGAATCTGTGGTCAGAAAGAACATCTCCTCCTAGAGTCCTGGTAGAGAGATTTTGCTACAGGTTCAGTGATTTCGCTCTTATTGGAGGCTAAAAGCATAAAGGTCTTATACTTTTAGGACCCGCCAAAGGTAGCAGGAAAGGCTTTAAAAATACAGCACGAAGATCATCATAAAACTTAACAGTGCAAAATGACACGATTCTTATCTTCAATCTCACTCATCCCACATGGACACAACCTATCTGTATGTGGAATTTTCTTGAATCTTCCATATAACACCATAGATGGGAGGACATTAAAGGGGGCTAACATAAATGCCCTGCGCAGATGAGGATCACGCAGATGAGGTATTTAGGAAGGGAAGGGGAGGGTGTATTCAAATTACACCAAAAAGAACAGCCTACCTGGAGAAATATCAGCCAGATTTTCAAGAAGACAAACTAGGGATGCAATTTTACAAGCAACTTCGGCAACTCTATTGAAAATGGGGAACGGCATTATTAAGGTTTTAAAGGACATACCATTCGAGATTCGTCAAAAGTGGGAAAATTACAAGGACTTGATACTCTTTCTCCAAACTAACCAAATCGAATATGAATAGGCGGTCCCAGAAGGAGTGGTCTTTAAGATGAACAATAAGACAGAGAAGATTGACTCTGTGTTTAAAGAGGAGGAGGAGGAGGAGATTGGATTTATACCCCGCCCTTCACTGCCCAAGGGTGTCTCAGAGCGGCTGACAAACTCCTTTCCCTTTCCCTCCCCACAACAGACACCCTGTGAGGTAGGTGGGGCTGAGAGAACTTCTGACAGAAACTGTCCTTGAGAGAACAGCTGTGCCAGAGCTTGTGACTGACCCAAGGTCACATCAGCAGGTGCAAGTGGAGGAGTGGGGGAATCAAACCCGGTTCTCCCAGATAAGAGTCCGTGCACTTAACCACTACACCAAACTGGCTCTTAACCAGTTACACCAAAGCCAAAGAATTCCTTAAGTGTCACTTGGGAACCAAAGAAGATGGTGAAACTGGTTCAAGTGGCTCTGCTCCCTCCGAGATGGACGAGGACCTGGCGGCGGAAGAAGGCGCTGATGCCCGAAGACCAACTTATGCACTTAGGGACAGAAAACCTAAGTAAAGGCAGAAGGACTCTGAAAGTGGCCTTTATGAAGCGAGCCTGAGAGATGCTCTGGAACGCTCTCATAACAACTAACCAGCTAATCTTTAAGTAGGGAAAGTCAGACAAGAACTCCCGGTACTCATGATATATTAACTATGTAATACTAACATAGATATTAACAGGGTGGAAGATCTCCTACTCTTCGGTTTTTAGTTTAGTGTGGGTTTGCTTTTCTTTCTTCCTAGTGTTAGTTCCCCTCCTCTTTTTCTGAGTTTTGTTTGTAGTCTATATAAAACGCAAATAAATAAAAAATCCCCTACGGGGGGCCAAAAAAAAAGGGGGGGGAAGGGAAGGGCCAGATGAAAGCTCCCAATGCAGTGGGGAACAAGACAAGGCTGGCTGGTTAGCTGAGACAGAGCCAACTGAAATTGAATCCGATGAAGACGGAGGCCCTGTGCCTGAGTCGGAGCGGCCCAAGGTTAGGGATCCCACTACCGACCTTCAATGGGGCGCCTTTGGTGCCGGCGCCAGTGGTTAGGAGTCTCAGAGTGCTCCTGGACACCTCCCTAACGATGGAGGCCCAGGTAGCAGCCACTGCAAAGTCGGCCTTTTACCACATACGGATGATTAAGCAGTTGGTTCCCTTCCTTGAACAAAATGACCTCGCAACGGTGATCCACGCATTGGTCACCTCAAGACTGGATTACTGTAATGCTCTCTACACGGGCTGCCCTTGTCCCAAACCCGGAAGCTGCAGCTGGTGCAGAATGCAGCGGCGAGGCTGTTGTTGTGTCTTCCTATGCGGGAACACATCCAGCCTGCCCTAAAAACCCCGCACTGGCTGCCTATAGCATACCGGATCCGGTTCAAGGTGTTGGTTCTTACCTTTGAAGCCCTATATGGCCAGGGACCTGCTTACCTAAGGGACCGCCTTTCCCCACATGTACCCTAGCGAGCACTAAAATCGGGCTCCCAAAATCGCCTGGTTCTTCTGGGGCCTAAAGAAGCCAGGTTGATGACGATGAGGGCCAGGGCTTTCTCAGTGGCAGCCCCTCACTGGTGGAATGAGCTCCCAGAAGACATCAGGGCTCTGTGGGACTTTTTGCAGTTCCGCAGGGCCTGCAAAACGGAGCTCTTCCGCCAGGCTTTTAAGGAGGGTGCCGCCTCGATCATATGGCCCTTGCCCTGGCCTGGTTACCAACTGATTACCAGCTGGCTCTGGCTTGACTACCAAATTGTGCCAACAACTGTACCATAATTGGCACCAACAGTACCAACGGCGGCGCCAACCAAGGCTTTATAGCTGGGCGTGAGGCGGTGGACAGTGTTCAGTTGACAGCCGATATCAGATGACTCGCCATCTTCTAATATAAGTTGTATGATTTCCCATTGATTGATAAAATTTTAACAGAATTTTAATGTATTTTTGTATATGCTGTTAGCCGCCCTGAGCCTGCCGAATGGCGGGGAGACCAGGATATAAATGTAAATATAAATAAATAAATATCATTATCAATATCTATTTTCACCCCTTTTTTCTTTTTGGCAGTCTTGTTTAATGTTAATAAACAGCACATTTGCATATTTTCCAATAAAAACATGCCTGGGAGCGGTGGCGCAGTGGGTAAAAGCCCCTGCATAACTATAACATCTGAACTGCCAAGCTTTGTCAGTTCTAGCCCTGTGCTGGTGTGAGCAGCCAAGCCTTGTCCCTAGCTCATCATCCACTCAGCGATTCGAAAGCTTTGGCGAGTAGATAAATTGGGGACCATCCACTAGGGGTGGGCACACCAACCCCTTCAGGGAGGTGTTAGCTGCTGTGGGAAGATGGCTGCTGCGTTGTGGGATCGAAAGGTGGAAAATCTGTGTCGGCATTCCCTGCAGTGGAGCGAATCGGCCAGGCGGTGGCAGTGTGACAATGCAACATCGTGAGCCCTGATGTCATCAGCCGGCCGACAGAAGAATATGCCCTCGGAACACACCTGATTCAGCCTGCAGATGAATCCTCCCAAGTGGCTACAGTGTGTGTCTAATAATTGTGTGTGTTGTCTCCCCTATTCCCTCAAGAATATTGTTAGTCCAATTGTCAAAACTGAGTAACTGTAAAATCGCTCTGAGCCCACAGGTGTGTGGGAAAAAGCGATCAATAAATCGAAAGTATTATTATTATTATTATTAACATCTCACGTTTATTCTATGTGGCGCTCACGTTAAGCAAGTTTGGCCAGCCCTGCTGTATGCTGTCCCAGTGCTAATGTGTAACAGGTGGTGGAAGGGCTGCCCGCACCTGTACTCTGCAATCAAAGAGATGGCGGCTCTGACAGACAATGCCTTCTGTGCTGTAGAAGGGGGAAGCGGTACTGACATTGGTGCATGTGTGATGGAGAGCAGGTACCGGGGGGGATATGGTGAAGAGAGCCACCAGTCGGTCTGAGTTGGTTCCAATGTTTCTGCTTCTTTGCTGCCATCACCACCACTACCTGGGCCTGCTAAGCCCCCACTCCCGTGGGGAGGCAGGAGGGTCCCGGTAACCAACAGAACAAGTGGATACGATTCATGTCTGGGTACAGCCATGGTGGCAAACTGCCCATGACAAGAGTGCATTGTGAAGAGTGAGGGAGGTCCTGGGGCAGCCAGGGGGAGAGTTGGCTCCCGTTTGGTGTAGTTGTTCAGTGCGCGGACTCTAATCTGGGAGAACCAGGTTGGATTCCCCGCTCCTCCGCTTGCAGCTGCTGGATGGCCTTGGGCAAGCCTTAGTTTTGGCACTTGAAAAAGAGCAGTTTCTGTCAGAGCTCTCTCAGCCCCACCTACCTCACAGGGAGTCTGTTGTGGGGAGGGGAAGGGAGAGGAGTTTGTAAGCTGCTCTGAGACTCCTTCAGGTAGTGAAGGGCGGGGTATAAATCCAATCTCATTTCTTCTTCTTAACTGAAGGCAGGCGGGGGGAGAATGAGGGGGACGCCCACCTAAGTTTCATCATCTCTGCAGATGGGGGTGGATTTTATTAGATGTATAACGTGGCATCTCTCAAGCAGAGGGGCAGAGGCTAAGATTTCAACCTGACATCAAGGTAACTTTGTTGGGCCACGTGTGCCATAAAATGTAATGCCAGGTACCAGAGATATAAACTTTACAAAGGACACAGGAAAACCCAATTGACAATATTAAATCTTTTACTGAAAAAAAAACACCACACAAACACTCTTAAAACTGTTACTCTTAACATTCCAGATGAATGGGTATTAGCTCTAGAAATCCTTCATAATATCATAACATTACATATTAATAGTGGCTATAACATTTATTAATAGTGGCTATAATAACCCATTTCAGTGAAGGAGACTGACAAAAAACCTAGCCCATCCTTTTTTGGCATGGAGTGAGAAATATGGGGCGTCCTCTTATTCTAAAGAGCTGTGGCCCTTCCTTAGCTGAATTTTTCCCCCTTCCGATTGTTGTTCAGTCGCACAGTCGAGTCCGACTCTTCGCGACCCCATGGACCAGATTATGCCAGGCCCTCCTGTCTTCCGCTGTCCGCTGAAGTTTGCTCAATTTCATGTTCGTTGCATCGATGACACTGTCTAACCATCTCATCCTTTGCCGTCCCCTTCTTCTTTGACCTTCAATCTTTCCCAGCATCAGGGTCTTCTCCAGTGAATGCTCCCTTCTCATTTGGTGACCTTCCGATTAAGGTTTGGCAACTCCTTGGAGGGAGAAATGGCAATGTCCCTTTGAGAGCGGCTTTCTGGAATGCTATTTACCTGTTCAGCTGCCCATTTCCACACGCTAAGCCTCTATGAGAGGGGCAGGATATATATATATATATATTTTCCCTCTTTGGGCCTGTTAGCAACTCTAGCGCAGATATTTTTCCAAACTAAAGTCATTAGGCAAAAAAAATAATTTTCTCAGTCTGCTCAATAAAGGCACAATCTCAATGAAGGAGTTCAAAGGAGGCCATGAGGACCCAGAGGTAGAGAGTAAGCCTTGGCCCAGGGTTTAGCCCTGGTCATTCCTAGCTCACGGAGAATGGGGGGAGGAGGTTCACAGGACAGGGGAATCTTATGTCTCCCTCCTAATTATCTCTGGGAGAATCTGGGGGTGAGTGGGGAAGACATATGGGATTGGGGAATTCCAGTCCCACAATGTTCACACTGCAACTCCAACAATATCCGCACATTTCTACAGTATTGTGTTGTGGGGCGATCCGACCTCCTTTGAACTTACTGGATAGTTGAGTTGGGGGACACAGCCTTTTCCTTTCAATCCAAATTAATCCTACTGCTGGAACTCTTTGGGCTGCAAAGTGGTGAGACCCCCCCCACAAAGGTCGCAGCAGGCTGGAGTGCAGGGTATCCACCATCCTCATTTTGCCTATCTCTGCACAGGATCTGGAAAACAGAAATGTTTTTTAGTTGCTGCAGATTTTCCGGGTTGTGTGGCCATGGTCTTGGCATTGTAAGACCTGATGTTTCACTGGTAGCTGTGACTGGCATCCTCTGAGGTATAACACAGAAAGATGGATCCATATACAATAGACCCACCTCAGGAAAGCTCCTCCATTAGTATGTTCATAGCCTGGGGAACTCCTACAAGATAATGACTCAGCCCTACCCCACCTTCCTGAGTAGATATAAATTACCTGCCTACCATTTTTCTTCTCACCTTGACACAGAGAGTACTCCATCTAACGAACTCTGGCCATGAAAGCCTTCAACAACATATAGAGATGTTTTTGCCAGTTTTGTGGATGTCAGAAAGAGTTAGCTTGACAGATATCCTGAAGTAGCGACTTTAATAGAGGAGAGCAAACCATTACAAAGGCAACTACTTTCTGATCCTCCAAGACCTGGGTGTTCAAAGAAGAGTCTCATCTCAACCACCTAGAGGAATGTTTCATCCCCAGGGGATTCTCTGAGGAACAGGAAGGTAGGACCTCTGCCTCAAGCTCTTCCCGCACAGTGAGTATTTATGAGGTTCCTCCCCTGTGTGGACTCATTAACGTTTCAACAGATATAAGCTGGTCTTGAATCTCCTTCCACACTGAGAGCACATTCTGGTTTTCTCACCTGTGAGATCGAGTTCACTCTTTCCACCAGCTAGAACTCTTTCCACCATCCAAGAATTCTTAGATGCTACTGAAGACCTTTTTCCACACCCCGAGCATTCAAGAGGTTTCTTTCCTCTGCGAAGTCCTAGATGCTCTTGAAGAGTTCCACTCTGACTGAATTTTTTTCCACACTCTGAGCAATAAAAATGTTTCTCCCCTTTGTGGATTGTTTAATGCTGCTGAAAACTGTAGTTCTGAGGGAATTTCTTTCCACATTCTGAGCATTTAAAAGATTACTCCCCTGTGTGGTTTCTTAAATGGTCTTGAAGATTGCCACTCTGACTGAATCTCTGTCCAGACTCTAAGCATTCAAAAGGTTTCTCCCCTGTGTGGACTCATTGATGCTATTGAACATGTCCATTCTCACTGATTCTTTTTCCACACTCTGAGCAATGAAAAGGTTTCTCCCCTCTGTGGATTCTTCCATGCTGTTGAACATGGTCACTCCGACTGAATCTCTTTCCACACTCTGTGCATTCCAAAGGTTTCTCCCCTCTGTGGATTCTTCCATGCTGTTGAAGACAGTGTGCATTTTCTGATGCTCTTTGAAATCGCAAGTCTTTCTGAACCTCTGTCCACACTCTGAACATTCAAAACGTTTGTCCCCTGTGTGGCTTCTTTGATGATATTGTAGACTGTCACTCCGGCTGAATCTCTTTCCACACTCTAAGCATTCAAAAGGTTTCTCCCCTGTGTGAGTTCTTCGGTGCTGTTGAAGATGGCCACTCCGACGGAATCTCTTTCCACAATCTGAGCATTCAAAAGGTTTCTCCCCTGTGTGGGTTCTTTGATGTTCTTGAAGATTGCAAAGTTGACTGAATCTCTTTCCACAATCTGAGCATTCAAAAGGCTTCTCCCCTGTGTGGATTATTTGATGCTGTTGAAGAGTGCCACTCCGACTGAATCTCTTTCCACATTCCGGGCATTCAAAAGGTTTCTCCCCTGTGTGGGTTCTTTGATGCTCTTGAAGACTGCAAAGCCGACTGAATCTCTTCCCACACTCTGAGCATTCAAAAGGCTTCTCCCCTGTGTGGGTTCTTAGATGTTTTTGAAGAGTGCTACTCTGATTGAATCTCTTTGCACACTCGGAGCATTCAAAAGGCTTCTCCCCTGTGTGGATCATTTGATGCTTTTGAAGATTGTCACTCCGATTGAATCTCTTTCCACACTCTGAGCATTCAAAAGGTTTCTCCCCTGTGTGGATTCTTAGATGCTGTTGCAGTTGGCCACTCTGACTGAAATTCTTTCCACAATCTGAGCATTCAAAAGGTTTCTCCCCTATGTGGGTTGTTTGATGTTCCTGAAGATTGCAACTCAACCTGAATGTATTTCCACCTTCTGAGCATTCAAAAGGCTTCTTCCCTGTGTGGATTCTCTGATGCCTCTGAAGATGGCCACTCCATCTGAATCTCTTTCCACACTCTGAGCATTCAAAAGGCTTTTCCCCAGTGTGGATTATTTGATGCTGTTGCAGAGTGCCACTCCGAATAAATCTCTTTCCACACTCTGAGCATTCAAAAGGTTTCTCCCCTGTGTGGATTCTTTGATGTTCTTGAAGATTGCAAAGTTGGCTGAATCTCTTCCCACACTCTGAGCATTCAAAAGGCTTCTCTCCAGTGTGGATAGTTTGATGCTGTTGAAGAGTGCCACTCCGACTGAATCTCTTTCCACATTCCGGGCATTCAAAAGGTTTCTCCCCTGTGTGGATTCTTTGATGCTCTTGAAGACTGCAAAGCCGACTGAATCTCTTCCCACACTCTGAGCATTCAAAAGGCTTCTCCCCTGTGTGGGTTCTTAGATGTTTTTGAAGAGTGCTACTCTGACTGAATCTCTTTGCACACTCGGAGCATTCAAAAGGCTTCTCCCCTGTATGGATTATTTGATGCTGTTGAAGATTGTCACTCCGATTGAATCTCTTTCCACATTCTGAGCATTCAAAAGGTTTCTCCCCTGTGTGGGTTCTTAGATGCTGTTGCAGTTGGCCACTCTGACTGAAATTCTTTCCACAATCTGAGCATTCAAAAGGTTTCTCCCCTATGTGGGTTGTTTGATGTTCCTGAAGATTGCAACTCAACCTGAATGTATTTCCACCTTCTGAGCATTCAAAAGGCTTCTTCCCTGTGTGGATTCTCTGATGCCTCTGAAGATGGCCACTCCATCTGAATCTCTTTCCACACTCTGAGCATTCAAAAGGCTTTTCCCCAGTGTGGATTATTTGATGCTGCTGCAGAGTGCCACTCCGAATAAATCTCTTTCCACACTCTGGGCATTTAAAAGGTTTCTCCCCTGTGTGGGTTCTTTGATGCTGTTGGAGATTACGAAGCTGACTGAATCTCTTCCCACACTCTGAGCATTCAAAAGACTTCTCCCTGATGTGGGTTCTTTGATGCTCTTGAAGACTGCCAAGCTGACTGAATCTCTTCCTATACTCTGAGTATTCAAAAGGCTTCTCCCCTGTGTGGGTTCTTAAATGTTTCTGAAGAGTACTACTCTGACTGAATCTCTTTGCACACTCAGAGCATTCAAAAGGTTTCTCCCCGTGTGGGTTCTTAGGTGCTGTTGAAGAATGCTAATCCGACTGAATCTCTTTCCACACTCTGAGCATTCAAAAGGTTTTTCCCCTGTGTGAATTCTTAGATGCTGTTGCAGGTTACCACTCTGACTGAATCTCTTTCCACACTCTAAGCATTCAAAAGGTTTCTCCCCTGTGTGGTTTGTTTGGTGGTCCTGAAGATTGTAACTCAGCCTGAATGTATCTCCACCCTCTGAATGTTCAACTGGTTTCTCCTCAGTGTGGGTTCTTAGATGCTCTTGATGATTGCTATGCTGACTGAATCTGATTTCATATTCTGAGCATCCAAAAGGTTTATCCCCTCTGTGGATTCTTAGATGCTTTTGAAGATTTCTAAACTGACTGAATCTCGTTCTACACACTGCACAGTCAAAGAGCTTCTCCCCTTTGTGGTTTTGTTGATGCTGTTCAAGATTGCTAAGCTTACTGAATTTCATTCCACACTCTAAGTATCCCAAAGGCTTCTCCCCTGTGTGGATTCTTAGATGCTGTTGAAGATGGCCACTCCTACTGAATTTCCTTCCATACTGTGAGCATTCAAAAGATTTCTCCCCTCTGTGGATCCTTTGGTGCACAAGGAGTTGTGATCTGTATCTGAAGAACCTTTTGCACGAGAAGCATTTATATGCCTTCATTATACTGTGCTTTGGAAAATGTATATTACGCTTTCCTCCATCAGAGAACACCATTCCAGTCTCTGAGCATATAAACAGCTTCTCTTCCGAACAAGTCCTTTGGTGTCGAACAAGGTCTGATTTCCCTGAGATTCTCTTCCCGCAGTCTGAGCAGCGATACAGTTTCTTTCCTGTATGTGCTCTTTGATGTCTAAGGAGCTCTGCTCTGCAAATCATGGTCTTTCCACATTCCAGCCATTGATGGGCCTTCTTTCCAGTATGCCTTTGTAAATTGACATTATATTGGAACTGATCTGAGAAATTCATTCCACACTCCAAGTACTTGTCTGTTTCCTCCACCGTGGGAATTATTTCATGGCAATCCCCCCCTTGGCAAGGAATGGGTTTATCCCTCTTCTTCACCACGTGGCTGCCTTTCTGCCTCTTAGGTCCAAATTCATTCTTGAAGATTCCCCTCATCTCTTCGTTTTTGACTTCATCTGGTGACAGATGATGCAGTTCCTCATCCTCATTCCTCTGATCATCCCCTGCTGGAATAAAGAGAGAAATCCTTTTAGAACCCAAAGAGGTCTGATCTGCACCTGAAGTTCCATACATACACCAAATATTTCAGTGGCTTCTTCCTGCTGTATAGAATCACAGAATCAAAGAGATGGAAGGCCTATCTAGTCCGACCTCCTGCTCATTGCAGGGTCAGTCCTAGAGCATCCCTGACAAGAAGAAGAAGAAGAAGAAGAAGAAGAAAAGAAGAAAGAAGAAAGAAGAAGAAGAAGAAGAAGAAGAAGAAGAAGAAGAAGAAGAAGAAGAAGAGGAGGAGGAGGAGGAGGAGGAGGAGGAGATTGGTTTCATAACCCACCCTTCACTATCCAAAGGAGTCTCAGAGCAGCTTACAAATTCCTTCCCCTCCCCACAACAGACACCCTATGAGGTAGGTGGGGCTGAGAGAACTCTGACAGAAACTGCTCTTTTTCAAGAACAGCTGTGCCAGAGCTTGTGACTGACCCAAGGTCACATCAGCAGGGGCGAGTGGGGGATCAAACCGGGTTCTCGCAGATTAGAGTCCACACACTTAACCACTACACCAAACTGGCTTGTGTTTGTCCAGCCACTGCTTAAAGACTGCCAAATGTGGGGGAGCCCACCGCCTCCCTAGGTAGCCGATTCCACTGTTGAACAACTCTTACTGAAAAAAGTTTTTCCTAATATCCAGCTGGTACCTTCTCGCCCTTAATTTATACCCATTATTGTGACTCCTATCCTCTGCTGCCAACAGGAAAAGCTCCCTGCCCTCCTCTAAGTGACAGCCCTTCAGATACTTCTAGCCAGCAATCATGTACCCCGCCCAACCATATATTGCTTGGTAGAATATTTAATAGCATACTTTTGGGATCCATCACAAATTTAGTTTTTAATATCTTCTCCACTTCTTCATGGATCCCTATCGAATATTTCCTTGCCTTATCACAAGTCCACCAGATACGATAAAATTTTGCATCTGTGTTTTGACATCCCCAGCATTTACCATTATAGCTCTTGCTAGCTTTTGCAGTTTCTTTGGGTGTGGTGTACCATCTAACAACATTTTATACCAATTCTCCCTTTGCATTTGGGACTCAGTAAATTTAATTTCTTTTGTCCACAGATTTCCCCAGTGGGTCACAGAAATATTCTCTCCAACGTTTTTCATCCATTTAATCATACCATCTTTCACTTGTTCTGTTTCTGTCTTATATAGCTGAAGCAGGCGCTGGGACTCTCGCAATATGTAACAGCCCCCACTCACTGGGCTGGGCACACGCTTGATTTGATCTTTGCAACGGGGGTCACAGTGGTCCGTACTTCTTTACCCAAAGAGTGATGAACACATGGAATTCACTGCCACAGGAGGTGGTGGCAGCTACAAGCATGGATGGCTTCAAGAGGGAATTGGATAAACATATGGAGCAGAAGTCCATCAGTGGCTATTAGCCACAAGGTATAGATAGGGACTCTGGGGCAAGGGATGCTCTGTATTCATGGTGCTTGGGGGGGGTCAACAGTGGGAGAGCTTCCAGTATCCTGGCCCCACTGCTGGACCTCCTGATGGCACCTGGTATTTCTGGCCACTGTGTGACATAGAGTGTTGGCCTGGATGGGCCATTGGCCTGATCCAACATTGGCTTCTCTTATGTTCTTATGACCGAATTACTGCTACAGCAGTGCCATGGTCGGACCACCGTGCCCTGAAGGCCCATCTGAATGTGCCACCCTGACCCTGTTTGGGCAGCGAGCATATTTTACCTCACCTGTGGAGCCAAATGGACCCTACGCGGCTTCAGATGGCTCTATGGGGTCTAATGCCCCCTGGCGACTCGTTAGAGGAGCTCATAGAGGACTGGCACAGCTGGCTCTCAGCAGCCATTGATGAAACTGCTCCCTGACGCCCTCTGCACCCTCTCTCCAGGTTAGCTCCAATGTTCCCTCTAAGCTGTGGAGTCTTGTGAGCAAAAATTCTACTTTGTGAGCTACTAGCGTTAAAGTTGTGAGCGAGGGATTTGGCTACTGCATAAACTAGTTTGCTCTGGAGCCATCCTTCCTGAGCAAAGACAAAAATGTGTGAGCTGGAGGCTAAAAAGCTGTGAGCTAGCTCACACTAGCTCAGCTTAGAGGGAATGCTGGTTAGCTCCTTGATTTACCCAGGAGTTGCGGCTGATGAAGCGAAGGCTAAGACGGCTAGAGAGACAGTGGCAGTGCTCTTGTGATGTAACTACAAGAACGTCTGATAGGATCCTATGAGATCATCCTTGTCCCGGGCCTGAGGGCCCAGGATGGGAGCGGCCCCCTCCCTTCTCTGAGGTTGTGTCCCCAACACCCCTACTTACGCTGGGGCATGGGACCACACAGCAGTCGTGCCAGCCGAGCCGAGAGGAGGACGAGGGGGCGACGGCCAGCACCCACAGCGGCCGGGAAGACGGCCCAGGGAGAGAAACAGGACGAGCCCGTCCCCGCTGCTGCGTCCCGTGGGAGGTTGCCAGAGGGATCGGTGGAGCAGGGACCACGCCTCTGAAGAGACTGGAGCTCGGCGGCGGCAGCACAGCCCCCAGGCTGACAGGACCGCCGCTGGCACAGGAATGGTCACGCCCCAGTCGACAGGCACGCATCTTACCTTATCAAGGGGGATGGGCCAGAAGGGGGTGGGGAGGGCAGGGAGCCAGAGCGGTGCTGGGAGCATGGAGAAGGGAATAAAAAGGCAGAGGTGGGAAGAGGCCGGGGAGGAGTGTGGCAGTTTGTGCTTCAGAGCAGGGTCTGCCAGATCCAGGTTCTTGCTGTGGAAGCTGAGTGGCTGATTTCGGACGAGTCACAGACTTCATTGATTCAGCAATTAAAAGAAGTAAGTCTACAGAGATGTCAGTTGCTGTATTAATTGTCTTCCCTGAAGATGCAGAGGCTGTAGCTTCTATAGCCTCTGTTATTTAGCTCTTTTGCTGTAGCTTCAAAAGGGGTATTAACAGAAAAAGTCTTCCAAAAGGTTATCAGAAATATCATCCAGTGGTGATTGGAGGCAATGTTCCCTCTAAGCTGAGTTAGTATGAGCTAGCTCACAGTTCTTTAGCTTCCAGCTCACACATTTTTTGTCTTAGCTCAGGAAGAGATGGCTCCAGAGCAAACTAGTTTATGCAGCAGCCGAATCGCTCGCTCACGGCTTTAATGCCAGTAGCTCGCAAAGTAGAATTTTTGCTCACAAGACTCCACAGCTTAGAGGGAGCACTGATTGGAGGTAGGAATTTGAAAAACCAGTGGAGATTCCAAGTCAATTAGTGGGAAACATAAGAACAGAAGAGAAGCCAATGTCGGATCAGGCCAACAGCCCATCCAGTCCAACACTCCGTTACACAGTGGCCAAAAATCAGGAGGTTCACCAGTGGGGCCAGGACACTAGAAGCCCTCTAGTCCCCAATTTTTAATTGCTTGGACATGGGGGACGAACTTGCCTCTGCATCTCTCCCATGCTTATGGGGTCTCATATTCTCAGTTTCCACCATACACCACTCTCCCCATATGGGCTTTATTAAGGATTTTAAAAATAAGACCTACGAATCAAAATCTTGAACGACAACAATATGTTTGTGAGGCGTGCCCGGCTACTTGGCTGCCACTGGGGGCCTCAAGACGTTGGGGTGGCAGTGAAAGCGATGTTCAGCACGGCTGGGTAGAGCAATACAAGCTACTCCGCTAATCCAGGGACAACGGAGGCCACTGCAGTGTTCCCTCTAAGCTGAGTTAGTGTGAGCTAGCTCACAGTTTCTTAGCCTCCGGCTCACACATTTTTGTCTCAGCTCAGGAAGGGAGGGCTCCAGAACAAGCTAATTTATGCAGTAGCCAAATCATTTCCTCACAACTTTTAATGCCAGGATCATCATGCCCCTGTATAAATCATTGGTGCGACCTCATTTGGAATACTGTGTACAGTTCTGGTCACCACATCTCAAAAAGGATATTATAGCATTGGAAAAAGTGCAGAGAAGGGCAACTAGGATGATAAAAGGGTTGGAACACCTTCCCTATGAAGAAAGGTTAAAACGCTTGGGGCTCTTCAGCTTGGAGAAACGACGGCTGAGGGGTGACATGATCGAGGTTTATAAGATTATGCATGGGATTGAGCAGGTTGAGAAAGAAGTACTTTTCTCCCTTTCTTACAAGACAAGAACTCGTGGGCACTCCACGAAATTGCTGAGCAGTCGGGTTAGAACAGATGAGAGGAAGTCCTTCTTCACCCAAAGAGTGATTTACATATGGAACTCACTGCCACAGGAGGTGGTGGCAGCTACAAGCATGGACAGTTTCAAGAGGGAATTAGATAAACATAAGGAGCAGAAGTCCATCAGTGGCTATTAGCCACAGGGTATAGATGGGAACTCTCAGTCTGGGGCAGGTGATGCACTCTATTCTTGGTGCTAGAGGGGCAGCAGTGGGAGGGGGCTTCTAGTGTCCTGGCCCCACTGCTGGACCTCCTGATGGCACCTGGTATATTTTGGCCGCTGTGTGACAGAGTGTTGGACTAGATGGGCCATTGGCCTGATTCAACATTGGCTTCTCTTATGTTCTTATGTTCTCACAAAGTAGAATTTTTGCTCACAAGACTCCACAGCTTAGAGGGAGCACTGGAGGCCCGTGCTGTGGCCATCACCCTAGCCAGAGAGGTGGAGAGCCTGAAGCCAAGGCAGGCCTGAGAGGCCCTCAGAAAGACTCTGGAAACAGCCACATTCCATTTTCTCATTCGCCAGCCTTTCCAACACAACCCTTCCCCCAGGATCGGATTACCGCCATTGGCTCTGACTGTGATCAGGTACGGATCCGTCCCCCTTGTACGGGTTCACATTGTGGGCCTTGATCCTGACCTGCTTCCGCAAGAATGTTTCCTTTTCCTTCATAAGATCATAAGAGAAGCCAATGTTGGATCAGGCCAACGGCCATTCAGTCCAACACTCTGTCACACAGGGGCCAATTTCCTTGGATTTCCTTCCTTCTGCATATAAGAATGATCACTTTCTCTCTCTGCCAAAGAAGCCAGGAGTGTAAGAGAGACTACGGTGGAGACAGACAATGGCTTTGCATCCGAAGAATGGCTTCAGAGTATCTCCAGAAGATCTCAAGAGACTGTTTCCTTCCTGAATGAGCTGGCTGCACAGTTATGTCAGGGGAACGGACTATTTCCTTCCAGAATGAGCATAACTGCCTTCACAGTTATGTCAGGGGAATGGGCAAGGACCATCCGTGAGACCAAGTCGCTCTTGGTTTGGTAGATTTCTCAAACTTGCTGGGTGAGGAGGGAGGGGAGGCCTTCTGGGGCCTGGAATCTGGAGACTCAGAAGCTCCTTCTGGGGTTGAGTGGCCCCACTATCCTCAAATATTGGATGTTCGGGGAGGGGCACCAAGAACAGCCTCGCCGGATGAGGCCAAAGGCACATCAACCCTTTCATATAGGAATCACCTGGATGCCTTCAGGCCTCACTGTTAGGTGGAGATGGGTTTGAGTGCTTTCTTTGGAGCTGTTCTACCTTGCAAGGGTGGCCTGCAGTGGGTAGTCCCTCCAGTTAACCATGCAACTCAAGGGGAACTCGCTCAGGACAAACCACACAGCACCCTCTGTTGTGGTGAGGGGAATCAGTCTTCCACCCACACCAAGAGGGTGGAATCATGCCCTATAAAAGAGATTCCCGCTGATGCTGTCAGCCTAGGAAACAGAGTCAGGTTCTCACATGAAGCACAGTTTGTTGAGGCACCACAGGGTGGAGAAAGCACTGTAGTCACCTCCCGTCTCCCCAAGAGGCAAGTCACCAACTAATAAGTTGTCGAAGGCTTCCAGTTACCATGTCAGATTACACAGGGAAGCCATTGAACTTCATAAACATAAACACAATTTCAACAGGAAAGAAGAGGGTTTAAAAATAAATAGGGCATGGTTTCCTGTCCTGAAAAACACAAAAGGCTCTACATCTGACAATAGCACTACAGATAAGATAACATTAGAATTTCAGCAGCCAATCCATATACAAAAGAATCTCCTCAGGAAACAGGAAACCTCAGGAAACAATCCATAGACAAAAGAACCTCCTCAGGAAACAGGAAACCTCAGGAAACGATCCATATACAAAAGAACCTCCTCAGGAAAGCTCTGCCATTAGCATGTTTCACAGCCTGGGGAACTCCTAGAAGACAATGACTCAGCCCTACCCCACCTTCCTGAGTAGATATAAATTGCCTGCCTACCATTTTTCTGCTCACCTTGACACAGAGAGTACTCCATCTGTCTGTGTTATACCTCTGAGGATGCCAGTCTCAGCTACTGGCGAAATGTCAGGTCCTACAATGCCAAGACCACAGCCACACAGCCCGGAAAATCTACGGCAGCTAAAGTCACTAACGCCTTCCCAAAGGCTAAGCCCCGTCTTCCCCCTTGTGGAAGGAAAGCATCTGCTACAGGAAAACACACACAGGCATAGAAAAGCCAGGTATGCCTGTCCATTCAATGTGCCCCAATGCCCAGGTTTCTCCAAACCCGGCCAGCGCTATCTCCTCCTGTCTCCAGGGAAGAGGGCTGACAACAAGGACAACCCGGTGCTGCTCTAAGGGTCTGCCAAACGAGCTTCCGCATGATTACATAGCATCACCCTGGTCATGCTGAACACGTGCATGCTTGCTTCGTGTTCACTGAATGTTGCCAGTGTTATGGGAGGATGGAACAGGACAGATTATTCTGGGGTTTTATCTGGACTTTTTTTTAAAAAAGAGACAGGAGTTAATTGGCTGGTGAGAGGAAGCAGACGTCCAATCTGCACCTCTGAGATGATAAGATGGGGGGGCAACAGTGGGAGGGCTTTCAATGTCCTGGCCTCACTGCTGGACCACCTGGTATTTTTGGCCACTGTGTGGCAAGCGAGGCTCTGTATTCTTGGTGTTTGGGGGAGTCAACAGTGGGAGGGCTTCTAGTGTCCTGGCCCCACTGCTGGACCTCCTGATGGCACCTGGTATTTTTGGCCACTGTGTGACAAGAGTGTTGGACTGGATGGGCCCTTGGCCTGATCCAACATTGGCTTCTCTTATGTTCTTAGGAACTCTCGGTCCTGGGCAAGTGATGCTCTGTATTCTTGGTGCTTGGGGGGGCAACAGTGGGAGGGCTTCTAGTGTCCTGGCCCCACTGCTGGACCTCCTGAGGGCACCTGGTATTTTTGGCCACTGTGTGACAAGAGTGTTGGACTGGGTGGGCCATTGGCCTGATCCAACATTGGCTTCTCTTATGTTCTTAGGGACTCTCAGTCCTGGGCAAGTGATGCTCTGTATTCTTGGTGCTTGGGGTCCTGGCCCCACTGCTGGACCTCCTGATGGCACCTGGTATTTTTGGCCACTGTGTGACAGACTGTTGGACTGGACGGGCCATTGGCCTGATCCAACATTGGCTTCTCTTATGTTCTTAAGTTTTACTTTGTTTTTAACTGACTTTTTAAACTTGAGAACGTCTAAAGGTTTTTATTCTCTTTTTTGATCTTAATTGGGAGTTGAGTAGCCTAAGAACGGTCTGCCTGAAATATAAACAAACCTCTTCCTACTTAATTGTATAATTGGCCGGCGTCTTTGGCTGGATAGACTGATGAATAGCCAAAGGATAACTTTATAGTTTCAGCTTGGAGGGGGCAACAGTGGGAGGGCTTCTAATGTCCTGGCCCCACTGGTGGACCTCCTGATGGCACCTGGTATTTTTGGCCACTGTGTGACACAGAGTGTTGGACTGCATGGGCCATTGGCCTGATCCAACATTGGCTTCTCTTATGTCCTTATATGAACTCTCTGTCTGGGGCAAGTGATGCTCTGTATTCTTGGTGCTTGGGGGGGCAACAGTGGGAGGGCTTCTAGTGTTTTGGCCTCACTGCTGGACCTCCTGCAGGTTCAATTTGTTTGTTTATTTATTTATTTTATTAGACTTATACACCACTGGACATTGGCAACTCTTATGTTCTTATATGAACTGGGGCAAGTGATGCTCTGTATTCTTGGTGCTGGGGGGGCAACAGTGGGAGGGCTTCTAGTGTCCTGGCCCCACTGCTGGACCTCCTGATGGCACCTGGTATATTTTGGCCCCTGTGTGACACAGAGTGTTGGACGAGATGGGCCATTGGCCTGATCCGACATTGGCTTCTCTTATGTTCTTATGTAACTGGGTACTGCTCAGGTACAAAGAGGAGTGACGCAGGGGGACCCAGGCTTCGGTTCTTGACAGGATCATCTCCAGATCACAGGCAGAGTGGATGTTTGGAATCCCAACCAGGGGAAAGCGTGTGCTGTAAAGACTGGGAACAGAGAAATGAGTATCTGGCCCCTTCCAGAAGGTTCCTGAGGCCGTCTCATCTCATCCCCTTTGCTTCAGGTGCACAGACACCTTCTCTGGCTTGGGTGATGGCCCCAACGCTGGCCTCAGTTGCCCCTTGGCAAGGACACGCATACGAACACAGGAAGCTGCCTTCATTGAAGTCAGTCCCGTCTACTCAGTGTTGGACTGGATGGGCCATTGGCCTGATCCAACATTGGCTTCTTTTATGTCCTTATATGAACTCTCAGTCTGGGGCAAGTGATGCTCTGTATTCTTGGTTGGACTGGATGGGCCAACCGGTGGCAGCTCTCCAGGGTCTCAGGCAGAGGTCTTTCACATCACCTCCTCCAATGCTCCCTCTAAGCTGTGGGGTCTTATGTGCCAAAATTCTCTTCTGTGAGCTACTGGGCATTAAAAGTTGGGAGCGAGCAATTTGGCTACTGCATAAATTAGTTGACTCTGGAGCCCTCCCTTCCTGAGCTAAGACAAAAACGTGTGAGCCGGAGGCTAAAGAACTGTGAGCTAGCTCGCACTCACTCGGCTTAGAGGGAACACCGCTCCTACCTGAACTGGAGATGCTGGGGATTGAAGCTGGGACCTCCTGCATGCCAAGCAGATGATCTGCTGGGGGGCACAGCCCCTCCCCAAGTAGCACGAGAGGCCTCAAAAGTGTGTATTGCTATTCAATATTTTGATCCATGCCTCATCAATTCACAGCAATTCAGACCTTTGGCACCTATGGAAGACCCTTACCCAGGAAGGCGATGTTCCCATAGTTCTCCTGCATGACTTCCCTGTAGAGAGCTCTTTGTCCCGGATCCAGCAGGGCCCATTCAGTCTCCGTGAAATGGATGGACACCTCCTCAAAGGAAATGGGGCACTGAAAGAAAAAGCAGATTCCCTCCTCAGAGATCAGGCCAGGCAGAGACAGAACACTGGGAGGGACTCATCTGGGAAGGTACCGGATGTAAGGCTTGGGATGGGTAAAGGGAACGGGGTTCAGAGAATCTCTCACCCGGACACCTTCCAGGAACGGCAGGAGCAGAAGCCCCCCTGGGAAAGGAGAGGGGACCCAGGCTGTCCCCTGCTCATCTCTCCTACCTGGACTGGAGGGACAGCAGCTGTTTCCACACCTCGGGAAAGACGACGGCTCAACAGCATCTCTCCACTGCCTGTTACTGACACAAAGGAGGAAGGAAGGGTGTTGGCTTGCTTGTTCCCTGCTTCACACACAGCCCCTACCCAGAGTTGTGAAACCTTCCCCTGTGTACACTCAACACATTTTAAAACACTTTTTACTGAATTCTGGGAGAGAGTCAGGGAGAGAAGCAGCAGATACCTATGAGCCTCAGGGATTATAAATGCTGCCAACGTATTTCAGGCTTCTGTGAGACCCGTGTCTGGGGGAGGGAAAGGGGGGGGAATGACGTCACATGACCTGCCGCCGTCACATTCAGCCCAGAGGTGACTTGAGCACATCTGGAGACTCGAGGGTCGTATGAATGAGTTTTCAGAGTGTCTCTTGGCATGCTGACTTCACAACCAGGTTTTCAGCCAGACACAACAAGACACAACATCTGCCTGAAGCCCCTCCCAAAGCCCCTCCTGGCCACAGACGGCCATCCCTGCTCCAGCATCCCATTTTCCAGAATGGCTCACCAGACGCCCCTATACACATGGGCACAGAAGCCAAGTTTTCCCCAGGAACTGGTTTTCAGGGCTCTGCTGCCCCAGAAGGTGGTAAAGGTAAAGGTTCCCTTGCTCGAAAGCCAGACGAATCCGACTCTAGGGTTGCGGTGCTCATCTCCGTTTCCAAGCCGAAGAGCCAGCGCTGTCCGAAGACATTTCCGTGGTCATGTGGCCGGCATGACTAAACACCAAGGTACACAGAATGCTGTTACCTTCCCACCGAAGTGGTACCTATTTATCTACTTGCAATTTCTTGCTTTTGAACTGCTAGGTTGGCAGGAGCTGGAACTAGAGACAGGAGCTCACTCCGACTTGCAGCACCCGGGTCTTGAACTGCTGACCTTCCACAGCCTGCAGTTCAGCGTCTTAACCACTTGAGCCACTGCAGCTCCTAGAAGGTGGAGGTGCCCTTTATTCACCAGGCCGAAGAGGTCTGCCGAGGTTTGTCTACCTTTTCTCTTTTGAGCCACCTTGAGTTCTTCTTATGGGAAGAAGGTGAGCTATGAAGATTTAGAATTAATGGGAGGAATTGCCCCCACCATGAATTTGTCTAATCTCCTTTTTGGAGGTATCACAATTATTTGACATTAAGTGCCACATATTAACTTTGTGTTGTGCAAAAAAGTATTTAAGTTTTTTCCTGACCTGAAGTCGCTACCCATCAAATTTACAGTGTGTTCCAGTTGCATCCAGGTACGATGAGTCCTTACCACAGGAGAGGGCATCTTGGGTATGCTCCGTGGCCTGTGTCCACTGCCCTTCCTCTAAAGGAGCTCCTTCAACCTCAGAGAATGTAGCTTCTGTCTTCAGGGATGGTGCCCACGTCTGAAACAGCACCGAGGGAGAAAGGTAAGAGATGGAACGGAAAAGAGACCAAGGAGTGGATCCTGCCCCACTCCCAGACTCCGCGCCCTTCCATCAGCAGACCTGGTGAGTGATCTGGCAGGATCAGAAATTCTCTAATAGAAGAGGCTGCTGAAAGAGGCCATGTAATCTCCCACTGAGCAGACTGAGAAACAAGTACTTTTCTCCCTTTCTCACAATACAAGAACTCGTGGGCACTCAATGAAATGGCTGAGCAGTCGGGTTAGAAGAGGAGGAGGAGGAGGAGATTGGATTTATACCCCGCCCTTCACTGCCCAAAGGCGTCTCAGAGCGGCTTACAAACTCCTTTCCCTTCCCCTCCCCACAACAGACACCCTGTGAGGTAGAAGAAGAGAAGAGATTGGATTTATATCCCGCCCTTCACTGCCCAAAGACATCTCAGAGCGGCTTACAAACTCCTTTCCCTTCCCCTCCCCACAACAGACACACTGTGAGGTAGGTGAGGCTGAGAGAACTTCTGACAGAAACTGTCCTTGAGAGAACAGCTGTGCCAGAGCTTGTGACTGACCCAAGGTCACATCAGCAGGTGCAAGTGGAGGAGTGGGGAATCAAACCCGGTTCTTCCAGATAAGAGTCCGCGCACTTAACCACTACACCAAACTGACTAGAACAGATAAAAGGAAGTGCTTCTTCACCCAAAGAGTGGTTAACACATGGAATTCACTGCCACAGGAGATGGTGGCGGCTACAAGCGTGGACGGCTTCAAGAGGGAATTAAATAAACATATGGAGCAGAAGTCCATCAGTGGCTATTAGCCACAAGGTATAGAGAGGGACTCTCAGTCTGGGGCAGGTGATGCACTCTATTCTTGGTGCTGGGGGGCCAGCAGTGGGAGGGCTTCTAGTGTCCCGGCCCCACTGCTGGACCTCCTGATGGCACCTGGTATTTTTGGCCACTGTGTGACAGAGTGTTGGACTAGATGTGCCATTGGCCTGATTCAACATTGGTTTCTCTTATGTTCTTATTTGGATGATTAACACTTGGAGAGATGTCTGGTAGGGAACCTTTAGGATAAGGCCAGACATCGTTGCTTGAATTGGACATATCTGGAGGGAATCCCCTCACCTGTTCTACCTGCCTCTTCTCCTCTGCCTGACTCAGGAGGAAACCTTCGGCCAGGGCCACTGCCTGGGAACTGGTCTCCGGCCCACATCCTCGGACCCAGCCCTGCATTTCCTGGGGCAGGAGGGTCAGGAACTGCTCCAGGATCACCAGGTCCAGCATCTGCTTCTTGGTGTGCCTCTCTGGCTTCAGCCACTGGCTGCAAAGTCCGTGGAGCTGGCTGCAGACCTCTCGGGGCCCATCGGCCTCATGGTAGCGGAACTGCCGGAAGCGCTGGCCGTGGACATCTGAGACTGCAGTGAGATCAGAACAGGTGTCTGGCACCGGACTTTCCCAGAATACAGCACCGCTCCCAGCTTGGGTGGGATGGGGGCCTTTCCTTGCTGTCTTGCCAGTTCCAGGTCCTTCTGGGTTCTGCTCGTCCATCTTTTCCCCCTCCTCTTGGGTCACCTCTGACTCCATAAAGATGCCTTCAGTCACTTAGCTATGAAGAGAGGCTTCTCTCTGGGGGGGAAGGAAAGAAACAAACAGTCACATGGGAAATAAAAGAGAATGGAGATACATCTCTGAACATCAAAAACCTTTATGCGCTCAGGACTCAAACAAAAAAGTCTTCTTGTGGATTGCAGACCAGGTTTAATGTCATTTTTCTATATTACAAATCAAGCTATCTGAGATATGCCTTCATGGTTCTTTGGGAAAGTTAAGCGTCTGTGTTTGGCTCTTTTAAGGATGTCCACAAGCTTGGCCTCTCATCACATTGGCTCGGTCTGTCCGAGGGGCTAATTCTTCAGGTAAACCCAGAAAGGACAAGACGGACTGGTGGTGACCCCTTGACCATTGTACGGATCTCTTCAACTGGCCTGAAATGTGAGGCAAGAGCTCTGCCCAAGCACCCAGCTGAGGGGAAGGGGCAGGGATGTGTCTGTGTGAAGAACGAGCAGCTGAGATTAGGAGAGAAAGGAAGACAGGCTGAGATTTGCCTCAAGAACGTTGAGGTGCAGAAATGCTCCCTCTGGGCCTCTGATGTGGGGCGGTGGGCCTGCTACTCTGTGGGAATTCCTCTGGCTTCCACCCTTGCCCGGCTCTGGCAGGATATCCGTCATGAAAACGAACAGCACCGAGACAGTAGAAGTCTCCAAGGCTTTCTTCTTCCAAAGGGAACCAACCCACGTCAACAGTATCCCTTGCAAACTTCTTTCCCCTTGAAGAAGCAGGGTGAATATAACTCGTCTTTCATCCAGAGAAGAATCACGTTTCTTTCTCCTGGCCTCATATTTGAACTCAACCCTGACAGAAGGACCGTTTCCCAGAGTCCAGCCTCTTTTGGGAAAGATATCAAAGGAAACCTAAGCGATTGTGATAAGATTACGAAATACTTTTACTAACATAATCAGTGTTCCCTCTAAGCTGAGTTAGCGTGAGCTAGCTCACGGCTTTTTAGCCTCTGGCTCACAGATTTTTGTCTCGGCTCAGGAAGGATGGCTCCAGAACAAACTAATTTATGCAGCGGCCGAATCACTCGCTCACAACTTTAATGCCAGTAGCTCACAAAGCAGAATTTTTGCTCACAAGACTCCACAGCCTAGAGGGAACATTGAACATAATGCACCATATAATACCAAAACACCATAGTTGTATGGAAACAAACATACAATAATCCTCTTGTTTGTAAGACAAGCTGCGGTGCCTCAAGTGGTTAAGACGCTGAACTGCAGGCTGTGGAAGGTCAGTAGTTCAGCAGTTCGAGACCCGAGAGTGCCACATGACGGAGTGAGCTCCCGTCTCTGGTTCCAGCTCCTGCCAACCTAGCAGTTCGAAAGCAAGAAATTGCAAGTAGATAAATAGGTACCACTTTGGTGGGAAGGTAACAGTATTCCGTGCACCTTGGTGTTTAGTCATGCTGGCCACATGACCATGGAAACGTCTTCGGACAGTGCTGGCTCTTCGGCTTTGAAACGGAGATGAGCACCGCAACCCTAGAGTCGGATTTGACTGGCTTTCGAGCAAGGGAAACCTTTTACCTTGTAAGACTATAAAGTCTCTTAATATGCAGAGCCGTTTCTGAAAAGAAACTGTTTCCCAGACTTCTGTCTTGTTGTCAAAGGCTTTCACGGCCAGAGTTCATTCGCTGCTGTAGATTTTCCGGGTTGTGTGGCCTTGTTGTGGTCTTGTTGTTTGTAGATAGTAGCGTGCTCGCGTGGGCAACCAGCAGTCGACTATCTGCCAGTTTCACAATGGTTTCCTCAGGCACACAGACCAGTTAATTCCGCAATGGAATGCTGGCTCCAATCATTCAGAAAAGCTTCTTCGGGACACAAAAGCCTCCACACCAATTTTCAAAAGGCAAAAATGCTCAAGAGTGGCTATTCTTTTGGGAAAGGGCCTAGGCCCAGTCCTTGGACAAGTCTGGATGGCTACTAACAGTTCTCGGTAGTCTGGAGATCAGTTGTAATTTGAGATGGTTTCCAGGCACTTCCCGTACATTCACATCCCTACATCAGGGAGATTTTATTTTATTTTATTGTTTCAATTTGTACCATGCCCTCTCCACGAATGGGCTCAGGGCAGCTTACATGAATTGGTAGCCAGTACCAATAGCCAGTAGGAGCTGCGGTGGCTCAAGTGGTTAAGACGCTGAACTGCAGGCTGTGGTCAGTAGTTCAGCAGTTCAAGACCCGGGTGCCGCAAGACGGAGTGAGCTCCCGTCTCTAGTTCCAGCTCCTGCCAACCTAGCAGTTCGAAAGCAAGAAATTGCAAGCAGATAAATAGGTACCACTTTGGTGGGAAGGTAACAGCGTTCCGTGCACCTTGGTGTTTAGTCATGCCGGCCACATGACCACGGAAACGTCTTCGGACAGCGCTGGCTCTTCGGCTTTGAAACGGAGATGAGCACCGCAACCCTAGAGTCGGATTCGACTGGCTTTGGAGCAAGGGAAACTTTACCTCTTTACCATAAAAACCATGTACAAAGTTAGAACATTTTAACACGGTCGATGAGGGAGGGGAAACAGTGAAAATGCTCGGCATTCAGGCCACACCATCAGCATGAGAGCCAGTTTGGTGTAGTGGTTAAGTGCGCAGACTCTTATCTGGGAGAACCGGGTTTGATTCCCCACTCCTCCACTTGCACCTGCTGGTGTGACTTTGGGTCAGTCACAAGCTCTGGCACAGCTGTTCTCTCAAGGACAGTTTCTGTCAGAAGTTCTCTCAGCCCCGCCTACCTCACAGGGTGTCTGTTGTGGGGAGGGGAAGGGAAAGGAGTTTGTAAGCCACTCTGAGACTCCTTTGGGCAGTGAAGGGCGAGGTATAAATGCAATCTCTTCTCTTCTTCTACCTCACAGGGTGTCTGTTGTGAGGAGGGGAAGGGAAAGGAGTTTGTAAGCCGCTCTGAGACGCCTTTGGGCAGTGAAGGGCAGGGTATAAATCCAATCTCTTCTTCTTCTTCTTTTTTATTACATCTGATTCCCATCTGGGACTCCTTTCCCGGCCTCCTAACCACCGAAAGGCGAGTTTTGCATTCTTGCTGGCATCCCCCTTAGCAAGACCTGAACCCAGGCCTCCTGGGACTGCGCCATTCTGTTTCTCCCTCTTGTGTTGCGGGGTGGAGGGGTGGTGGTGGTCTGTACCTCTGTCACCTGGGAAACAAATGCCATTCCTTCCTCCCAAACCAGCGCAGGAGGGAGAATTTGGCCTTGCCTTATGGCTGCCTCTGCCAAGTTAACATAAGAACCCCGCAGCTTAGAGGGAGCGCTCTGACAACCGTAGTTGAGAATCATCCCAACCTTGCTCCCTCCCAAGATCCCAAACCTTCTCCCCCCAAGGACTCACTTCTAAGGAATCCTTCCCGGGGTCCGGTCCGGCTCCTGCCGGGACTTTTCCCTGCAGTTGCTCGTCTGCAGCCCTCCCAGTCCTCTTTCCCCGTGCAAAAGCAACCCCCCCCCCCACGCCGCCACCCCCGGAAAAGAGCCTGTCCTCTTTTCCACCCACCCCTCCTTGCTCGGCCCCTCTAGCAAGCGCCTTGGCGGTTTTAACCCTTTCCGTGCTGCAGAGGCCGGGGGAAATATGTCCCGTCCGCTCCAGGAGGCGTTTCAACCAGGCTGCCCTCCTCAGCGACGCGCCCAATGCAGCTCAATGAGGCTGCTCCGGAGTAGCTCTGCACCTGGGACCAATGTTCCCTCTAAGGTGAGTTAGTGTGAGCTAGCTCACAGTTTTTTAACCTCCAGGTCACACATTTTTGTCTTAGCTCAGGAAGGGATGAACATAACATAAGAACATAAGAACATAAGAGAAGCCAATGTTGAATCAGGCCAATGGCCCATCTAGTCCAACACTCTGTCACACAGCGGCCAAAATATACCAGGTGCCATCAGGAGGTCCAGCAGTGGGGCCAGGGCACCAGAAGCCCTCCCACTGCTGCCCCCTCCAGCACCAAGAATAGAGTGCATCACCTGCCCCAGACTGAGAGTTCCCATCTATACCCTGTGGCTAATAGCCACTGGTGGACTTCTGCTCCATATGTTTATCTAATTTCCTCTTGAAACTGTCCATGCTTGCGGCTGCCACGACCTCCTGTGGCAGTGAATTCCATATGTTAATCACTCTTTGGGTGAAGAAGTATTTCCTTTTATCTGTTCTAACCCGACTGCTCAGCAATTTCATGGAGTGCCCACGAGTTCTTGTATTGTGAGAAAGGGAGAAAAGTACTTCTTTCTCAACCTGCTCAATCCCATTCATAATCTTATAAACCTCGATCATGTCACCCCTCAGCCGTCGTTTCTCCAAGCTAAAGAGCCCCAAGCGTTTTAACCTTTCTTCATAGGGAAGGTGTTCCAACCCTTTTATCATTCTAGTTGCCCTTCTCTGCACTTTTTCCAATGCTATAATATCCTTTTTGAGATGTGGCGACCAGAACTGTACACAGTATTCCAAATGAGGTCGCACCAATGATTTATACAGGGGCATGATGATACTGGCTGATTTGTTATCAATTCCCTTCCTAATAATTCCCAGCATAGCGTTGGCCTTCTTTATTGCAGCTACAGAGCAAACTAATTTATGCTCCAGAGCAAACTAATTTATGCAGTAGCCAAATTCTTTGCTCACAACTTTAATGCCAGTACCTTGCCAAGTAGAATTTTTGCTCACAAGACTCCACAGCTTAGAGGGAGCATTGCCTGGGACCCACAGCTTGGAGGGAGCATTGCCTGTTCAGCCTTCTCAGGCAAAGGAGGCCGGGCAGCAAGAGGAGGCGGGCTCGCCGGCATGCTGTGGTATTGAGAAACAGGGGAGATGTTCTGGAAACACACACCCCCTCAGTCAGTGCAATCCTAAAACCCAGGGGCGGGTTAAGGCTCACAGGTGCCCTAGGCACTGACCAATCTTGGTGCCGCCCCCTCCTTTCCACACTGACCCCAGTCCGTTTTAGTTGTTGACCTGTCTGGCCAGATACACAATGCAGGTTGCAGCAATACAAAAATTGATTCCTATGATAACGCAATACACTGTACAAAGCTTTGGCTACATGAAGTTCTAGAAAAACGCAATAGGACATCTGTTTTTAATATTTCACAAGTTAAAGGTATCAAAAGTTCCAATATTCATGACCTGAAAGGCATTTTTCTAAATTTTTTCACCCTTTCCCCAACTTTGCGGTGCCCCCTTTGGCCCTGGTGCCCTTGCTTAGTCTGCTTAATGATTAATCTGCCACTGCTAAAACCATTTTCCCGGGTCGGAGCCCCATGGAATAGGAGCATTCCTGGTAGACCTGCTTCGGAGTGATTGGTGTGAGCTTTCAAAGTAAGGTAAAGGTTTCCCCAGGGCTTTCTTAGTAGAAAAACCCAGCAGGAACTTATTAGCATAATAGGCCACACTCATCAGCAGAAACTTCACCTATTAGGCCAAACCCCCATGTTGTGTATTGAAAGGTGAATCAAGCCTATTCTTTCCTATGTTAAGCTTGATTCTGGAATGTGGATTCTAAGCTGTCGCATTCGTATTGGTCGGTTTCTGCGAAACCAGTGTAAATAGCCAATCACTGTGTGATAATGTTGCAAAGCGGGAACAGTTGTGATTGGACCTTAACTCTGCACTGCTATTGGTCCGTTAACTATTTCTGGGTGTGGCTTTGACAGCCGGGAGAGTTTAAAAAGGAGCTGTGCTCCACTGTCTGTGTTGTGTGTTCCTGAGTTGGAGTTTGCTGTTGAATAAAGCTGAATCACTTGTTGAGCTTACTTCGTTGTTGAGTCTCATACTTAACACCCCATGTTACCAGAAGTGTGGTCATCCAGCCACCACCCACCTTTTGCTTCTTATTCTGTTTACCTTGTTTGTTGTCAGAACCCAGGACAGAACTCCTTTGCATGTTAGGCCACAGGCCCCTAATGTAGCCAATCCTAATGAGTTTCTGCTTTTGGGTGTGGCCTGTTATGCTAATGAGTTCCTGCTGGGCGTGGCCAACTTGGGAGCCGGCCGGAACTCCATTCCTGTGCGTTCCTGCCCCAAAATAGCCCTGGGTTTCCCTTGCTGGAAAGCCAGTCGAATCCGACTCTAGGGATGCGGTGTTCATCTCCGTTTCCAAGCCGAAGAGCCAGCGCTGTCCGAAGATGTTTCCGTGTTCATGTGGCCGGCATGACTAGGCGCACGGAAGGCTGTTACCTTCCCACCAAAGTGGTATCTATTTATCTACTTGCAGTTTCTTGCTTTCGAACTGCTAGGTTGGCAGGAGCTGGGACGGAGGAGCTCACTCCGTCATGTGGCACTCAGGTCTCAAACTGCTGAACTACCAACCTTCTGGTCTGCAGTTCATCATCTTAACCACTTGAGCCTCCCTGAGCTTTTTAAGCTGGCCTTAATTTTTTGGTCTCTGCTCAACCGCCCTGTTGCACCTGCACCTGCTGATGTGACCTTGGGTCAGTCACAAGCTCTGGCACAGCTGTCCTTGAAAAAGAGCAGTTTCTGTCAGAGCTCTCTCAGCCCCATCTACCTCACAAGGTGTCTGTTGTGGGGAGAGGAAGGGAAAGGAGTTGGTAAACCGCTCTGAGACCCCTTTGGGTAGTGAAAGGCGGGATATAAATCCAGTCTCTTCTCTTCTCTCTTCTTCTTCTTCTCAGAAGGCTGAACAGCCTGGGATACCCCCGGGGAACACAACCAATGCTCCCTCTAAGCTGCGGAGTCTTGTGAGCAAAAATTCAACTTTTTAAAAATGTTTTTATTAAAATACACACAGGTACATAGATACATAGATATCATTTCATTTTACAGAGTTTCTCACATTAATATCAGAATAAATGTCAATATATTTCTTCAATTGAATTGTATCAATAAATTAATATTTTTTCTCATTACAGTGTTCCTGTCATCCAGGGGGTTTTTTTGGTAGAAAAAGCCCAGCAGGAAGTCATTACCATAAAAAGCCACACCCAGCAGCAGAAACTTATTAGCACATTAGGCCACACCCCCATGTCACCAGAAGTGTGGTCATCCAGCCACACCCACCTTTAGCTTCTTATTCTGTTTACCTTGTTTGTTGTCAAAACCCAGGGCTTGTTTTGTAGTAGGAACTCCTTTGCATGTTAGGCCACACACCCTTAATGTAGCCAATCCTAATGGTTTCCGCTGTTGGGTGTGGCCTATTATGCTAATGAGTTCGTGCTGGGCGTGGCCAACTCGGGAGCCAGCCAGAATTCCGTTCCTGCCCAAAAATAGCCCTCATCAATGCCATACTCTTCATTTCTTACATACTCTTCTATACATTCTTCCTCTGGATACATAAATTAAACCTATTCTTACTCTTTGTTTTACAAGAATATACTATCATGTTGGACTTGGTCTGGCAAAAATTCGACTTTGTGAGCTCCTGGCCCGAAAGCTGTGAGCCAGCGATTTGGCTGCTGCATAAGTTTATGGTTTATTATGATTTATTAGATTTATATCCCGCCAAGGCAGGCTCGGGGCGGCTTACATAATTTTTTTAAAATTAAAAACACATAAATTAAATTTTTTAAAAAAAATTTAAAACACACACAAAAAATTAAACACACACACACATTTAAATTTTTTTTAAAAACACATAAAATCTAAAGTGCTATACGTATATCCTTATGCCACAGCAATCCTAATCCAATATTTTGGTACAGGAGTCAATTAGAACTGACATAGTGGATGGAAAAGATCCCGGGGAGGCTCCGATGTTATATCAAGATGTTAAACTGCGGTCAAATGCCTGGTGGAAGAGCCCTTTCTTACAGGCCCTGCAGAATTGTAGTAAGTTTATTAACTGTAAGAGTGTAGTAACTGTAAGAGTGACACTTCCTAACTGTAAGAGTGGTTGAGCAGTGGAGCGGACTGCCTCGGGAGGTGGTGGATGCTCCTTCCCTGGATGTTTTCAAGCGGAGGCTGGACGACCATCTTTCGGGTATGTTGTAGGTATGTCGGGCTATCTTTCGGCTACGCTCCCGCAGAGTGCAGGGGGTTGGACTAGATGACCTCGAAGGGTACCTTCCAACTCTAACATTCTAAGTTCTGCAGGGGGCCCTGGTGTTTGCTCAGGAGCTCATCCCTTCCTGAGCTAGGACAAAAATGTGTGAGCCGGAGGCTAGAGAATTGTGAGCTCGCTCACACTAACTCAGCTTAGAGGGAACACTGGAATGCTCCCTATAAGCGTGGGGTCCTGTGAGTCAGAATTCTACTTTGTGAGCTCCCGGCATTAAAACTGCGAGCCAGCGATTTGGCTGCTGCATGCATCAGTTTGCTCTGGAGGAGCCCTGCTTCCTTTTTTTTTTTTGAAACAAAATTTTTATTGGAATATATTCAACATGGTTAAACATCGTCACCAATTCAGTTTAAAGATTATATCCCATCCCCCCTTCCCCCCTAATAGGCTTCCAACACTGCTAATAACAAAAAAGAAATTAAAAGGTAATCAAGTTTAGACTTATAACAATCGACAAACCAGGTAACACAATTCTAATACATAGAAACCTGACTCTTCCTAACATATTTTCCAGTAAAGGTACAGTACAATCAAATATTCATTTCATTTCTCATTCAATTTCAATAAGAATCAAGATTGTACATTCTCCCTTTCATTTTATATTCAGTTTCCATATACAATTTCAGGCCTTCCCAGTCTTTTAAATATTGTTCTGCATTTGTCCATTTAATTTTTTCGTCATTTTATCCATTTCGGCTAAAAACAGCAATTTCCTTAACCAGTCCTGTATATCTGGCACCTTCTCCGCTTTCCACTGTTGCGCAAAAGCCATTCTCGCCGATGTGATCATACACCATAGTAATGTCCTCTTTTCTTGTGGGATTTTTTCCATTGTCAAACCTAAGAGAAGAAGCTCCGGGCTTTTCCTAATAGGAATTTTTAATATAAGAACAACATAAGAACATAAGAACATAAGAGAAGCCAATGTTGAATCAGGCCAATGGCCCATCTAGTCCAACACTCTGTCACACAGTGGCCAAAATATACCACATGCCATCAGGAGGTCCAGCAGTGGGGCCAGGACACTAGCAGCCCCTCCCACTGCTGCCCCTCCAGCACCAAGAATAGAGTGCATCACCTGCCCCAGACTGAGAATTCCCATCTATACCCTGTGGCTAATAGCCAATGATGGACTTCTGCTCCATATGTTTATCTAATTCCCTCTTGAAACTGTCCATGCTTGCAGCTGCCACGACCTCCTGTGGCAGTGAGTTCCATATGTTAATCACTCTTCTGCATCTCACAATATACATTTGACCAGTATACTTTTGCTTTATCACATGTCCACCACATATGGTAGAGGAGCCCTGCTTCCTGAGCACAGACAAATAGGTGTGCGCCGGAGGCTAGAAAACTGTCAGCTCGCTCACACTAACTCTCAGCTTAGAGGAATCGCGCGCACAACTCCCGTGCTGGGCAGAGAGCGACTCCCGAGCAGCCCCATAGGGCGTCGCTGACACTGACAGCAGCCCGGCTGGAGCTCCTCCTGGAAAGGACTGGGACACCTTTTGCATTCATCTGCAGCACTGAAAAGGTTAATCTGACAAAAGCCAGTTTGCTAGAGAGGCCGGGCATGGAGTCGGGGGGGGGAGGAAAGGCTCTTTTTCCATTGGGGGGAAAGAGAGAAAGGTTTGCTTCTGAACGGCGAAAGGGAGCAGGGCTTTCCTAGATGCACCAAGCAGGAAAAGGCCCTGCAGCCGGATCCCCGGGAAGCTTTACTTAGAAGTAAGTCATGGCTGGTGGGGGCGGAGATCTTAAATCCTGGAAGGAGAGAATGCAGCTGCCTTGTGCTTTTGGGGGGGGGGGGTGGCGGAGGTTTCCAAAATGTGGTTTTCTTTCCTAGGTTTTGCATTGTCAGCTGCTTCGGTGGCCTTTGTGGGGAGGGGCAGAGGGGCGGGATCTGGATCTTGCAAATGACAACAAATGGAATTAATTTCTCGACCATGGGGGTGGGGGTCCTGCGGAGGCGCAGAAAGGAGTCCCAGGCGTGATTGGGAAAAGGGGGAGAAGAATCATTCAGGCCCGGTCTGCTGCCTTAAGGGGCTGCCAGTAGTCCTCTCTTAAGCTGTGGAGTCCTGGGAGCAAAAATCCTACTTGGTGAACTACTGGCATTGAACTTGTGAGCGATTTGGCTGCTGCATAAACTGGTTTGCCCTGGAGCCATCCCTTCCTGAGCAGAGATAAAAATCTGTGAGCCGGAGGCTAAAAAAACTGTGAGAACATAAGAACATAAGAGAAGCCAATGTTGAATCAGGCCAATGGCCCATCTAGTCCAACGCTCTGTCACACAGTGGCCAAAATATACCAGGTGCCATCAGGAGGTCCAGCAGTGGGGCCAGGGCACCAGAAGCCCTCCCACTGCTGCCCCGTCCAGCACCAAGAATAGAGTGCATCACCTGCCCCAGACTTAGAATTCCCATCTATACCCTGTGGCTAATAGCCACTGATGGACTTCTGCTCCAGATGTTTATCTAATTCCCTCTTGAAACTGTCCATGCTTGTAGCTGCCACCACCTCCTGTGGCAGTGAATTCCATATGTTAATCACTCTTGGGGTGAAGAAGTACTTCCTTTTATCTGTTCTAACCTGACTGCTCAGCAATTTCATGGAGCGCCCACGAGTTCTTGTATTGTGAGAAAGGGAGCTACAAGCATGGACAGTTTCAAGAGGGAATTAGATAAACATATGGAGCAGAAGTCCATCAGTGGCTATTAGCCAAAGGGTATAGATGGGAACTCTCAGTCTGGGGCAGGTGATGCACTCTATTCTTGGTGCTGGACGGGGCAGCAGTGGGAGGGCTTCTAGTGTCCTGGCCCCACTGCTGGACCTCCTGATGGTACCTGGTATATTTTGGCCGCTGTGTGACAGAGTGTTGGACTAGATGGGCCATTGGCCTGATTCAACATTGGCTTCTCTTATGTTCTTATGTAGGGAGAAAAGTACTTCTTTCTCAACCTGCTCAATCCCATTCATAATCTTATAAACCTCGATCATGTCACCCCTCAGCCGTCGTTTCTCCAAGCTGAAGAGCCCCAAGCATTTTAACCTTTCTTCATAGGGAAGGTGTTCCAACCCGTTTATCAACTGTGAGTTGGTTCACGCTCACTCAGCTTAGAGGGAACCCTGCTGATGCTGTGTAACTTAGCCAGTGTCGCTCCCCCCATCTGCCGTCTCCCTGGGTGTTCCCTGCCTCCTCCTGTTCATCCAGAAGGAGAAGGGATTGGATTTATACCCCACCCTTCACTTGGAGTCTCAGAGTGGCTTACAAACTACTTTCCCTTCCCCTCCCCACGACAGACACCCTGTGAGGTAGGTGGGGCTGAGAAAGCTCTGACCGAAACTGCTCTTTTTCAAGAACAGCTCTGACAGAACTATGGCTTGCCCAAGGTCATCCAGCAGGTGCAACTGGAGGAGTGGGGAATCAAACCCGGTTCTCTCAGATTAGAGTCCACGTACTTAACCACTACACCAAACTGGCTCCCCCCGACTTGAAGAGGCTTGGACGCCCCTCTGCTTCCGTCCTCCCTGCTAGTTGCTGGGACAGAGCTATTGTCTTGTATGTTTGGCCTATGGAGGAGATATCTGCAATGGTTAAGCCAGTACCAGTCGTTTTGTCCCGGGATCCATTTTAGGTTGAAACTCAGCCCCTGGGAGAGACTGCTTAACCCCTGTCATCGGAGGCCGAGGCCATAACAGATTTTGAAGGAGCCAAACAGAGATAGTTTACTTTCCTTCAGGATATATTTTTAAAAGCGTGATCTGTAATACGGCACCATGACACAAGTTCTGACCCCCAGACTACAACAAGGATGCTCCTTCTGATCCATGAGGTAATCCTTACGTGTCTCATGACCAGTGTTCCCTCTAAGCTGAGTCAGTGTGAGCTAGCTCACGGTTTTTTAGCCTCCGGCTCACACAATTTTGTCTCAGGAAGGATGGCTCCAGAGCAAACTAAGGTATGCAGTAGCCAAATCGCTCGCCCACAACTTTAATGCCAGCGGCTCACAAAGTAGAAGTCTTGCTCACAAGACTTAGCGGGAGCATTGCTCTTGACCACCGTTGCTGATCTAGCTCTTTGTGTTTCTTTCTGCCTTTTTGATATCTTTTCCTCTCCCTCTTCATAGCCACGTGAGGAAAGGTGTCTTTCCATGGTTGGATGCTAGCTGAGAGAAGGGGAAGGAGATGGAAGAGCAGGACCCGGAAGAACCTGGAGTTGGCAAGAGAGCAAGGAAAGGCAACCTTCCCACCCAGGCTGGGAGTGGCGTTGAATTCTGGGAAAGAGCTCTGCCAGAGATCTTGGATCAGGACACCGTGAACTCAGAGGGCTATTGTCAACTCTTCCGGCAGTTCCGCTACCGTGAGGCCGATGGGCCCCGAGAGGTTTGCAGCCATCTCCATGGACTTTGCAGCCACTGGCTGGAGCCGGAGAGGCACACCAAGAAGCAGATGCTGGACCTGGTGATCCTGGAGCAGTTCCTGACCCTCCTGCCCCAGGAAATGCAGGGCTGGGTGAGAGGATGTGGGCCGGAGACCAGTTCCCAGGCGGTGGCCCTGGCCGAAGGTTTCCTCCTGAGTCGGGCAGAGGAGAAGAGACAGGCGGAGCAGGTGAGAGGGAGGTTTCTTCACTCACTTGAAGCGATGACCTTATGCTAAAGCTTCCTACCAGATATTTCTGTGTTGTATGTGTATGTGTTAACTGCCGTTACGTTGCTCCCAGCTTACGGCAACACTATGAATGAGTCTCTTCCAGAATGTTCTATTGTTAACAGCCTTGCTCGGGTCTTGTGGACTGAGGCCCGTGGCTTCCTCAATTGAGTTGCTCCATCTCATGTTTGTTCTTTCTTCTAGTGGCTTCTAGAGGGCTTCTGGTGTCCTGGCCCCACTGCTGGACCTCCTGATGGCACCTGGTATATTTTGGCTGCTGTGTGACAGAGTGTTGGACTAGATGGGCCATTGGCCTGATTCAACATTGGCTTCTCTTATGTTCTTATGTTCTTATGTTTCTTCCTCCTTTCTTGCTGCCTTCAACTTTTCCTAGCATTATCGTCTTTTCTGGTGACTCTTGACTTCCAGTAACCTGACCAAAGGATGATAGCCTCGTTTTAGCTTTCAGGGAGAGTTCCGGCTTAGATTTGATCTCGAACCCACTGATTTGTCCTGATTTTGAGGCAGTGCATGGTATCTGTAAAAGCTCTCCTCCAGCGCCACATTTCAAAAGAGATCAGCTGTCCCCGCCAGCTTTCTTCATTGCTCGACTCTCACACCTTGTAAATAGGAATGGGGAATACTGTGGCATGAATTGAGTTACATAAGAACATAAGAGAAGCCAATGTCAGAACAGGCCAGTGGCCCATCCAGTCCCACACTCTGTGTCACAAAAATACCAGGTGCCATCAGGAGGTCCAGCAGTGGGGCCAGGACACTAGAAGCCCTCCCACTGTTGACCACCCCCCCTCAAGCACCAAGAATACAGAGCATTCCTTGTCCCAGACCAAGAGTTCACATAAGAACATAAGAGAAGCCAATGTTGGATCAGGCCAATGGCCCATCTAGTCCAACACCCTGTCACACAGTGGCCAAAAATACCAGGTGCCATCAGGAGGTCCAGCAGTGGGGCCAGAACACTAGCAGCCCTCCCACTGCTGCCCCCCACAAGCACCAAGAATACAGAGCCTCACTTGCCCCAGACCGAGAGTTCCTATCTATACCTTGGGGCTAATAGCCACCGATGGACCTCTGCTTCATATGCTTATCTAATTCCTGCTTGAAACTGTCTATGCTTGTAGCTGCCACCACCTCCTGTGGCAGTGAATTGGCTGCTGCATAAATCAATTTGATCTTTGAGTTGATCTTGGTCACCAATGACACATCTTTATACTGAAGAATCTTTTCTCGTTCCTTTTCGGCCTCTCTTCCCAGTCTCGAACTCTTTCTGATTTTGTGTTTGCAGTCTCCTTTTTTTGGTTGATCACGGAGTGAAGGAAGAGACAATCTCAAACACTTTCAATTTATATTTATTTATTTATTATTAAATTTATACCCCGCCCTACCCGGCCTAAGCTGGCTCAGGGCGGCTTACAAAGAATAAGAACACAATAAATAATTTAAGCATAAAACCATTCAACATTTTAAAACAAGGTGCTAACAGATTTCAAAGTTAAATTTACAGTTAAGGTTACGATGGTGGTCGGCTTTCCGTGTACCATCCTAGTACATCCAGAACTAATATTGTGCGGCTGGCGCAAGGCTGATCAGGGGCATGGCTCTCTCCCGGGGCGGGTCCTAATTGAAAGCCTGGCGGAAGAGCTCCGTCTTGCAGGCCCTGCGGAACTGCATAAGGTCCCGCAGGGCCCTGATCACCTCCGGGAGCTCATTTCCACCAGGAAGGATTTCTCCATTGTCAGCCCTAAAGTTGTATAATTCCCCAGCAAGATAGATCAAGGTGGTCAGCCGCATTGGTCTGAAGCAGTAGAACAAATTTAGAGCCCAGCGGCACCTTTAAGACCAACACAGGTTTATTTAAGGTGTGAGCTTTCGTGTGCATGCACACTTTTTCAAATACAGTGGATTAACCTCACTCTTCCATTCCACAGTATTTGAAAAAGTGTGTATGCACAGAAAAGCTCATGCCTTAAATAAACCTCAGTTGGTCTTAAAGGTGCCACTGGATTCTAAATTAATTCCCCAGCAGTTATTGCTTCTGTCTTCTTGATGTTCCACTGTAATCCTGCTTCGGCAGCTCCTGCTTTTAACCTTCACTATTGTCTCCCAGTGATGTGGTATCATCTGCATATCTCAGATGGTTAATGGTCCTTCTGCCAGTTTTCACTTCACCTTTATCTAAAGCAGAGATCCATCAGTGGCTATTGGCCACAAGGTCTAGATAGGGACTCTCAGTCTGGGGCAAGGGATGCTCTATATTCTTGGACCTTGGGAGGTGGGTTCAACAGTGGGAGAGGGCTTCTAGTGTCCTGGTCCCACTGGTGGATCTCCTGATGGCACCTGGTATTTTTGACCACCATGTGACACAGAGTGTTGAGCTGGATGGGCCATTGGCCTGATCTGAGATTGGCATCTCTTATGTTCTTAGGAACTCTTGGTCTTGGGCTAGTGATGCTCTGTATTCTTGGTGCTTTGGGGGGGCAACAGTGGGAGGGCTTCTGGTGTCCTGGCCTCACTGCTGGACCTCCTGATGGCCCCTGGCATTTTTGGCCACTCTGTGACAGAGTGTTGGACTGGATGGGCCACTGGCCTGATCTGACATTGGCATCTCTTATGTTCTTAGGAACTCTTGGTCTTGGGCAAGTGATGCTCTGTATTCTTGGTGCTTGGGGGGGCAGCAGTGGGAGGGCTTCTGGTGTCCTGGCCCCAATGATGGACCTCCTGGTGGCACCTGGTATTTTTGGCCACTGTGTGACAGAGTGTTGGTCTTTTTGTTGGAATTCGACTGTAAATTGAGCCATTACCAGTCTGTGGGACATGGCTTTGTTTTTCATATTTGTTGGCGTATCCCAGATAAGATTTCGAGGGACTCCCTTTTCTGTGCTGTGGAATAGGTCTAGCAGTTTCCCATCTCCCAATCGCTCTCAGTGCAGCTTTGCACTTTGTATTCTAAAACTGCTGGTTCTCCCTCAAAAGATTTTTTTCCCCTTTTATCCCTTTTTATTCTGTACCCCCTTAAATGGTAAAATTAAAAAAAGAAAGGGGAGAAAAAGATTTTTCTTGAAAGGAATCTGTCATCCTTCCATTTCTTCCATATAATTCTTCAGTGTATTGTTCTCATCTTTTCTGAGATAGTTCTACCTCTTGGTAAGCTGAAAAGAAAACCTAATCCTGATTCTTGCCCGTGTGGCTGAATCAGCTCTGATGGTGGATGCAGGGATGAGGAGTCTGGGAGTGGGGCAGGATCCATCTCCCCAGCCTGTTCCGTTCTATCCCTTTCCTGTCTCCCTTGCTGTTGTTTCAGATGTGGCAACGATCCGTGAAGATGGAAGCGAAGTTCTCAGAGACAGAAGGAGCTCCGTCAGAGGAAGGTCAGAGGGCGCAGGCCCAGGAGGAGGCCCAAGAAGCCCTCTCAAGTGGTAATGCTGTCCTGTGCCCAGATGGGATTGGGGTACCTTGCCAAGAAATTCAGCAGGAGAAAAGGGGAATACTTTTGCAGACTAAACAAAGTGAGGTTTTGGGACAGAGTGCCAAAGGATGTAGTGATGACCGCTCCACTTGAAGGGGGAGTAGACAGATTCATGAAGGGAAATTCAGTACTTATTTACATTAATTGTGATACGCATATCTCACCTTCCCTCCATACCTGCGGGACCGCCTTTCCCCATAGATACCCCAGAGAGCACTACAGTCGGGGTCCCAAAATCGATTGACCTTCCCGGGCCCCAAGGAGGCCAGGCTTGCTACCACCAGGGGCAGGGCTTTTTCAGTGGCGGCCCCATCCTGGTGGAATGAGCTCCCGGAGGAGATCAGGCCCAGCAGGACCTTTTACAGTTCTGCAGGGCCTGCAAGATGGAGCTCTTCCACTCAGATTCTTGCAGCTGGGGTGCTGCCACCACTGTAGAGCCCTGGCCTCTGGTGTCGTGGCACCTAGCCTTGGTTTTGGACATCTAGCCTGGCACTGTAGGTAGATCTTGAGCCAGAGTGTGCATCTAAGCTGTTGCAGCATTCTCTGAAAGTAGGCCATCTGGACTAACGATCGACACCGTCTTCAGCACTCTATGAAATTGTATTAATTACAAAGGCATTGTTTTAGATGATTTTATGTTGTTTTCGCCAGTCTTGGTGTGCAGTGGCTTCAGGTCGAGGACTGTGCTGGCTGGCACTCTGTGGAATGCCTGGGGTGGGATGGGGCAACAGTGGGAGGGCTTCTAGTGTCGTGGCCCCACTGCTGGACCTACTGATGACACCTGGTATGCTTGACCATTGGGCAACCCAGAGTGTCTGGACTGGATGGGCCATTGGCTTGAACCAGCATTGAGCATTCTCTTATGTTCTAGAGCTCTCTCAGTCTCGGGCAGGCGAGGCTCTGTATTCTTGGTGCTTGGGGTGGGTGGGGCAACAGTGGAAGGGAGCTTCTGGTGCCCTGGCCCCGCTGCTGGACCTCTGATGGCGCCTGGTATATTTTGGCCGCTGTGTGACAGAGTGTTGGACTGGATGGGCCATTGACCTGATCCAGCATCTGGCTTCTCCTATGTTCTTACGCTCTTTAGGGCAGGCTGTTGATGGTGACGTGGCAGGCAAAGTGAGTTTCTGGTCCGCCTCTTTGAGACTTACCAGTCTGGACTCAGTGAAGAGGTGGGGTAGAGCCCATCGCTGGTGCCTTTATGTCTGATCCGACAGGGCTTTATGTCTGATCCAACAGGGCTCCAGGTTTCTCTGGGATAGTTTATTTCAGCGTGCAACCAGCACAAATCAGTTAGGAACATAGTTGGATACCATACTCTAGGTACACGGCCATTAGTCTGGAAATGATTAAATAAAAACTTTCAAAAACACAAGCATTTTAAAAGCCCAGAATCTTTAGTCTTTCAAAAGTAAGAAGTACAAAAGCCTCAAGGGTCATCTATATCACTCGTTAACACGGGGGTGTCGAACTCATTTGTTACAAGGGCCGGATCTGACATAAATGAGACCTTGCTGGGCCGGGCCGTGGGTGTCATAAAATGAGACGCCAGGTAGCGGAGATACAAACTTTATAAAGGACACAAAGACAAAGATTTCTTTTTTTACTTAAAATAAAAACATGCTTAAAACATTACCTCTGTAAGCTGCAAACCTGCTTTTGATTTATTGACATTCACCACGGAAATCTCACGCTCAGAGTTCTGAGTCTAGGACCCAGGGGAAAATTTGAAATGGCTGAGTGATTAAGAGAGTCTGGCGAAGGAAGCTATGATACAGCAGCAGCAGCAGCAGAACTGGAAGCCGGAGATGGCCAGTTCCACTACGGGCCTGATGGAAGCCCTCCGGGGGCCTGGTCCAGCCCCTAGGCCACATGTTTGACACCCTTGCCTTAACATATTCTTTGCGGATTTTATAGGCTGCAGCCAAAAATCTGGCGCAAGCAAGCGTAACCTGGGGGTTGTGATCCAGCAAGAGCATATTACTTAATTCCATATCTAGGAGACCTGAAAATCTCTCCAGTATAGGTTGGATGTCCTTGGCACATATTTCTTTTTTTAATTATTTATAGTTTGATTTTATTGAGAAAAATGACAGTACGAAATACAGAACAACAGGAAAAGTAGAAAAACTGTGGAACTGTAAAACCATAAAATTTAGCGAGAGCAGGGCTATTTTGGGGCAGGAACGCACAGGAACGGAGTTCCGGCTGGCTCTCAAGTTGGCCACACCCAACAGGAACTCATTAGCATAACAGGCCACACCCAACAGCAGAAACTCATTAGGGTTGGCTACATTTGGGGTGTGTGGCCTAACATGCAAAGGAGTTCCTGCTACCAAAAAAGCCCTGGGTTTTGACAACAAACAAGGTGAACAGAATAAGAAGCAAAAGGTGGGTGTGGCTGGATGACCACACTAATGGCAACATGAGGTATGGCCTAATATGCTAATGAGGCACACTGTCAGGGTGTGGCCTAATAGGCTAATGAGTTCCTGCTGTTGGGTGTGGCCTGTTATGCTAATGAGTTCCTGCTGGGCTTTTTCTACAAAAAAAGCCCTGAGCAAGAGTAAAATAGGTATATCATTGTGCTCTTTGAAGAATACATTTCGTAGTGTGGTATTTTAACTATTCCATATAACGCATAAAGTCCATCTAGGTTAAGTGATTTCTCACAGTGCAATTTCTTTAAATAATGCGGATTATCCAAATATAAAATACATAGATATTAAACAGTAATGGCGAGGCCACAGAATGTATCCAATGTGTGTACAAATGACAGTATAATTTGATACAGTAGATCACATCTTATTCTAGTAGGTAAAAACCTATAATAAATGTATAGCCATTTTTGAAATTGTGACCATAGGGGAGGATAGATTCCTCCCTGGTCAGGTATTCAAGGATAGGGTCCTATTTTGTCATACATGTGGTGCTGATCAGGTTCTGTGAGTATGTACGGGTTTCGGCTGTGTTCCTGCAGAGTGCAGGGGGTTGGACTAGATGGCCTGCAAGGTCCCTTCCAACTCTAACATTCTATGATTCTATGTTTATTTTGTTAGATACACTGTCCATGAGGAACTGGTCCCACTTGGCACATATTTCTTGATAGTACCCCCAGCCTAGCAAAGCATGCTCAATCATTTCCATTTTACCAGTAACACAGGAACAAACACTCTCGGCCACTGGGACTGAAGTCTGAAACCTGTCGTCGGCATTTATAACTCCCCGAGGCTCATGGGCAGTGTTCCCTCTAAGCTGAGCTAGCTCACGGGCTTTTAGCCTCTGGCTTATAAATTTTTGTCCCAGCTCAGAAAGGATGGCGCCAGAGCGCACTAATGTACGCAGCAGCCAAATCGCTCGCTCACAACTTTAAGGCCAGGAGATCACAAAGTAGAATTTTTGCTCACAAGACTCCACAGCTCAGAGGGAGCACTGCTCATGGGTACCTGGTGCTTTTCTTCCACCTCTCCCACACCTTACTAAAAGTCATAGAATCAGAGAACCATAGAATGTTAGAGTTGGAAGGGACCTCGCAGGTCATCTAGTCCAACCCCCTGCACTCTGCAGGAGCGTAGCCGAAAGATAGCCCTACGTACCTACAACACACCCGAAAGATGGTCGTCCAGCCTCCGCTTGAAAACATCCAGGGAAGGCGCATCCACCACCCCCTAAGGCAGTCTGTTCCACTGCTCAACCACTCTTACAGTTAGGAAGTTTCTCCTGATATCTAGCCTGTAACGACTCCCTCGTAATTTCCATCCATTAGATCTAGTTTGGTGTAGTGGTTAAGTGTGCGGACTCTAATCTGGGAGAATCAGGTTTGATTCCCCACTCCTCCACTTGCACCTGCTGGATGACTTTGGGTCAGTCACAACCTCTGGCACAGCTGTTCCTGAAAAAGCAGTTTGTGGTAGAGTTCTCTCAGCCCCACCTACCTCACAGGGTGCCTGTTGTGGGGAGGGGAAGGGAAAGGAGTTTGTAGGCCACTCTGAGACTCCAAGTGAAGGGCAGGGTATAAATCCAATCTCTTCTCCTTCTTCTACCTCACAGGGTGTCTGTTGTGGGGAGGGGAAGGGAAAGGAGTTTGTAAGCCGCTCTGAGACTCCAAGTGAAGGGCAGGGTATAAATCCAATCTCTTCTCCTTCTTCTACCTCACAGGATGCCTGTTGTGGGGAGGGGAAGGGAAAGGAGTTTGTAGGCCGCTCTGAGACTCCAACTGAAGGGCAGGGTATAAATCCAATCTCTTCTCCTTCTTCTACCTCACAGGGTGTCTGTTGTGGGGAGGGAAAGGGAAAGGAGTTTGTAGGCCGCTCTGAGACTCCCTTGGGTAGTGAAGGGCAGGGTATAAATCCAGTCTCTTCTCCTTCTCTACCTCACAGGGTGTCTATTGTGGGGAGGGGAAGGGAAAGGAGTTTGTAGGCCGCTCTGAGACTCCATAGGCAGTGAAGGGTAGGGTATAAATCCAATCTCTTCTCCTTCTTCTACCTCACAGGGTGCCTGTTGTGGGGAGGGGAAGGGAAAGGAGTTTGTAAGCCACTCTGAGACTCCAACTGAAGGGCAGGGTATAAATCCAATCTCTTCTTCTTTTCTTCTTCTTCTTCTTCTAGTCTTGCAATCCGGAGCAAGAGAGACTAGATCTGCTCCATCTTCTACATGACAGCCCTTCAGATACCTGAAGACTGCAATCATGTCCCCTCTAAGCCTTCTCTTTCCCATTACAGATTATCTTGAGTGTAAAGAAGAGACGGTTTCATAACCCTAGAAATGGGATGCGTGAAGCAGAATTCAAAGAAACCAACAAAAAAAGGAACTTGAGGTTAAAATTCATCCTTCTGATTTTGTCTCCCTTTGCAGGCAGTGGAGAGATGTTCTCAAGCCGTCATCTTTGCAGAGGGGTGGAAACGGCTGCTCCGCCTCTACTCCAGGTAGGGGGGATGAATGGGGGTAGCCAGGTTCCCCCTCCTTTTCTCAGGGAGGTTTTTTCTCCAGCCATCCGAGCAAGAGAAGCTCTGAACCCCACTCTCTTTATACATACTAAAACTCTACATCTTGCACCTTTCCGGAATGCCCCTGCCGAGAGTGTAGTCTCTGCCTGGTCTGATCTCTGACGGGGGAATCTGTTTTTCCTTCCAGTCTCCCTTTTCCTTTGAGGAGGTGGCCGTGTATTTCACCGAGGCGGAGTGGGCCCTGCTGGATCCGGGCCAAAGAGCTCTTCATGGGGAAGTCATGTTGGAGAACTACGGGAGCGTGGCCTCTCTGGGTAAGGAGCTTTCCTTAGGTGCCCAAGGTGCAAATTGCTGCTGTTGTGATGAGGCATGAATCAAAATATTGAATATGTGGTTGTGAGGCGTGCCCAACTACTTGCCCCCTGCCAGAGGCCTAAAAGACCTCGGGTGGCAGTGAAAGGGACGTTCAGTGTGGTTGGGTAGCATGATACAAGCCACCCCGCAGATCCGGGGGCAACTGAGGCCAGGATTGTGGCCATCACCCAAGCCAGAGAGGGTGTCCTGGCCTGAGGCAAAGGTGGGGATGAGAGACTTTCAGAAAGACTCTGGAAGGGGCCAGATCCCAGTGTCTTAGTTGCCAACCTTTACAACACACTCTTCCCACAGATGGGATTATTACGGCCATCCACGCTGCCTCTGATCTGGTATGGATCCGTCGCCTTTGTACTGGTTCAGATTGCGGGCCTTGATCTGGACCGTGGTTCCCTCCTTCCAGTAGAAATTCTCCTCTTCCTTTGATTTCTTTCTTTCCCCATATAAGTTAAGTTGATTTAAGTTTAATAGCCCATAGGCCATACACTATAAAAAAAGAGTTTAAAGGAACAGTAAAACAGAAATTTGCCAGATCCACGATGCTATTCTGGGCAGAGGCTGCTCAGAAGTAGTCTTAATCTTGCTGCATCAGGAAAAGATTAATATTTCAACAGCCATTTTCTGAGAAATCTTTCTCTTGCTCCCGTGGCCTGGCCACCCCCATTTGGGTGGAACCAGTTTGGTGTTGTGGTTAAGTGCGCAGACTCTAATCTGGGAGAACTGGGTTTGATCCCCCACTCCTCCACTTGCAGCTGCTGGATGACCTTGGGCAAGCCATAGTTCTGGCACAGCTGTTCTTGGAAAAGAGCAGTTTCTGTCAGAGCTCTCTCAGCCCCACCTGCCTCACAGGGTGTCTGTTGTGTGGAGGGGAAGGGAAAGGAGTTTGTAGGCCACTCTGAGACTTCTTTGGGTAGTGAAGGGCGGGGGATAAATCCAATCTCTTCTCCTTCTTCTACCTCCCAGGATGTCTGTTGTGTGGAGGGGAAGGGAAAGGAGTTTGTAGGCCACTCTGAGACTTCTTTGGGTAGTGAAGGGCAGGGGTATAAATCCAATCTCTTCTCCTTCTTCTACCTCACAGGGTGTCTGTTGTGTGGAGGGGAAGGGAAAGGAGTTTGTAAGCCGCTCTGAGACTCCTTTGGGTAGTGAAGGGCGGGGTATAAATCCAATCTCTTCTTCTTCTTCTACCTCACAGGGTGTCTGTTGTGGGGAGGGGAAGGGAAAGGAGTTTGTAGGCCACTCTGAGACTTCTTTGGGTAGTGAAGGGCGGGGGATAAATCCAATCTCTTCTCCTTCTTCTACCTCACAGGGTGTCTGTTGTGTGGGAGGGGAAGGGAGAGGAGTTTGTAGGCCACTCTGAGACTTCTTTGGGTAGTGAAGGGCGGGGGATAAATCCAATCTCTTCTCCTTCTTCTACCTCCCAGGTTGTCTGTTGTGGGGAGGGGAAGGGAAAGGAGTTTGTAAGCCGCTCTGAGACTCCTTTGGGTAGTGAAGGGCGGGGTATAAATCCAATCTCTTCTTCTTCTTGCTGCTGCTGCATGTTTTGGACAGTAGGAGAAGTTCTGTCAAAGGGCAGTCACAATAGCGCTGGTCCAGAGAGGTCTTGAGAAAACGGCCCTTCATCTGTGCTGTCAGAAATGCACTGCAGCGTGCAATCATGTACAACCATCTCAGTTTTGGAAGGGTCAACATATTTAGGTAAAGAGGCAGGTCAAATTGGGTGGAATACGTAACTCCTCGATGAAATGGGGAGCATTTTCGTCTAGCCATCTGTTTGAAGAGTGTCGCAGTCAGTTTGGAGCAATGCCCTGAGCCCGTTTGCGGGGAGGGCGTGGTATAAATTGAAACAATAAATAAATAAATAAATAAATAAAATTTCTGTGAGGAAAGTTTGTCTTCTTTCCATTAAGAACTCTGCCTTCCGTAAGCCCAGTTGTCTTGTTTTCGCATCTACTGCATCATCCTCTCTTTTTCTCTCTCCGCAGGGGAAACGAGGATTATAAGAGACAGTTTGGTGGAGATGGACAACGGCCTCGAATCCGAAGAAAGGCTGGAGAGTTTCTCAAGAGGATCCCAAGAGAATATTTCTCTCCGAAATGAGCCGGCTGAGGGTGAGTATCCTTCATGGTTATGTCAAGGGAATGACCAAGGAATAGGAATGGAGGATTTCTGCTTCACTTCTTAGCAACTCTTAGTTTGGCAGAATTATCAGGCCTGTTGGGAAAGGAAGGAGGGAGGGAGGCCTTTTGGGGCCTGGGATCTGGAGGCTCAAAAGCTCCTCCTGGTGCTGAGCTCACCTGTGGCTCTTGAGTGGCTGCACGACCCTTAAATACTAGATAGTCCAGGAAAAGAGGGGGAGTTTACCTCAGAACAGCCCCACAGGATGAGGCTAAAGGGGACACCAACCATTTTCTGCAATGGTCAGCTGGATGCCTATTAGGTGGAGATGGGTTTGAGCGGTTTCCTTGGAGCTGCTCTACCTTGCAGGGGGGGCCTGCAGCGGGTAGTCCCACCAGTTAACCCACCAACCCAAGGGAAACTCGCTTAAGCCCCAAACCACACAGCCCCCTCTTTGTGGTGAGGGGGAGAAATCAGTCCTCACCCCAAGAGGGTAGAATCGTGTCCTGTTGAAGAGATTCCCACTGACCCTCTCAGCCCAGTAGAAGAAGAAGAAGAGATTGGATTTATACCCTGCCCTTCACTACCCAAAAGTGTCTCAGAGTGGCTTACAAACTCCTTTCCCTTCCCCTCCCCACAACAGACACCCTGTGAGGCAGGTGGGGCTGCGAGAGCTCTTGACAGAAACTGCTCTTTTTCAAGAACAGCTCTTATCAGAACTGTGGCTTGCCCAAGGTGCAAGTGGAGGAGTGGGGAATCAAACCCGGTTCTCCCAGATTAGAGTCCGCACACTTAACCACCACACCAAATTAAAAAGTTAATTTAGCTCCTCTTCTTCTTCTTAATTTTAATTCTTTGTCTTCACCGGCAACAGTTTCCAAGTTTAAAAAAAAAAGCACAACAACCTGGCCTCCTATTTTAAATTATTTGGCAAAGAACGGAGAAATTCCGAAAGGACTTTATACTTGTTATATATAATGTAAGCCCCTTTTCTTTGCTTTGCTTTGTTTTGTTCCGTTTCGTTTGTTTTACCGGTGTTGCCGTACCATTGTTTTAAGTTTTAATTTTTTGAATGTAATAATTTTTTTTTAAGTACATGCAGGGAATTTGGGGAGAGGAGCGATAGGAAGATTATAAAGACAGTTCTACTGGAGGGTGTGGCAGGGATAAGGTCTGACCAGCATCGCAGTTTGGGAGCATGAAGAAATGCATTTTTTTTTCCTTTAGAGGTTTGACATGAGCAAAACCTTCACTCTGAGTTTTAAGGGTTTTTTTTCACTCTGTCTCTCTCTGGGCAGAGAACGGGCAGGAAAGAGGGAAGTCAGTTCAGTAGCTGTCTAGACTTACCTCGGCCCACCTTCATAAAAATGCTAGAGGTCTAGACGATGGGATGGTCACGCCCAGTGTTCCCTCTAAGCTGAGTGAGTGTGAGCTAGCTCACAGTTTTTCAGCCTTCAGCTCTCACATTTTTGTCTTGGCTCAGGAAGGATGGCTCCAGAGCAAACTAATTTATGCAGTAGCCAAATCGCTCGCTAACAACTTGAGTGCCAGGAGCTCATAAAGTAGAATTTTTGCTCACAAGACTCCACAGCTTAGAGGGAGCATTGGTCACACACACACCCCTTCAAGCAGGGAACAGAGGTTTGGAGGAATTAAATACTAGAGAGACTTCGAGAAGGAAATTCTGGAGACTTCAGGAAAAGCTTCTCTGACTTGGTCCGTGGGTGGGGAAAAGAGCAGTGATAAAAACTCAGGGGAGCGAGAAAGAAGCTCTCTTTTGTGCTGAGTCCATCAGAGCAGACAGAACCCTTAACTGAGGTATGGAGGAGGCAGCCATTAACCATGTGTGAGCCTGAAGAGCTGGAGGAAGCTACAAGGTAATGGGAACTCTGTAGAGATCTACAGTGTTCTAAGCTAAGGAGCCTGTCCTATATTTTAACATCAGACAGAGCATGTATAGAGGGAAGGACAGAGGAATCGTGTTTTACCCATTTCTTTGGAAACCCTTGCTCAATCTGGTGCTGTGCTAAAAGTATTCTTCTGAACACTTTCTCTTTAATGAATGCTTTATAACTTCTGATGCTGGTAGTAGTTCTCTGTACCCCATAGACCTCCACTGTCTTGGACACACTGTTTTAAAAGGGGCATCAGAGGGAAGGCAGGTAGTTGGAAAGTGGCTATTCCTCAAAGGGCACACAAGGCAGTAGATGGTCCTCATGGTGACTAGGCATTGGGCTGTGGGAGACACAGAGGCAAAGCCTCAGAACTTGGAAGTTGGGAGTCCTGACCCTCCCAGTGGGCAATTCCAGTTTAGTGTAGTCCTTAAGTGTGCGGACTCTAATCTGGGAGAACCGGGTTTGATTCCCCACTCCTCCACTTGCAGCTGCTGGATGACTTTGGGCAAGCCATAGTTCTGGCACAGCTGTTCTTGAAAAAAGAGCAGTTTCTGTCAGAGCTCTCTCAGCCCACACCTACCTCAGGGTGTGTCTGTTGTGGGGAGGGAAAGGAGTTTGTAAGCCGCTCTGAAACTCCTTTCGGTAGTGAAGGGCAGGGTATAAATCCAATCTCTTCTTCTTCCCTTTTTAAAAAGGTCAGGTGGTGGCAGTGGTTACCCGAGAGAAAAAGAAAAGCCTCTTCCGGTGTTGGGAATCCCTTGGAGGGCAGGATGGAACAGGGCCTGTGGGCTAGAGCAGACCCATTCCACCACAGGGAGGAAAGAAGGTCTAATAAAAGAAACGCACACCCATTCCGGAGCAGTGCCTGACTGGTGCCTTGGCTTCTCGCATGGGTGATGATTGAAACTCTTTCTTTATTCCAGCAGCAGACGCAGAGGAGGCAGCTGGGAAATTCCAAGGGTTCTCTTTGGAAAAAGCCAAGAATGGGAATGCCAAAGGAAACTTTGGAGACGGATCACAGAGGCAGGAGGAAAGCCATGCAGGTGAGAGGAAGTATAAGTCAGTTCCTTGACAAGGAGAGGATTTCCATGAAATCCCAGTCCTAGGTCAGTCAAAAAAAGAAGGAATGAAGGCCTCCATCTTAATCAGAGAACCCGCTCTAGAAAAAAAATGAAAGGGAGGCCTTGGCAAAGACCTTCGGTCAGAGATTGAACGTCATTTTGCCGATGCAAATTCCCCTCAGGAGAGAAACGGTCTAATTGCTTGTAGTGCGGAAAGAGCTTCAGTTGGAGAAGAGCCATTACTTCCCATCTAAGAAGTCACACAGGAGAAGAGCCATATAAAGGGTTGAAACCTAGCACCTCTGATACAGGAGGCCTAATGAACTTTGAAAGTGTATATTATTGTACACTTCTGTGTACAGCAGGAAGAAGCCACTGACATATCTGGAGTATGCAGGGCCGGCTCACCCACTAGGCGAGCTAGGCGCTCGCCAAGGGTGCCGGCCCTGCAGGGGCGCCAAAATGCCCCCCGCGAAAAGCCCCCTTCCCACCCAGCCCTGGCCACCCCGGCTTTTCTGGGCGCCTCGCAGCTGCGAGGCACACAGAAAAGCCGGCGCCGCCACTGGGAGGAAAGGGGGGGCGTCCAGCCCGCCCCTTCCCCGGCTCTCCCCGGCGCCTCGCAGCTGCGAGGGGCCCGGGAGAGCCGCGCCACTGCTGGGAGGGAAGAGGCAGGCGTTGCAAGCCCGCCCCTTCCCCGGCTCTCCCCGGGCTCCTCGCAGCTGCGAGGGGCCCGGGAGAACCACGCGGCCGCTGGGAGGGAAGGGGCGGACGTTGCAAGCCCGCCCCTTCCCCAGCTCCCCCGGCGCCTCACAGCTGCGAGGGGCCTGGGAGAGCCACGCAGCCGCTGGGAGGGAAGGGGCGGACGTTGCAAGCCCGCCCCTTCCCTGGCTCGCCCCAGGCCCCTCGCAACTGCGCCGCCCCTTCCCCGGCTCTCCCAGGCGCCTTGCAGCTGCGAGGAGCCCGGGAGAGCCTCGCCGCCCCTTCTCTGGCTCTCCCCGGCGCCTCGCTGCTGCGAGGCGCCCAGGACAAGGGCGCTGGGCCATCTCCAGGCCCCACCGGGAGGTTGGCATCCCTGGTGGGGTGAGCGCCCCAGGCTGTCCTGCCTAGGGCGCCCAGACACCTGGGGCTGGCCCTGGGAGTATGGATGGGACTCCGGTTGCAGATCAGATTTCCTTGCATGGATTCTAATGGGATTTCTCTCCTTATTTCCTGCAGGAGATGACCAGAGGAATGCGGGGGATGAGGAACTGCATTATCTATCGCCGGATGAAGTCAAAAGTGAAAACATAAGGGGACACTTCGCCAAACAAGTGGGATCTAAGAGGCAGAAAGGCAGCCACATGGTGAAGAAGAGGGATAAACCCATTTCTTGCCAAAGGGGGGATTGCCGTGAAGTAATTCACATGGCGGAGGAAACAGACAGGTGCTTGGAGCGTGGAATGAACTTCTCAGATCCAGCCCAATGTAATGCCCATTTACGAATGCATACTGGAAAGAAGGCCCATCAATGGCAGGAGTGTGGAAAGACCAGAATCCGCAGAGCAGAGCTCCTTAGGCATCACAGAACGCATAAAGGAGAGAAACCTTATAGCTGCTTGGACTGTGGCAAGAGCTTCTCAAAGAAATCAGACCTTGTTCAACACCACAGAATTCACTCAGGGGAGAAGCTGTTTATCTGCTCAGAGACTGGAATGGTGTTCTCTGATGGAGGAAAGGGTAATACGCATTTCCCAAAGCTCATTATAATGCAGGCAAATAAGTGCTTTCAGTGTGGAAAGTACTTCAGATACAGATCACAACTCCTTGTGCACCAGAGGATCCACAGAGGGGAGAAACCTTTCGAATGCCCCGAGTGTGGAATGAAATTCAGGCAGTGTGGCCATCTTCAACAGCATCAAAGAAACCACAAAGGGGAGAAGCCTTTTGAATGCTCAGAATGTGGGATGAAATTCAGTCGGAGTGGCCATCTTCGACAGCATCAGCGAATCCACACAGGGGAGAAGCCTTTTGAATGCTCAGAGTGTGGAAAGCGATTCAGTCAGCGTAGTAATCTTCAACAGCATCAAAGAAACCACAAAGGGGAGAAGCCTTTTGAATGCTCCGAGTGTTCGAAGAGATTCAGTCGGAGTGATGCTCTTCAAAATCATCTAAGAACTCACACAGGGGAGAAGCCCTTTGAATGCTCAGAGTGTGGTAAGAGATTCAGTAGGAGTGGCGCTCTTCAACAGCACCTGAGAACCCACACGAGGGAGAAGCCCTTTGAGTGCTCAGAGTGCGGGAAGAGATTCAGTCACAGTGGCACTCTTCAACAGCATCAAAGAACCCACACAGGGGAGAAACCTTTTGAATGCTCTGAGTGTGCAAAGAGATTCAGTCGGATTGATGCTCTTCAAAATCATCTGAGAAGCCACACCGGGGAAAAGCCTTTTGAATGCTTAGAGTGTGAGAAGAGATTCAGTCACAGTGGCGCTCTTCAAAATCACCTAACATCTCACACAGGGGAGAAGCCCTTTGAATGCTCAGAGTGTAGGAAGAGATTCAATAACAGTAGCACTCTTCAGAAACATCTAAGAACCCACACAGGGGAGAAGCCTTTTGAATGCTCCGAGTGTGGGAGGAAATTCAGTCAGCTTGGCAATCTTCAGAAGCATCAAAGAACCCACACAGGGGAGAAGCCTTTTGAATGCTCAGACTGTGGAAAGAGATTCAGTCAGAGTGGCCATCTGCAACAGCATCTAAGAACCCACACAGGGGAGAAACCTTTTGAATGCTCAGAATGCGGAAAGAGATTCAGTCACAGTGGCACTCTTCAACTGCACCAAAGAACACACACAGGGGAGAAACCTTTTGAATGCTCGGAGTGTGGAAAGAGATTCAGTCGGAGTGACACTCTTCAAAGTCATCTAAGAACCCACACAGGGGAGAAACCTTTTGAATGTCCAGAGTGTGGGAAGAGATTCAGTCAGAACGGCCATCTTCGACAGCATCAAGGAATCCACAGAGGGGAGAAACCTTTTGAATGTTCAGAGTGTAGAAAGAGATTCAGTCAACGTGGCCATCTTCAACAGCATCTAAGAACCCACACAAGGAGTAGCCATGGACCTCCTTAGCCCAGTGGTTTTGAACTCATTTCTTACAAGGGCCGGATATGACATAAATATCACTTTGTCAGGCTGGGCCAGGTGTGCCATCAAATGTAATTCCAGGTACCAGAGATATGAAGTTTAGAAAGGACAAAGGCGTACTCATTTTTTCTCAAAATACCAACATTCTCAAAACGTTAATGGTATTTCCCTTATTTAACATGTAACGGACACCTCTTACTCTGAATTATTGCATCAAACTCTGGAAGTCAATGTCTGTGCTGTAGCAATCTTGACTATGCTGTTTAGGTGTATTTAGGTGTGTATCTATGAGCCGAGAACGTACTTTTGATTTATGGACATTTATTGCAGAATGGAGCTTTCCACAGACGTACATTGTCGCAAGGGTTGCGAAAACTTTAGAAGCAAAGGCCTTAAGTTGGGGGCCATTTAGACCCCCAAACTGGTAAAATTTTCTGATGCTAACTTCAGAAAGCTTATCCTTCAATATAGCATCAGACTGCACCCCCCCCCGCCTACTTGCGATTTATGAATTTCTTTCATTTGTAGGTGGGGAGAAGTGTGAATTTCCCCTTCTATTGACTGTACTGACTCATCACATGTGTAATCCGCCTTGTGTATGCCTCCCATCTCAGAGAAACTTCTCCTCTCCATACTCCTCCTTGCACCAGTCTTTCCTCTCTGAAAACACGCTTTCTAACTACGCTAGATCAGCAACCTTTTTTTCTCTGTGGCCTTGGAAGCATTATTGTATGTGATGCAAGATTTCTTCCCCACTTAGAGAGGTGCACCCCAAAATGAACACCTAGAATATAAACTCTTCCAAGGAACTGCAGCCGCTGCCCTCAATACTTGCTGTATCCACCACAAAAATCATGAACCCTCCCAGGGCTTTTTTTGGTAGAAAAAGCCCAACAGGAACTCATTAGCATAATAGGCCACACCCAACAGCAGGAACTCATTAGTGTATTAGGCCACATCCCTGACAGGACAGCTCATTAGCATGTTAGGCCACACCCCTGACAGCACCGCTCATTAGCATATTAGGCCACACCCCTGACAGCACCGCTCATTGGCATATTAGGCTACACCCTGATTTTATTTATTTATTTATTTATTCATTTATTTATTCATTGGATTTATATCCCGCTCAGGATGTTACCAGAAGTGTGGTCAGCCAGCCACACCCACCTTTTGCTTCTTATTCTGTTTACCTTGATTGTTGTCAAAACCCAGGCCTTTTTTTTGTAGCAGGAACTCCTTTGCATGTTAGGCCACAAACCCCAAATGTAGCCAATCCTGTTGAGTTTCTGCTGTTGGGTGTGGCCTGTTATGCTAATGAGTTCCTGCTGGGCGTGGCCAACTCAGAAGCCAGCCAGAATGCCGTTCCTGTGCATTCGTGCCCAAAAATAGCCCCGAACCCTCCATATATTCACCAGCCACCTGTCAATAAGAATGTAAGAGAATCCAATGTTGAATCAGGCCAACGGCAACACCCGTCACACAGTGGCCAAAAATACCAGGTGCCATAAGGAGGTCTAGCAGTGGGGCCAAGACACTAGAAACGCTCCCACTGTTGCCCCCCACCCCCAAAGCACCAAGAATACAGAGCCTCACTTGCCCCAGACCGAGAGTTCCTAAGAACACAAGAGACGCCAATGCTGGATCAGGCCAATGGCTCATCCAGTCCAACTCTCTGTGTCACACAGTGGCAAAAATACCAGGTGCCATCAGGAGGTCCACCAATGGGGCCAGAACACTAGAAGCCCTCCCACTGTTGCCCTCCCCCCAGCACCAAGAATACAGAGCCTCACTTGCCCCAGACTGAGAGTTCCTATCTATACCTTGTGGCTAATAGCCACTGATGGACCTCTGCTCCATATGCTTATCCAATTCCCTCTTGAAGCCATCCATGCTTGTAGCTGCCTCCACCTCCTGTGGCAGTGAATTCCATGTGTTAATTGCTTTTTGGATGAAGAAGTACTTCCTTTTATCCGTTCTAACCTGACCGCTCAGCAATTTCATGGAGTGCCCACGAGTTCTTGTATTGTGAGTAAGGGAGAAAAGTACCTCTTTCTCAACCTGCTCAATCCCATTCATAATCTTATAAACCTCGATCATGTCACTCCTCAGCCGTCGTTTCTCCAATCTAAAGAGCCCTAAGCGTTTAAACCTTTCTTCAATGACCAGGCCTCCTAAATCAGCCCCTTTCTCCCACCACCTCTGTGTGATTCATCCACACTCCTCCAAATCTCAAGTTCATTCTCACTGACCACTCCTTTTCTTGCACTTAATTGCCACGTAGAAGCCTGACCTTCCACAAAGACAGACATACACCTCATGTCACTGAGGTTCAAGAATGAGGACTAACAACTGGGAGACCCATGTTCATAAGTCCTGCTCTGATATGGAAGTTGCTGGGTGACTTTGGGCCAGTTATCACTCTCTCAGCTTAATATACCCTGCATGGTTTTGTGAGGACAACATCCTAGATTAGGAAAATGATACTTGTAAATTGCTTAGGGCCTCCATTTGGGGAGAAAAGCAAGGTACAGATGCCTTGGAAATAAAATGATGCAACAAATTTGGTGTACTGCGTACAGTTCTGGTCACCACACCTCAGAAAGGATATTACAGCATTGGAAAAAGTGCTACTAGAATGATAAAAGGATTGGAAGCCCTATGAAGAAAGGCTAAAGCGCTTGGGGTTCTTTAGCTTGGAGAAACGATGGCTGAGGGGGTGACATAATCGAGGTTTATAAGATTATGCATGGGATAGAGCAGGTTGAGAAAGAGGTACTTTTCTCCCTTTCTCACAATACAAGAACTCTTGGGCACTCCGTGAAATTGCTGAGCGGTCGGGTTAGAATGGGTAAAAGGAAGTACTTCTTCACCCATAGAGTGATTAACACATGGAATTCACTGCCACAGGAGGTGGTGGCAGCTACAAGCATGGACGGCTTCAAGAGGGAATTGGATAAGCATATGGAGCAGAGGTCCATCAGTGGCTATTAGCCACAAGGTATAGATAGGGACCCTCAGGCTGGAGTAAGTGATGCTCTGTATCCTTGGTGTGGGGGTGGTCAACAGTGGGAGTGCTTCTAGTGTCCTGGCCCCACTGGTGGACCTCCTGATGGCACTTGGTAATTTTGGCCACTGTGTGACAGAGTATTGGACTGGATGGGCCCTTGGCCTGATCCAACATTGGCTTCTCTTATGTTCTAAAATCTTGTGAAGTCTTTAAGGTGGCTCAAGACTCCTGTTTTAACATAGCCTTCAACTATACCTCTGTTATGGCACGTCACACATACACCCCAACACAAACACTGAGCAGCTTCGTCACCTCAACAACTATATTTCTCCTCCCCTCACGTGGCTTTCCAACATAATGGTTTCCAATTAGTAAAGGTGTCAGACAAGGATGCATTTTATCTCCTGATCGCTTCGATCTCTATACAGAACATACAAGGAAAACTGGATTAGTTTCTGATGAAGCTGGAGTGAAAATCAGTGGAAGAGTAAGAATTTTAGAAATACATATGACACCATATAACTGGCAGAAAACAGTGAAGACTTGAAACGACTACTCCAGAAAGTTAAAGAAGAAAGTGCTGGATCAGGATTGCAACTGGACATCGAGAAGACAAAAGTAGTGACTGCTAGGGAATTACACAATGTTAAGGTTGACCATGAAGATATTAAAAATGTTCAAGATTTTCTATTTTCCTTAGGTGGGGTAAGTCATCCATGTTGGTTGGGCCACACCCCCTCACTCCATGCAGAGCTATGCAAATTTTTGTATCCCTTCCAGGACTTAGAGGGAGTATCCTTCCAGTGTGGATAGCCCTGCCGCTCCAGCAGGTCATACGATCTTCACTCCTATTCCACATCCATATACAAAAATTAATACTATTATGGAGGACTCCTCTTCCAAGAAAACTCAGGGAGTGGAGTCTGGAAAGAACAAGGAGCACCATAAAGACAAGCTCCCTCTGCCGGAGGCTTCGGTGAAAGTAGAAGGACCCTTGGCTTCCAAACCACCCACGGGTCCCTCAGATGGACCTGGCAGGAAAGGCATGCCTGCTTCCAGGGCTCTTTTCGTAGCAGGAACTCCTTTGCATATTAGGTGACACATGCCTAATGTAGCCAATCCTCCAAGAGCTTACAGTAGCCCCTGTAAGAGGAACTCTGTAAGCTCTTGGAGGATTGGCTACATTAGGGGTGTGTCGCCTAATATGCAAAGGAGTCCCTGCTACAAAAGAGCCCTGCCTGCTCCCTCCCATGCTCCAGAGACATGCCTCCAGAGACCCGTTGGGGCAACTTGAGGATGTGATGGAAGGGTCGAACTGCATGGACCCCACACCTTATGGGTGCCATCATGGCGCACCTTGGAGAAGGTGAGGAAGCGACTGGAGAAGCTCCCCCACCATTGCAGGGAACTGGGGGAGTGGGCGGGAACCCCTAGATCCACGGCTGAGCTTTTACCTGCAAGTTATGCTTTCTGGAATGTAAACCCCTCCTGGGGGGCCTGGGTGCCATGGGAACAAACAATATGGCGCCTGTGCCTTTTTTTCCTGTGCCCTACAGCCAGCAGCCTCTTGACCGGTCGTCACAATTTTGACGCACAAACTGACTCCCACCTCCCCTCCATCCTCCTCCTCCCTTTCCTTCAGCCAAACTCCTTACCCTCTGTAACAGGCAGAGGGGCACTGGTATGGCTCAAAATCTGCCACTGGAGCAGAGAAGTGCTCCTTCAGCAGCCCCACGAGGGAGAGACAAACACCACAGCCCATGTCAGCTCGGTCTCGGGACTCCGCCTCCCCCTGCTCTGACTCTTCAGTCAGCCCCCTGCCGAGACACAGAAAGAGAGCTGGGTTAACAAAAAGGAAGTGCAGGGAGAGATCCGCATCAGGAGAGGCTTCCAGGTCCACAGATCGCCCCTGCAAGCACGATAAGGGCTCATATAAACGCCAGCATGCCCGATCTGAGCCAGGCTCCGATAAGGATGTGAGACACTCTGCCGTCACCTTCATTACCATTCCATCGGACAAGGAAGAGAAGGTCTTACAGATTCAGAAAGTATATAAATGAAAAGTATGGAAACAAAGGTTTAAGATGGAAATGGTAACAGCTATTATTTGAGCTCGATGGAAATTCCCTTGGTGTCTTACCTCTCCCCCATGTCCTCCCCTCCCTAAAGGAGTGGTCTGGAGAGGATTTGGAGGACGTCTCTTCAAAATTATCTAAACCTGAGCACTTCCGCGCCTCTTGGAAAAGGTCGTCTCTACACTAAACGGTGCTTCAGAGCCTGCAGATGCTACTTCCACCTCATCGACAGCTAACCTGGACCCTCGGGGTTCAAGAAGCCACCCGAAAGACCCATAGGGTGCCCCCTTCCAGAAATTTTTGACAGTGCTCTAAAAGCTGAGTGGGCAACTCCTGGCAGTGGCGCTGCATTAAATGTTTTTTCCAAAACGTTCTACATCCTGCCCCCAGCGGCCATGGAGGACTTAACGATGTCTCTAGTGGATGCCCCAGTGGTAGCATTGCATTTGGGGGCAGTGCTTTCCAATGTCTTAAAGGACCCCGTTGACTGCAAAAACGAAGCTATGCTCAAGAGATCACATGAGGCCTCCTCTCTGGTGATCCAAGCATCAGCAGTGCTTTCCAACTTTTCCAAGGCCATCGTTGTCTGGGCAAACAGTCTGCTACAGACCCAGAAACCGGGCCCACTAGTACTCAAGAATTCCCTGTTAAAGATTAAAAGGGCAGCCCAATTCACCTCAGATGCCTTTCTTGACATCATTTACTTCAGAACCAGGGGGCATACGGCCAGCATTGAAGTCAGAAGGAGACTGCGGCTAAAACAATGGAAAGGGGACCCACTTTTGAAATCTAATCTGTTGGTGGACAAATTTTCAGGCAAACTCCTATTCGGCGAAACTGCCTTGGACAAGGTAAAGGTAAAGGTTCCCTTGCTCAAAAGCCAATCGAATCCGACTCTAGGGTTGCGGTGCCCATCTCCGTTTCAAAGCCGAAGAGCCAGCGCTGTCCGAAGACGTTTCCGTGGTCATGTGGCTGGCATGACTAAACACCAAGGCGCACAGAACACTGTTACCTTCCCACCGAAGTGGTACCTATTTATCTACTTGCAATTTCTTGCTTTCGAACTGCTAGGTTGGCAGGAGCTGGAACTAGAGACGGGAACTCACTCCGTCATGCGGCACTCCCGGGTCTCGAACTGCTGAACTACTGACCTTCCACAGCCTGCAGTTCAGCGTCTTAACCACTTGAGCCACCGCAGCTCCGACTTCCTTGGACAAGGTACTAAAAGAAACTAACGAGAAAAAGAAGGGTATGCCTTCTTCCTCTTCCAACAAAGGCAAGGATTTCAGAGGAAAGCTATCCAAATCCTTTCGTCCCTATAAAGCATGGGGCACAGGCAGAGACAGTAGGGATTTCAAATCTACTCGCTACTCCAACCTCAGCAACAAGTTCCAACGCAGGGGCTTCGATCCCAACAGACGACCTGACTGCACTTGTGCGGCAAAAAACCCAGCTGCGTGACACCAGGATTGGGGGACGGTTGCTGGACTTCCCCTGTTGCACAGACCGTGTCAAGCAACTTACAGCCGCCCTCAGCCACCAGGATTGTTCAGCAGCACCAGCACTCCAGCAGAGTAACTTCTATATAGCACCACACTGAGACAGAACTGTGGTAAACTATATACAGGTTTATTTACAGGATTCACCCACAAACTGCTCCGCCAGACCCATACACAGAGAGAAGAATCATAGAATCATAGAATGTTAGAGTTGGAAGGGACCTTGCAGGCCATCTAGTCCAACCCCTGCACTCTGCAGGAACACAGCCGAAACCCCTACATACCTACAACATGCCCAAAAGATGGTTGTCCAGTCTCCTCTTGAAAACGTCCAGCGAAGGAGCATCCACCACCTCCCAAGGCAGTCTGTTCCACTGCTCAACCACTCTTACAGTCAGGAAGTTTCTCCTGATATTAAGCCGGTAACGACTCCCTTGTAATTTCCACCCATTAGATCTAGTCTTGCAATCCGGAGCAAGAGAGAATAGATCCACTCCATCTTCTACATGACAGCCCTTCAAATACTTGAAGACTGCAATCATGTCCCCTCTAAGCCTTCTCTTTCCCAGGCTAAACAGACCCAACTCCCTCAGCCTTTCCTCATAAGACTTGGACTCCAACCCTCTCACCATCCTGGTCGCCCTCCTCTGGACCCGCTCGAGTTTGTCAACATCCTTCCGAAAATGTGGTGCCCAAAACTGGACACAGTACTCCAGGTGGGGCCTGACCATACAGGAAATGTACAGAGCAGGACATTTACATTTATACATTGAGTATCCAATCAGCATCAGGGTGAGTCATGATCCTCTGACCTCATTCCACAGCTGGTCTGAACCGGTCAGAACTTGTTGTCAGCAGCTTGCCTGCTGTCATATAGATCATTCTGATCTGACTGCTGGATATTAACCATCCACACACCCAGGTCTGGGAGCGGACAGTTACAGGCCAGTGGGTTTTTTCTACAGTCAAATCTGGCTACAAGATGGATTTTAACAACTTTCCGCACACCGATTTGTTGGGTCTCCAGTCCCCTGAGGGGGCCAAGAAATGAGATCTTTTCCTGCAAGCGGTTCAACACCTACTATCAATTGGAGCAGTAGAGTTGATCCCTCCATCGCAGTACATCAAGGGAGTGTATTTGGTGCTCTTCATAGTCCCCCCAAAATCTGGGGAATGGAGAGCAATACGGAGTCTAAGGGACCTCCTTAAGAACCATTCCGTAGGTGCTTCAACAGGGAGACTACATGACCGCACTCGATATGAAGGAGGCATGTTTGCGTGTCCCCGTTCACCCAGCTCATCGGCAATACTTACGTTCCACGTTCCAAGATTACCACTTTCGATACAAAGCCCTCCAATTTGAGCTCTCCTTGGCCCCCTGAGTTTTCTCCAAAATCATGCTTACGCTAGTTGCTGCGCTGAGGCTCAAAGGTGTTTCTGCTTATCCCTAACTCGACGACATCCTCCTCAGGGCAAAATCGACACAGATAGTATCGAGCAACACTGTCCTGACAGTTCAGTTTCTTCAGGACCATGGGTTTCTGCTGGACTATCAAAGGAGTCACCTAACTCCCACCAGAAACCTAATTCACTTGGTCAGAGACTGACCAAGAGAGAGATCTTGGAATCGTACTAGACAACTCACTGAAAATGTCAAGACAGTGTGCGACTGCAATAAAAAAGGCCAATGCTATGCTGGGGATTACCGAAGTGTCGACTGTATTGCTGTGCCCCTAGCCCCACCGCCCTCAGTTTACAGAGCTCTTCTTACAGGGGCTGCTGTAAGCTCTTGGAGGATTGGCTACATTAGGGGTGTGTCGCCTAATACGCAAAGGAGTTCCTGCTACAAAAAGAGCCTTGCCCTAGATCAAAATGTTGTGATTGCAGGATTTGTGCAGATCTCATTGCCAGGTGTCAGGACTTTTGTCTGGATAACCCATATGATCTTTCTGTATTAAAAAAAGAAGAGCATCGTGCCTTCAGAGATGCGGTGGAGCAATTTGGCACAATGTAGGTAAATCAGGAGTGGGTTTCATACATCCACTGATGGTTCTCGTTGTATTGAGTTGGACAGCAAGTTTGTGCACCCGGAGGCTGTTGAACCACACTGAAGCACCATATTCTGCACTACTGTACACCAACCCCAAAGCTGAGCATCGAAGTGTTGTAGCAGACACACCCCAAACTGCACCACATAATTTTTGGAGAATGTTGTTTCGTGTGCGTATCTTCGCTTCTACCTTGGCAAGGAGGTGTTTATAGCTCAAGGTCCTGTCCAGGGTGATGTCAAGCTACTTAGGTTGTGCATAAGTCGGGTGCCATGAAGGTAGACATCCAGTTCACAGTTGGCAAGATTGTTATTGAGATGGAAACAGAAGCATTCTGTTTTTCCCATACTTGGGATAAGCCCCCGTTTACGGCAGTAGTCAGCTAAAATTTCAAGGTCCCTATGTTTATTCTGTCAAACCACGTCAAACTCGGGGGGGTTTCGGTTTTGGAGATGCGAATGGCGGTCACTCTCTAGGGACTCTCCCGGAGGTGATCAGCCCATACATGGTTGGGGGGGACTCCGCACAAGCAGAGACCCTAGTGAGCCTTAGTTTAAGGGCTGCAGACCAGGGGGCACACCGGGGAGCAGCCTCTTTTCCGACCTGACAGTCGGAAAATTGAAGCTTTCCCCATGCCCCAGCGGCCCCACTGTGATGTGCCCTGATGGGACTTAGCGACGCCACCAACTTCCACGAGTGAAGAAGCGGATGAATAAATGAAAATGAAGCAATTTGGCAGGAAACTGTGAGTTGACAATCAAGACTTGAAAAGGACTTAAGCGCTCCCACCCCCCCCATCGAATAAGCGCAAGGGAGGAGGGTGGAGATCCCCCCCCCCAAGAGAACGGGACTGTTTTAAAAGAGAGAAGATGGGGGGGAGTGAAAATTTAGCAAAGTAAAGTTACCTTTTGGAGATTTGCTTATAGCGAAGAGGAAAGATCCTTTCCTTAGCTGCGTGGCACGAACTTTTAAAAAGTAAACAATAAAAGAAAGATGTCGGGGCAAAAGAAGTTCCCAGACCAGCCGATGAAGAAGCCGGGAGGAACTTCCGGCTCTACATCCCGCCCTTTGGAGCCAGCTGTCACTCATGAGCTGCTTCGCCCTCTGCTGGATCAAATGCAGAAAATCAATCAAATGCTGTCTAGCATGGAAGGTTTTCTCAGTAATCAGCAGAAACAACTGTCAGACACAGCTAAGAAGATGGAGGAGATAGCATAGAAATGTCTGGTTTCAACAGAAGACACACAAAGAATCAAGAAAAAGGTCAATAAAATGGAAAAACATCAGGAAACACAAGATAAAAAATTATTGATGCTACAGATGGAAAAAGCAAACTTTACTCTCCGATTTCAGGGTTTAAAGGAAGAAGAAAAAGAGGATCTCAGAAGTATTTTGGCGATTGCTTTAGCACCACTGATGGGCAAAGAAGCGGAAAGATTAAGCAAAGAGATGGATTTGGCCTATAGAGCCTACTCCAACTTTACAAAGAAAAATAATTTGCCAGCAGAAGTGGTGGTCAAGTTTACTAAGCAAAGTACTAGAGATCAAATCTTAAGAGCGACGTCATCAAAGCCCTTGAAGATCGAAGAACAGAATATAAGGATTTTAAAAGACTGCTAACCCGACTGCTCAGCAATTTCATGTTCCATATGTTTATCCAATCCCCCCTTCTCCCCAAAGCTGGAGACAAGACAGTATTTCCTTCTTCTATACATAGGTTCTTTATCAAAAAGGCTTATGAAGGGTTGGCTTTTCTCCCTCTTGGACACAAGGGCACTGTCCATGTGCTCTGGAGTAAATATTGGTGGCCCAGTCTGCTTAACATGTTGCCTACTATGTGGCTAACTGCAAATCAGGCTTGTTGGTAAATCCCTCAAACATAGCCAAACCCTCACCCAGGCTCCCTTCCCAACGACACTCAACCTTTTGAGATTCTTTAAATGGATCACATGGGGCTACTGCCTTCCGCATATGGCTATGAATATTAAGAACATAAGAGAAGCCAATGCTGGATCAGGCCAATGGCCCATCCAGTCCAGCACTCTGTCACACAGGGTGCCATCAGGAGGTCCAGCAGTGGGGCCAGGACACTAGAAGTCCTCCCACTATTTAACCCCATGCACCAAGAATACAGAGCCTTACTTGCCCCAAAGTCCCCATCTATACCTTGTGGCTAATAACCACTGATGAACCTCTGCTCCATATCTATATATCTAATAGCCAAGGTGCCCCCTGTGGGTATCAAAATCTGCACATGGGGGCACCGGGGCGGCAGGGAGATTTTCCTGCACATTTGGGGCAATTCCCAGATGTGCAGAAAAATCTAAAAACTGTAAAAAACTATAGGGGGATATTTAAATCTCCTCCAAAAGTAAAGGAGCGTTCTCTTTGGGAACTCTGTGGTGGCTGGCGGCTGGAAGCTGCTCAGTCCTCGCCGCCGGAGCCGGCGGGGGGGGGGTGGGGAGAGGAGATCAGCAGTGAAGGAGGAGATCACTGGACCTGGCGGGGGAGAGGAGATCAGTGGTCATGCAAGTAGCCGCCACCACCTCCTGTGGCAGTGATACACATTTGTTAATCACTCTTTAGGTGAAGAAGGACTTCCTTTTATCCGTTCTAACCCAACCACTCAGCAATTTCATGGAGTGCCCACCAGTTCTTGTCTTGTGAGAAAGGGAGAAAAGTACTTCTTTCTCAACCTGTTCTATCCCATGCATAATCTCATAAACCTCTATCATGTCACCCCTCAGCCGTCGTTTCTCCAATGCATGTGGGACCCAGAGAGACCAGAGCTGCCCAGCCTAGGGTAGCTTTTCCTCCCTGTCCCACTGGTCTCTTGACCCATCCAGGCATCCCCCATTCTGGCTTTTCAAGCCCATCCTCTAGCTCTCCTGAAAGCAAAGCCATATCCCAAAAGGAGGAAGCTGGAGGACTTCAGTATTTCTCTCCTCCTTTTTTGTATCCTCTCTAGGAATTGCATCGCTGTCTGCTTCTTAACCCTTTACCACCTCTTGTGTGAAGAAGGAAATAAAAGAACTATTCCAATAACAGTTTTTTCAAACTAAGGAAGAGATTAAAGGTGCCTTTTAGCTGCCAGTTCCATGGGTATAAAGTCTCCCTGTGACTGCTCAATGGAGCGGACGAGGCAGTCTGTTCACGCTCAGATGCACTGTCAGCCAATGGAAAGCTAGGCAGAAAACAAAAGGGAGTAAAATAATTAGCCCAGTAAAGTCAGGGAATGTTCCCCTAATACTTAGCAAAACATAAGTTGTCCACAAAATAAAACTGAACACTTGGTAACTAAGGCACGAATGTCTCAGGAAACCCAAAATTGCAGCCAACGTCTTACTTGGCCAACATTAATGACAATTTGGAAACTGCCACAGCGACCTCATATTACACTGGCAGCGGCACCCATTCACTGTTAATTTTACGAAACAAATCTTTAGAAACATATTCTTTAGCAGAGAAAGAAAGTGCTGGAAAGTTTCCCCACCCCACTTCTCTGTCATCCTTCCCTCTAAGCTGAGTCAGTGTGAGCTAGCTCACCGTTTTTTTAGCCTCCGGCTCACACATTTTTGTCTCAGCTCAGGGAGGATGGCTCCAGAGCAAACTAATTTATGCAATAGCCAAATCGCTTGATCACAACTTTAATGCCAGGAGCTCACAAAGTAGAATTTTTGCTCACAAGACTCCACAGCTTAGAGGGAACATTGGGAAAGTTTATATTATAACTGGTTATCGTCTTCCTTTTGTGTCCCGAGTTAATGTCACCAAACTTGTGGGATTTATTTGATATTCCTCCAATACGAAGAGATTTAATTATGGTTTTATGTGAAGCAGCACATTTTGTAATAGCTTCAGTCTGGAGAAAACCCATCCCTCCCTGACGTCATGAACACTGTGGGACTTCTTAACAACGGACAAGGTATTGGACCGAGTTTTGCATCAGAATTCGGCTCCAGCACCTTCCAGTTATTTTGCTTTTTGGTAAAGGTAAAGGTTCCCTTGCTCGAGAGCCAGTCGAATCCGACTCTAGGGTTGCGGTGCTCAACTCCGTTTCAAAGCCGAAGAGCCAGTGCTGTCCGAAGACGTTTCCATGGTCATGTGGCCGGCATGACTAAACACCAAGGCGCACGGAACGCTGTTACCTTCCCACCAAAGTGGTACCTATTTATCTACTTGCGATTTCTTGCTTTCGAACTGCTAGGTTGGCAGGAGCTGGAACTAGAGACAGGAGTTCACTCCGTCTTGCGGCACTCATGGGTCTTGAACTGCTGAACTACTGACCTTCCACAGCCTGCAGTTCAGCGTCTTAACCACTTGAGCCACCGCAGCTCCTTTTTGGTATCCAGTATTAAATTTTACAGCTCACAATTCAGAGCTATTTAATATTGCGTCTCCTGCTGCTGTTCGTCTGTGTTAATCTGTTTGTATGTATTGTCACAGTGTATAATGTTTAATGTTATTGTTATAATTAAAAAAAATTGTTAAAAAAAGGAAAGTTTACTTTGAAGGGCTTGGAAAAGTTTGGCTCCACTCCGCCTTGCTTGGTCATTCTTCTAGCTCCATGGTAAACATGGAAGCTATACTTATAGTTTATTTATTTATTTATAGTTTCAGCTTATATACCGCTCAGACCCCGAGGGGTCTCAGAGCGGTTTACATGGTATGGTTCTACCCTAACTAGGGCCACAATCAACAGGGGGAGGGACATCCTACCGGCACCCTGAGCAGGGCAGGGCTTCCTGTTCTCTCTTTTTTCCAGCGGGGCTCCAGGCATAGAACTTCGAGCCCCCGGTGAGGATCTTCCTATTTCTGGGCCAGGAGACTTCCGCGGCCGGCTTTCTTTCCCGACGCGCAGGCCCGCGTCGGCCTCGGCTCTCGGTCCACGTCCAGCTGGCTGGCTCCATCGTGCTGCGCCGTCACGCCACCCGCACGTCTCAGCTCTGCCCACGGTTCTGCCTACTGCCAGGTTCTGCCATCTGCTTTCGCCCACCATTGCTGCCGCCGATGTCCGCCGCCACCCGCCGCCGCCGATGTCCGCCGCTGATACTGCCGCTGCTACTCACCCCCGGAAGGGAGGGTGCCCCCCACCTCTCTACAAGCAGGTACCCATTTATCTACTTGCATGCTTTTGAACCGCTGGGTGGGCGGGAGCTGGGACTAGGACCAGGAGCTCACCCCGGTCGCGGTGGGACTCGAACAGCCATAGTGGCTGTTCGCTAGTTGTTATAGCAGGTGATTTACTACCTGTGCCACCGCTCCCTTACTGTTCGGAGGAGGGAGGGGGCCCTGGAAAGCAATCCTGTCCAATCTCTCAAGGAGCTTCACATTCAAGGCCTGAACAGAGACTCCAGCAGAGATCCCTCTGAGACTCTCAAAATCCCCCAGAATATTCCAGAATCCAGAGCATGGAGCACAAGAGAGAGAGCTCTGGGACCCTGTGGCACATGTCAAGCAGGGGTCCCTCAGACCCACTTTGGGAACTGATCAGCCAGATTGGACTGGAACCACCAGAGGATGGTGCCCCCGATTACCATCTTGCTGAATTGGCAGAGAAGAATCCCACCGTCTATGATATTGATGGAGAGTCGGCCGGGAGGCTCTCCACCCCCTCTTTCCCAAGACAGATCTCCCCTCACAGCCGCTGAAGCAGTTGCAACTCCAAAAACATGCCTGAAACATGGGTAGGGAAGGAACCCATATCCAGATGTTTAAACCTAGGGATTGATGCAGCTTTTTTCTCTTTATTAGATTTTGTTTTTCTCCTGTAGACGAGAGGTTTCGATACCTCTCCTAGACGAAAAGAACTCAGAAGCATTCTCACAGTGATCAAAAAGCTGATACTTTGGCACACAACCAATTTAAGACGCACCATTTACCAGGGGTCCCTGAAGAGGTGAGTAGGTCCCCTGGAGATCTTCCAGAGGCACTGCTAGGCCTACTTGTCTGCCAGGCCTTTTGCAGGCTTTTGAACGGTAAGGTAAAGGTAAAGGTTTCCCTGTCTCGAAAGCCAGTCGAATCACCCCCTACCCTGAAAGGCTATGTTCATATAGAATGGGAGGGACTTGGCTTGACAGCAGCCCATGTGAAAGGGATCTAGGTGTTATGGTTGATCACAAGCTAAACATGAGCCTGCAGTGTGATGCGGCTGTGAAGAAAGCTAATGCAATCTTAGGATGCATTAGCAGAAGCCTTGTGTCCAGATCACGGGAGGTGGTAGTTCCACTGTATTCCGCTATGGTCAGGCCCCACCTGGAGTCCTGTGTCCAGTTTTGGGCACCACACTTTAGGAAGGATGTTGACAAACTCGAGCGGGTCCAGAGGAGGGCGACCAGGATGGTGAGAGGGTTGGAGTCCAAGTCTTATGAGGAAAGGCTGAGGGAGTTGGGTCTGTTTAGCCTGGGAAAGAGAAGGCTTAGAGGGGACATGATTGCAGTCTTCAAGTATCTGAAGGGTTGTCATGTAGAAGTTGGAGCAGATCTATTCTCTCTTGCTCCGGATTGCAAGACTAGATCTAATGGGTGGAAATTACAAGGGAGTTGTTAACCGGCTAAATATCAGGAGAAACTTCCTGACTGTAAGAATGGTTGAGCAGTGGAACAGACTGCCTCGGGAGGTGGTGGATGCTCCTTCGCTGGACGATTTCAAGAGGAGACTGGACAACCATCTTTTGGGCATGTTGTAGGTATGTAGGGGTTTCGGCTGTGTTCCTGCAGAGTGCAGGGGGTTGGACTAGATGGCCTGCACGGTCCCTTCCAACTCTAACATTCTATGCACTTCATGCGAAGTCGAATCAGTAGAGCATCTGTTTTTCAGTTGCCCGTTCTATAGAAAGGCTTGTCTTAAAAATCATTGCCAGCTTCAGACAAATAGCTAAATTCTGCTTGCAGCTGGTAAAGTTCCACAATAAAAACCCTCAATCACCCTTTGCGTGACTTAGAATTAGTTTAGTTTTCGACATTTCATAGTTACTATGATATAACGGACTGTCAATTTTCTACTTTTTAACATTTTAATGGTTTTAAGGTTATATGTCTAAATATATATTTTTGGACTGAAAGTTAATCGGTTTGTACCTAACGAATATGTATTATTTTGACAAATGGTCTTTGACCATAAACAAACATTCATTCATTCATTCAAATCATTTTGCCCCGTTAGTGGGATAGGATACCTGGTCGCATTAATACAAACAAAGCAACACTGGCTTCTGTCAGATAAGAATGCAGAGATTACATGTTCAGTTGCTGAGTTTTGTGCATTGATTTCTTAGATTGCGGGAGTCACATGTTAAAAGTTTTTAAATTTAGATTTTATTCTGCATATTATCCTGGTTTTTCCCTTCTTTTTCATACTATGTTTGTATTGTATGCTGGTCTTAAGGCCGTAATCTCTCCTATATTATAAAGCTGATTTGGGGTGGCAAGATTCACAGACAGGGGCTGGAGTGCCGCCCGCGTTAAGAGCCGTCAAGATGGACCATAGGCTGACGGCTGCAGTGGCGCCCCGGGGTCTGGGGAGGGGGGGGAGCAGCAGGACGTGCCTCAGTTTGCTCCGATGTGACCATTGCCCCAGCCCCTTCGCCAGCCATGGGGTCGTTGCCCCGGGACCATTCCTGTTGCTGCCCCCACAGCTGTGGTGGCCCACCAAGCCACACCAGTGCCCAGCCTGCACGCGGCCTAGGGCTGTGGCACCGCTGGGGCACAGAGCCGTCGAGGCACCCCAGAGGCTCCCAGCCATGGCCTGTCAGGAAGCCAGTCGCCGCCCAGAGACCATAGAGTCTGAAGACGGGGGAGAAAACACGGGATGGGGGGACCTGTCTTTCTAGCGCTTGTTGTATTGTCCCTACAATGGGCATCCCTCCTAGTAATAAATTGTTTTTAAAAGCCAGTTGAATCCAACTCTAGAGTTGCAGTGCTCATCTCCATTTCCAAGCCGAAGAGCCAGCACTGTCCGAAGAGATGTGGCTGGCATGACTGAACGCCAAGACGCACAGAACGCTGTTACCTTCCCACCGAAGTGGTACCTATTTATCTACTTGCAATTTAGTGCTTTCGAACTGCTAGGTTGGCAGGAGCTAGAACCAGAGATGGGAGCTCACTCTATCATACGGAACTTGGGTCTCGAACTGCTGAACTACCGACCTTCCAGCCTGCAGTTCAGGGTCTTAACCACTTGAGCCACCGCAGCTCCTTTTGATAGGTAGGCAACTTTAAAGGGGGCAAGGGGGGAGAGACGTGGGGTTTGTATGTTATTTTTGGTTCTAGCTGAAAATGTATTTAAGTATTACTGTAAGCTGACTTGAACCACAAGAAAAACAGGATACACTTTAATAAAAGAAATCACATATTCTAATAAGCAAAGTTGGCAAATCTAAGTATATCTAAATGCGATGACTAGAGCTGTGAATGGAAAGACAGATCTTTCTACAAACCGAAAAATTCCCCAGGGTTGCAGAAAAATGTGAAATATATTAGAAAAAATATTTTTTAAAAAATATATATATATGTGATAAAAGGAGCACCTGTGGCTTTAAGAAATGGGATTGCCAAAGTGGCTGTTGCTAGGGAACCACAGCATTCCATATTGGGTTTCTGTGTGTAAAAGGCAGGGTCCTTTTCAGGGGTGTTTTGGCCTTTGAGGGAGGACTCACAAGGGCCAGGCCGTCTTAGAGTTGCCAGTTTTAGATTGACAAATCCCTGGAGATTTATGTGTTGAGCCTTGGAGAGGGCAGGGCTTGGGGAAATGAGGAGCCCCAGCCGAACATTATTTATGTTATTTATAGTTCGCCTTTCTCATTTGGACTCAAGGCAGATTACACAGAGTGAGTTAACACAATCAACAAGATGGAGCGTTCAATAAACAACACAATAGGATGAAGGTTAAAGAACCAATCCAAAATCTAAAAACAGGACTAAAGCAAAAGCATAACATGCCACATTAAATGATTCAAAAATTACATAGTGGGATCCTCGTTTCAGTAAGCTAAACACAGTAGCACAGACTACAGTCCCTAATTATTTATCCAAGTAAATTTTGTGAGTCGTTTAGTACAGTGCAACTCTATTGCATGCGTAGAAAAGCTTTCTTGAATCATTGTTTTGGATAGTTTGTGGAAAGCCCTGAGAGCAGCAGACTTCCTGACTTCCTCAGGCAGGCCATTTCTTAGAGAGCCAGTTTGGTGCAGTGGTTAAGTGTGCGGACTCTAATCTGGGAGAACCGGGTTTGATTCCCCACTCCTCCGCGTGCAGCTGCTGGTGTGACCTTGGGTCAGTCACAAGCTCTGGCACAGCTGTTCCTGAAAGGGCAGTTTGTGTCAGCGCTCTCTCAGCCCCACCTACCTCACAGGGTGTCTGTTGTGGGCAGGGGAAGGGAAAGGAGTTTGTAAGCCACTCTGAGACTCCAAGTGAAGGGCGGGGTATAAATCCAATCTCTTCTTCTTCTTCTTAAGGTGGGGGCCAAAACAGAGAAGGCACAGGTATGGGTGGTTGTTGATTTTGCCCATTTGAAGGCTGTCACCGGCAGAAAACCTCACACAGATGAGTGAAGCTGTTGTGGTGGTGCATAATGGCGGTCTCGCAAATACAAGAGTCCAAGGCCATGAAGGGTTTTGTATGTAACAGCCAATACTTTAATGAGTTAAGAGTTAGCTTGACAGATAACCTATGAAGAAAAGTTAAAGCGTTTGGGGCTCTTTAGCTTGGAGAAACGACGGCTGAGGGGTGACATGATCGAGGTTTACAGGATTTTGCATGGGATAGAGCAGGTAGTAGAGAAAGAAGTACTTTTCTCCCTTTCTCACAATACAAGAACTCGTGGGCACTCCATGAAATGGCTGAGCAGTCGGGTTAGAACAGATAAAGGAAGTCCTTCTTCACCCAAATGGAATTCACTGCCACAGGAGGTGGCGGCTACAAGCATGGACGGCTTCAAGAGGGAATTGGATAAACATATGGAGCAGAGGTCCCTCAGTGGCTATTAGCCACAAGGTATAGATAGGGACTCTCCGTCTGGGTCAAGTGATGCTCTGTATTCTTGGCGGGGGGGACAACAGTGGGAGGGCTTCTAGTGCCCTGGCCCCACTGCTGGACCTCCTGATATCAGGCCCACAGATATAAAGAGAAACTTCCTAACTGTAAGAGTGGTCGAGTAGTGGAACAGTCTGCCTCGGAAGGTGGTGGATGCTCCTTCCCTGGACATTTTCAAGCGGAGGCTGGACGACCATCTTTTGGGTATGTTGTAGGTATGTAGGGCTATCTTTCGGCTATGCTCCTGCAGAATGCAGGGGGTTGGACTAAATGACCTGCAAGGTCCCTTCCAACTCTAACACTCTATGATGGCACCTGGTATTTCTGGCCATTGTGTGACGGTGTTGTACTGGATGGGCCATTGGCCTGATCCAACACTGGCTTCTCTTATGTTCTTATAACCTGAAGTAGTGAGTTTTACAGAGGAGGGCAACCAATAAAAAGGCTCTTCTATGTGTAACTACTTTCTGATCTTTTTAAACCTCCAACACCTGAGCATTTGAAGAAGACCCTCATCAGAACCAGCTATTCCTATACAAGTTCACTCTCATATAGATTCTCTGAGGAACATGAAAGTTGGATCTGTGCCTCAGACTCTTGCCACACACTGAGCATTGGTGAGGTTCCTCACCTGGGTGGATTCCTCAGTGCTAAGGAGATACCAGCTGATCCTTCAACCTACAGAGCTCTCTTCCTTGTGGGATCTCTTTCAATTTTTGAACATGGCTGAATCTCTTTCCATAGTCCCAGCATTTATAACATTTCTTCCCAATTAGGGTAAGGCTTCTGTGTAGATTCCAGCTCTTTACAACATTTTACATTGTTTCAGTGCTTTGTATAGTCTGTGGTTGTCTTTTAGGTGTGAAACAGGAGAAAAGCTCTTTACTGAGCAGTTATATGGTTTTTCCTTGTATGAATTCTTAGATGCTTTTGAAGATGGCCACTCTGACTGAATTTCTTGCCACACTCTGAGCATTCAAAAGGTTTCTCCCCTGTGTGGGTTCTTTGGTGCCGTTGAAGATGGCCGTGCCAAACAAATCCCTTTCCACACTCTGAGCATTCAAAAGGTTTCTCTCCTGTGTGGGTTCTTTGATGCTGGTGAAGAGTGCCACTGTGACTGAATCTCTTTCCACACTCTGAGCATTCAAAAGGTTTCTCTCCTGTGTGGATTCTTTGGTGCCGTTGAAGACTGCCGGGCCAAATGAATCCCTTTCCACACTCTGAGCATTCGAAAGGTTTCTCCCCTATGTGGGTTATTTCATGATGTTGAAGTTGTTCCCTCCAGGTGAAACTTTTTCCACACTGTGAGCATTCAAAAGGTTTTTCCCCTGTGTGGGTTCTTTGATGCTGCTGAAGTGTCCTATTCCAACTGAATCTCTTTCCACACTGTGAGCATGCAAAAGGTTTCTGCCCTGTGTGGTTTATTTCATGCTGCTGAAGTTGTTTTCTCCAGGTGAAACTTTTTCCACACTGTGAGCATTCAAAAGGTTTCTCCCCTGTGTGAGTTCTTAAGTGCAATTTAAGACTGCCCTTCACACGAAATCTCTTTCCACACTCTGAGCATTCAAAAGTTTTCTCACCTGTGTGGGATCTTTGATGCTTTTGAAGACGAGCACTCTGACTGAATTTCTTTCCATGCTCCGAGCTTTCAGAATGTTTCTCCCCTGTGTGGGATCTTTGATGCCGTTGAAGATGGCCACTCTGACTAAATTTCTTTCCACACTCTGAGCATTCAAAAGGTTTCTCCACTCTGTGGGTTCTTTGGTGCTTTTGAAGACGGCCACTCTGATTGAATCTCTTTCCACACTCTGAGCATTCAAAAGGTTTCTCTCCTGTGTGGGTTCTTAGATGCTGTCGAAGATAGCCACTCCGACTGAATTTCTTTCCACACTCTGCGCATTCATAAGGTTTTTCTCCTGTGTGGATTCTTCGGTGTTGTTGAAGATGGCCACTTTGACTGAATCTCTTTCCACACTCTGAGCATTCAAAAGGTTTCTCCCCTGTGTGGATTCTTTGATGCCGCTGAAGATTGCTACTGTGACTGAATCTCTTTCCACACGCTGAGCATTTATAAGGTTTGTCCCCTGTGTGGATTCCTTGATGCTGTCGAAGAGTGCCACTTTGATTCAACCTCTTTCCACTCGCTGAGTATTCAGAAGATTTCTCCCCTCTGTTGATTCTTTGGTGCACAAGGAGCTGTGGTCTGTATCTGAAGTACTTTCCATACCAAAAGCATTTATGCGCCTTCATTATGCTGTACTTTGGAAAATGGATATTACTCTTTTTTCTGAAGTTTCCTTTGGTGTCTTCATTCTTGTCTATTTCCAAAAAGAACCTCTGGGATTCCCCAACCATCTCCTCTATGTCTGCACCTGGAATAAAGGAGGAAGTCTAATCAGGAGCTGTGCACGAAGCCAAGCCACCAGGCACTAGTCATTAATGGGTGTGCAGTTCCTTTATCATAGCTTCTTCCTCACCCAACTGAGTAGCAGACTGCACCTTACCCCAGCCAGACCATCCAGTAAAGCTGTTTTTGTATTCTGCCTGTCCATCTTGTTATAAAAATAAATTCCCAGTAAAAAAAAATTGGAGTCAAAATGAGGAGGAAGGTCTTAAGAATCTTAATTGCGATCAAGACACCTGAAAACAGTTAGGCCAAACAAGCCGATCAAAATGCTGTCGAAGGCTTTCACAGCCGGAGTTCAATAGTTGCTGTAGATTTTCCGGGTTGTGTGGCCGTGGTCTTGGCATTGTAGGACCTGACGTTTCGCCAGCAGCTGTGACTGGCATCCTCAGAGATATAACACGGAAAGATGGAGTACTCTCTGTGTCAAGGTGAGCAGAAAAATGGTAGGCAGGTAATTTATATCTACTCCAGAAAGTGGGCTAGGGCTGGGTAGATATAAATTACCTGCCAACCATTTTTCTGCTCACCTTGACACAGAGAGTACTCCATCTTTCTGTGTTATACCTCTGAGGATGCCAGTCACAGCTACTGGCGAAACGTCAGGTCCTACAATGCCAAGACCACGGCCACACAACCCGGAAAACCTACAGCAACTAAAGCCTATCAAAAATTGACTTTCTGAGCACAACCAGGAAATACATGAAGTTTTATACTTTAAATGACATCATCATGACATCACCATGAAAATAACATTCAAAAAAGCGTAATTGGTTACAAAGAATTATATATCATTTGAATAAAAATCCCCTTATTGGTCAAATGTAAAGAAAGGTGTGGTTACATAGTATCTAAATGTTTACTTAACCTAACCTGAATAATATTGGCCAAGGATTCTCTATACCTCAAACAAAGGTGTTTCCCCTTTTTGACCCAGACACGGCAAAGTTTTCCCCTAAACAATTGAAAACCATGAGCTTTATACCTATCTTCTATACCAAAAGAATGTTATTGTCTTGCCTGCTAGCCTCAGCTAGAAAATTAATCTAACCTACAAGAGGAAGGCCTACTAGTTAATAGGCCTTAATTACATCCTAAGAAAATCTTACTTAGGAGAAGAATCTATAAAACCAGAAAAATATGAATAATGAGAAGAAGAAAATCTTTACTACAATCTCATCCTCACCCTCCTCTGTATGTACTTCAAGGAGGAAAGCGGTAAGGAGTCATTCCCCAAGGTTCACATTTGACTTTCGGCACAGCTCTTTTGATTCTCTGCCCTTGACAGTTAAATACAAGAAGTTATCAGGTGGGCTCTCCTTCTTTGGAGGTTTTTAAGCAGAGGCTAGAATGGCCATCCGACAGCAATGCGGATTCTGTGAACTTAAACCAGAAACACTAAACTCCGAAAGTGGGCTGCACCTAAAAAGCTCCCCACTACTAGAAAAAGAATCCTATATAGTAAGAGTATAAATATTCCACCAATGAAAATTCACAAATAGTAACTCTACGAGAAGTGGGACCCGCAATACTCGCGGGGGTGGGGGGAGTATTCCCAAAGGCTCCCGGCCTCCAGAAACAGCTCCACATTCAAGAGGAGGAAGCGGCCGCAGGTAAGCCTTCTCCCTCCCCCCAGCATTGGCGACGAGGCCTGAGTGGCTCCCAGCTGCCAGGCCCCTCGAGTCTTCTCCACCCCCCACACTGGCAGTGAGGCCTGAGCAGCTCCCAGCCACTAGGCCTGCCAAGCCTCCACCCACCAACTGCGGTGAGGCAGAGTTCCCAGTGCGTTCTCTGCGCATGCGCAGGGAACGCTCTTTACTTTTGAGGGGATTTAAGTATCCCCCGTATAGTTTTTTTAAACTTTTCAGATTTTTCTGCACACCTGGGGATTGTTCCAAGTGTGCAGGAAAATCTCTTTGCCCCCCAAATGTCCCCAATGTGCAGATTTAGATATCCGCACAGAGGGGCCGTCTTGGCTATTAGTATATAGATTGAAAATAGTGCAACACTACAGTCAAATACAAAAAACTGTGCAAATGGACTCACAGAATTTACAAAAACACAGTTGCCAAATGAACCAATAGGATGTAGTCAGGCAAAATCTAGCTTTACGATAGCTGAGGCATCCCATAAAAAATGGGAACTAGAACATTCAGAGATTACAAAATGCTGTGTACAGTATAACAGCGAATAACAGCGATACAATGTCCTGGTATAGTTTCCTTGTTTCCATAAGAATTCTTCTTCAGTCGCTATTACAGTGAGAATGAGTCTATGTTGAATGAAACAGTGTAAAGAACACTCTTAAAGCCTCCCGAGGGAATGCCCTGTGGTGATAATTTCCCGGTCTCCCGTCTGGGATAATAAGCTTACGCTATCATCAAAAAGGAACATATATTCCACAATAAATCCAGCTCAGCCTGCTGACAATTCAAAAGTGCTTAGTTCTCATGGCCCTTTCTTACACACCCAGGGAAATGGTGATTACCACTTTGGGGACAGGAAGCACCTTTCTCCAGACCAGTTTGGCCAGGGACCCTGGAGGTTTTTTGCCATCTTCTGGGCATGGAGCAAGGGTCACTGGAGGTGTGGGGGAAGAGGTATTTGTGAATTTCCTGCATTGTGCAGGGGGTTGGACTAGATGATCCCGGAGGTCCCTTCCAGCTCTATGATTCTATGATCATGAAAGCCAGTCCTGTAACTGCACTGAGAGTTTCCTTCCAGTTGTGACAAGAACCGTGAGGAGCTGGTTTTCAGCCTCCCCAAAATACCTATTTGCTGGGGGGGGGGAGCCAAGACCGTGCCCAGTGAACCCCACAGGTTAAGGTGTACCCCAATGGTTTTAGAAGAAGTGCCAGATGTTGGGTTGCTGGTAAGGCCCAAAGGCATCCAGGTGAAGCCAGTGGAAGGGGTTGATGGGCCTTTGGCCTTTTCCGCCTCGGCTGTTCTTAAGCAACCGCCCGCCTTTCCTGGAAGATCCAGTATTTAAGGATCCCCCAGCGCCCCTCAAGAGCCACAGCTCAGCTGAGCCCCAGAAAGAACTTCTGAGTCTCCCAGATTTCAGGCCCCAGAAGGCCTCCCTCCCTCCTTTCCCAGGGGGCTTTATACTTCGACCAAACCAAGACTTGCTAAGAAGAGAGGGAGAAATCCCCCTGGCCTCTTCCTTGCTCATTCCTTCGACATAATCTTGAAGGATACTCACTCGCAGCCAGCTCACCTGGGAAGGGAATACTCTCTGGAGATCCTCTTGAGAAACTCTCCAGCCTTTCTTCAGATGCGAGACCTTTGTCTGTCTCCACCACAGTCTCTTTTACATTCCGTGGTTCTTTGGCAGAGAGAAAGAGAAAGTGATCGTTCTTATGTGAGGAAGGAAAGAAACCCAAGAAGGGATGGGAACCTGGTCAAGATCAAGGCCCGCAATCAGAACCTGAGCAAGGGGGACGGATCCATTCCACGTCACACTCAGAGCGGATGACAGGAATCCCGTCTGTGGGAAGCGTGGCTGGGAGGAGGGTTTAGATTTGTTAGGCACTGGGGGACTTTTTGGGATAAGCCGAACCTATACAAAAGTAATAGGCTTCACTTGAGGTTTCTTATGTTCTTATGAACCGAAGGAAACTAGGCTGCTGGTGATTAATATCAAAAAGGTGGCAGAGAACATAAGAATGTAAGAGAAGCCAATGTTTGATCAGGCCAATGGCCCATCTGGTCCAACACTCTGTCACACAGGGCCAAAATACCAGGTGCCATCAGGAGGTCCAGCAGTGGGGCCAGGACACTAGAAGCCCTCCTACTGTTGTCCCCCCCCACAGCACCAAGAATACAGAGCCTCACTTGCCCCAGACCAAGCGTTCCTAAGAATGTAAGAGAAGCCAATGTTGGATCAGGCCAATGGCCCATCCAGTCCAACACTCTGTGTCACACAGTGGCCAAAAATACCAGGTGCCATCAGGAGGTCCACCAGTGGGGCCACAACACTAGAAGCCCTCCCACTGTTGCCCCCCCCAAGCACCAAGAATACAGAGCCTCACTTGCCCCAGACTGAGAGTTCCTATCTATACCTTGTGGCTAATAGCTCTGCTCCATAAGTTTATCCAGTTCCCTCTTGAAGCCGTCCATGCTTGTAGCTGCCACCACCCTCCTCTGTGGCAGTGAATTCCATGTGTGAATCACTCAGAGCAGCTTTTAAACTCATCCCAGTGGGGAAAGCTGACGGGAGATGGGGAGCCTCCAGTTCAGGCAAGTCAGTCCAAAGGCATGACTGCAAAAACACTCAGGGTAATATTGATAAGGAGCATAATATAATTTGGGAGTGAGGGCAGGATGGCATGTGTGAGGGCCACGTGTGGTGACTAAGGAGGCTGAGGGAGGCAAGGGTCGCCGAAGAGAGAAACACATTGTAGGTGTCTGTATGCCAATGCTAGAAGTCGCTGAGGCGAGATGGAAGAGCTGGAATGCTTGGTGCTCACTGACACTTTAGATGTAGGAGGTGTTTCAGAAGACGTGGTGGAATGGAGAAAAGCTATGGGATATTAAATATTTGAAAGGCTGTCGTTTGGAGGAGGGCAAGGAGCTGTTCCAGTTGGCAGCAGAGGATAGGACCCGAAGCTACAGGTTTAAATTACATGCAGAAAGGTATCGGCTGGATATTAAGATAAACTTTTTCACGGTCGGAGTGGTTCAAAGGTGGAATCGGCTGCCTAGGAAGGTGGTGAGTTCCCCTTCACTGACAGTTTTCAAGAAGAGGCTGGACGAATATTTGTCAGAGATGCTTTAGGCCGGTCCTGCATTGGACAGGAGGTTGGACTAGATGGTCTGTACAGCGTCTTCCAGCTCTATGATTCTATGATACAGTCATTCCTGGCTACACAAGTTCTATAGGCATGAGAGAGAGGGGAAAGGTTGATGGAGGTGTTGCATTGTACATCAAAGAAGGCATAGAACCAAATAAGCTAGAAAACATCAGGGGAATTAACTCCCCCACTGACGCAATATGGGTGGAAATACCGGGTCCTAAGGGTTACTTAAAAGTCGGGGTGTACTACCACTCACCTGATCAAAACCTGGAGGCTGACATTGAGATGGAGAAGGAAATATGGGAGGTGACTAAAACAGATAATGTTATTATACTGGGAGATCTCAACCACCCTCACATTGATTGGGTAAACAGGTGCTCAAGTCGTGCTGCAGAAATGAGATTCCTAGACATCATAAAAGACCAAACACCCTGTGAGGTGGGTGGGGCTGAGAGAGCTCTCTCGAGAACTGCCCTTGAGGGAACAGCTCTTGTCAGAACTATGGCTTGCCCAAGGTCATCCAGCAGGTGCAAGTGGAGGAGTGGGGAATCAAACCCGGTTCTCCCAGATCAGAGTCCGCGCACTTAACCACTACACCAAAGTGAGATTAAAAAATCCCAGCTTCGGGTATAGGCCAATGGGGTCTGAACTTGCTGAGAATGAGAGGGGAAAAGTTCTTGGGGTTGTGGTGGATAGCTCAATGAAAGAGTCAATGCAGTGTGCTGCAACAGTGAAAAAGGTAAACTTTGTGTTAGGGATTATTAGGAAAGGGAGTGAAAGTAAAGCGGCTGATATTATAATGCCCCTGTATAAATCTATGGTGTGGCCTCATTTGGAATATGGTGTGCATTTCTGGTCACCATCTCGAAAGGAACATTAAAGGTAAAGATTTCCCTTGCTCAAAAGCCAGTCAAATTCAACTCTAGGGATGCGGTGCTCATCTCCGTTTCCAAGCCAAAGAGCCAGCGCTGTCCAAAGACATTTCCATAGTCATGTGGCCGGCATGATTAAACGCCGAGGCGCACGGAACGCTGTTACCTTCCCACCGAAGTGGTACCTATTTATCTACTTGCAATTTCTTGCTTTCGAACGGCTAGGTTGGCAGGAGCTGGGGCCAGAGACGGGAGCTCAGTCTGTCATGCGGCACTCGGGTCTCGAACTGCCGAACTACCGACCTTCTGGTCTGAGCCACCACGGCCCCTAAAAAGAACACTGCAGAGCTGGGAAAAGTACAGCAAAGGGCAACCAAGATGATCAGAGGATTGGAGCGCCTTCCCTAGGAGGAATGGCTGAGGAGCCGGGGGGCTTTTTGGTTTAGAAAAGAGACCCTTAAGGGGGAATATGGCAGAGGTTTATAAAATTATGCATGCGGTGGAGAGAGCTGACAAAGGGAAATTTTTTTCCGACTCCCGAAATTCTAGAACTCAAGGATATCCCGTGAAGCTGATGGGCAGTAGGTTCAGGACAAACAAAAGGAAATACTTCATTACACAGAGAGTGATTAAAATGTGGAATTCACTGTCAGAGGTTGTAGCGATGGCCCCAGGAACAGACAGCTTTAAAAGAGGATTAGATAAGATTCATCGAGGATATGTCTTTCAGTGGCTACTCGCCACAGGGACTGAGGGGAACCTCCACATTCAGAGGCGTCCCAGTGCCAGAGGGCAACATCCGTGGAAGGTCTCAGCCTTCATGCCCAGTTGTTGGACAGACAGAGGAACTGGTTGGCCACTGGGTGAGATGGGATGTTCGACTAGATGGACCACTGGTCTGATCCAGCAGGGCTCTTCTGATGTTCCTATGAAGGCCTCAGCCTCATTGGCCCTGTTGCTTGCCCTCCAGGGGAACTGGTTGGCCACTGGGTGAGACGGGATGTTCAACTAGATGGACCACTGGTCTGATTCAGCAGGGCTCTTCTGATGTTCCTATGAAGGCCTCAGCCTCTAGGCCCTGTTGCTGGCCCTCCAGAGGAACTGGTTGGCCACTGGGTGAGACGGGATGTTCGACTAGACGGACCACTGGTCTGATCCAGCAGGGCTGTTCTTGCGTTCACCTGTCCCTACATTCTCAAAATACATGTTGTAAAGACTGACAACTGAGAAATTCGGTTGTGGCCCCTTTCCAGAGACGTTTATTTACTTATTCAATTTTTAGCTCGCTCTCCCTCCACGGCGGGCTCAGAGCGGGTTACGACAACAGAGCCAACAATTTAACAAAGCTTTCCGAGGACCTCTCATCCCTGCCTTGGCCTCAGGTCAGGACACCCTCTCTGGTTTGGATGATGATGGCCGCGACACTGGCCTCAGTTGCCCCGGGGCCAGCCAGGTGGCTTGGGTCAGTCTACCCAGCCACGCTAAACACCGCAATCTCTGCCAACCCAGCCCTGGAGACCCCCAGTAGGGGGGCAGGTAGCTGGGCAGGCATCAAAACGACATACTGCTGTTCAATATTTTGATTTGTGCATCATCCCAGTTCCCACCTTTCCCACCCATGAAAGACCCTTACCCAGGGAGGCCACGGTCCCGTAGTTCTCCAGCATGACTTCCCAGTGGAGAGCTCTTTGGCCTGGATCCAGCAGGGCCCACTCCGCCTCGCTGAAATACACGGCCACCTCCTCAAAGGAAAAGGGACTCTGGAAGGAAAAGCAGGTTCCCTCCTCAGAGATCACGCCGGGTGGAGAACACACCCTGGAAGGGGGGGTGGTCTGGGGGGTACGGGATGGCTCGGCACGGGGAAAGGGAGGGGCCTTTAGAACCTCTGTTGCTCAGACACCTTAGCAGCAACTGCAGGAGCAAAAGCCCCCTCGAGGAAAAAGGAGACCCCGGCTGTCCCCCAGTCAGCTCCCCTACCTGGAGTGGAGGCTCCGCGGCAGTTTCCACGATCTCTACAAAATCGATGGCTCAACACCGTTTCTTCACTGCCTGAGAGAGAGAGGCAAAGGAGGAAAGAAGGGTGTCAGCCTAGCCTCCCTAGTATATTTGCTTGTTCGAATCCTCTGCCCCCTTCACACACACCCCTTCTCACAGTTTATAACTTATATATTTATTCAATTTATACCCCGCTGTCCCCGCTGAGGCAGGCACAGGGCAGCTTATGTAAAAAAGCATATATAAATACAATTAAAATCCATCATAAAAACAACCAGAAACCATAAAGAAGAAGAAGAAGGAGATTGGATTTAAACCCCGCCCTTCACTTGGAGTCTCAGAGCGGCTTACAAACTCCTTTCCCTTCCCCTCCCCACAACAGACACCCTGTGAGGTAGAAAAAGAGAAGAGATTGGATTTATACCCTGCCCTTCACTGCCCAAAGGAGTCTCAGAGCGGCTTACAAACTCCTTTCCCTTCCCCTCCCCACAACAGACACCCTGTGAGGTAGAAGAAGGAGAAGAGATTGGATTTATACCCTGCCCTTCACTGCCCAAAGGAGTCTCAGAGCGGCTTACAAACTCCTTTCCCTTCCCCTCCCCACAACAGACACCCTGTGAGGCAGAAGAAGAGAAGAGATTGGATTTATATCCCGCCCTTCACTGCCCAAATGAGTCTCAGAGCGGCTTACAAACTTCTTTCCCTTCCCCTCCCCACAACAGACACCCTGTGATGTAGAAGAAGAGAAGAGATTGGATTTATATCCCGCCCTTCACTGCCCAAATGAGTCTCAGAGCGGCTTACAAACTCCTTTCCCTTCCCCTCCCCACAACAGACACCCTGTGAGGTAGGTGGGGCTGAGAGAGTTCTGACAGAAACTGCTCTTTTTCAAGGACAGCTGTGCCAGAACGACGGCTTGCCCAAGGTCATCCAGCAGCTGCAAGTGGAGGAGTGGGGAATCAAACCCGGTTCTCCCAGATTAGTAGTCCGTACACTTAACCACGACACCAAACTGGTTCTAAAACAGATCAGTTATCCTAAAGTGCTGGAACAATATTCAGAACGGTGAAGCTTTGCCGTATATATACACGCGGAAAATTTTTAAATTAATTTTAGGAAATCATGAACGACTTTGGTCTGGTTTTTATCAGATCACGTTCTGGCGTTTTAGGAATGTTTTAATGATTGTTATTTTATGCCTTTGGTAGGTTTTAATTGTATTTTGTATGAAATTCGACGTAAGCCGCCCCGGGCCCACCTCAGCGGGGAGGGTTAGGGTATTAACCAAATTAAATAAATCTATACATTAATCGTGGTATAGGCAGAAGAGAAGTACCAGGTGCGTCCAGGGTGTGTGTGTCTGTGTGTGTAATACATTCTGCCGACACGTTTCAGACTTCTGCAAGGCTTGGAATGTGCCCTGAGAACTCTGGGGCTCAAATACGTGACAGCATCCCTGTGGCCTGCCAGGCAACCCTGGAAAGCCTTTAAGCAGCGGCACAAGAGACCAAATTATTGGCAATGGGTTTTAGGAGGCAGGCTGCCTCAGAAGGTGGTGTGAATCTTTCAGGTATGTTGTAGGTATGTAGGGCTATCTTTCGGCTGTGTTCCTGCAGAGCACAGGGGGTTGGACTAGATGACCTGCAAGGTCCCTTCCAACTCTAACATTCTATGAGGCTATGATTCTATGAATCTGTGTGTGTGTGGAAAGTGGTGTCAAGCCACAGGCGACTCACGGTGACCCCAAGGTTACTGGAGGCAAGGGACATTCATGGATGGCATGCCATGGCCTGCCTCTGCAGAACAACCCCTGACTTCTCTGCTGGTCTCTCATCCAAGTACGAACCAGAGCTGACCCTGCTTAGCTTCCGAGATCTGATGAGACCGAGCTAGTCTGGGCCATCCGGGTCAGGAGAACATGGAGGTCCCATTTATTCACCCTGGGTAATGGCTGCACCCAAATTTCATAGAATCATAGAATGTTAGAGTTGGAAGGGACCTTGCAGGCCATCTAGTCCAACCCCCTGCACTCTGCAGGAACACAGCCGAAACCCCTATGTACCTACAGCATACCCAAAAGATGGTCGTCCAGCCTCTGCTTGAAAACGTCCAGGGAAGGAGCATCCACCACCTCCCGAGGCAGTCTGTTCCACTGCTCAACCACTCTTACAGTCAGGAAGTTTCTCCTGATATTAAGCCAGTAACGACTCCCTTGTCATTTCCACCCATTAGATCTAGTCTTGCAATCCAGAGCAAGAGAGAATAGATCCACTCCATCTTCTACATGACAGCCCTTTAGATACTTGAAGACTGCAATCATGTCCCCTCTAAGCCTTCTCTTTCCCAGGCTAAACAGACCCAACTCCCTCAGCCTTTCCTCATAAGACTTGGACTCCAACCCTCTCACCATCCTGGTCGCCCTCCTCTGGACCCGCTCGAGTTTGTCAACATCCTTCCAAAAATGTGGTGCCCCAAACTGGACACAGTACTCCAGGTGGGGCCTGACCATAGCAGAATACAGCGGAACTACCACCTCTGGACTTCCTTTTCTTATTTTAGCCACCTTGAGTCCTTCTGACGGAAGGAAGGGAGGTGGGATATGAAGATTTCAATTAATGTAAATAAGAACGGAATCACCTTCCGTGAATCTGTCTACTCCCCCTTCAAGTCAGTGGCCATCATCACTACATCCTGTGGCACTAAGTCTCAGTCTGTGTAGGTGGTTAAGTGCACAGACTCTAATCTAGGAGAACCGGGTTTGATTCCCCACTCCTCCACTTGCACCTGGCTGGATGACCTTGGGCAAGCCGTAGTTCTGGCCCAGCTGTTCTTGAAAAAGAGCACTGTCAGGCTTCTCCCCACCCCTCACAGGGTCTATTGTGGGAGGAAGGTTTGTAGTCGCTCTGAGACATCTCTGGTATTGAAGGCAGGGTCCATCTCTTCACCTCTTCTACCTCACAGGGTGTCTGTTGTGGGGAGGGGAAGGGAAAGGAGTTTGTAAACTGCTCTGAGACTTCCTTGGGTAGTGAAGGGTGGGGTATAAATCCAATCTCTCCTTCTTCTTCTTGTCCCAGACCTTCTACCCACTGGGTGCCCCGATCCCACTGGGGCAGGAGGCACTCTTACCACTTGAGAGGGCATCTTGGGCCTTCTCCTGGGCCTGCACCCTCTGGCTTTCCTTCGAGGGAGCCCCTTCTGCCTCAGAGAACTTCGCTTCCGTCTTCACGGATCGTCTCCACACCTGAAACAACAGCAAGGGAGACAGGTAAGAGACGGACTGGAACAGGCTGAGGAGATGGATCCCGCCCCACTCCCAGACTCCTCATCCCTGCATCGACCGGCAGAGCTGGTTCAACCACAGGGCCAAGAATCAGGGTTGGGGTTTGTTCCTAGCCAAACGGATTCTCTAGAGGTATAAATACCTGGCAAGGAAGTCATCTTAGGGTAAGGTCATTTCTTGAACTGGGCGAATGAAACCCCCTCACCTGCTCTGCCTGCCTCTTCTCCTCGGCCTGACTCAGGAGGAAACCTTCGGCCAGGGCCACCGCCTGGGAACTGGTCTCCGGCCCACATCCTCGGACCCAGCCCTGCATTTCCGGGGGCAGGAGGGTCAGGAACTGCTCCAGGATCACCAGGTCCAGCATCTGCTTCTTGGTGTGCCTCTCCGGCTCCAGCCAGTGCTTGCAAAGTCCATGGAGCCGGCTGCAGACCTCTCGGGGCCCATCCGCCTCATGGTAGCAGAACTGCCTGAAGCATCGGCTGCGTATATCGGTGGTCAAAGTCTCCTGAGCCAAGATCTCTGGCACAGCTGTTTCTGAAAATTCAGCACCACTCCCTGCTTGGGTGGGATGGAGACCTTTCCTTGATGTCTTGCCAGTTCCAGGTTCTTCTGGGCACTCCTCTTCCATCTCCTTTCCTTCCTCTTGGGTCACCTGTGAAAAGACACCCTTAACTCACTTGGTTACGAAGAGGGAAAGGAAAAGATATCAAAAAGGCAGAAAGTAACAAAGACAGTGCGGAGCTACATCACCAGCCCTGGTCAAGAGACACCTAAGAATTGCCTTGGTGGATCCAAAGGAGGGGCCTTGTTGTAGTTTGCATATCGGGATTAACGTCACTGTGCTATATGACATACCAAGTTTTTAAAAGATATGCTCTTTTTGGTCCTTCGGGAAAATAAACCATCTCTATTTGGCTGTCTATAAATCAGTTGGCAGATATTATGATCTTAGTTGCTGACGACTGCACATTAGCCTTTCCTGGGGGCTATAAAAATATAAGCGTAAGAGCATAAGAGAAGCCAATGCTGGATCAGGCCAATGGCCCATCCAGTTCAACACCCTGTCACACAGTGGCTAAAGATGCCAGGTGCCATCAGGAGGTCCACCAGCGGGGCCAGGACACTAGAAGCCCTCCCACTGTTGCTCCCCCGAAGCACCAAGAATACAGAGCATCACTTGCCCCAGACCCAGAGTTCCTAAGAACCTAAGAGAAGCCATGTTAGATCAGGCCAATGGCCCATCCAGTCCAACACCCTGTCAAATAGTGGCCAAAAACGCCAGGTGCCATCAGGAGGTCCAGCAGTGGGGCCAGGACACTAGAAGCCCTCCCACTGTTGCCCCCCTCAAAGCACCAAGAATACAGAGCATCTCTTGCCCCAGACCGAGAGTTCCTAAGAACCTAAGAGAAGCCAATGTTGGATGAGGCCAATGGCCCATCCAGTTCAACACTCTGTCACACAGTGGCCAAAAATACCAGGTGCCATCAGGGGGTCCAGCAGTGGGCCCAGGACACTAGAAGCCCTCCCACTGTTGCCCCCCCAAGCACCAAGAATACAGAGCATCACTTGCCCCAGACCCAGAGTTCCTAAGAACCTAAGAGAAGCCATGTTGGATCAGGCCAATGGCCCATCCAGTCCAACACCCTGTCAAATAGTGGCCAAAACGCCAGGTGCCATCAGGAGGTCCAGCAGTGGGGCCAGGACACTAGAAGCCCTCCCACTGTTGCCCCCCTCAAAGCACCAAGAATACAGAGCATCACTTGCCCCAGACCCAGAGTTCCTAAGAGCATAAGAGAAGCCAATGTTGGATGAGGCTAATGGCCCCTCCAGTCACACAGTGGCCAAAAATGCCAGGTGCCATCAGGAGGTCCATCAGCGGGGCCAGGACACTAGAAGCCCTCCCACTGTTGCCCCCCCGAAGCATCAAGTATACAGAGCATCCCTTGCCCCAGACCCAGGGTTCCTAAGAACCTAAGAGAAGCCAATGTTGGATCAAGCCAATGGCCTATCCAGTCCAACACCCTGTCACACAGTGGCCAAAAATACCAGGTGCCATCAGCAGGTCCAGCACTGGGGCCAGGACACTAGGAGCCCTCCCACTGTTGCCCCACCCCCCCCAAGCACCAAGAATAGAGTGCATCACTTGCCCCAGACCGAGAGTCCCTATCTATCTCTTGTGGCTAATAGCCGTAGATGGACCTCTGCTCCAGATGTTTATCCAGTTCCCTCTTGAAACCCTCCATGCACACTTGTCTCCATGCAAACTGGAGCCTGGAACTAAGTGACTGATGGCTGGTTAACCATTGCAGCAGATAACCTCCTCCAGAGGCCAGACAGATTAGGCAATGGCTCTGTCCAAGCAGCCAGCAGAGGGGAAGGGGCAGATGTGTGTGTCTGTGGTGGGGGAGGACACTGGCTAAAATGTGTGAATTTCCTGCACAAATGTGTGAATTTCCTGCATTGTCCAGGGGGTTGGACTAGATGACCCTGGAGGTCCCTTCCAACTCTTTGATTCTATGTCAGGCAGTCAATTGGCATGAATTCCTCCCCTCATAATCACGACCGGGGCCTTTTTCCTGGGCCTCCCTATAACCACCATGGCTGAGAATCCATTTCCATTTAGTTTTGTTTACCAGATCCAGAGCCCGCCTCTCTGCCGCTACGGGTGTCACCAAGGCGGTCGACAGATTAAAACACACATAAGGAAATTACATTCCAAAATTCGTTAATGCACGAGGGCGTTTTACGACTGGCTGAAACTTAAAATTTTGAGGAAAATAAGATGAAACGGAGAATAATAAGTGTGAAATAGCTGTGGGATTGTAACGATAAGCTATGCATGCAGGATACTCAATTGGAATTTTGCGTAAGTTAGTTGCTGTAGATTTTCTGGGTTGTGTGGCCGTAGTCTTGGCATTGTAGGACCTGACGTTTCGTCAGTAGCTGTGACTGGCATCCTCAGAGGTATAACACAGAAAGATGGAGGACTCTCTGTGTCAAGGTGAGCAGAAAAAATGGTAGGCAGGTGATTTATATCTACCCTGGAAGGTGGGGTAGGGCTGAGTCATCATCTTGTAGGAGTTCTCCAGGCTATGAACATGCTAATGGAGGAGCTTTCCTGAGGAGGTTCTTTTGTCTATGGATTGTTTCCGAGAGTTCTTTGCATGGATCGTCCTGAGGAGTTCTTTTGTGTGTGGAATGGCTATTGAACCTATAATCTTATCTGTAGTGCTATTGCCAGTTGTCGAGCCTTTTGTGTTTTTCAGGACAGGAAAACGTGCCCTATTTATTTTCAAACTCTCTTCTTTCCTGTTGAAACTGTGTTGATGTTTGTGAATTTCAATGGCTTCCCTGTGTAATCTGACATGGTCATTGATGGGGTCTGAACTGGCAGAGACTGACCAAGAGAGAGATCTTGGAGTCGTAGTAGATAACTCAATGAAAATGTCTAGACAGTGTGTAGCTGCAATAAAGAAGGCCAACACTATGCTGGGGATTATTAGGAAGGGAATTGAAAACAAATCAGCCAGTATCATCATGGCCCTGTATAAATCATTGGTGCGACCTCATTTGGAATACTGTGTACAGTTCTGGTCGCCACACCTCAAAAAGGATATTATAGCATTGGAAAAAGTGCAGAGAAGGGCAACTAGAATGATAAAAGGGTTGGAACACTTTCCCTATGAAGAAAGGTTAAAACGCTTGGGACTCTTTAGCTTGGAGAAATAATGGCTGAGGGGTGACATGACCGAGGTTTATATGATTATGCATGGGACTAGAGCAGGTTGAGAAAGAAGTACTTTTCTCCCTTTCTCACAATACAAGAACTCGTGGGCACTCAATGAAATTGGTGAGTAGTCAGGTTAGAACAGATAAAAGGAAGTACTTCTTCACCCAAAGAGTGATTAACACATGGAATTCACTGCCGCAGGAGGTGGTGGCAGATACAAGCATGGACAGTTTCAAGAGGGAGTTAGATAAAGCTAATAGCAGAAGTCCATCAGTGGCTATTAGCCACAGGTATAGATTTTGTTGTTGTTGTTCAGTCGCACAGTCGAGTCCGACTCTTCGCGACCCCATGGACCAGACCACGCCAGGCCCTCCTGTCCTCCGCCGTCCGCTGAAGTTTGCTCAATTCATGTTCGTGCATCGATGACACTGTCTAACCATCTCATCCTTTGGTCCCCTTCTTCTTTGACCTTCATCTTTCCCAGCATCAGGGTCTTCTCAGTGAATGCTCCTTCTCATTTGGTGGCCAAAGTATTTGAGCTTCAGCTTCAGGATCTGGCCTTCCAGGGAACAGTCAGGGTTGATTTCTTTTAGGATTGACAAGGTATAGATAGGAACTCTCAATCTGGGGCAAGGATGCTCTGTATTCTTGGTGCTTGGGGGCAGCAGTGGGAGGGCTTCTAGTGTCCTGGCCCCACTGCTGGACCTCCTGATGGCGCCTGGTATTTTTGGCCGCTGTGTGACAGAGTGTTGGCCTAGATGGGCCACTAGCCTGATTCAACATTGGCTTCTCTTATGTTCTCATGTTCTTATGAAGTGTTGTCCAGTCTTTTCAGGGTCTTGGAACCGAACGCTGTGTCCTGTTTGGGCCAGGCTGTGTTCAGACAGCCACTGCTGGTTTTTCAGGCTGGCCAAGTCTGCAGTGGCTCTCTCCTGTTCTTTAATTCTTGTCTGAATGCCACGCTGTGTGCATAACTTTTACACTTTCCTTTCTTTTCCCCTCCTTCCCCCTGTCTGATACAATTCTTTTAATTATAAGAAAAAAACTTTATCTATTATAAAGGCACGCACGCAAAATCAGCATGCCTCTCTTGCAAGCATGAAAGGCTTATCCCCCCTGCCCCAATGACCTACCTGTGAGTAAACCTTCCCAGGATCCGGGTGCAATAAGGCTTCCTCCTGCGGCTGCATCTCTCCAAGTCGCTTTGCAACCCAGCAGACACCCCCCCACCCCGCCTTTCCTCTGTTCCGCCTTCCGCCTCCTTGCTCGGCCCGTCTAGCGAACAGCTCCGTTGCTTTCACCCTTTCGCTGCTGCAGACGAAAGGGGAAAGCGCTTCCCTGAGCCGCAGCCTCCGATCCCAGGACTTCAGCCAACCTGTGCCGCTCAATGGGGCTGCTCTGGAGTAACCCTGCGCAGCATTGCGCTCCTGCAGTTTCCCCCGCAGATCACCCAGCTCAGAAAAATGGGGCGGCGGAGTAGGAAAGAGGAGATGAAGGCAAACTAAAGCGAGCTCTCACGCCAAGCCATCTGGATCGAGGGTCTACTCGCAAGCTTCTTCGGGCGTATTCGAGGGGGCTTACTCCTAGGAAAGTGATTTCAGGATTGCATTCCAGTCTGTGTTCCTGTAACGCCTTCCCTGATGGCCAAGGGAAAAACAGCACTCTTATGCTTTCTAACTAAAACGTGTGATCATCAGGAGAACATAAGAGAAGCCCATGTTGGATCAGGCCAATGGCCCATCCAGTCCAACAGTCTGTGTCACATAGGGGCCAAAAATACCAGGTGCCATCAGGAGGTCCAGCAGTGGGGCCAGGACATCAGAAGCCCTCCCACTGTTGCCCCCCCCACCCGAGGCACCAAGAATACAGAGCATCCCTTGCCCCAAACCGAGAGTTCCTAAGAACATAAGAGAAGCCAATGTTGGATCAGGCCAATGGCCCATCTAGTCCAACGCTCTGTCACGCAGTGGCCAAAAATACCAGGTGCCATCAGGAGGTCCAGCAGTGGGGCCAGGACACTAGAAGCCCTCCCACTGCTGCCCCCCCCAAGAACCAAGAATACAGAACATCACTTGCCCCAGATCGAGAGTTCATATAAGAACGTAAGAGAAACCAATGTCGGATCAGGCCAATGGCCCATCCAGCCCAACACTCTGTGTCACACAGTGGCCAAAAATACCAGGTGCCATCAGGAGGTTCAGTAGTGGGGCCAGGACACTAGAAGCCCTCCCACTGTTGCCCCCCCCCCAAGCACCAAGAATACAGAGCATCCCTTGCCCCAGACCGAGAGTTCCTAAGAACATAAGAGAAGCCAATGTTGGATCAGGCCAATGGCCCATCTAGCCTAACACTCTGTGTCACACAGTGGCCCAAAATACCAGGTGCCATCAGGAGGTCCAGCAGTGGGGCCACGACACTAGAGGCCCTCCCACTGTTGCCCCACCCCCCCAAGCACCAAGAATACAGAACATCACTTGCCCTAGATTGAGAGTTCATATAAGAACATAAGAGAAGCCAATGTTGGATCAGGCCAAGTGGCCCATCCAGCCCAACACTCTGTGTCACACAGTGGCCCAAAATACCAGGTGCCACCAGGAGGTCCAGCAGTGGGGCCAGGACACTAGAAGCCCTCCCACTGTTGGCCCCCCAAGCACCAAGAATACAGAGCATCACTTGCCCCAGATCGAGAGTTCCTAGGTATACCTTGTGGCTAATAGCCACTGATGGATCTCTGCTCCATATGTTTATCCAGTTCCTGGGGTGGGGGGGCAGGATGTGTGTCCTGGTGTGATCTGGCCCTATTGGAGAGAATCGTTGCCACCTCCTGCTTGGGAGAGTCCTGGAGATTTGGCCCTTACCTCAGAGTTTCGGGAGATATTCAAAGGGATCTGTTCAAGTGTGTGTGGGGAGGAAATCTGAGGAAGTGCATCCCTTCCATCACTTTGCTGCTCACCAAAAAGTTTATACCTTGGTTAAAAAATTCTTGGTCTTAAAGGTGCCACTGGACTCGAAGTTCGTTCTTTTGCAAAAGTGTGAAGTTAAATAAAGTTATCCAGACAAACATATTTTCCATCAGTAGATGGCACTGCAAGACTGCTTTTTAAAAATCGCCTGACTAAAGATGGATTCCCATTGGGCAAAGAGAACATTTCTGGGTAGTCAAAGTGTGTGAAAAAGACCTTGAGATACAAGTGGACTGTAAGCTAAATATGAGCAGTCAGTGCGATGCAGCGGCAAGAAAGGCTAATGCCATCTTGGAATATATCAACAGATTGCAAGATGTCATAGTTCTGCTGTACATGATGTTGGTCAGGCCATACCCTGTGCAGCTCTGGAGGCCTCACTTCAAAAAGGAAGTGAACGGAATGGGGCAGGTGCAGAGAAGGGTGACAAAGATTATCGGAGGCCTGGAGACCAAGCCCTATGAGGAAGGTTGAGGGACTTGGGAATGTTCAACCTGGAGAAGGGGAGGATGAGCAGGGACAGGATGGCTCTCTTGAAGTCTTTGAAGGGCTGTCACTTAGAGGTGGGCAGGGAGCTGTTCCTGTGGGCAGCAGAGGAGAGGACTCTCAAGGAAGTCCTTCTTCACCCAGAGAGTGATTAACACATGGAATTCACTGCCACAGGAGGTGGTGGCAGCTACAAGCATGGACAGTTTCAAGAGGGAATTAGATAAACATATGGAGCAGAAGTCCAACAGTGGCTATTAGCCACTGATAGGAACTCTCAGTCTGGGACAGGTGATGCACTGTATTCTTGGTGCTGGAGGGGGCAGCAGTGGGAGGGCTTCTAGTGTCCTGGCCCCACTGCTGGACCTCCTGATGGCACCTGGTATTTTTGGCCACTGTGTGACAGAGTGTTGGACTAGAGAGCCAGTTTGGTGTAGTGGTTAAGTGTGTGGACTCTAATCTGGGAGAACCGGGTTTGATTCCCCACTCCTCCACTTGCACCTGCTGATGTGACTTTGGGTCATTCACAAGCTCTGGCACAGCTGTTCCTGAAAGAGCACTTTGTGTTAGCGCTCTCTCAGCCCCACCTACCTCACAGGGTGTGGGGAGGGGAAGGGAAAGGAGTTTGTAAGCCGCTCTGAGACTCCAAGTGAAGGATGGGGTATAAATCCAATCTCTTCTCCTTCTTCTACCTCACAGGGTGTCTGTTGTGGGGAGGGGAAGGGGAAGGAGTTTGTAAGCCGCTCTGAGACTCCAAGTGAAGGGTGGGGTATAAATCCAATCTCTTCTCCTTCTTCTACCTCACAGGGTGTCTGTTGTGGGGAGGGGAAGGGAAAGGAGTTTGGAAGCCGCTCTGAGACTCCAAGTGAAGGGTGGGGTATAAATCCAATCTCTTCTTCTTCTTCTACCTCACAGGGTGTCTGTTGTGGGGAGGGGAAGGGAAAGGAGTTTGGAAGCCGCTCTGAGACTCCAAGTGAAGGGTGGGGTATAAATCCAATCTCTTCTTCTTCTTCTACCTCACAGGGTGTCTGTTGTGGGGAGGGGAAGGGAAAGGAGTTTGGAAGCCGCTCTGAGACTCCAAGTGAAGGGTGGGGTATAAATCCAATCTCTTCTTCTTCTTCTACCTCACAGGGTGTCTGTTGTGGGGAGGGGAAGGGAAAGGAGTTTGGAAGCCGCTCTGAGACTCCAAGTGAAGGGTGGGGTATAAATCCAATCTCTTCTCCTTCTTCTACCTCACAGGGTGTCTGTTGTGGGGAGGGGAAGGGAAAGGAGTTTGGAAGCCGCTCTGAGACTCCAAGTGAAGGGTGGGGTATAAATCCAATCTCTTCTTCTTCTTCTACCTCACAGGGTGTCTGTTGTGGGGAGGGGAAGGGAAAGGAGTTTGGAAGCCGCTCTGAGACTCCAAGTGAAGGGTGGGGTATAAATCCAATCTCTTCTTCTTCTTCTACCTCACAGGGTGTCTGTTGTGGGGAGGGGAAGGGAAAGGAGTTTGGAAGCCGCTCTGAGACTCCAAGTGAAGGGTGGGGTATAAATCCAATCTCTTCTTCTTCTTCTACCTCACAGGGTGTCTGTTGTGGGGAGGGGAAGGGAAAGGAGTTTGGAAGCCGCTCTGAGACTCCAAGTGAAGGGTGGGGTATAAATCCAATCTCTTCTCCTTCTTCTACCTCACAGGGTGTCTGTTGTGGGGAGGGGAAGGGAAAGGAGTTTGGAAGCCGCTCTGAGACTCCAAGTGAAGGGTGGGGTATAAATCCAATCTCTTCTTCTTCTTCTACCTCACAGGGTGTCTGTTGTGGGGAGGGGAAGGGAAAGGAGTTTGGAAGCCGCTCTGAGACTCCAAGTGAAGGGTGGGGTATAAATCCAATCTCTTCTTCTTCTTCTACCTCACAGGGTGTCTGTTGTGGGGAGGGGAAGGGAAAGGAGTTTGTAAGCCGCTCTGAGACTCCAAGTGAAGGGTGGGGTATAAATCCAATCTCTTCTCCTTCTTCTACCTCACAGGGTGTCTGTTGTGGGGAGGGGAAGGGAAAGGAGTTTGTAAGCCGCTCTGAGACTCCAAGTGAAGGGTGGGGTATAAATCCAATCTCTTCTCCTTCTTCTACCTCACAGGGTGTCTGTTGTGGGGAGGGGAAGGGGAAGGAGTTTGGAAGCCGCTCTGAGACTCCAAGTGAAGGGTGGGGTATAAATCCAATCTCTTCTCCTTCTTCTACCTCACAGGGTGTCTGTTGTGGGGAGGGGAAGGGAAAGGAGTTTGGAAGCCGCTCTGAGACTCCAAGTGAAGGGTGGGGTATAAATCCAATCTCTTCTCCTTCTTCTACCTCACAGGGTGTCTGTTGTGGGGAGGAGAAGGGAAAGGAGTTTGTAAGCCGCTCTGAGACTCCAAGTGAAGGGTGGGGTATAAATCCAATCTCTTCTTCTTCTTCTACCTCACAGGGTGTCTGTTGTGGGGAGGGGAAGGGAAAGGAGTTTGGAAGCCGCTCTGAGACTCCAAGTGAAGGGTGGGGTATAAATCCAATCTCTTCTCCTTCTTCTACCTCACAGGGTGTCTGTTGTGGGGAGGGGAAGGGAAAGGAGTTTGTAAGCCGCTCTGAGACTCCAAGTGAAGGGTGGGGTATAAATCCAATCTCTTCTCCTTCTTCTACCTCACAGGGTGTCTGTTGTGGGGAGGGGAGGGGAAGGGAAAGGAGTTTGTAAGCCGCTCTGAGACTCCAAGTGAAGGGCGGGGTATAAATCCAATCTCTTCTCCTTCTTCTACCTCACAGGGTGTCTGTTGTGGGGAGGGGAGGGGAAGGGAAAGGAGTTTGGAAGCCGCTCTGAGACTCCAAGTGAAGGGCGGGGTATAAATCCAATCTCTTCTCCTTCTTCTACCTCACAGGGTGTCTGTTGCGGGGAGGGGAAGGGAAAGGAGTTTGTAAGCCGCTCTGAGACTCCAAGTGAAGGGTGGGGTATAAATCCAATCTCTTCTTCTTCTTCTTCTTCTTCTTCTTCTTCTTCTTCTTCTTCTCTAGATGGGCCATTGGCCTGTTTCAACATTGGCTTCTCTTATGTTCTTATGACTCACAAGAATGGGTTTAAATTATGGGCAGAAAGATACTGGCTAGGGGATTTTTTTTTTTTCAGTAAGTGTAGTTCGGCAGTGGACTCAGCGGCCTAGGGAGGTGATGAGCTCCCCCTCACTGTAAGTCTTAAAGCAGTGTCTGGACAAACACTCGACGGGGATGCTTTAGGTTGAGCCTGCATTGAGCTGGAGGCTATACTAGATGGCCTGTACAGCCCCTTCCAACTCTGTGATTCTGTGGCACAATTTAATGGGCATTTCTTTTAAGCTCAGTAGAAAACAGCAAGCGTTCAGTAGCACCTTAAAAGACTAACAAACGATGTGGCAGGGTATGAGCTTTCGTGAGTCACTGCACACTTCTTTAGATACCTGAACATATCTCACAAAAGCCACATATTATTTCAGACTGGTGGGGGGGGGGAATGCCTTTGTGGGGCCAGCTCTATCCCTCCCCCCTTCAGAGCGCTATCCAGACATCCAGAACTTCATGCCCAGATGCCTTTTGGTGTAGTGGTAAGGAGTGTGGACTCTGATAGGGGAGAACCAGGTTTGATTCCCCCATGCCTCCATATGCAGCTGCTGGTGTGACCTTGGGTCAGTCACGTGTTCTTTCAGAGCTGTTCCCTCAAGAGCAGTTCTCAGAAGAGCTCTCTCAGCCCCCACCTACTTTATAAGATGATGCATGGGAAAGAGCAGGTAGAGAAAGAGGTACTTTTCCTCCTTTTCTCACAATACAAGAACTCGGTGGGCACTCGATGAAGTTGCTGAGCGGTCAGGTTGGAACGGATAAAAGGAAGTCCTCCTTCAGCCAAAGAGTGATTCACACATGGAATTCACTGCCACAGGAGGTGGTGGCAGCTACAAGCATGGATGGCTTCAAGAGGGAATTGGATAAACATATGGAGCAGAGGTCCATCAGTGGCTATTAGCCATTAGGGACTCTCAGTCTGGGGTAAGTGATGCTCTGTATTCTAGGTGCTTGGGCGGGGGTCAACAGTGGGAGGGCTTCTAGTGTCCTGGCCCCACTGGTGGACCTCCTGGTGACACCTGGTATATTTTGGCCACTGTGTGACAGAGTGTTGGACTGGATGGGCCACTGGCCTGTTCCAACATTGGCTTCTCTTATGTTCTTAGGAACTCTTTGTCTGGGGCAGGTGATGCTCTGTATTCTTGGAGCTTGGGGGGGGGGCAACAGTGGGAGGGCTTCCGGTGTCCTGGCCCCACTGCTGGACCTCCTGATGGCACCTGGTATATTTTGGCCAATGTGTGACAGAGTGTTGGACTGGATGAGCCATTGGCCTGATCCAACATGGGCTTCTCTTACAATCTTATGTTCTTACTTCACAGGGTGTCTGTTGTGGGGAGGGGAAGGGAAAGGAGATTGTAAAACCGCTCTGAGACTCCTTCGGGTAGTGAAGATTGGGGTATGAATCCAATCTCCTCCTCCTCCTCCTCCTCTTCTTCTTCTTCTAAGGAGGGTTGCCAATGTAACAAGCAGAAACCCCAGCCTGCCGGGCTCCTGGGCTTTTAGCTGGAGGTTTTGTCTGCAGACATCACAGGAAGGCAATCTGTTCTGGGCCTGGAGGAAAATCTGGTCTGCTCCTGCTCTTTGCTGGAAAACCAACCCCAGTTGCAGAGGCTAGATCCAGAACTGGCCAACCTTCCCTGGGAAAAGAGAAGGGGCTATCCGGACCTCCTCCTCCTCCTCTGCATGTGGGACCCAGTGAGACCCCCTCGCAGAGCTATCCAGCCTGGGGGAGCATCTCCCCCCTTCCATGCCCTGCAGCTCTTTACCCTTCCAGGAACCCCCTGTCTGGCTCCAGCCCCATTCCCCCAGCTCTCCTTCCAGAAAAATTGGATCTCAAGAGGAGGAAGTTGGAGGACTCTGGTAATTGTCTCCTTCCTTTTAGCTATATTTTTTTACAGCTGCATTTACTGCTCCGTTACTTGACTCTAATTGGCCCTTCCTGGCAACACCCCTCGCACCCTCTTCCGACATGTAACGGCTGGTGACCCCTATTTCAATGTTATCTGAAGAAGCATCCGCGCACCCAAAAGCATATACGCAGAATAAAACTTTGTTGGTCTTAAAGGTGCAATTGGACGCAGACTTTGTTCTGTTTCCTCCCTTTGTCTCCTCTCTAGGAACCGCATCCAATGTTCCCTCTAAGCTGAGTTAGTGTGAGCTAGCTCACAGTTTTTTAACCTCCAGTTCACACATTTTTGTCTCGGCTCAGGAAGGAGGTTCTCCGGAGCAAACTCATTTATGTAGTTGCCAAACTGCTTGCTCACAACTTTAATGCCAGGAGCTCACAAAGTACATTTTTTGCTCACAAGACTCCACAGCTTAGAGGGAACCTTGGTTGGGACAGGATCCGGGAGAGCCCTGACTGTGCTATGGAGCTTGTAGGTGACAGGAGAGGAGACCAAGAAATGTCCCCCTGAGGTCTTTGGAGGAGAGATGAAGAAGAGATTGGATTTATACCCCGCCCTTCACTTGGAGTCTCAGAGCGGCTTACAAGCTCCTTTCCCTTCCCCTCCCCACAACAGACACCCTGTGAGGTAGGTGGGGCTGAGAGAACTCTGACAGAAACTATTCTCTTTCAAGGACAGCTGTGCCAGAGCTTGTGACTGACCCAAGGTCACATCAGCAGGTGCAAGTGGAGGAGTGGGGAATCAAACCCGGTTCTCCCAGATTAGTGTCCGCACACTTAACCACGACACCAAACTGGCTCTCTAGATGGGATTCTAAAATTATTTTGGGGGGGCCTGGGCTGGATCGGACATTGGGAGGCATTGGTGGTAAGTCAGGCGGGGGCTGGGCCTCAAGATGCCCCAGAGTATATATGGGCCCACCAACACGGTTTCTCAGTGGAGTCCCCTTCTTTGGCTTCACGCCAGTCTTTCTCAGCACATCTGGGGCTCTCTGCTGCCCCCTCCAGGTAGAGGCTCTACTGCAGGCTTTTAGGAACCCCTGCTCTATCTGAGCAGTCGGGTTAGAACAGATAAAAGGAAGTCCTTCTTCACCCAAAGAGTGATTAACTCATGGAATTCACTCCCACAGGAGGTGGTGGCAGCTACAAGCATGGACAGTTTCAAGAGGGAATTAGATAAACATCTGGAGCAGAAGTCCATCAGTGGCTATTAGCCACAGGGTATAGATGGGAACTCTCAGTCTGGGGCAGGTGATGCACTCTATTCTTGGTGCTGGAGGGGGCAGCAGTGGGAGGGCTTCTGGTGTCCTGGCCCCACTGCTGGACCTCCTGATGGCACCTGGTATTTTTGGCCACTGTGTGACACAGAGTGTTGGACTGGATGGGCTATTGGCCTGATTCAACATTGGCTTCTCTTACGTTCTTATGTACTTATGATCCTTCTCTCCATGGGGCTGTGAAAGCTTCATTTCATTCAGAGCCACGGAAAGAAGGATGTGTGAGATCGAAACCCGAAGCAGCACTGTTGAATCCATGGGAAGGAAGCACATTCGTAAGAAGAAGCTGAGAGTTTGTTTCTAGGGACAGAGCAAATGCTTGAGAAGGGGAGAAGCGTTCAGATTCAGCCTCCTTTTTAAGAATCTGGGCTCTCCAGGAATTTTTCTACACACCCTTTTCATTACGTATTTTTTTATTTTAAAAAGCAAAATAGAATATAGAGGGGATACAAAAGGGAAAAGGATGGCATAACCAATTATATGTATATATATATATCCAAATTATTATACAACACAAGATACATATGACAGAAAAAGTAAATATTTCTCCCCAACATCCCTTTTATTATTGTTTTTAAAACATTATCTGCAGGATACAATGGTCCTTACTTAAAGAAAAGTGTATTATATATATCTCACATAAAAGATAAAAATAACAGCTATTTTTATTCAAAATCCATGTCCTCGTACATTTATATTCAAAACTTCCCATTCTGTTTCTGCATTGTAATACATTTATATGAATACCAATCCGTTTATATGTAATTTTTAGAACATTTTTCTTCTAAACTTGTCTCCTGCTTGCATAAGAAACGCTCCATCTCTCCTCAAGACTTCAAAATTGATCTTTTTTTCTCAAATAGTTAATTTCACCATTACTGCATAATTGACAATTTTATTTTCCCATTCTTCTAAGCTTGGACAAATGTGTGATTTCTATTTTGCTGCGTAGATGCTTCTAGCCACTGTCACCATAGTCGGGTTAGAACAGATAAAAGGAAGTCCTCCTTCACCCAAAGAGTGATTCACACATGGAATTCACTGCCATGGGAGGTGGCGGTGGCTACAAGCATGGACGGCTTCAAGAGGGAATTAGATAAGCATTATGGAGCTGAGGTCCATCAGTGGCTATTAGCCACAAGGTATAAGTAGGGACTCTCAGTCTGGGGCAAGTGATGCTCAGTATTTCTTGGTGCTTCGGGATGGGGGGCAACAGTGGGAGGGCTTCTAGTGTCCTGGCCCCACTGCTGGACTTCCTGTTGGCACCAGGTATTTTTGGCCACTGTGTGACAGACTGTTGGACTGGATGGGTCATTGGCCTGATCCAACACTGGCTTCTCTTCTGTTCTTACTTCGTTATCTCTTCCAAAACATTCCTTGTCCCAATGAGCATCACTTTACACTTAGCAACACTTAACTTCATTTGCCACGCTGTCATCCACTCACCTAGTTTGCAGAGGTCCTCTTGGAGCTCTTCACACCTTGGTCTTCACCAGCCTTAATAATTTGGTGTCATCTGCAAACTTCTCCAGTCCCCTTCTTCAGTTTGAGTCCAAACCTTTCCCAGCACATCTCAAACTGACTCTCTGCTGCCACCCTCAGGCTAACATTGAGAAGTGCATCTGTCTGGTAACCTGGTCTCCAGAGCCAGTTTGGTGTAGTGATTAAGTGTGCGGATTCTAACCTGGGAGAGCCGGATTTGATTCCTCACTCCTCCACTTGCAGCTGCCGGATGACCTCGGGCAAGCCGTAGTTCTGTCAGAGCTGTTCCCTCAAGGACAGTTCTGGAAAGAGCTCTCTCAGTCCCGCCTACCTCACAGGGTGTCTGTTGTGGGGAGGGGAAGGGAAAGGAGTTTGTAAGCCGCTCTGAGACTCCCTTGGGTAGTGAAGGGCCATGGGGTATAAATCCAATCTCTTCTTCTATTGCAGGCCTCTAAGAAACTTTTCTCCAGATTATGAATCACTCACCCTCCCCAAACCTCCGTGGAAACCAGGGAATCAAACTGGTTAGAAACAATGTTCCCTCTAAGCTGTGGAGTCTTGTGAGCAAAAATCCTACTTTGTGAGCTACTGGCATTAAAGTTGTGAGCGAGAGATTTGGCTGCTGCATAAATTAGTATGTTCTGGAGCCATCCTTCCTGGGCTAAGACAAAAATGTGTGAGCCGGAAGCTAAAAAACTGTGAGCTAGCTCACACCAACGCAGCTTAGAGGGAACACTGGTTAGAAATACGCTCAACTTGGCAAGTCCTGCCTAATTTGACTGGTATCTTGGGCAGCGTGATCCGAGTTTCTCATTTATAAGTGTGTGCAGACACATAAGTACACTCCCACCAAGGCCTGAAGTCAGAAAATTTTCAACAGGGGGACAACTTTCGTATGAAGGGGAAAATTTAGCACGGTGGAGAGCAGCCCATTGCGTGTCTCCAGAACTGCCCAGGTTATACTTCTAAATCATTAAGTCAGTCAAGTGGTATATCACACAAAATATTTCAGGTATCTTCTTTGTTTCTCATTTTTTTACTTACGTTATTAAGTGGACTCAAGGCAGGCTGTGCAGAGGGAATCGATACGTTCCTTCGCTGGACGTTTTCAAGCGGAGGCTGGACGACGATATTTCTGGTATGTTGTAGGGCTATCTTTCGGCTAGGCTCCTGCAGAGTGCAGGGGGTTGGACTCGATGACCTGCAAGGTCCTTTCCAACCCTAACATTCTATGATCCTAAGATTCTATGTCTGAAGGGGATGCTCAGTAAGCCATGCAGTGGGTTGTTAAAACCCGAGCAGAATTCTAAAAACACAGCAGTAGCAACGCCTACACATTAACACGACACATGAAATGACGCAAAAATGACCTGGCAGGATCCTCATCAGGCAGGCCCATTTGCTGGGCGCCATCTTCAGAAGACCCTGCTGGTTGAGTGAAGCTGTTGAGGGAGAGGCCATCCTGCCGATAGGGGGACTCAGCCCAAGAAGAAGAAGAAGAAAGAAGAAGGAGGAGTAGGAGAAGGAGAAGAAGAAGAAGAAAGAAGAGGAGGAGGAGAAGAAGAAGAAGAAGAAGAGGAAGAGGAGAAGGAGAAGAAGAAGAAAGAAGAGCAGGAGGAGGAGGAGGAGAAGAAGAAGAAGGAGAAAGAAGAGGAGGAGGAGGAGAAGAAGAAGAAGAAGAAGAAGAAGAGGAGGAGAAGGAGAGGGAGAAGAAGAAGAAGAAAGAAGAGGAGGAGGAGGAAGAGGAGGAGGAGGAGAAGAAAGAAGAGGAGGAGAAGGAGAAGGAGAAGAAGAAGAAGAAAGAGGAGGAGGAGGAGAAGAAGAAAGAAGAGGAGGAGGAGATGATTGGATTTATACCCCACCCTTCACTACCCAAAGGAGTCTCAGAGCGGCTTTCCTGTTCTCCTTTCCCTTCCCCTCCCCACAACAGACACCCTGTGAGGTAGGTGGGGCGGAGGGAAGCTCTGATAGAAAACTGCTCTTTTTCTCAAGAACAGCAGTGCCAGAACTATGGCTTGCCCAAGGTCATCCAGCAGGTGCAAGTGGAGGAGTGGGGAATCAAACCCGGTTCTCCCAGATTAGAATCCGGGCACTTAACCCCTTTGCCTGTGATACAGGGCTCTTTTTGCATATTAGGTGACACACCCCTAATGTAGCCAATCTTCCAAGAGCTTACAGTAGCCCCTGTAAGAAGAGCTCTGTAAACTCTTGGAGGATTAGGGGTGTGTCACTTAATATGCAAAGGAGTTCCTGCTACAAAAAGAGCCCTGGCTAGTTCCTTAAACTGAACCTGCTAATTGATGGGCAACCAATGGAGTGATGGTACACTGGGAGTAATATGCAGGCTCCTCCTCTTAGCTCCCCGTAATAGGCGAGGTGTGGTATTCTGCACTAACTGGAGTAGCTAAGTCGTTTTTGAGGGGAAACCTATACAGAGTGCATTCCAGTAGTCTAGCCTCCAAGTTACCATTGCATGGATCCAGGTGGCCAGACAGGCGCAGTCAAAGTAGGGGGCCATCTTGCAGGCTAGACCAAATTGGAGGAAATTTGGAAGAGAGTATTTTTCTGCAGCGGCATTACCTTCTCCAGCAACGATGCTGGATCCAGTATAACCCCGAAGCTGTGGAACCCATTCAAAATTGGGAAGCACAATACTGGCCCTCAGGCCTTCCCAACCAACATCATGCCTGGGAGAAGCTTCCCTTCATTCACTTTCAGCCTTTTGATATAGTAGTATATGTGCTTATTTATTACCACATTAGATACCAATTTGAACCTGTGTGAACTTCTCTGGTGTCTCTCTGTAGCCCCTGCACCCAACAGTGTTACAAATGGCTATGCAGCCTTATGAAGAGTTAAGAATTCTAATTCGAACTTGGGAAAAAAGAATGAAAACCACTCACTTCCCTCCACGCATTGATCAACAAACAATTGTAGATAGGGAATACTGGAAATCAAAGTAGACGTCTGGGTCACCAGTGTGAGAACACCCAACTTCACTGTTTTGTGGCTGAACAACAAGTAGGCATAGAGTTGCCCAAGAGATGGCCAATGATGTCGCACAAGCGTCTGTGGATGGGAAGTCCGGGATTGTGTGTGATCTAGTGGTGGGTCTAATAACTACCCGGATTTCAGAGTAGCGATGAGCACAGAATCATAGAATGTTAGAGTTGGAAGGGACCTTGAAGGTCATCTAGTCCAACCCCTGCACTCTGCAGGAGCATAGCCAAAAGATAGCCCTACAACATCCCCAAAAGATGGTCATCCAGCCTCTGCTTGAAAACATCCAATCAAGGAGCATCCACCACCTCCCGAGGCAGTCTGCTCCACTGCTCAACCACTCTTACAGTTAGGAAGTTTCTCCTCATATTTAGCTGGGATAGAGTCCCTTGTAATTTCCACCCATTAGATCTAGTCTTGCAAGCCGGAGCATCCATCTTCTACATGACAGCCCTTCAAACACTTGAAGACTGCAATCATGTCATAAACAATATTGAGATATTCGCAACTACTGTAACGTGATACGAAAAAAAATCTGTAATTTCTCTGGGTGACAAAATTACAGGTACTGCTAATACTACAGTGGTTTGATGCCTACATTCATAAGCAAAGGAAATGCTGAAATGCAGTTAGAAGTGAGTGAAAATAAAGGTGTAATTTTTTTCCTCATCCAAGTTCACGGACCCCCCCCCAAAATCTATCCACAGATATCTGCTATCCTTGACTTGTCTATTTCATCACAGGATTAGGAAAATAGGTACGTTTTCTGTCAAAATTCAGAAGGATTCTCCCATGTCAGTTTGTAGATGCTTTTGAAGATCACACCTCTGAACGGATTTCTTTTCACAGACTTTGCATTCAAAACATTTTTCCTTGGTGCGGTCTCTTAGATACTGTTGAAAAGTGATACTCCAGCTGAAGGCCTTTCCAGACTCTGAGCATTCAAAAGTTTTCTCCCCTGTGTGGGTTCTTTGATGCAGCATGAGATTGCCACTGTGGCTGAATCTCTTTCCACAGTCTTAGCACTCAAAAGGTTGCTCCCGTGTGTGAATTTTCAAATGCTTGTGAAGATGGCCACTCCGGCTGAATCTCTTTCCACATTCTGAGCATTGAAAAGGTTTCTCCCCTGTGTGGGTTCTTTGGTGTTCTAGAAGATGGCAGCTCTGATTGAATCTCTTTCCACACTCTGAGCACTGAAAAGGTTTCTCACCCCTGTGGCTTCCTTGATGGCGTAGAAGACTGCCACTCTGACTGAATCTCTTTCCACACTCCGAGCATTCAAAAGGTTTCTCCCCTGTGTGGGTTCTTAGGTGCTGCTGAAGACTACTTCTGTGATTGAATCTCTTTCCACACTCTGAACATTCAAAAGGTTTCTCCCCTGTGTGGATTCTTAGGTGCTCTCGAAGATGGCTGCTCTTAATGAATTTCTTTCCACACTCTGAGCATTCAAAAGATTTCTCCCCTGAGTGGATTCTTAGGTGCTCTTGAAGACTACGTCTGTGACTGAATTTCCTTCCACATTGTGAGCAATCAAAAGGTTTCTCTCCTCTGTGGGTTCTTAGATGTTCTTGAAGATGGCTGTTCTGATTGAATTTCTTTTCACATTCTGAGCATTCAAAGGGTTTCTCCCCTGTGTGAGTTCTTTGGTGCTGTAGAAGACTGTTACGATTACTGAATTTCTTTCCACAGTGTGAGCATTCAAAAGGTTTCTCCCCTGTGTGGATTCTTAGGTGTTGTTGAAGACTAAATCTGTGATTGAATCTCTTTCCACATTCTGAGCATTCAAACGGTTTCTCCTTTGTGTGGGTTTTTAGATGCCGTTGAAAACTGCTACTATAACAAAATTGTTTTCCACAATCAAAGCATTCAAAAGGTTTCTCCCCTGTGTGGATTCTTAGGTGCTTTGTAAGACTATGTCTATTACTGAATTTCTTTCCACACTCTAAGCATTCAAAAGCTTTCTCCCCTCTGTGGATTCTTAGGTGCTGCTGAAGACTACATCTGTGATTGAATCTCTTTCCACACTCTGAGCATTCAAAAGGTTTCTCCCCTGTGTGGGTTTTTAGATGACGTTGAAAACTGCTATTGTAACAAAATCGCTTTCCACACTCTGAGCATTCAAAAGGTTTCACTCCTGTGTGGGTTCTTTGATGTTCTTGAAGATGGCTGCTCTGATTGAATTTCTTTCCGCACTCTGAGCATTCAAAAGGTTTCTCCCCTGTGTGAGTTGTTTGATGCTGTAGAAGGTTGTTACTCTTACTGTATCTCTTCCCGCACTCTGAGCACTCAAAAGGTTTCTCACCTCTGTGGATTCTTAGGTGGTGCTGGAGACTACATCTGTGACTGAATCTCTTTCCACACTCTGAACATTCAAAAGGTTTCTCCCCTGTGTGGGCTCTTTGAAGTTGTCGAAGACTGCTGCTCTCAATGAACCTCTTCCCACGCTCTGAGCATTCAAAAGCTTTCTCCCCTGTGTGTGTTCTTTGGTGCACAAGGAGCTGTGATCTGTATTTAAAGTACCTTTCACACTGAAAGCATTTACATGCCTTCATTAAAATGGTCCCTCGGAAATGTAGACTCCCCTGCCTTCCATCAGAGGATGTCATTCCACTCTCTGAGCAAATAAATGGCTTCTCTCCTGAATGAATACTTTCATGTTTAATAAGGTCTGATTTCTGTGAGAAACTCTCAGGACAGTTTGAACAGCTATAATATTTCTTTCCTGCACATGTTTCTTGATGTTTAAGGAGCTCTGCTCTGCAAAGGAAGCTCTGTCCACATTCCAGGCATTGACGGGTCTTCTTTTCACTGTGCATTTGCAGGTGGATATTATATCGGGTTTGATCTGAGAAGTTCATTCCACACTCCAAGCACTTGTATGTTTCTTTTACCATGTGAATTACTTTAAGGAAATCCCCCTCTTGGCAAGGAATGGGTTGATCCCTCTTCTCGACTCTATGGCTTCCTTTTTGCCTCTTGGGTCTGCCTTGATTCCTGAAATTTCCTCTCAAGTCTTCATTCTTGACGTCATCTGGCAATAGCCAAAGCAGTTCCTCATCCTCCTCATTCCTCTGATCGCCTTCTGTTGGAATAAAGAGAGAGATCCCGTTAGCAACCACAGAAGGAGGTCCGGTTTGGACTTGAACTTCCATCTATACCCGAAGCCTTTCAGGGGTTGGGTTCTGCTATAAAATGAAATAGACAATAATATACATGTTAAAAGTGGGCTCCTGCCTCTGTCTGTGGTCTATCTCTGAAGTTTGCATCACTCTCTTCATTCTTGGCTTTCTCCAAAGAGAACCCCTGGAATTCCCCAAGTGTCTTCCTCTACATCTGCTGCTGGAATCAAGGAAGAGGTCCAGCCTCCACCCAGGCAACAAGCCAGGCCACCAATCAGGAACTCCTCATTCACAAGGAGTGTGCATTTCCTTTGGCAGAACTTTCCCCCCGAACACGTTTGTTCGCTGAGGGAGAGGGAGAAGCCAAGTCCTCACCAAATTAAACCCACAATTTAAAGGGTACTTCTATGGTTTGTAGAAAGGATACCAGTTTTGGGGGTGGGTTATGGTATCCAGGTGATGACTGAAGACTAGAGATGTAAAATTTCTGGAAATTTTGAAGTTCGGAAAAAAACCCATTTCCCTCCCAAAAAATTTTTTTAAAAAATGCTACATTAGCACTTCTTTTTTCTTTTCCAGATTGAAAGTCATTCTTTTACTTTAGGAACATAAAATAGGACCATGGACAATTTTACTTGGCATGAAATTATCACAACTAGCATATTAAAAATATTAAAAATATAGTGTATCCAAACAATTATTACAAATAGAATTTAATTTAATATTTATTTGTAATTGTAACAAATGGAGCAACAATCTCCTGAACTGTTTACTAGTTTTGTGGAACAGACAAAAAAACTTAGGACTTGCTTGTCCTCGGTGCTCAGTGCACAGAAATTAGATTAATCTGATACTATACATATTTTTTAGAAATGATTTGGAAAATATTTGAACACTTTGTCTTAAAATATTTTATTCATCATGTTATTCATCATGTTAAAATAAAACGTTCCATAATCAATTTCTTCTCTTTTCTTTTTTTCAATTTTTCCAATTTTTTGGAAAAAAACCAAAAATGCTTCAGGAAAAAAATGGAAAAAAACTGTTTCCCCGCTAATTTTTCTGTTTTTTTCCCGGGCCTTCACATCTCTACTGAAGACAAGTGTTGATGACCCATTTGCTCAGTTCTTAAGTACCCCTCCCCCATTAATCACGTGAAAGCAATATCTGGTGGGAGTCAACCAAAGGGCCTTTCCCCTCCAAGGACCTTCAAGGTTCCCTCCTTGATAATCTGGCCTGAATAAGGACCCAAATAATCAAGACAATGAGAAATGGGCCAGCCCCACCCATTTCTTCCTTATCTTAAGAGCTGGACAGGAAGATTTCTCCCCCTACTCCATGTCAGACTCCTGGAGAATTCAGTTCCCAATAACAGGCATTCAAAAGAATACAAAATTTATTGAGACATTGATAGGATCCAGACTCTTAATGTTTCTGTGTTAGAACTGGGGGAAAAGTGTGCGAAGCAAGCAATTATACCTAAGTCAAGCTGGACCCTAATGGCCTGGGGCCAATCACAACTAAGCTAGAGGCCTGCCGAAATAACGGCTCAGTATTCCCAAGAGAAAGACGATACTAGTCAGGACTGGGGCTCAAGATTATATGCCTGAGCTGAGGGAGAGAACTATAAACAACAGCAAAGTAGACAGAAGTGGAAGTAGACATTCCAGTCACCCCCTACCTCCCATAGCAACCAAGCCTGATGCGGCAGGCGGGGTTGACACTCCATCAGATAAAGTAGAGCCTTTGAGTCGTAGTATTCCGGGAGAGGGAGAAAACATTTGGTGTAGTGGTTAAGTGCGCAGACACTAATCAGGGAGAACCGGGTTTGATTCCCCACTCCTCCACTTGCACCTGCTGGATGACCTTGGGCAAGTCATAGTTCTGGCACAGCTGTTCTTGAAAAAGAGCAGTTTCTGTCAGAGCTCTCTCAGCCCCACCTATCTCACAGGGTGTCTGTTGTGGGGAGGGGAAGGGAAAGGAGTTTGTAGGTTGCTCTGAGACTCCCTTGTGTAGTGAAGGACGGGGTATAAATCCAATCTACTCTTCTTTGCTTTTTAAGAAACGGTGACCAGAACTCTACGTAGGATTCCAAATGAGGCCGCACCAGGATCTATACAGGGGCCTTATGATACCAGCCGTTTTATTCTCAATCACTTTCCTAATAATCCCTAAAATAGACTTTGCCTTTTTCATTGCTGCAGGACACTCGGTTGACACTTTCACGAGCTATCCACTACAATACCGAGATCTTTCCCCCTCTGAGTATTGGCAGTTCTGACCCCATTAGCCTAGGCTTGAAATTGGGATTATTATTTTTTTGTCCCAACGTACATCACACTCGCCAACATAAAATTTTATTTGCCACATTGTCGCCCGCTCACCCAGTTTGTGGAGGTCCTCTTGAAGCTCTTCACAGTCAGCCTTGGTTTTCACCACCCTGAATCAATTATGTGCCATCGGCAGACTTGGCCACTACACTAGTCACCCCTCATTCCAGATCGCCAAGGAATAAATTAAATACTACTACCAGACCCAATACCGATGCTTGCGATGTTCCCTCTAAGCTGTGGAGTCTTGTGAGGAAAGATGATACTTTGTGAGCCACTGGCATTAAAACTGTAAGCGAGCGATTTAGCTGCCATATAAATTCGTTTGCTCTAGAGACCTCCCTTCCTGAGTTAAGACAAAAAGGTGTGAGCCGGAGGCTAAAAACCTGTGAGCTCACACTGACTCAGCTTAGAGGGAACACTGGTACCAGCCCTGATGCTTGCAATGCTCCCTCTAAGCTGTTGGAGTCCTGTGAACAAAAAATTATACTTTGTGAGCTATTGGCATTAAAGTTGTGAGTGGGCGATTTAGCTGCTATATATTTAGCAGTGGGAGGGCTTCTAGTGTCCTGGCCCCACTGCTGGACCTCCTGATGGCACCTGATATATTTTGGCCGCTGTGTGACAGAGTGTTGGACTAGATAGACCATTGGCCTGATTCAACATTGGCTTCTCTTATGTTCTTATCCGTCCTTATATATATTTGAATTTTGGTTCCACAGCATTCTATGCTTGCCATAATTGATTCGGCACAAGAACTGGCAGTCAGAAGATGCTGGCCAGGGCTGACTGGCTGCTTGGCGGAATCCCGCCCACATCAGCCCCGGCCAGTATCTTTGCCTCAGTCTGCTCCGGTCCTCTGACAGGAGATGACTGTCTGCAGAGAGAGCGCAGGGACAGGCCTTCAAGGCCGAGGCAGGTGAAAGAAGCCCCTTCCACCTCCCCCCACACACCATCCCCTGGGCCTTCTATGGGCCCAGTCAGCCAGAGAAGTCCCTTCCACCCCCCACACACCATCCCCTGGGCCTTCTATGGGCCCAGTCGGCCAGAGAAGCCCCTTCCACCACCCCCCACACCATCCCCTGGGCCTTCTATGGGCCCAGTCGGCCAGAGAAGCCCCTTTTGCCCCCCACACACACCATCCCCTGGGCCTTCTATGGGCCCAGTCGGCCAGAGAAGCCCCTTCCGCCCCCCCCACACCATCCCCTGGGCCTTCTATGGGCCCAGTCGGCCAGAGAAGCCCCTTCCGCCCCCCCACACCATCCTCTGGGCCTTCTATGGGCTCAGTCGGCCAGAGAAGCCCCTTCCGGCCCCCCACACACCATCCCCTGGGCCTTCTATGGGCCCAGTCGGCCAGAGAAGCCCCTTCCGCCCCCCCACACCATCCCCTGGGCCTTCTATGGACCCAGTCGGCCAGAGAAGCCCCTTCCGCCCCCCCCACACCATCCTCTGGGCCTTCTATGGGCTCAGTCGGCCAGAGAAGCCCCTTCCGGCCCCCCCACACACCATCCCCTGGGCCTTCTATGGGCCCAGTCGGCCAGAGAAGCCCCTTCCGCCCCCCACACACACCATCCCCTGGGCCTTCTATGGGCTCAGTCGGCCAGAGAAGCCCCTTCCGCCCCCCCCCACACCATCCTCTGGGCCTTCTATGGGCTCAGTCGGCCAGAGAAGCCCCTTCCGCCCCCCACACACACCATCCCCTGGGCCTTCTATGGGCTCAGTCGGCCAGAGAAGCCCCTTCCGCCCCCCCCACACCATCCCCTGGGCCTTCTATGGGCCCAGTCGGCCAGAGAAGCCCCTTCCGCCCCCCCCACACCATCCTCTGGGCCTTCTATGGGCTCAGTCGGCCAGAGAAGCCCCTTCCGGCCCCCCACACACCATCCCCTGGGCCTTCTATGGGCCCAGTCGGCCAGAGAAGCCCCTTCCGCCCCCACACACACCATCCCCTGGGCCTTCTATGGGCTCAGTCGGCCAGAAAAGCCCCTTCCGCCCCTCCCCCCACCATCCTCTGGGTCTTCTATGAGCCCAGTAGGCCCAGAGAAGCCCGTTCCACCCCTCTTCCCTTCCTTTCCCCCCTTTCTTCCTCTCTCCTTTTTTCTTTCACTCTGCCCCTCTTCCTTCCTTCCTCCCTCCCTCCCTCGGGCCCGTTGTCTTCCTCCACAACGGGCTTTGCTCCCTAGTGTTCGTATAAATTAGTTTGCTCTGGAGCCATCCTTCCTGAGCTGAGACAAAAAGGTGTGAGCCGGAGGCTAAAAAACTGTGAGCTAGCTCACACTGACTCGGCTTAGAGGGAACACTGGACCCAGCCCTGATGCTTACAATGCTCCTTCTAAGCTGCGGAGTCTTGTGAGCAAAAAAATTATACTTTGTGAGCTACCGGCATTAAAGTTGTGAGTGAGCCATTTAGCTACTCTATAAATTAGTTTGCTCTGGAGCACTGTTCCCTCTAAGCTGAGTTAGTGTGAGCCAGCTCACAGTTTTTTAGCCTCCAGCTCACACATTCTTGTCTTTGCTCAGGAAGGGAGGGCTCCAAACTGATTTATGCAGTAGCCAAATCACCTGCTCACGACTTCAATGCCAGCAGCTCACAAAGCGGATTTTTATTTTATTTATTTATTTATTACTCACATTTATATCCCGCCCTCCCCATTGGGCTCAGGGCAGCTAACAGTAAGGGCTCGAAGCCACAGTAAAACAGTTAAAACCCAGATAAAGCAATACAAAATTATGGTAAAGTGCTGGAGCTCTAAGAGTTCGAAGTTCCAAGATGGGTTCTGGAAGCTGTACCCAGACCGGCAAAGCAGGCTCCAGGACAGCCCCGCCTTCTGATCTTTGGCCCCAGGGCCATCAGGCACCACGATGGCCTCCTCACTCTTTGCGGTAGCAGTGCAGTGGTGGTACAGTGGCGGCAGTGGCTCCTACTTGAAAGCCTGGCGGAAGAGCTCCGTCTTGCAGGCCCTGAGGAACTGCCCAATTCTTGCTCACAGGACTCCATAGCTTAGAGGGAGTATTGGTCTGGAGCCAGTCTTCCTGAGTTAAGACAAAAATGTGTGAGCCGGAGGCTAAAAAACCGTGAGCTGGCTCACACTAGCTCAGCTTAGAGGGAACACTGGACACTTGTGGAACCCCATTGCTTGCTCCCCTCCATTTGGGAGAACTGTCCATTGATTTCTACTCTTTGCTTCCTGTCGAAGCCAGTAAGCTTCGAGTTGGCATGTCCTCAATTCAAGGCTCCATGGGCTGGGGGGAGATGCAGAGGAAAACTTGCATGGGGAGGACTGGAGATCTAGAGGTGCCGTGCTGGGCAGGTGATCCTGCGCTGCCTGGAGGAGGTTCAAACCCCTTCCCTACCCCACTCTCCCCCTGCCAATGTTGTGGGCCCAGGCCCCAGGGTCAATGTTCCCTCTAAGCTGTGGAGTCTTGTGAGCAAAAATTCTACTTTTTGTGAGCTGTTGGCATTAAAGCTGTGAGCGAACGATTCGGCTACTGCATCAATTAGTGCGCTCTGGAGTCATCCCTTCCTGAGTTAAGACAAAAATGTGTGAGCCCTGATTGAGCAGGTTGAGAAAGAAGTCCTTTTCTCCCTTTCTCACAATGCAAGAACTCGTGGGCACTCCATGAAATTGCTGAGCAGTCGGGTTAGAACAGATAAAAGGAAGTCCTTCCTTCACCCAAAGAGTGATTAACATATGGAATTCACTGCCACAGGAGGTGGTGGCAGCTACAAGCATGGACAGCTTCAAGAGGGAATTAGATAAACATATGGAGCAGAAGTCCATCAGTGCCCATCAGCCACAGGGTATAGATGGGAACTCTCAGTCTGGGGCAGGTGATGCCCTCTATTCTTGGTGCTGGAGGGGGCAGCAGTGGGAGGGCTTCTGGTGTCCTGGCCCCACTGCTGGACCTCCTGAGGGCACCTGGTATATTTTGGCCGCTGTGTGACAGAGTGTTGGACTAGATGGGCCATTGGCCTGATTCAACATTGGCTTCTCTTATGTTCTTATGAGCCGGAGGCTAAAAAACTGTGAGCCGGCTCACACTAACTCTGTGAGGGAACACTGCCCAGGGTAAAACTGCAAAGCAGCTGGGTATTGCAAGCTCCCCACTGCCCCTAAGCCACCATGGAAGGGGACTGGGAAGACGAGCAGAACTAAGGCCCCTGCCTGCAGAAGTGGGTGGGCGGGCGGTGGCCCAGGCCTGAGGCCACATCCATGGCGGGATCCAGGCCGAGCAAAGCCCAATAAGCCAGAGACGCCTGTACGGTAGCAGCTGCCTTCAGTCGAGGCCGTCAGGTGATCCGTGGCGGGCCGATGCTGGGGTTTCAGACCAGAGATTGTCAGCAAACGGCCTCACCCCCATGCAGTGGTAGCTGCCCCAGGTCAAAGGATGCTGGATCACTTGATGGAGGAGCAGGCACCGCATACGCCAGGCCACGTGTGTGGCAGGCAATGTTCCCTCTAAGCTGTGGAGTCTTGTGAGCGAAAATTCTACTTGGTGAGCTCCTGGCATGAAAGTGGGGAGCGAGCCATTTGGCTGCTGCATACATTCGTTTGCTCTGGGGGCCACCCCTTCCTGAGCGAAGACAGAAATGTGTGAGCTAAAAAACTGAGCTAGCTGTCAGGTTCAAAAGCAAGTAGATCCAAGCATTCTTGAGGTAAAGAAAGGCTTTATTGGAATACAGTGCTAAAACCTACAGCAAGATGGTTATTGTCAGGAATGGCGGGATGTGCAGCTCAGGCATGGTTATAGTATGGTGCAAGCATGCGACTAGCAAATGATCTTCAAGCGCGCGCGGGAAACTCCCGGCGAGAGGGTTACTTAATGATCGGGAGATTGCTCCCCCCACCCCTTGGCTTCACAGGACTGGAAAATTCTCATAGACTCAAGAATAGCCCAAAGCCTGCATTCAAGGCCACGGTGATAACACCGAGCAGTAGTGGCGAAGCTCTCACGTTACAGCTAGCATACCTACGCAAACGCAGAAGCAGGGACAAGATAGGGAACACAGAACAATGGACTCAGTATGAAACATGAATGAATGAGCCATTACTGACACTAACTCACACTAACTCAGCTGAGAGGGAACACTGGGGGCAGAGGCCCCAGGCCACCCAATAACCAATAGAACTGGAGAGTGTCGGCACCCCCTCCCCCCCAAGATGGCATAAGGGAAGGAGTTGCATATTTGGTGGAAGGTCTAGGCCCCCAATGTGTGGAAGAAACTTCTGAAGAATGCCCTTGTGGGCCAAAGCTCAGCCACCACATGAGGAGGTGTGAATATGACAGCAGAGGACAGCGGAGGCCTGCTGCCAGCAGGCCCCAGCAGAGGATTGCCTGTACCCCCTCCCACATGCAAACGGCGATCCCAGAGAGATGGACTTTTCATCCCTCCCACATCTCAATGAGCCAGTTTGGTGTAGTGGTTAAGTGCACGGACTCTAATCTGGGAGAACTGGGTTTGATTCCCCACTCCTCCACTTGCAGCTGCTGGATGACCTTGGGCAAGCCATAGTTCTGTCAGAGCTGTTCTCTCAAGGACAGTTCTGGAAAGAGCTATCTCAGGGTGTCCTGTTGTGGGGAGGGGAAGGGGAAAGGAAAGGAGTTTGTAAGCCGCTCTGAGACTCCGAGTGAATGGCGGGGTATAAATCCAATCTCCTCCTCCTCCTCCTCCTCAAATGCCAATTCTTTTTCTCCTCCTTAATCTTAGCAGAAGTGTTTAAAAGTTATCCCTCAGTCCATCCCGTTTGTAGCAGGTTTTGGACTCCAGCCTGTTCCCCCAGCTTGGCTTCTCTACTTTTCCATCCTATTCTGCTGTGCTTCTCCAGAGCTGCCTGGCTGTCTTCAAGAAGCAGGCTCATATGTCTCTGATTCTTCCCTTTTATTTTCTCCCATAGTAGCAGGAAGTTTGTGAGGGAAAGGGTTTCAACTGTGTTTGTACTTCACATGTACATTTATTTCCTTTCTCTAGTGCCTGTAGTTTTATTATTTTACTTTATTCAATTTGTACCACGCTCCCATCCCCACAAGCAGGGCTCTAGGTGGGTTCCAACAATTCGTATGCACACAAACACACACATTTTTCAGGTATGTTGTAGGGCTATGCTCCTGCAGAGTGAAGACGGTTGGACTAGATGACCTGCAAAGTCCCTTCCAACTCTACCATTCTATGATCCCATGGTTCTATATATCCTTATATATAATTGAGTAGTGGGGTGGCACTTTCTGAACATTCCACACGCTCCTAAATCAGTTGGCTCCATGATGTATCACTCCGTCCCTATCCACTAGCTGTGTTGCCTGAGTCCTGCCTCCAACATTCTAAACAGTATGCTGTTCCTCCCCACCCCCAAAGCCAGAACACAGAAGTCATTTGCATATGCAGCCTGATTGGCCTTTGCCTCTAACATTCTAAACAGTTTGCTGTTGGGAGTCATTGAATGTGTCCTGAGGTAAAATATATCTCCCAATCTTCCCTTAAATGGTCACTGGAGTTGCCAATCTACCTGTGAGGCCTGGAGATCTCCCTGAAATCACTGTGTTCCCCAGCCACAGCACATCATTTCCCCTACAGAAAATTTCCCAGCTATTACAACTGATCTCCAGATGACCAAGATCAGTTCTCCAGGAGACAATGGCTGCTTTGGACAGTGAACTCCATGGCATTATACCCTGCTGAAGTCCCTCTGCACCCCAAACCTTGTCCTCCCCAGGCTCCACCCCCCAAAATCTTTTGAGTGTTGGCCTGTACCTCGACCTTGGTAGACATAGGCTTATAATCTTGAGAATTAATACCCCACAGTACATGTGTTTTTTCTTTGCCTCATTTCTGATACCCATCATTTCTTTTGAGTGATGGCATATACCTCAACCATGGTAGACATAGGTTTATAATCTTGGGAATTAATACCCCACAATACATGTGTTTTCTCTTTGCTAGCGAAAGGACACTTTGCTAGTTACAGGGGTGGATGTGCAGGAGTGATTTGGGTAACAGACCCTTTCTGAGGGTCTCTTAACCCGTATTTGGCACCAGTCCAGGACACCCTTTTGGGCTCGGATACACCCTTTTGGGCTCGGATACAGGCCACAACACTGGCCTCAGTTGCCCCTGGGCCAGCCAAGAGGTTAGGGTCACTCTCCCACACCATGCCGAACATCCCTTTCACTCACATCCCAGCTCCTTGAGACCGGTGTTCCCTCTAAGCTGAGCTAGTGTGCGCTAGCTCACAGATTTTTAGCCTTCGGTTCACAGATTTTTATCTTCACTCAGGAAGGGATGGCTGTGGAGCCAACTAATTCATGCGGCAGCCGAATCGCTTGCTCACAACTTTAATGCCTGTAGCTCACAAAGTAAAAATTTTTGGCTCACAAAACTCCACAGCTTAGAGGGAACATTGCTTGAGACCCCAGCAGGGGACAAGTCGTGGGGCAGGCCTGAAAATGATGCATTTGTGTCCAATATTTTGATTCACGCCTCATCGTGAATGGCCACAATTCACACCTTTAGCACCAAGGAAAGATCCTTACCCAGAAAGGCCACATTCCCGTAGTTCTCCAGCATGACTTCCCTGTAGAGAGCTCTTTGGCCCGGATCCAGGAGTGCCCACTCTGCCTCGGTGAAATAGACGGCCACTTCCTCAAAGGAAAAGGGACGCTGAAAGGAAAAGCAGATTCCCTTGTCAGAGATCTTGCCAGGCAGAGAAGGTATCACAGAATTAGGGCTGGATTGAGCCTCAGTCCACTGCTAAACCTCTTGATACTTTAATTTTTATAGCAATTAGCCCCTATACTTGGATCTGTGGTTCTGTTTCCCAGGAGTCTTTAGGACTTAAAGGTAAAGGTAAAGGTTCCCTTGCTCGAAAGCCAGTCGAATCCGACTCTAGGGTTGCGGTGCTCATCTCTGTTTCAAAGCCGAAGAGCCAGCGCTGTCCGAAGACGTTTCCGTGGTCATGTGGCCGGCATGACTAGACACCAAGGCGCACGGAACGCTGTTACCTTCCCACTGAAGTGGTACCTATTTATCTCCTTGCAATTTCTTGCTTTCGAACTGCTAGGTTGGCAGGAGCTGGAACTAGAGACGGGAGCTCACTCCGTCATGCGGCACTCTCGGGTCTCGAACTGCTGAACTACTGACCTTCCACAGCCTGCAGTTCAGCATCTCTATAGCAATCAGCCCCTATAGTTGGATCTGTGGTTCTGTTTCCCAGGAGTCTTTAGGACTTAGTCCTCTGCTAAACATCTTGATGCTTTAATTTCTATAGCAATTAGCCCCTATAGTTGGATCTGTGGTTCTGTTTCCCAGGAGTCTTTAGGACTTAGTCCTCTGCTAAACATCTTGATGCTTTAATTTCTATAGTAATTAGCCCCTATAGTTGGATCTGCGGTTCTGTTTCCCAGGAGTCTTTAGGTCTTAGTCCTCTGCTAAACATCTTGATGCTTTAATTTCTATAGCAATTAGCTCCTATACTTGGATCTGTGGTTCTGTTTCCCAGGAGTCTTTAGGACTTTGCTAAACATCTTGATGCTTTAATTTCTATAGCAATTAGCCCCTATACTTGGATCTGTGGTTCTGTTTCCCAGGAGTCTTTAGGTCTTAGTCCTCTGCTAAACATCTTGATGCTTTAATTTCTATAGTAATTAGCCCCTATAGTTGGATCTGCGGTTCTGTTTCCCAGGAGTCTTTGGGACTCTGCTAAGTGCTGTGGCCTTCTGGTACCGATAACCCTGCCCATGACTTTTGCCTCCTGGGAATGTTTATACTTTGCAAAAGTCAGGAGACACTATCAAATTCTAAATCGATAGAGCATCTGAAAGCTAGCTTCCTGGAACTCCCTTAGTCAACCTAGCTTAACCCAGCTTTCATAGAATCATAGAGTTGGAAGGGGCCTCCAGGGTCATCTAGTCCAACCCCTGCACAATGCAGGAAATTCACAAATACCTCCCCCTCCACACCCGCAGTGACTGTTGTTCCATGCCCAGAAGATGACAAAAAAACCTCCAGGATTGCTTCAACTCCAAAGCGGCAATCAGCATTTCCCTGAGTGTGTAAAAAAGGGCCACAAGAACTAAGCACTGAGGCGACCCATCCTGCCCTCCCTCTCATGATCTGCCCAAGTTCACACGATCAGCCTTGCTGTCAGATGCCCATCCAGCCTCTGTTTGAAAACCTCCCAAGAAGGAGAGCCCACCACCTCTTGAGGAAGCCTGTTCCACTGAGGAACCGCTGTTACTGTCAGGAAGCTCTTCCTTATATTTTGCTGAAAACTCTTCTGATTTAATTTCAACCCGTTGGTTCTGGTCTGACCTTCTGGGGCAACAGAAAACAATTCCGCACCATCCTCTCTATATGGCAGCCCTTCAAGTACATGTAGATGGTTATCAATCATATCACCTCTCAGTTGTCTCCGCTCCCATTTAAACATACTCAGCTCCTTCAGCCTTTCCTCATAGGACTTGGTCTCCAGACCCCTCACCATCTACATTGCCCTCCTCTGGACATGTTCCAGCTTGTCCATATCCTCCTTAAATTCTGGTGCCCAAAACTGAACACAATACTCTAGGTGAGGTCTAACCAGAGCAGAGTAAAGTGGTACCATCATATCTCATGATCTCGACACTACACTTCTGTTGATACAGAAGAAAGGGTTGGCTTTGTTGTATACACCAGATGTATGTCAAACGCTCGTCACAGACTTAACAGTTACATTAGCTTCTGTGGGTGGAAAAGGGTACTTAACGTCTGAACTTAGTTTTGTTCCCGGTCGTTCTGGCCAAACATACTCAGTTATGGGTCTTGGCAGAGCACCCAAGGATATCCTTTATAGAACTTCAAGCACAATATTTATGAATTGGAGTCGTATTGAAATATTCTGTGTTGAATTCTGAAATGCTACAGAAGTGTGTTCTGACTTAAGAGTGTGTAATGGAATAAATTGAGTTTTGGTTTAGAACAACTGACTGTCTCTCTCTCTCTTGAGAACATAAGAGAAGACAATGTTGGATCAAGCCAATGGCCCATCCAGTCCAACACTCTGTCACACAGTGGCCAAAAATACCAGGTACCATCAGGAGGTCCAGCAGTGGGGCCAGGACACTAGAAGCCCTCCCACTGTTGACCCCCCCTGCCAAGCACCAAGAATACAGAGCATCACTTGCCCCAGAGTTCCTATCTATACCTTGTGACTAATAGCCACTGATGGACCTCTGCTCCAGATGTTTATCTAATTCCCTCCTGAAGCTGTCCATGCTTCAGCTGCCACCACCTCCTGTGGCAGTGATTTCCATGTGCTAAACACTCTTTGGGTGAAGAAGTACTTCCTTTTATCTGTTCTAACCTGACTGCTCAGCTATTTCATGGAGTGCCCATGAGTTCTGGTATTGTGAGAAAGGGAGAAGAGTACCTCTTTCTCTACCTGCTCTATCCCATGCATAATCTTATAAACCTCGATCACGTCACCCCTCAGCCATCATTTCTCCAAGCTAAAGAGCCCCAACCGCCTTAACCTTTCTTCATAGGGAAAGTGTTCCAACCCTTCTATCATTCTTCCCTGCACTTTTTCCAATGCTATGATATCCTTTTTGAGGTGTGGTGACCAGAACTGTACACAGTACTCCAAATGAGGTCGCACCATCGATTTATACAGGGGCATTATGATACTGGCTGATCTCTTTTAAATTCCCTTCCTAATCATCCCCGGCATAGCATTGGCCTTTTTGATGTAGTTGGGACGCCAGCTTCTCTCCTCCCCCAAAACGAACACAGCGGAGATGGGAATGCATGAAAAGGCTCTTGCACCCTTCATTTTCCCAACAGAAGGCACGCTGGGAGGGGACAGACAGGGATGGCACAGGATGCAGAGCTTGGCACAGGCAAAGGGACTGCAGGAACAAAAGCCCCTCTGTAAAAGCAGGCCGGGGGGGAGAGAACCAGGCTGTCCCCTGCTCATCTCCTCTACCTGGACTGGAGGCGCAGCAGCTGTTTCGACACCTTTGCCAAGACGATGGTTGAACACCACCTGTCCTCTGCCTGTGACAGAGATAAAGAAGGAAGAAATAAAGTTAGCCTAGGCTCCCTGGTAATGATTCCATGTTTAGGTCTGTGTGTGTGTCTTTAAATGTTGAGATTTGACTGCAGTAATGGAAGGAGAGTGATAGGGGGAGAAGAGTGTGCTGTGACTGGCTGATGACTGAGAATGTGAGAAGAGAGATGTTTCATGAGAGAGTTCTGTGTGTGAAGTTCGATAGTCTGTGTGACTATGGAATTTTGCTTCTATCCTGTGTGAATAAGGCAAACGGTTTAGCCTGAGTGACTATAAGAGCTGATTCTGTTCTGGGTGAATAAGACAAGGAGATTAGCCTGTTTGGCTATATATATATCAGAGAGGAGAAAGATTATACTGAGAAATTATGCCTGTTCAGAGTGAACTGTAACTCTGAACTGAGTGACGGTAACACCAAGTTTTGCGAGAGAGAAAGATTATACTGAGAGACTATGCCTGTTCAGAGTGAAGTCTGAGTGACTGTTTGTAACACCAAGTTTTGCCAGTTATATTTACAAGTTCCTTTTTCAGCAGCAATTCAAAATAACCAGAAACCTTTTTTGTTCTTTGTTAAATAAATCCATTTTTGTTTAAACTTATCCCAGCAATCAGTACAGTCCTTCCTCAGGGCCACATAGTCCTCCGAAGCGCCCAGACCCTGGGTCATACTACCAAAAGAGAGAGATTTCGATTTTTTAATTCCTGGTGGCAGCAGAAATCTACCAAGTTTATATACTGGGACCATCCCACAACGGGCCCGTGAGCGGCTTGAGCTCCAGTTACGGCGCCTCCAGCCTCGTCACGACCAGCCGGTTGGGCACCTCTCACCAGGAAGACAGCATCAGCCTCGGAAGTAGCCACTTGGTCCTGTGTTTAAAAGTAAAACCGTCTCCCCTATAAGCAAGGACACCACATCTCTCGTTGGCTGGTTTGAATCCTGCTCTGTGCACCCTCCTTCCCAGGGCTGTGAAACCTTGCCTTAGAGCACATTCAACAAAATTAGCAACAGTTTTTAGTAAATTGGGGAAGGCAGACAGAAGAGAAGCACCAGGAACTCTGAAAACCGTTCCTTCAGCATTTAATGAAAACTCCAGCGTACTATCAATGGGTTTCCAGAGTGTCTGCTGATGCCGACATCACATCCAGTCACACATCATGCCCAAACATCACAGGGGTGCCTGGCTATCCTCTTTGTGGCCCATCAATGCTCCTGGAGAGCCTTTCAGCAGGGCAAAGAGACAAATGCTGGCCTCTAGCAATGCATTTTCAGAGATATGCTGCCCCATAACATGGAGGTTCCATTCATTTCCCATGGCTAACAACTGCGCCCAGATTGGTCCACCTTTCCTTTTTTGAGCTGCTTTTGAGTCCCACTAACGGAAGGAAGGTGACATAGAAATATTTTAGTAAATGTGAGTAAGAACGGAATTGCCTTCTATGACTCTGTCTAGAGACTCTGTCTATGACTCTGTCTTGTTTGGTGTAGTGGTTAAGTGCGCGGACTCTAATCTGGAAGAACTGGGTTGGATTCCCCACTCCTCCACTCGCAGCTGCTGGATGACCTTGGGCAAGCTGTAGTTCTGTCAGAGCGGTTCTCTCAAGGACAGTTCTCTCAGAGCTCTCTCAGCCCCACCTACCTCACAGGGGTGTCTGTTGTGGGGAGGGGAAGGGAAAGGCGTTTGTAAGCCGCTCTGAGACTCCAAGTGAGGGGCGGGGTATGAATCCAATCTCCTCCCCCTCCACTACATGCAATGGCCCTGAATCCACGGAACTGACTCTGTGCAGAAATGTCTCCTTTTTCTCCCGTCCCAAACCTTCAACACAACAACTTGACTGTGTGCCCCTAGCCCATCTGGCCACAAAACAGCCTTACCCCATGAGAGGCCATCTTGAGCATGCTCCTGGGGCTGACCTCTCTGCCCTTCCTCCAAAGGAGACCCTTCCTCCTCAGAGAACTTTGCTTCCATCTTCACTGCTGGTCCCCACATCTGAAAGAGCAGCACAAATGGAAACGGGTAAGAGAAGGAACGGAACAGGCCAAGGAGATGGATTCTTCCTCACACCCAGGCCACTCAACCTGAATCCACTGGCTGAGCTGGTTCAACCACAGGAGCAAGAAATCAGGGTTGGGTTTTCTTCCCAGCCGAGAGAATTCTCCAGAGGCAGAAATATCCGGCCAAGAAGCCTTAGGAAAAGGTTGTTGCTTGAACTGAGCAAAGAAAAAACCCCTCACCTGTTCTGCCTGCCTCTTCTCCTCTGCCTGGCTCAGGAGGAAACCTTCGGCCAGGGCCACCGCCTGGGAACTGGTCTCTGGCTCACATCCTCTGACCCAGCCCTGCATTTCCGGGGGCAGGAGGGTCAGGAACTGCTCCAGGATCACCAGGTCCAGCATCTGCTTCTTGGTATTTCTCTCTGGCTCCAGCCAATGGTTGCACAGTCCATGGAGCTGCCTGCAAACCCCTCGCGGCCCATCAGCCTCATGGTAACGGAACTGCCGGAAGCATTGGCTGTGTACATCTGCAGTCATTGTGTCCTGAACCAAAATCTCTGGCACAGCTCTTTCCCAGAATTCAACGCCACTCCCTGCTTGGACGGGATGGGGACCTTTCCTCGATTTCTTACCAGTTCCAGGTCCTTCTGGGTCCTCCCCTTCCATCTCCTTCCCCTTCCCATGGGCCGCCTCTGACTCTGGAAAGATACCTTTCCTCACGTGGCTATGAAGAGAGAGAGGAAAACATATCAAAAGGTAGAAAGAAACCAAAAAGGAAATGGAGCTACATCACCGACCCTGGTCAAAGGACCCCCCAACGATTGCCCCAGTAAATAAGATGGAGACTCCCTGTGGTTTGCAAATCAGGATAAGAACATAAGAGAAGCCAATGTTGGATCAGGCCAGTGGCCCATCCAGTCCAACACTCTCTGTCACACAGTGGCCAAAAATATCAGGCGCCATCAGGAGGTCCAGTAGTGGGGCCAGGACACTAGAAGCCCTCCCACTGTCGCCTCCCCAAGCACCATGGATACAGAGCATCCCTTGCCCCAGACCCAGAGTTCCTATTTATTATTTATTTATTAATCATATTTATTCCCTCCCCTCCCCGCAATGCAGGCACAGGGCAGCTCACAAGCAATAACATAAATAGAAATAAAACACCATTGATTTAAAGTGAAGACAGTCTCCCCCATAAGTAGCATGCCGCAATTATGTATTTATTGATGTCTGCTGTCCTCATGGGAGTCATGGCAGATTATGCAGAGTGACTCGACACGATCCATAGGATGGTGACATTCAATAAACTAGGGAACAGAATCTGAGTTGTAGAACCAACCAGAGGTCTGAAAACAGTACTGAAGGAAAGCATAACTGTTAAGAAGACCTGCTAAACAGTGCAAAATTATTTACAGCCATACAAAAATGGCAACAATAGTGTAGTGGTTAAGTGCGCGGACTCTAATCTGGGAGAACCGGGTTTGATTCCCCACTCCTCCACTTGCACCTGCTGATGTGACCTTGGGTCAGTCACAAGTTCTGGCCCAGCTGTCTTTGAAAAAGAGCAGTTTCTGTCAGAGCTCTCTCAGCCCCACCTACCTCACTGGGTGTCTGTTGTGGGGAGGGGAAGGGAGAGGAGTTTGTAAGCTGCTCTGAGACTCCGAGGGAAAGGCGGGGTATAAATCCAATCTCTTCTCTTCTTTTTCTTCCTACTTACAATAAGCTATACACATTAGTGCAGGCCACAGTCCCTAATAATTTCTCTAAGAGACTTTGCAACTAAGCCTTTTGTGACTGAGCCTTTTGTATTGTTTTCTCTTGTTTTTAGCTGTTTTATCATGGCTTTGTGCCCTGATTGTTAGCCGCCCTGAGCCCGTTGGGGAAGGCAGGATATAAATCTGAATAATAAATAAGTAAATAAATAAAATACTGTGCTACCCTATTGCTTGTGTAGAAAGGCCCTCGTGGAACTATTCAGTTTTGCATAACTTGCGGGAAGGCAAGAGAGCAGGAGCCTTGCTGATGTCATCAGGCAGGCCATTAGGAGACGGCTCGGGTACAGGCCAAGTCCAAAACTACAAAGGACCAGTGTTCCCTCTAAGCTGAGTCAGTGTGAGCAGTCAGTGTTTAGCCTCCAGCTCACACATTTTGTCTTCACTCGGGAGGATGGTCCCAGCAAACTAGCTGACACAGCACCAAATCGCTCGCTCACAACTTAAATGCCAGCGCTCACAAAGTAGAATTTTTGATCACAAGGCTCCAGAGCTTAGAGGGAGCGCTGCAAATGACTCGGCCTAAGGGCTTTACATAGAAGCTGCGGTGGCCAGTAGCTAAGACGCGAATGCAGGTGTGGAAGGTCAGTAGTTCAGCAGTTCGAGACCGAGACTGCCATGACGAGTGAGCCCCGTCTCTAGTTCCACCTGCCAACCTAGCAGTTGAAAGCAAATTGCAAGTAGATAACAGGTACCACTCAGTGGAAGGTAACGCGTCCGGCGCCTGGAGTCGTGCGCCACATGACTACGGAAGCTCGACAGCGCTGGCTCTTCGGCTGAACGGAGATGAGCACCGCAACCCTAGAGTCGGATTCGACTGGCTTTCGAGCAAGGGACCTTTACCTTTAAGGGCTTTACATAAAGACAGAAAAGTGGGGGCAAGGATTCTGCCTGGGCGTCCCAAACGGATAACTGATCTCCAGTGGCCCCTCTTGGATCTGGTCCGTAGGAAGGACTTTTAAATATATATATATATATATCACAATTTATTAATTTCGGTAACCAACAATAATATAGGTTAGTAAAGGTAAAGGTAAAGGTTCCCTTGCTCGAAAGCCAGTCGAATCCGACTCTAGGGTTGTGGTGCTCATCTCCGTTTCAAAGCCGAAGACCCAGCGCTGTCCGAAGACATTTCCGTGGTCATGTGGCTGGCATGACTAAACACCGAGGCGCACGGAATGCTGTTACTTTCCCACCGAAGTGATACCTAATTATCTACTTGCAATTTCTTGCTTTCGAACTGCTAGGTTGGCAGGAGCTGGAACTAGAGACGGGCGCTCACCCCGTCATGCGGCACTCACGGGTCTCGAACTGCCGAACTACTGACCTTCCACAGCCTGCAGTTCAGCGTCTTCACCACTTGAGCCACCACAGCTTCCCATAATATAGGTTATGGACCTTATTTTCCATCAATCTATTCTTTATTTATTTATTGCTTTAATTTCTATCCCGCCTTTCCAGGCAAGCTGGCTCAATTGTATTATTCACCCCCAAAATTATTAATAATAGAAAGTGTTCTCAAACTCATCCACTAACTTCTATTCTACCTAATTACTAACCAAGAACTGCTTCCTATTCTGAGTCCTATTATCTTTATCACACCCTTTAAATATAATTCCATTCAGTTTCCTGAGTTTTTCCCCCCTGTTCACATTAGTTACATGAAATGTTCCCTCTAAGCTGTGGAGTTTTATGAGCTCAAATTCTACTTTGTGAGCTCCTGGCATTAAAGTTGTGAGCAGCAATTTGGCTACTGCATAAATCAGTTTGCTCTGGAGCCCTCCTTCCTGAGCTAAGACAAAAATGTGTGAGCCGGAGGCTAAAAAACTGTGAGCTAGCTCACGCTAACTCAGCTTAGAGGGAACACTGGTTACATTACACAACATAAATAGCATACATTTGGACATTCTTCCATTTACTGTTTACTATTACATACTTCCAAACTGATGTCTTCTTCAGAAAATCCAGCTTTGCCTAAAAAAGAAAAACAATGCGGGGCTGCCTCTCATTTCTCAGGTGAGAGGACTTACCAGATGTGGGGTGGGCACCCACAGGCACCCCCTCCCCATTACACCCACTGTTTGAAGTCAGAATTAGAGAGCCAGTTTGGTGTAGTGGTTAAGTGTGTGGACTCTAATCTGGGAGAACCGGGTTTGATTCCCTACTCCTCCACTTGCAGCTGCTGGATGACCTTGGGCAAGCCATGGTTCTGACAAGAGCTGTTCTGGAAAGAGCAGTTCTCAAAAGAGCTCTCTCAGCCCCACCTACCTCACAGGGTGTCTGTTGTGGGGCAGGGGAAGGGAAAGGAGTTCCTAAGCCGCTGGGAGACTCACAGGGTGTCTGTTGTTAGGAGGAGAAAGGAAAGGAGTTTGTAAGCTGCTCTGAGACTCATAGTGAAAGGCGGGGTATAAATCCAGTCTCTTCTTAATTGCCTTCTGGACCCATAGCACTTGACCCATTCCAGCCACCTCAGCAAGAAGGCAGGGTCCACCGTGCCAAAGGCTGCCGAGAAAGCCGGTGGGAGCAAGAACTGTCGCTGGACCTTGGTCTACATTTAGAGGAAGATCGTCCCCGCAAGCCAGCAGAGCCGTCTCCGTCCCCATCGGTGGGTCTGAAAACAGACGGAAAGGGGTCCAGAGCAGAGAAGCGATGCAGGAAGCCCTGGAACTGATCTGCTCCAGCTCTGTCTCTTTCTCGATCACCTAGAGATGGTCTTTCCAGCAAGGCATTTGAAAAACGATACATTGCAATTGGAAAAACAATACCAGCTCCTCCTCCAAAAACAAAGGACGGCGGCATTTGTGTCTTCCAGGAGTGGGGAACGGATCCCCCCACCTACTTGTGAGTAAGCCTTCCCGGGATCCGGCTTGCAAGGGCTTCTTTTCCTCCTGCTGCAAAACTGAAGGGCTCTCTGGTCTCTTGGGCCATTCAGCAGCAAAGCCGCTTCCACTCCACCCGGAAAAGACTTTTCCTTTCCCCCCCGCCTTGCTCCGCCTCTCTAGGAAGCAAGCTGCTCAGTTGAACCCTTTCAGTGCTGCAGACGAAGGAGAACAGTTTCTTCTTCCCGTCCTCTCTGCCAGTTTGATGTCGTGGTTAAATACAGGGACTCTAATCTGGGAGAACCGGGTTTGATTCCCCACTCCTCCACTTGCGGCTGCTGGATGGCCTTGGGCAAGCCCTAGTTCTGTCAGAGCTGCTCTTGAAAAAGAGCCGTCTCTGCCAGAGCTCTCTCAGCCCCACCGACCTCACAGGGTGTCTGTTGCAGGGAGGGGAAAGGAGTTTGTAAGCCGCTCTGAGACTCCTCTGGGTAGTGAAGGGCGGGGTATAAATCCAGTCGCCGCCTCCTCCTCCTCTCTTCCTCCAGGTGCAGCCCCCTGACCGGGACAGAGCAGCGGGACTTCAGCCAGCCTGCCCTTAGTGGCGCCCTTCTAATGCAGCTTTATGGGGTTGCACCGGAATAGAAGAAGAAGAGATTGGATTTATACCTGCCCTTCACTCAGAGTCTCAGGCTGCGGTCACACACACTAAATAATCCACCTTCAGTACACTTTTCAGATGGATTTTACTGTGTGAACTGGCAAAGTCCAGTTGGAATGTGCATTGAAAGTGGATTATTTAGTGTGTGTGACTGCAACCTCAGAGCGGCTTACAAACCCCTTTCCCTTCCCCTCCCCACAACAGACACCCTGTGAGGTGGAGGTGGGGCTGAGAGAGCTCTGACAGAAACTACTCTTTTTCAAGGACAGCTGTGCCAGAACTACGACTTGCCCAAGGTCATCCAGCAGGTGCAAGTGGAGGAGTGGGGAATCAAACCCGGTTCTCCCAGATTAGAGTCTGCGCACTTAACCACTACACCAAACGTTTTCTCCCTCTCCCCAGAATACTAGGACTCAAAGGCTCTGCTTTATCTGATGGAGTGTCAACCCCGCCTGTCCTTTCAAAGACAGCTCTGACACCACTAGGGCTTGCCCAAGGTCATCCAGCAGCTGCAAGTGGAGGAGTGGGGAATCACCCCCAGATTAGAGTCTGCACACTTAACCACTACACCAAACTGGCTTTGCAGGGCCCCGGGGGTTTCCCAGGTTGTTCAGCCTTCTCATCAAATGCAGCAGTTGGGGGAGGGGAGGAGGAAGGGATGAAGGCATGATCAAGGTTTATAAGGTTATGCCTGGGATAGAGCAGGTAGAGAAAGAGGTACTTTTCTCCCTTTCTCACAATACAAGAACAGGGTGGGCACTTAGTGAAACCGCTGAGCAGTTGGGTTAGAATGGATAAAAGGAAGTATTCCTTCACCCAAAGAGTGATTAATGCATGGAATTCACTGCCACAGGAGGTGGCGGTGGCATGGACGGCTTCAAGAGGGAATTAGATAAACATCTGGAGCAGAGGTCCATCAGTGGCTATTAGCCACAAGGTATAGATAGGAACTCTCGGTCCTGGGCAAGTGATGCACTCTATTCTTGGTGCTGGAGGGGGCAGCAGTGGGAGGGCTTCTGGTGTCCTGGCCCCACTGCTGGACCTCCTGATGGCACCTGGTCTTTTTGGCTACTGTGTGACAGCATGTTGGACTGGATGGGCCTTTGGCCTGATCCAACATGGGCTTCTCTTAGGGTCTTAAGGCAAATTCCAGCCCGCTCCCCTTCAGCTGTCTGGAGTAGACTCTCCCGGGACGTACTAAACCGAAGGACAGCGATTGCCCATTGACATTTTGTTGTTTCCGCCTCATTTTCTCAGATGGGTGAACAGCCTGAGATACCCCCGGGAACACACAACCCAGACCCGGTGCAGAGTTACTCCAGACCTGCATTGAGATGCACAGAGGACGTCCTTGATGGCAGCCCGGCTGCACCGCCTCCTTAGAGAGGACGGGGACACCTTTTGAAAAGGGAAGACGGAGATTGGATTTGTACCCCGCCTTTCACTCGGAGTCTCAGAGCAGCTTCCCAACTCCTTTCCCTCCCCTCCCCACCACAGACACCCTATGGGGTCGGTGGGGCTGAGAGAGCGCCTTTCAGAACTGCCCTTGAGAGAACAGCTCTGACTGAACTATGGCTTGCCCAAGGTCATCCAGCAGCTGCCAGTGGAGAGTGGGTCAGTGGGGGAATCAAAGCCGGTTCTCCCAGATTACAGTCCGCGCGCACTTTAACCACTACACCAAACTGGCTCTTTTTGGTATCCCCCTGCAGCACTGAAAGGGTTAAACTGTCCAAGAGCCGTTTGCTAGAGAGGCCGAGAAAAGGGGAGGTGGGAAAGAGGAATGGGGGGCAGGGAAGGTTTGCATCGGCTGCTTGGCGAAAGAAAACAGGGAGGGCTCAAGATATGCACCAGCGGGGAAAAGCCCTGCAGCCGGATCCCGGGGAAGGTTTGCTCACAAGTAAGTCATGGGTGGGGGAGATCTTAAATCCTGGAAGGAGCCAGGAATGAGACGGTCCTGGGCTTTTGGGGGGGGGGTCAAAGTGTGGGGCTTTTTTTTTTGCACATTTTGCATTATTAGCTGCTTTGGTGGCCCTTGTAGGGGGGCAGAGGGGCAGGATCTGGATCTTGCAAATGCCAATAAATAGCACTAACTTCTCGGCCACGGTGGTCCTGCGAAAGCCCAGAAAGGAGTTTCAGGAGTGATGTGGGGAGGGAGGAAACATTCAAGCCCGATCTGCTGCCGTAACATGCCACGCAGTTTAGCTAGTGTTCTTCCCCCTCCGCCATCTCCCTAGGGGTTCCCTGCGCCTCCCCTTGCACCTGTTCATCCAGGCAGCCCCCCTGCCCCGACTCAGAGGCTGGAAGCCCCTCTGCTGGCTGCTGAGACAGGTAAAGGTAAAGGTTTCCCTTGCTCCCAATGCCGGTCCAATCTGACTCTAAGGGGCGGCGCTCATCTCTGTTTCCAAGCCGAAGACCCAGCGCTGTCCAAAGACGTTTCTGTGGTCATGAAGGTGCAGGGAATTCATTCATTTATTTATTTCTTAAATTTCTACCCCGCTCTCCCGCCGAAGCGGCTCAGGGCGGCTTACAAACAATTTAAAACCAACATACAATTTAAAATCAGCAATTACAAGATATTAAATACAATTCCAGTAAATACAGTGAAGCTAAATAAAACTGCAGCATCCTATTATAAAGTGCTAGTGCGACCCAACCGGTGCAGTCAGTTCCTTCCCACCAAAGCAGTACCTGTTTATCTACTTGCAATTTCTTGCTTTCCAAACTGCTGGATTGGCAGGAGCTGGGAGCTCACTCTGTCATGCGGCACACTATGGTCTCGAACTGCCAGACTACAGACCTTCCGGTCTGCAGCTCAGCTTCTTAACCTCTTATGCCACCACCATTTAGGCTATTGTCTAATATATTTGGCCTATGAAGGAGGTATCTGCAGTGGTGAAGCCCTTACTAGTCATTTTGTCCCATGATCCAGTTTATGCTGAGAGTGTTCCCTCTAAGCTGAGTCAGCTTGAGCTAGCTTGCAGTTTTTTAGCCTCCGGCTCACACATTTTTGTCTTAGCTCAGGAAGGGAGGGTGGCCAGAGCAAACTAACTGATGCAGTATCCAAATCGCTCGCTCACAACTGTAATGCCAGTAGCTCACAAAGTAGAATTCTTGCTCACAGGACTTCACAGCTTAGAGGGAGCATTGTGAGACGTAGCCCCTAGGACAGAATGCTCATCTTCAGTCACTGGAGGCCAAAGTCGTAACATCTGCAACAGATACTGAAAGAGCCAAACAGAGATGCTTTCCTTCCCCTCAGGATATATTTTTAAAAACTTGATAACATAAGGCACAATGACAAAAATCCTGATCCCCAAATGACAAGGACGCTTCTTCTGATCCAGGAGGTAACCCTTAGATGTCTCTTGACACAGTCACTGATCTACGCCATTCTCTTTCTTTCTGCCTTTTTGATATCTTCTCTCCCTCTTCATAGCCACGTGAGGAAAGGTGTCTTTCCACGGTTGGATGCCTAGCTGAGAGAAGGGGAAGGAGATGGAAAGAGCAGGACCCAGAAGAACCTGGAGATGGCAAGAGATCAAGGAGAGGCAACCTTCCCACCCAGGCTGGGAGTGGCGTTGAATTCTGGGAAAGAATTCTACCAGAGATCCTGGATCAGGACACCATGAACTCAGATGTACATCGTCGACTCTTCCGGCAGTTCCGCTACCATGAGGCCGACGGGCCCCGAGAGGTCTGCAGCCAGCTCCACGGACTTTGCAACCGCTGGCTGGAGCCGGAGAGGCACACCAAGAAGCAGATGCTGGACCTGGTGATCCTGGAGCAGTTCCTGATCCTGCCCCAGGAAGTGCAGGGCTGGGTCCGAGGATGTGGGCCGGAGACCAGTTCCCAGGCGGTGGCCCTGGCTGAAGGCTTCCTACTGAGTCAGGCGGAGGAGAAGAGGCAGGCAGAACAGGTGAGGGGGTTTCCTTTGCTCACTTCAAGTGATGACCTTATCCTAAAGCTTCCTGCCAGTTATTTCTGTTTGTGTGTGTTTGTGTACATGTGTGTGAGTGAACTGTTGTTTGGTCTCTTTCCAGCTTAAGGCAAGCCTATGAATTAATGTCCTCCAAAATGTTCTATTGTTAACAGCTATGCTCAGTACTTGTAGACCGAAGGCCGTGGCTTCCTTCATTGAGTCAATCCATCCCGTTTGGTCTTCCTCTTTTTCTGCTTCCTTCAACTTTTCCTAGCGTTATTGTCCTTTCCGATGACTCATGACTTCCAATAATGTGACCAAAGTCCCACTGATTTGTATTTTGGGCAGTTCATGGGAAATACTGTGGCACTTGGTGGCCAGTGATACATACTTATACCCAGAGGTCTTTTCGTAGAAAAACAGCTGCAGGAGCTCATTAGCATATGGTATGCTAATGAGCTATTAGCCATATGCCACACCCCCTGACATCACCGGAAGTGATGTCAGAAGAGAAAGCAAAGCGGGGAAGGCATCTTCAAAAGCCTCCCCTTCCCTTCCCCAGCTAGTCTGGGTGGGGGAGCTAAGAGAGAAGGGTTTAAAGTTTAAACTCCTTCTCATGAGAGTTGGGCCACAGAAGGAGGAAAGAGGGAAGGAAAGAGAGAGAGTAGAGAGAGAAGAGAGGAAAGAAGGAGAGAAGGAAAGAAAGAGAGGAAAGAAGAGAAGAGGGAAAGAAGGAGGGAAGCAGGAGAAAGGAGGAAAAAAGAGAAAGAAAGAAGGTGGGAAAGAAAGAAAGAGAGAAGAAGAAGGAAGAAGGAGGAAAGAGAGAGAAGGAAAGGAGGAATAGAAAAGAAATTCGGTGGCAATTTGGCCCCATTATATCCTATGGGCCATTGAAGTCAATGGTGAAAACATAGAGGTATATTCTGGAGGCTGGAGGGGAGGGGTTTGAGGGAGAGGCTCCAAACTCACAGGGTAGCTGATGGGGCCTCTTCCCAAGATACCCACCAAGTTTCAAGAACATTGGTTCAGGGGGTCCAATTCTATGGGCCCCCAAACAGGTTGCCCCCATTTCCTCCATTGTTCTCTATGGTGAGAAAAAAAGTTACTTTTTCCCACCATAGAGAACAATGGAGGAGATAGGGGCAACCTGTTTGAGGGCCCATAGAAGTGGACCCCCTGAGTCAATGTTCTTGAAGCTTGGTGATGTATCTTGGGGAAGCATCCAGCAGCTGCCCTGTGAGTTTGGGCCTCTCCTCAAACCCCCCCTCAGCCCCAGACTACACCTATGTTTTCACCATTGACTTCAATGGCCCATAGGATATAATGGAGCTGAAATTGACATTCGGCTACCTGAAAGACTCCCGGGACGCCGGCTGGGGGCAGGGCTTGGCTCCTGAGCTCCCGGAGCTGTGCTCCGGTGCAGCTCCCCCAAAAGACCCCTGCTTATACCTAAAAATCTTTTCTAGCTGCCTCTTGGCCGCCCTTCCCCAGCCTCAATCTCCTTCTGATTTCTTAAGAACATAAGAACATAAGAGAAGCCAATGTTGAATCAGGCCAATGGCCCATCTAGTCCAACACTCTGTCACACAGCGGCCAAAATATACCAGGTCCCATCAGGAGGTCCAGCAGTGGGGCCAGGGCACCAGAAGCCCTCCCACTGCTGCCCCCTCCAGCACCAAGAATAGAGTGCATCACCTGCCCCAGACTGAGAGTTCCCATCTATACCCTGTGGCTAATAGCCACTGGTGGACTTCTGCTCCATATGTTTATCTAATTTCCTCTTGAAACTGTCCATGCTTGCAGCTGCCACGACCTCCTGTGGCAGTGAATTCCATATGTTAATCACTCTTTGGGTGAAGAAGTATTTCCTTTTATCTGTTCTAACCCGACTGCTCAGCAATTTCATAGGTGCCCACGAGTTCTTGTATTGTGAGAAAGGGAGAAAAGTACTTCTTTCTCAACCTGCTCAATCCCATTCATAATCTTATAAACCTCGATCATGTCACCCCTCAGCCGTCGTTTCTCCAAGCTAAAGAGCCCCAAGCATTTTAACCTTTCTTCATAGGGAAGGTGTTCCAACCCTTTTATCATTCTAGTTGCCCTTCTCTGCACTTTTTCCAATGCTATAATATCCTTTTTGAGATGTGGTGACCAGAACTGTACACAGTATTCCAAATGAGGTCGCACCAATGATTTATACAGGGCATGATGATACTGGCTGATTTGTTATCAATTCCCTTCCTAATAATCCCCAGCATAGCGTTGGCCTTCTTTATTGCAGCTACACATTGTGCTAGACATTTTCAGCGAGTTATCCACTACGACTCCAAGATCTCTCTCTTGGTCCGTCTCTGCCAGATCAGACCCCATCAACGTGTATTTATATTTAGGATTTTTGGCTCCAATGTGCATCACTTTGCACTTGGCCACATTGAACCCCATTTGCCACGTTGACGCCCACTCACCCATCCTCAACAGATCCCTTTGGAGTGCCTCACAATCCTCCCTGGTTTTCACCACCCTGAACAACTTCGTGTCATCTGCAAATTTAGCCACATCACTGCTTACTCCCAATTCCAAATCGTTAATAAACAAGTTAAAAAGCATCGGACCGAGTACTGATCCCTGTGGTACCCCACTGCTTACCACCCTCCACTGAGAAGTTTCCCATTTATACTCACTCTCTGTTTCCTATTTATAAGCCAGTTTTCTTCTTTGCAGTCTCCCTTGAGGTTGATGATGGAACCAAGGAACAGAAAATCATGAACAATTGCAGCTTCTTCATCAATTTGTGCAATTCTCCACTAGTCATTCCCTGAGCTGCCCTGAGCCCACGTTGGAAGGGCGGGATATAAATCCAATAAATAAATAAAAATAAAATAAATAAATAAATTCATTTTGTCTTCTATAATCCTGCTTTGGCACTTTCTGATTTAACTTTCTTTACTAGTTGTTTCAAAGGCTCCCTAAGTAAGCTCAATAGTCATGGGATAAAAGGACAAGTCCTCTTGTGGATCAAAAACTGGCTTATAAATAGGAAACAGAGGTAGTATAAATGGGAAACTTTCTCAGTGGAGGGTGGTAAGCAGTGGGGTACCACAGGGATCAGTACTCGGTCCCATGCTTCTAACTTGTTTATTAACGATTTGGAATTGGGGAGTAAGCAGTGATGTAGTTAAATTTGCAGATGACACAAAGTTGTTCAGGAGTGGTGAAAACCAGGGAGGATTGTGAGGCACTCCAAAGGGATCTGTTGAGGATGGGTGAGTGGGCGTCAACGTGGCAAATGGGGTTCAATGTGGCCAAGTGCAAAGTGATGCACATTGGAGCCAAAAATCCTAAATATAAATACACGTTGATGGGGTCTGATCTGGCAGAGACTGACCAAGAGAGAGATCTTGGAGTCGTAGTGGATAACTTCCTTGAAAATGTCTACACAATGTGTGGCTGCAATAAAGAAGGCCAACGCTATGCTGGGGATTATTAGGAAGGGAATTGATAACAAATCAGCCAGTATCATCATGCCCCTGTATAAATCATTGGTGCGACCTCATTTGGAATACTGTGTACAGTTCTGGTCACCACATCTCAAAAAGGATATTATAGCATTGGAAAAAGTGCAGAGAAGGGCAACTAGAATGATAAAAGGGTTGGAACACCTTCCCTATGAAGAAAGGTTAAAATGCTTGGGGCTCTTTAGCTTGGAGAAACGACGGCTGAGGAGTGACATGATCGAGGTTTATAAGATTATGAATGGGATTGAGCAGGTTGAGAAAGAAGTACTTTTCTCCCTTTCTCACAATACAAGAACTCGCGGGCACTCTATGAAATTGCTGAGCAGTCGGGTTAGAACAGATAAAAGGAAATACTTCTTCACCCAAAGAGTGATTAACATATGGAATTCACTGCCACAGGAGGTCGTGGCAGCTGCAAGCATGGACAGTTTCAAGAGGAAATTAGATAAACATATGGAGCAGAAGTCCACCAGTGGCTATTAGCCACAGGGTATAGAATGAGAACTCTCAGTCTGGGGCAGGTGATGCACTCTATTCTTGGTGCTGGGGGGGGCAGCAGTGGGAGGGCTTCTGGTGCCCTGGCCCCACTGCTGGACCTCCTGATGGCACCTGGTATATTTTGGCCGCTGTGTGACAGAGTGTTGGACTAGATGGGCCATTGGCCTGATTCAACATTGGCTTCTCTTATGTTCTTATGTTCTTATGTTCACTATTTTCTTTCAGTAATGTGGTGTAATCTGCATATCTCTGATTGTTAATGTTCCTTCCGCCAGTTTTCACTCCACCTTCATCTAAATCTAATCCAGCTTTCCTTATGATATGTTCTCCATAGAGATTGAAGAGAGAGGGAGATAAAACGTATCATTGTCTGACACCTTTGCCAATTGGAAACCACAAGTGGGGACCAGTGCTCCCTCTAAGCTGAGTTAGTGTGAACCAGCTCACAGTTTTTTAGCCTCCGGCTCACACATTTTTGTCTTCGCTCAGGAAGGAGGGCTCCAGAGCAAACTAATTGATGCAGTAGTCCGATCGCTCGCTCACAACTTTAATGCCAGTAGCTCACAAAGTAGAATTTTTGCTCACAAGACTCCACAGCTTAGCGGGAACATTAGTGGGGGCCGACAAGAAACTTGTGGGAGCAGCTATCCCATTCCCCGCATCTCTGTTTCTTCCCCTCTCCCCCTACTTCTCTCACATTCTTTCTCCTTCCTGCCACTCCTTTTCTTACACTTTCTCTCCCTACATACCTGTCACTTCCTTTCTGCCCCCACCCCATCACTCTTTCTGCCCCTGTCACTATCGCGGCCTCCCACCTACTCCCCCCCCAGCAGCAGTGGTAGCAGCCGCTCTCTAGGTATCACAACAGATTGCCCAAATACAGAGATCAGTTCCTCTTAGGCTTGCCAGCTCTATGTTGGGGAATTCATGGAGATTTGGGGGTGGAGCCTTGGGAGGATGAGGTTTGAGCTTGGAATTGACCCCAGCAGAGTATCTCTCCTTATATATAATTGTGTTTTGGTCATGGACTCTCCTAAACATTCCACACGCTCCCAAATCAATTGGCTCCCTGATCTGTCACTCAGAGGGTGTCCCTAGCCACTGGCTGCATTGCCTGAGTCCTGCCTAGCCGCCACTCAAGTGTACTTGCGTGCCATTGGCTGGGTGCTGGGTTTGCTCCTCTTCTCCACCCACTCCTCCAGCCACTGTGCCCTGTTAGAATTTCTGCCAAATGGCTTTCTTGCTTGATGAAGACACTTGCCTCCTATGTGGGACTAATTTTTCCCTCAGTAGCAGTTGGTAGGTGTAACAAAATGGCAGTTACCTGTATCTGTAAGATGGCTGCTGTCTGTGTGTTTACAATGTTCCCCCATAGGGCTTTAATTGAGCTGTAGTTCCAGAGAGGGGCCTTGCAGGGGTATCACTCATTGGGTTGAATGGGCTTCCTCATCTGCTGGCCTACAGTTCCCAACTGCCCCAAGGCCAAAGAGTGTGGGAAAAGAGGGACCATCCCAAGGGGCAGAGCAGCATCAATATAGACTCCAGCTAGGCCACAAGCCAGAGACGTGGGGGAACCCTGGGAGGCAGCAGAAATTCAGCCACTCCACAGTTGGGCAGTGAATGGGGGAATGAATGGAAGTTTCCCTGTTCTCTTGGGCAGGAGAGAAAGGCTGAAGCAGAGCCAGAGGCCGGTCCCAGGAGAGATCCTATCCTGAGCCCACAACCTCCAGAGGTAGAGAGTGCTGTGTGTAGGGAAAGAGGATTGCATTTAACCTCTGTTGATTTATGCCCTGTTGCTTCATGGTGTGTGCTTACTACAGTTGTGCCTTATTTATTTAGTGTGTGTGCTCCATAATTGTGTAAATAGTTAAATACATTTGTTTATTTGGGCTAATAATCTTTGTTGTGCTCTGACCACATAGTCTCCCCCACTCTGCACAATACCAAAGGAAGGGGGTAGCCCAGGGAAGCAAGGAAAGGCCAGACCCTTGGGTTGCCAACTTTCCAGGGATCCCCCAAAGATTGGGGATTCCATCTTCAAATAGGGAGATTTGGCCAGAAGGGTCTCACTGTCCCTCTAAAAAGGCAGTGACAATTCAGTGAGTGGTGTCAGTGAACTTAAGGAGTAAGATACGCCCATGGGACGAGGGTGGGAGGTGAACAGCTGAGTTGTAAACCGGAGCCCGTTTCGCCACAGTAGGCAACCAAGCTTGGTTCAAACAAAGGAAGGAAATCCTTCGCAGGCCTTTGTGAGGAACTCATTGGGGTGAGTCCTGACTAGGGTTGCCAGCTCCAGGTAGGGAGATTCCTGGAGATCTTCTGGTAGTCTATGGAAACCAGGGTTTGGGAAGGTGAGAGGCTTCAGCTTAACAGAATGCCATAAAGCCCACCTTCCAAAGCAGTTATTTTCTCCAGGGGGGGAGATCTGTTGTCAGGAGTTCAGTTGTGATACCTGCTGATCTTCAGGCTGGAGGCTGGCTACGCTAGGCATCGCAGTCAGTGCTTCAGAGCAGGGTCTGCTAGATCCAGGTTCTTGCTGTTGAATCTGAGTGGGTGATTTTGGACCAGTCACAGACTTTCAGCCTAACCTACCTCACAGGATTGTTGTGCAAATCAAAAGGGGGAGAGGAGAATGATGTAATCTGCTTTGGTCCCCATTGCAGAGAAAGACTACTTTTCCTCCTGGGAGACCATTGTTGCCAATCTCCAGGTGAGGGCTGGAGATAACACAGAATTACAACTGCTCTCCAGATGGCAGAGATCAGTTCCCCTGGAGAACATGGTGGACTCTGTGTCCTTATACCCTACTGAGATGCCCCCCCATGACAGCCAATGTGATGTGGAAGTCAGAGTTTCAGAACACTTGTAGAGGCTGCAGGTGTGTGGGGGGAGATGGAAAGCTGAAGAGTGAGGGGAAAATAAATGTAGGTTGATGCTTGGCTGGGAAGAGATAGGGTTGCCAACTCCAGGTGGGAAATTCATGGAGATTTGAGGGATGGAACTTGGAGAGGGTGAGGTTTGAGGAGGGGTAGGACCTCAGACAGGTACAATGCCATAGATTCCATCCTCCCAACCAGCCATTCCCTCTGGGGAACCACTGTTGCCAATCTCCAGGTGAGGGGTGGAGATCACTCAGAATTACAACTGGTGTCCAGGAGGTAGGGGGGAGGAGATGGAAAGCAGAAATCGGGGCAGATAACGGCAGGTTGATGCTTGGCTGGGAAGGAGATAAAATTGCCAACTCCAGGTTGGGAAATTCCTGGAGATTTGAGGGATGGAACTTGGAGAGGGTGAGATTTGAAGCGGGGTAGGACCTCAGACAGGTACAGTGCCATACACCACCCTCCCAACCAGCCATTTCCTCCTGGGGAACCATTGTTGCCAATCTCCAGGTGAGGGGTGGAGATAATTCAGAATTACAACTGATCTCCAGGAGGGAGGGCAGAAGTCAGCTGCAGTCAGAGGGGCAGATAATGGTAGGTTGATGGTTAGCTGGGAAGGAGATGGGGTTGCTAACTCCAGGTTGGGAAATTCCTGGGGATTTGAGGGATGAAGCCTGGAGAGGGTGGGGTTTGAGTAGGGGTTGGGCCTCAGACAGGTACAGTGCCATAGACTCTACCCTCCAAACCAGCCATTTCCTCCTGGGTAACAGTTGTTGCCAATCTCCAGGTGAGGGCTGGAGATCACTCAAAATTACAACTGCTCTTCAGGTAGCAGAGATCAGTTCCTCTGGAGAAGATGGTGGACTCTGTGTCATTATATCCTGCTGAGGTTGCCACAGCAAATTGACGCTAAGTGCTCAAGGCCTTGGCACTCTCCCAGAGCCTCTTTCTAGAGCTCGTTGTATTTATTTCCACAACGGGCCTTATTCCTAGTAATATCATAAACTCCACCCTTCAAAGCAGCCATTTTCTCTGGGGGAACTGACCTCTGTCATCTGGAGATCACTTGTAATTCCAGGAGATCTCCAGCCCTCACCTGGAGGTTGTAAACCAAAGAGAGAGATCACGGGATGGAAGTTGAAAAGAAGCAAACAACCGTGATGTATTATGCCAAAAAAGTCTCCAAAGACTAGAAATTTCTTTTTCCAGTATTTAGTTTACTGGAAGCAATTCAAACGCCATCAACACCAACAAACCATGCATATTATATCTCGTTTCGTGTATAACTTTATCAAAGTGGGTGGCGTTGAAATACCTATATTTAATTACAAAGATATAATTCTATTATTAGTATTAGCAAGAGAATAGCACAGGGCTGTACAAACAACTGACTGTTATATAGCATACAAGAAACAAGAAATAAAACAACAATATAAAATCAATATAAAATACACAATAAGGTTATTGAAACCATTAGCATAATGATGGTGTCTCGTTCTTGCCCATGTGGCTGAAGCGGCTTTGATGGTGGATGCAGGGATGAGGAGTCTGGAAGTGGGTCAGAATCCATCTCCACAGCCTGGTCCATGCCTTCCCTCTCCTGTCCCCCTTGCTGTTGTTTCAGATGTGGGGACGATCCGTGAAGGTGGAAGCGAAGTTCCCTGAGGAAGAAGAAGCTCCCTCAGAGGAATGTCAGAGGGCGCAGGCCCAGGAGAATGCCCGAGATGCCCTCTCAAGTGGTAAGGGTGCCTCCTGCCCAGATGGAACTGGGGTCAAGTTGTTGGGCAGGAGGTTCAGGACAGGAGAAAAGGGGAACACTTCTGCAGACTAAGCAAAGTGGAGTTCTGGGACACAGTGCCATAGTGTGTAGTGATGACTACTCCACTTGAAGGGGGAGTAGACACATTTGTGAAGGCCAATTCAGTTCTTATTTATATTAGTTGAGGTGTATATATATATCTCACCTTCCTTCCATTAGAAGGACTCAAGGTGGCTAAAAAAGGAAGGTGAATAAATGGAATCTCCACGTTCTCCTGCCCTGGATGGCCAAGGCTAGCCCCGTCTCATCAGACCTCAGAAGCTAAGCAGGGTCAGCCCTGGTTAGTTCTTGGATGGGAGACCACCAAAGAAGTCTAGGGTTGCCATGCAGAGGCAGGCAATGGCATAAAAAGGACAAAAAAAGGGGGAGAGGGGAAAAACCTGAACCTAAAACCTAGAATCCAGAACCTGACAAAGGTTAGTCAAATGTAGGAAAGGGGGCCAATGTTAAAAACTTGATGAAGGAAATAGAAAAATACATGTATTTACTGATCACAAATTTAAAAACATATAAGGGCCCAGTCACACGTTATGTATAAATAACTAACGATAAAACACAAGGGCTTATAAATCTGGGGTGCCTAGTCAAGTTGTTGGGCAGGAGGTTCAGGAAAGGAGAACAGGGGAATACCTTTGCAGACTATGTAGAATAGAGTTCTGGAACATAGAGCCATAGGATGTAGTGATGACTTGAAGGGGGAGTAGACACATTCATGAACGCCAATTCAGTTCTTATTTATATTAATTAAGGCAGGGCTTTTTTGGTAGAAAAAGCCCAGCAGGGACTCATTAGCATAATAGGCCACACCCAAGAAATACATTACCATATTAGGCCACACCCCCTGACAGCACAGCTCCCTGCCAGGATTGGCTTCCCCAGGTGCTCCGTGGCTTGTGGGGCCACATGGAGAACTCGAGGGAAGAAAGCCAGTTTCTGGATCGGCTTGGCTTCCCTAGGCGCTCTGGAGCTGCGAGGCACCTGGGGAACCCGGGGTGGAGGGGGAGGCAGTTTAAACTGCCTTCCTGCCCTGGATCGGCTTGGCTTCCCCAGGCGCCCTGCAGCTTGCGAGGTGCCTGGGGAACCGGGGGGGGGGGCAGGCTGTAGGCGCGGCCAACTCAGAAGCCAGCCGAAAATAGCCCTGGGTACAAAAACAAAAAACCTGAGGTTAAAATCATAAGAACATAAGAGAGAAGCCAGTGTTGAATCAGGCCAATGGCCCATCTAGTCCAACACTCTGTCACACAGTGGCCAAAATATACCAGGTGCCATCAGGAGGTCCAGCAGTGCGGCCAGGACACCAGAAGCCCTCCCACTGCTGCCCCCCAGCACCAAGAATACAGAGCATCTCTTGCCCCAGGCTGAGAGTTCCCATCTATACCCTGTGGCTAATAGCCACTGACAGACTTCTGCTCCATATGTTTATCTAATTCCCTCTTGAAACTGTCCATGCTTGCAGCTGCACCACCTCCTGCATAAGAACATCCTTCCAATTTTGTCCCCTTTGCAGGCGGTGAAGAGATATTGGCAAGCCGTCGTCTCTGCAGAGGAGTGGAAATGGCCACGCAACCTCTGGCCCAGGTAGGAAGGGGGATGAATGGAACATAGTCGGGGGGGGGCGGCTCCTTTCTCAGGAAGGCTTTTGGTCCCGCTGTCTGAGGAAGAGAGGCTCTGAACCCCACTCTCCTTATGCATACCAAGCTCTACATGCTGCCCCCTCCTGGAATGCTTCTGGTGAGCGTGTAGTCTCCGCTAGGCATGATCTCTGACGAGGGAACCTGCTTTTTCTTCCAGTCTCCCTTTTCCTTTGAGGAGGTGGCCGTGTATTTCACTGAGGCCGAGTGGGCCCTGCTGGATCCGGACCAAAGAGGTCTCTACAGGGACGTCATGCTGGAGAACTATGGGAATGTGGCCTTTCTGGGTAAGGATCTTTCATAGGTGCCTAAGGCGCAAATTGCTGCCATTGGGATGGTGTATGAACCAAAATATTGAACAGGAGTATGTTTGTGAGGCCTGTCCAGGTACTAGGCCGCCAATGGGGAAGAAGAAGAAGAGGAGGAGGAGGAGGTGGTGGTTGGATTTATACCCCACCCTTAACTACCCAAAGGAGTCTCAGAGCGGCTTACAAACTCCTTTCCCTTCCCCTCCCCACAGCAGACACCCTGTGAGGTAGATGTGGCTGAGAGAGCTCTGACAGAAACGGCTCTTTTTCAAGAACAGCTCTGACAGAACTATGGCTTGCCCAAGGTCATCCAGCAGGTGCAAGTGGAGGAGTGGGGAATCAAACCTGGTGCTCCCAGATTAGAGTCCGCGCACTTAACCACTACACCAAACTGGAGATGGGGTGGCAGTGAAAGCGATGTTCAGCGTGGCTGGGTAGAGCCATACAAGCTGCCCTGCTGATCCAGGGCCAACGGAGGCCCGTGTTGTGGCCGTCACCCCAGTCAGAGAGGGTGTCCTGGCTTGAAGGAAAGGCCAGGCTGAGAGGCCCTCAGAAAGACTCTGGAAACAGCCTGTTCCACATAGTGGCTCGTGTGTCCCAGGCCAGTTGAAGAACGACACGAGTGAAGTCTCTAGTGAGGAAGACTATCTTAGAGGGAGGGAGGCCTTCTGGGGCCTGGGATCTGGAGGCTCAAAAGCTCCTTTTGGGGCTGAGCTCAGCTGCGGCTCTTGAGTGGCTGCACTATCCTCAAATACCGGATATTCCAGGAAAAGAGGGGCTTACCTAAGAACAGGCTTTACCAAAACCATGGGGTTCCTGTTTGAACTGTGGGGTTTACTTGGTGAGCTTCTGGCTCCCTGCCCCGAAAACATATATTTTGGGAAGGCTGAAAACCACCTCCTCCTGGCTCTGTTCCTAACATATGGAATTCACTGCCACAGGAGGTGGTGGCAGCTACAAGCATGGACAGTTTCAAGAGGGCATAGATAAACATATGGAGCAGGTCCATCAGTGGCATTAGCCACAGGGTATAGATGGGAACTCTCAGTCTGGGCAGGTGATGCACTCTGTTCTTGGTGCTGGAGGGGCAACAGGGGGGCTTGGTGTCCTGGCCGCACTGCTGGACCTCCTGATGGCACCTGGTATATTTTGGCCGCTGTGTGACAGAGTATTGACTAGGTGGGCCATTGGCCTATTCATCATTGGCTACTCTTATGTTCTTATGTTCTGTTCAAAACTGGAAGGAAACTCTCAGTGCAGTTAAAAGACTGGGTATCTTGATAACTTCTTGTAGTTAGAAGAAGAGATTGGATCTATACCCTGCCCTTCACTCAGGAGTCTCAGAGCGGCTTCCAAACCCCTTTCCCTTCCCCTCCCCACAACGAGACACCCTGTGAGGTAGGTGGGGCCGAGAGAGCTCTTTCGAGAACTGCTCTTTCAAGGACAGCTCTGCCAGAACTATGGCTTGCCCAAGGTCATCCAGCAGCTGCGAGTGGAGGAGTGGGGAATCAAACCCGGTTCTCCCAGGTAAGAGTCCGCGCACTAAGCCACTACACCAAAACTGGCTCTTCTTCTCTTCTTGTTGTTCTTGTATTTAATCATCAAGTGCAGAGAAACTGCACAGCAAGTCAAACGGGAACCGTGTGGGAATGAGTCTTTGCCACGTTTTCTCTTAAAGTACGTATGGGGAGTCTGGAGAGAGGAGGAACGGGCAGAATATAAAAATAGCTCTATGGAGAGGGCCTGGCAGGGATAAGATGTGACCGGTGTTCCCTCTAAGCCGAGTTAGTGTGAGCTAGCTCACGGTTTTTTATCCTCCAGCTCACACGTTTTTGTCTTAGCTCAGGAAGGGATGGCTCCAGAGCAAACTAATTTATGCAGTAGCCAAATCGCTCGCTCACATCTGTAATGCCAGTAAGCTCACAAAGTAGAATTTTTTGCTCACAACACTCCACAGCTTAGAGGGAGCATTGGATGTGACCGGCGTCTCAGTTTGGGAGGAAAGAAGATCCGATAAAAGGAACGCACACCCATTCCTGAGCAGTGCCTGATTGGTGCCTTGGCTTCTTGCCTGGGTGCTGATTGAACTTCTTTCTTTCTTCCAGCAGCAGATGTAGAGGAGACAGCTGGGGAATTCCAGGGGTTCTCTTTGGGAAAAACCAAGCATGAAGATGCCGAAGGACACTTCGGAGATGGAGATGGACCACAGAGGCAGAAGGGAACCCACGCAGGTAAGAGGAGAGATAAGCTCATTCCCTGCTAAGGAGGAAGGGGGCGTGCCTGTGAAATTTCAGTCCAAGAAGAAAAGGTCAATCAAAAAGCAAAGAGCAAAGGCCTCCATCCTAACCAGACGATCTACTCCAGGGAAAATGAAAGTGTGGCCTTGGCAAAAGCCTTATGTCAGAGAATGAACTTCATTTTGCAGATGCAAATTCCCTTAGGAGAGAAACAGTCTAATTGGTTGCAGTGCAGAAACAGCTTCAGTTGGAAAAAAAACCCTTATTTCACATCAAAGACGTCACACAGGTAGGGGAGCTGTGTAAATGGTCAGAGTCCCAACCAAACATCTCATGCAGGAGGCTTAGTGTGCTTTTAAAGTGTATTATTATTGTTCACTTCAGCGTACAGCAGGAAGAAGTCTGTCAGACTCCTGCAACAATCGGATCCAACCAGGGCCGGCTTGCCCACTAGGCGAGCTAGACACTTGCCTAGGGCGCCGGCCCTGCAGGGGCGCCAAAATGCCTGCGCCCCCTGTGAAAAGCCCCCCTTCCCACCCGGCACCGGCAGCGCCGCTTCCTGGGCACCTCGCAGCTGCGAGGCGCCCAGAAAAGCGGGCACTGCCGGTGCTGGGAGGGAAGGGGCGGGCGTTCTAACCCCGCCCCTTCCCTGTGAGGCGCCCAGAAAAGCCGGCGCTGCCATCTCCAGGCCCCACTGGGAGGTTGGTATCCCCGGTGGGGTGGGCGCCCCAGGCTATCCTGCCTAGGGCGCCCAGACACCTGGGGCCGGCCCTGGATCCAACAGCTCTCTTTTGAAGTGAAGTTTATTGGTACAGTATTGCCAGAACGTCTACATTCAGGATCCGTGTTAAGACTAAGGAAAAAGGTGCAGGGATGTGAGATATACCGGGTTCAAAGGGGGCACCCTGTTGGTCAGTGGCAAATCAAGGTGCCAGGATGAGCCCTCCAGAAATAACGAGCCCCGAGAGGTGGGACAGTTCTCAAGGAATGTGTTACTGCTAGGCATCTAGGTATCCAAGGTCAGGCACATAAAACATACAGATAGGGAGCTGTGTCAAGGAAGCGAAAAGTGAAAGTACAAAACACTGGTCAGTGGTCTCTCTCCCTTATGGCAGCTAGCTGACAAAATCATTGAAATATTTGGAATGTGTAGGGAACTTCAGGCACGGATCAGACCTCCTTCCATGGGTTCTAACAGGATCTCTCTCTTTATTCCAGCAGAGGATGATCAGAGGAATGAATATGCTGAGCACCTGGGTCATCTATCGCAAGATAAAGTAGAGAATGAAGACATGATGAGGGGAAATTTCAAGAGTGGAATTGGACCTAAGAGGCAGAAAGACAGCCACATGGTGAAGAAGAGGGATAAACCCATTCCTTGCCAAGGGGGGTATTTCTGTGAAGTGATTCACTTGGTGGAGGAAACAGACAAGTGCTTAGAGCGTGGAATGAACTTCTCAGATCAAACCCAATATAATGTCCATTTACGAATGCAGTGTGGAAAGAAGACCCATCAATGGCTAAAGTGTGGAAAGACCAGGATTCGCAGAGCAGAGCTCCTTAGACATCTAAGAACACGTAGAGGAGAAAAACCTCATAGCTGCTCAGAGTGTGGCAAGAGCTTCCCAGAGAAATCAGATCTTGTTCAACACCAAAGAATTCATTCAGGAGAGAAGCGATTTGCCTGTTCAAAGAGTGGAATGATGTTCTTGAATGAAAGAAAGGGTAATGTACATTTTTCAAAGCACGGTATAATGAATTCATGTAAATGCTTTTGGTGTGGAAGGTACTTCAGATGCAGATCACAGCTCCTTGGGCACCAAAGGATCCACAAAAGGGAGAAGCCTTTTGAGTGCTCAGAGTGTGGAAGGAAATTCAGTAGGAGTGATCATCTTCAAAAGCATCAGAGAATACACACAGAGGAGAAACCTTTTGAATGCTCCGAGTGTGGGAAGAGATTCAGTCACAGTTCCAGTCTTAAAAATCATCTAAGTACCCACACAGGGGAGAAACCTTTTGAATGCTCAGAGTGTGGGAAAGGATTCAGTCACAGTAGCACTCTTCAAAAACATCTAAGAACCCACACAGGGAGAAACCTTTGAATCCTTAGGTGTGGGAAGAGACTCAGTCACAGTAGCACTCTTCAAAAACATCTAAGAACCCACACAGGGGAGAAGCCATTTGCATGCTTAGAGTGTGGGAAGGGATTCGGTCGCAGTAGCACTCTTCAAAATCATCTAAGAACCCACACAGGGGAGAAACCTTTTGAATGCTCAGAGTGTGGGAAGGGATTTGGTCACAGTAGTACTCTTCATAAGCATCTAAGAACCCACACAGGGGAGAAGCCATTTGAATGCTTAGAGTGTGGGAAGAGATTCAGCCAGAGTAGCACTCTTCTTAAACATCTAAGAAGCCACACAATGGAAAAACCCTTTGAATGCTCAAAGTGTGGGAAGAGATTCAGTTACAGTTCCAGTCTTCAAAACCATCTAAGAACCCAGACAAGGGAGAAACCTTTTGAATGCTCAGAGTGTGAGAAAAGATTCAGTCACAGTAGCGCTCTTCAAAATCATCAAAGAACCCACACAGGGGAGAAACCTTTTGAATGCTCAGAATGTGGGAAAAGTTTCACTCAGAGTGGCACTCTTCAAAAGCATCTAAGAACCCACACAAGGGAAAAACCCTTTGAATGCTCAGATTGTGGGAAGAGATTCAATCGCAATTGCAGTCTTCAAAAGCATCTAAGAACCCACACAGGGAGAAGCCTTTTGTATGCTCAGAGTGTGAGAAAAGATTCAGTGAGAGTGGCAATCTTCAAAAGCATCTAAGAACCCACACAAGGGAAAAACCTTTTGAATGCTCAGAGTGTGGGAAGAGATTCAGTCGCAAATGCAGTCTTCAAAAGCATCTAAGAACCCACACAGGGGAGAAGCCTTTTGTATGCTCAGAGTGTGGGAAAAGATTCAGTGAGAGTGGCAATCTTCAAAAGCATCTAAGAACCCACACAAGGGAAAAACCCTTTGAATGCTCAGATTGTGGGAAGAGATTCAGTAGCAATTGCAGTCTACAAAAGCATCTAAGAACCCACACAGGGGAGAAGCCTTTTGTATGCTCAGAGTGTGGGAAAAGATTCAGTGAGAGTGGCAATCTTCATAAGCATCTAAAAATCCACACAAGGGAAAAACCTTTTTAATGCTCAGATTGTGGGAAGAGATTCAGTCGCAATTGCGGTCTTCCAGATCATCTAAGGACCCACACAGGATAGAAAACTTTTGAATGCTTAGAGTGTGGGGAGAGATTCAGTGAGAGTGGCAATCTTCAAAATCATCTAAACACCCGCATCATGTAACTTCTTAGCATCCAGAGGTGCTGAACTCATTTATTACAAGGGCTGGATCTCACATAATTGTCACTTTGTCTGGTCGGCCATGTGTTCCATAAAATGTAATGCCAGGGGTGTGTGGCATCAAGGCCATCTAACATGGTTGCCTGAACAACTTGCTCCCGGATAAACCTCCCCTTTTTCTCTGAAGATCAACCTGAAAACTCAGCAAAACTCCTATAGATAACATGGGGAAGACATCTGGAAACAAAGGGAAACATTCTTTGCCGAATTCAAGATTCATATTGACTTTTTTCTCAGGAAACCAGAACAAATCTCCCTCTGTGAGTCAATCCACTGCAGAAGACAAAATGGTGGAGGAAAATGCCGAACAACCTGGGGACGGTCTCTCAGTGATTCCTCAAGCATTCTTTAGTTCTTTACAGAACTTGACGCAGAACATGACACCCACAATGGCAGATTTGTACAACCACTCACTTCAAAACTTGCTGAATTAAAACAGTTGCTGGAAAAGGCGGCTCAAACCCCGGACTCAGCACTTGAAGTAGCCCTAGCCTTCCAGGATGACATGTGTTTTTATATCAATGGGAAGAATGGGCACAGACAGGATTATTTCTTTAGAAAGTCAGTTGTGAGCCAAAATTTAAAGTTTCGGGGAATCCCCGAAATGGTGGAAGAAAACACAAATTTTAAAATATTTCTGGCCCCGTGGCTCACAAACTCTTTGAACTTAGACAAGGGGATCGCTCCACTAAATGACTTCGCTTACCGTTTGTGCTCCCTCTGTCAGCATCACCATGCTCTGCCAAGGGACATCGTAACAAAATTCATAAACTCTCATACTAAGTCCTTGGTCTTGTCCCAGGCTCGCACCAAAGGATATTTGCCCTCTCAAAATGCCAAAATACAAGTTCTCCAAGACCTCTCCTCTGAAACACTTCTAAAAAGGAGACATCCGAAACCAATTACAGCAGCCTTAAACGCGCCAAGATTTGATACAAGGGGGTCACATTCTATAAAATGCAGGTAGCTCACCAAGATCAACTTTTCCATGCATATGACTTTGAGTCTGGCTTACCATTACTGAAAGAACTGAATTTGGAACTACCACGAGAGATCCCAACAGTAGAAGATCAGGGAAGAAGACTTCCCTTTTCAACACACTGGTGCAAGACTGGGAAGAAACATGGCCTCTGAACATCACATCATCAGACTCCTGCAACAATCAGCTCCAACAACTCTCTTCTCTTTGAAATGAAGTTTATTGGTACAGTATTGGCAGAACATCTACATTTCAGCATCTGTGTTAAGACTAAAGAAAAAGGCACGGGGCTGTGGGATATACTAGGTTCGAAGGGGCACCCCGATGGCCAGCAGCCAATCAAGGCATCAGGATGAGCCTGCCAGAAGTAACAGGCCCCAGAGGTGGGACAAGTCTTGAGGAACGTGTTAGAGCTAGGCACTCAAGGTCAGGCACATAAAATGTACAGATAACAAGGCAATGTCAGGCAAGTAGAAATCGAAAGTACAAATGCCAGGCAGTGGTCTCTTCTCCCTTCCCCAACTTTATGGCAGCTAGCTGACACACATCCTGAGTAGAGATGTAAAATTTCCGGAAATTTTGAAAAAAAATGTTTTCCCCCCAAATTTTTCTGTTTTTTTTCCGGGCCTTCACATCTCTAATCCTGGGACTATAGGAGATCTCTAATTTTTCTTTCTTCCATTACTTCATTGCCTGGTGATAAGTATTGAGAGGTTGTGGATTCGATTCCTTCCTCATGTTACTGAAAAATTGTCTTTATCATTTGTTGAGTTGTACAGTCTTTTAAAATCATTCTTTAAACTTATCGGGGTGGTTGGGTATGCGGTGTTCTAGCTCCTACTATTGTATTGTGGTAACCCTTACAAGCCTTCTAACATTTTTATTTTTACATGGTTATTTAGCTTGGATTTTAAAGGGCTTACAATATGAGCATGAGATCCCTGATTGTAAGGGACTGCAGAACTCATAAGTTAGTTCTGCATTTAGTTTAGTTTTGTTTTGGTTGCAATCGCCTTGTTATGCTGTGTGATCTGTCCCCCTAATAGTGGCCCTGTTGAGATCACTAGTTCTGTTCTGTTAAGCCTTTGGATTATTTTAGTTCTTTTCACTTTATATGACAAGTTTACACTCTGCAGGTTTGCCCACTTGCAGAAGTCACTACGTTTGTATTCTTATGTTATCAGAATCGTTTTAGGGCAATTGTCGTTGTTGTTCAGTCGCACAGTCGAGTCCAACTCTTCACGACCCCATGGACCACATCACGCCAGGCCCTCCTGACTTCTGCCATCCTCCAGAGTTTGCTTAATTTCATGTTCGTTGCATTGAGAACCAGGAAAGGGGGAAATCCACCCTAGAGCCTTGGTTTCTAGCCTCCATTTTAATTTTTTAAAATTATTTTATAAACAAACACAACACAAACAAAAATACAAACATAAACGGGGGGTTTCCATTACATCAGTAAATTGTCTATTTAAGTACCTCATACAATATTTAATTATTTATTTTCTATGTTCCACCTTGTATTTTTGTATAAGTCTTTTGGCATATGATTAAAAATAAAGTTCTTGTTTCCTTCTGAATTGGTTGTATGTCAATATATTTTATTTGTTATGTTCTTCAACCCATTTGTAAAATCTTAACCATGTATTTTCAAAGCTTTCTTCAGTTTGTCCTCTCAGCACTACGGTTCATTTGTCTATTTCTGCAGTTTCAAGCATTTTATTTATGATTTCTTCTCTTGAAGGTACCTCATTTCTTCTCCAATACTTAGCATAAAGTATTCTTACATGTATAATAAGATAGGAATCTTGCTTGTTACAATTTTCTGGTAATATGTTCAATAAAAACAATTCTGGTACATAAGATATAGTACTCTTTAACATTTTTTTGTAATATTTCATGAATCCAAGATCAGTATTTTTTAACTCTATCACATGTCCACCACATATGGGAGGGAAAGAGCCAACATTTTTTTGACATTTCCAACAGTCATTTGGTAGGTTAGGGTAAAACTTTGATAATTTATCTGGAGTGATATACCATCTATAAAATATTTTATAAATATTTTCTTTGTGTATGAAATTGCTTTACTTATCTTTACATTTTTCTCCATATCTGTGACCATTAGTTCAAATCAATATTATGACCCCATTTTGTGCCCATTTAACCATGGAATTTTTGACGACTTCATCATGTGTCTTATTTTCTAGCATTAATGCATACAATTTCGTAATCAATTTCTCATCAGTATACATCAATATCTTATCCTATTTCTGTGATTTTTGTATAAAAACCTGTTAACTTATCCTTGGCATATCTTAATTCTATTTGTACTCTTTCCCAACAAGTTAGGTTGGATTCTTGTTTTTTAATATTTTCTGTTGCTTTTAGTTTATTTTTGTTGTCCAACAAGTCTTCATATCTTATCAGTAGATTTTTTTGAAATAATTTTGGAGTTGTAAAAGCTTCAAGTGGTGAAACCCATTTTGGTATCTTGGTATAAAAGTCTTCTAAATTCTTCCCAAACCTTCAATAGAGAATTCCTAATAAGGTGTTGCTTAAAATATTTATGAGTATGCACTCTTCCATACCATATAAATGTGTGCCAACCTAGTAAAAGTTCATGGCCCCCTAACATTAATAGTCTAGTATTTTCTAATTTAATCCATTCTTTTGGCCTCGTCAATTATGCTGCTCTATAATACAAAAGCCTATCTGGTCCTGCAAATCCAGCTCTTTCTTTTGCATTTTATAAAGCTTTAAGTTTTATTTTTGGTTTCATGTTTTGCCATATAAATTATGTCATCAATATGTCAAGTTCTTTAAAATATTTTTGATTTTGAAGGATTGGGATTGTTTGAAATAAGATCGATCTTGGTAATATATTCATTTTTATTGTAGCTATTCTTCCCATCAATGATATTTGTAGATTTTTCCATTTTTCCAGATCCTTCTTAATTTCCATTAGGAATTCCATATAGTTACCTTTCATCTATCTGTTATATTTATTCCTAAATATTTCACCTTTTTTTGAACCTCCAGGCCTGATAGTTATTATAGCTGTTGGGATTGATCTTTAGTCATATTTTTTACTAGGATTTTCATTTTGTTAAAATTAATTATCTGTCCAGCAACCTGGCCATACTCCTGCAAAGTTTTTATTTTAGAGAATTCATTGGACTCTGTTATGCAATTAATAAAATACCAAGTCGTCTGCGAAGGCTTGAAGCTTATATTCTTCTCCTCTTATTTTAAGGCCTTTAAATTGTGCATCTTCTCTGATCATATCATTCAATATCACAAGAGCAAATATAAACAATAATAGTGAAAGTGTCTGGTTCCTTTTTGTATCTCAGTGTTTCATGATAAATCTCTATTAACAAGAACCTTTGCTTGTTGTTTAGTATAAATTGCTCTAACCATTGTATAAAATTCTTAGCCACATTGTTGTTTCGGCATGAAATTCCAGCTGACATTATCAAATGCTTTTTCAGCATCTAAAAAAATCAGGGCCATCTGTTTCTCTGGGTGAACTTCAAAATATTCTATTATGTTTAATATAGTTCATACATTGTTTCTAAGTTGTCTTTTTGGAAGAAAGCCTGCTTGGTCTTGATGAATTATTTGTATCAGTACTCTTTTCAGTCTTGCAGCCAAATTAGAGGCATAGATCTTATAATCCACATTTAATAATGAGACTGGCCTATAATTTTTGATTTTTCTCATCGGCATTTTGTTTATGTATCAAGGTTATCAAGGCTTCGTTCCAGGTTTCTGGTATTTTACCTTCAGTTTTGTATTACATATTTTAAAGGTGTTATCAGTTGGTCTTCAAAAACAAGGTAAAATTCTGCAGGAAGGCCATCAGGACCAGGGGTCCTCCCTTTCTTTTATTTTTTTAATGCTTCTGTAAGTTCAGAAAGACTTAATGGGTCATTTAAAAATTTTCTTTGTTCTTCAGTCAATTTTTTTGCATTATATTTTCCAAAAAGTCCTTGAATTGCTTTTGTGTGGCTTCTCTCTTCTGATATAACTTCTCATAAAAAATTTCAATATTTTTTTTTCAAACCTTTAGGTATATTTTTTTTCTTCTCCTTCATCATCTCTCAGTGCTTTTATATATCTTTTTTCTCTTTCTTTCCGTATTCTGTATGCTAACCATCTAGTTGGTTTATTAGTGTGGCATCCTGCTTATCTGGGGGGGGGTCTGTTTTTCCTTTAAAATTACTCTTTGTATATAAACTGGGTAGTTTCTGCTGCCACCAGGAATTCAAAATCCCCAAAATCTCTCTGCTGCTGGTAATGTGACCTAAGGTCTGGGTATTTCAGAGGTTTATGTGGCCCTGAGGAAGGATTGAACTGAATTCTGGAATATACTTAAACAAAATTTGATTTATTGATTAAAGAACAAAAATAAGTTGCTGGTTATCTTAAACTGTTTTGGGAATAAAGAACTTGTAAATATAACTGGGTAGGTATCACACACAGTCTTTCTGACACTAAAATTCCAAACTGACGGGATTCTCTGTGATATATGCAGCCACACTGGCTAAGCTCTTTGTCTTATGGACTCTCTCAAAACTTTAGAGTCATTCAGACTCTCTTCATAGCTCTTCCACACTTCACTTTCCAAGGACACATACACTGAGCTCTTTACGTTTCCACACAGAACTCTGTCATATCACTCACTGAATTCCCACAAGACACACACACACAGATTCACTCAGAACAACTCCTTCCACACTCTCAGTCATCCACCAGTCACAGCAGACTTGTCTCCCTCTCTCATTCTCCTTCCAGCACTGCACTCAAACCAAACATTTAAAGACACACAGAAACTAAAACAAGGAATCATTACAATCAGGATTTTTAAAATAATTTTGTTTTGCATATGTAATTTTTTTTGCTATTTCTTGCGTTAGCAGGCAATTCATTTGATGTTGTAACTCTAGCCTCCTTTTTAAGACATGCAGCATGCCAAACAGAGACTCCAAACACACACACATCATTATAATCCTTAAAAAGCATGCCAAAAGCAGAAAAATCCAGTGCATGCCCCCAGCTAGCAAATAAGAAAAAGACAATTTTTGCTTCCCTTTTAAATACAAAAAAGATTACACAGATAGATGTGTGCATTGGTGAGAGGACTTCTGAGTGCCTAACCGGAGAGAACAAACACCCCACGCTCTGCTGCAAGGGGGCGGGGTTAAGATTCCTAGCCCAATCATGTGCTGTTTTCAGCCCAGGAAGGTTTGAGCTGCGGCAGTTAGCCCATCCACAAACCAGTATTGAGCTGTCACAGTTGACTGCTGTTAAATGGCTGTAATAGGCTGAAGTTTTTTATCAGGAGTTTCCTACACGTGGAAAGACTTCACCTGCCTGCCTGGAAATCTGCTTTGCAGGAAAATTTCTTTGCAGGGGTGGGGTGGGCAGGCTAGCCAAAGCGGGCAGGACACACATCCCCTGTGAAATCCTCTTTCAGGCAGGAAATGAAATCCTAAGGAACTAAAGTCTTTTTGAGGTGTCTGTTTGTGTGCAGGGCCCCCCCACACCCCAGTGTACCCAAGTCAGTCTCTTTCCCTTCTGTGTGAAGTGAAATAAATCCTGAAGAAATACACCATAAGGAATTGCAATAAACAAAAACACCAGTCCTGCAGTGTTCACTGGTGGTTTAAGAGGTATACTCTAGAGAAACACAGCCTTCTAGGAGAGGTCAGAGGGAGTGTCCTGAGGTGACAGGTGCAATTTGGGGGCGGCAGGAGCTGTTTTGGCAATTTTTGGATGCACCGACCCTGCAGGGTAGACCACCTCAAGTGGCACTTTGTTTCATCTTTGGGTATCGAGTGACCCCCCCCCCAGTGGTCTCATCTGAATGAGGCGGACCTCTGGGCACCAATGTTCCCTCTAAGCTGTGGAGTCTTGTGAGCAAAAATTCCACTTTGTGAGCTATTGGCATTAGAATCGTGAGCAAGTTATTTGGCTACTGCATAAACTAGTTTGCTCTGGAGCCATTCTTCCTGAGCTAAGACAAAAACGAGTGAGCCGGAGGCTAAAAAATTGTGAGCCAGCTCACACTAACTCAGCTTAGAGGGAACACTGCTGGGCACTGATTTGGGGGAAATTGGGGATACCCCAAATGTTTCCATTTTGGGGGTGCCCTCGGGCATCCCGCCTTCTAGGAGAGGTCAGGGGGAGTGTCCCGAGGTGGCAGGGGCATTTGGGAGAAGCAGGAGCTGCATTGGCAATTTTGTGGTGTGCTGACCCCTGCGAGGTAGACCACCCCAAACTTTGTTTCATTTTGGGGTATCGAGTGACCCCTCTATCAAAACGTCCTGGGAAGGTGGACCTCTGGGCATGGATTTTGGGGTTGTCAGGTGGATCTCAAAAATTCTGGTTTTGGGGTGCCCTCCTCCATCATGCAGGGGAATGTCTGGTGACATTTAAACCCGCCAATGAACATGCTGTTATTGGGGGGGAAGGAGTTGTCTTTAAAATGGGAGAGGAAGGCCCTGTTCTGCTGCTGGCATATCAAATCGGGCAACTGGGTAAAGGTAGCAAAGCAGAAACCTTGACACTGAAACAATAACCAAGTCTACAACAGGATTTTAAAGAAAATTATATAGACAGACTTTCTCCATAGAGACCCTTGTTATACGTCTCAAGAGATGAGTTGGGAAAAGCTGTATGCAGGGCTTTTTTGTAGAAAAAGCCCAGCAGGAACTCATTAGCATACCAGGCCACACCCCTGACAGCACAGCTCATTAGCCTATTAGGCCACACCCCCATGTTCCCAGAAATGTGGTCACCCAGCCACACCCACCTTTTGCTTCTGTTTACCTTGTTTGTTGTCAAAACCCAGGGCTTTTGTTGTAGCAGGAACTCCTTTGCATGTTAGGCCACACACCCCTCATGTAGCCAATCCTAATGAGTTTCTGCTGTTGGGTGTGGCCTGTTATGCTAATGAGTCCCTACTGGGCATGGCCAGCTCAGAGCTGGCCGGAACTCCATTCCTGTGCGTTCCTGCCCCAAAATAGCCCTGACTATAGGTATAAACTATACTTCAATGTGCTTGCTTTAAAGGGGCAATGCCTTAAGTGGGTAAATAGAATAGTCATCCCCTCTAGTTGCACTCTTGTCTCAACATTTTCGGTGAGTTATCCACTACGACTCCAAGATCTCTCCCTTGGTCAGTCTCTGCCAGTTCAGACCCCATCGATGTGCTTGCAGCCATCAGCCATGTCTGCCTTATCTTGATGGACTCAGGGTGTGTTAGTCAGCCAGTTAATCCTGTCAGGGCCAAGTCCATTTGTTTACCTTGAAGCTGACTACATGCAGTTTCAGATGATGTTGTTAGAAGAGGGGGGCCCTGCCTGCCCGTGTGTTGGAGACTATGCTTTCTCATGGAGTATAAACAAGAAAGTCCGTGTAGTCTTTGCAAAGTATGGCCTCTCTATGAGTCTGAGTGACGGTTTCAGGCGTCTGCGATTCTCAGGGAGGCTGGCATGCCGTCTACCTGGGTTCGCGGTCATCTTTAGGGCGGTAGGGATGGATGGCGGCAAGTCTTCCGTGGGTTCACATCTGGCTTTAACATGCTGCTCACAGTCCAAGGCTTTCCCTCGGCTGGGCACATGCCACTTTGTCCAATAAGCTGGTTCTGTCTCATGGGCACCAATCATTCCATTTCCCCCGGCACACTCTTTGCATAGTCCGGATACAGAGATATTTCACAAGTCCATGCGTTATAAGACACTCGCAAGGCAACATCTCCACTAAACACAGCACATTGCATTTGCATTATACAGTTTTGCACACATGTCCCCACCCCCACTGCTGTTTTCAAAGTGTTCCCTTCCACAAAACTCAACCACACCCAAGGAAAAATCCAGTTTGCACACTGTGGTTTTTCCCCTCCATACAAAACTTTTTAAAACTTCAAAAAGCTCCCCTACTACTTTTTCCCAACATCCTTCTCTCCCTCAGCCGCATAGCCAGATGCTATAATGCCCCTGTATAAATCATTGGTGCAACCTCATTTGGAATACTGTGTACAGTTCTGGTCGCCACACCTCAAAAAGGATATTATAGCATTGGAAAAAGTGCAGAGAAGGGCAACTAGAATGATAAAAGGGTTGGAACACTTTCCCTGTGAAGAAAGGTTAAAATGCTTGGGGCTCTTTAGCTTGGAGAAACGACGGCGGAGGGGTGACATGACCGAGGGTTATATGATTATGCATGGGATAGATCAGATTGAGAAAGAAGTACTTTTCTCCCTTTCTCACAATACAAGAACTCGTGGGCTGAGCGGTCGGGTTAGAACGGAGAAAAGGAATTACTTCCTCACCCAAAGAGTGATTAACACATGGAATTCACTGCCACGAGAGGTGGTGGCAGCTACAAGGATGGACAGTTTCAAGAGGGAATTAGATAAACATATGGAGCAGAAGTCCCATATATTAGCCACAAGGTATAGCTAGGAACTCTCAGTCTGGGGCAGGTGATGCACTCTATTCTTGGTCCTGGGGGGCGGTCAGTGGGAGGGCTTCTAGTGCCCTGGCCCCACTGCTGTACCTCCTGATGGCACCTGGTATTTTTGGTGTGACAGAGTGTTGGACTAGATGGGCCGTTGGCCTGATTCAACATTGGCTTCTCTTATGTTCTTATGTTCTTATACCATTAGGGAAAGCCAACATGTGGTCACAGCACTCGCTCCCACTGTCTGAGACCAGCCATCTTGCCACTACCTTGAAGCATGGTCCTAAGGAGGAGGGGCAACTCAGAAGGTGGAGGAGTCACAAGGATTATCTGACAGATGGTACACCCATAGTTCTCCTCGCCTTGGTCATTTGAGGTGAAAAAAATGGTGTACCCAAGGCTGGAAATTGAACGAGGGGCGGGGGCTCAATGTTAAGAGTATCTCCCTGCCACACACAAGGTCCCAGGTTCAGAGCTGCTGCCAGTCTGAGCAGGCAAGACTGTTTTGACAGATGTAATGAGGTGCCAGCTGGCCTGGAGAAAATGTCTGGTCCCTTTCAGAGGCCTAGTGTGTGGAAATGAGCAGGGGGAGTTTTTCATGACATGGAGATGACATCCCATTGAGTAAGCCTCTACCGGAAGGACACAGCCAGACTGGTGTGGCCCAAATGTCTGCAAGTGGACAAATGTGTCCTGTAGTGGGTTCGACGCACGAAGAACCAGGACACAGAGTGATTCTTAGCTCATTGTTTACTGCACACACAACAGAACAACGAATACCGGCCAGATGGCCAACTATATACAGTTCCTGTGGACCACCCATTGGTGGGTTTAAACTTCCTGCCAAGGTTCTTATTGGTGACCGCTTGAGGTTTTAGGATCCTAGTCCCTATTGTCTCTTGAGCTCCAAGTTCTGGTAAGTGTCGCTGTCACCTAGTGGCGATCAGCGAACATAACAAAATGGAAAATCAAGATGTTGGTTGGGGAGATCTTATACTGTCATGTTTTCCACTTCCACGAGCTGCGCAACACGGAATTATTCAGGAGGGCTTTTCTTCACAGGCAAAAGAGTTGCCCTCTACTGATTCACAAAGTCCCTTGGATAAATTATTAGGGACTCTGGTTTGTACTACGGTGTATAGCTTGGTAAATCTAGGATCCCACAATAGGATTTTTGCATCACTTAATGTCTCACATTAATAGCATAAGTGAACTGCATAACAGGCCACACCCAACAGCAGAAACTCATTAGGATTGGCTACATTAGGGGTGTGTGGCCTAATATGCAAAGGAGTTCCTGCTCCAAAAAAAGCCCTGGGTTTTGACAACAAACAAGGTAAACAGAGTAAGAAGCAAAAGGTAGGTGGGGCTGGATGACCACACTTCTGGGAACATGGGGGTGTGGCCTAATCTGCTAATACACTGTGCTACCGGGGGTGTGTGGCCTGTTATGCTAATAAATTCCTGCTGGGCGTTTTCCACAAAAAAAAGCCCTGGTTTTAGCAATTTTTTTAAATCATTTTTTTACAAATCTTCATTCGTTTTTTTTTTTCCTTTTCACCCTTTCCCCAACTTTGCGGTGCCCCCTTTGGCCCTGGCGTCCTAAGCACGTGCTTAGTCCCTGGTTGCTCTGCCACTGTGGGTAGGGGGCGAGGCTGAAGCGTCTCCTGGAGAGGACGGGACACCTTTTGCCTTCCTCTGCAGCACTGATAGGGGTTAAACGGCCCGAGCCGTTTCCTAGAGAGGCCGAGAAGAAAAAGGGGAGGCGAGGCGGAAAAGAGGAAAGGCACCTTTGCAGCTGGGGGCGGGTTTGCTTCTGAATGCAGAAAGAGAACACAGATGCACCAGCGAGAAAAGGCGCGCAGCCAGATCTGCGGGGAGGTTTGCTCACAAGTAAGTCATGGGGGACGGAGGACGGAGGAAGACCTTAAATCCTGGAAGGAGAGAGGAATGCGGCTGTCCTGTGCTGAGTTCCCCCACCACCCCCCAAAGTCTGATTTTCTTTCCTAGGTTTTGCATTGCTAGCTGCTTCGGTGGTCCTTGTGTGGTGGGGGGGACAGAGGGGCGGGATCTGAACCTTGCAAAGGGCAATGAATAAAACTGACTTCTCGGCCCAGAAAGGAGTCCCAGGCGTGGAGAATAATTCATGCTGATCTCCCTTAACATGCCGTGCAATGCATCTGCAGTCTCCCGGGGAGGGGGGGCGTTCCCTGCCTCCTCTTGCTCGTGTTCATCCAGGAGCAGCCCACCCCCCTGCCCTGACCCGGAGACAGTGGCAGATTAGCCATTAAGCAGATTAAGCAGGTGTTTAGGGCTCCCGGGCCAAAGGGGGCACCGCAAAGTCGGGAAAAGGGTGAAAAAATGTAGAAAAATGCCTTTTCAGGTCATGCATATTGGAACTTTGGTGCATTTCACTTGTGAAATGTTAAAATAGATGTTGGGTTGCAGTTTTGTAGGGCTTTTATGTAGAAGAGAAGGAGAAGAGAAGAGACTGGATTTATACCCCGCCCTTCACTACCCAGTTTGGTGTAGTGGTTAAGTGTGCGGACTCTTATCTGGGAGAACCGGGTTTGATTCCCCACTCCTCCACTTGCACCTGCTGATGTGACCTTGGGTCAGTCACAAGCTCTGGCACAGCTGTTCTCTCAAGGACAGTTTCTATCAGAAGAAGTTCTCTCAGCCCCACCTACCTCACAGGGTGTCTGTTGTGGGGAGGGGAAGGGAACGGAGTTTGTAAGCCGCTCTGAGATTCCTTTGGGCAGTGAAGGGCGGGGTATAAATCCAATCTCCTCCTCCTCCTCCTCCTCCTTCTTCTTCTTCTTCTGTGTCTCAGAGTGGTTTACAAACTCCTTTCCCTCCCCCTCCCCACAACAGACACCCTGTGAGGTAGAAGGAGAAGAGATTGGATTTATACCCCACCCTTCACTACCCGAAGGAGTCTCAGAGCGGCTTACGCACTCCTTTCCTTTCCCTTCCCCTCCCCACAACAGACACCCTGTGAGGTAGGTGGGGCTGAGAGAGCTCTTATCAGAACCGTGGCTTGCCCAAGGTCATCCAGCCAGGTGCAAGTGGAGGAGTGGGGAATCAAACCCGGTTCTCCCAGATTAGAGTCCGGGCACTTAACCGCTGCACCAAACTGGCTCTCTCGGCCCAGAAAGCTTGGCTTAGTTTGTACAGTATATTGTGTTATCATACGACTAAATTTTTGTATTGCTGCAACCCTGCAATTGTATATCTGGTCAGACAGGTCAACAACTAAAATGGACTGGGGTCAGTGTGGAAAGGAGGGGGGGCACCAAGATTGGTCAGTGTTCAGGGCACCCGGGAGCCTTAATCCGCCCCTGCCCGGAGAGGCTGGACGCCCCTCTGCCGGCTGCTGGGACAGAGTTATTGCCTAATATGTTTGGCCTACGGAGGCAATAATCTGCAGGGGTTAAGCTCTTATCTGTCATTTTGTCCTGGAATCCAGTTTATGCTCAGACGTAGTCCCTAGGACAGAATGCGCAGCCCCAGTCATCGGAGGCCGAGGTCAGAACGTCTGCAGCAGATTCTGAAAGAGCCGAACAGAGATGCTTTCCTTTCCTTCAGGATATGCAGGCTGGTCCAAGTAGACCATTTAGACTAATTAGATTAATCAACTGATCGATTATAACAGCTATGAGAAGGAAAAAGGCAGTAACCCTTGAGGGATGCCTGCCTGCTTGTAAACAGAATGGAAAGGAAGGAGTTGTTGTTGTTGTTTTTTTAGAAAAAGCTTGATACGGATATGCTTTCTGATCCACAAGGTGATCCTTAGACGTCTCTTGACCACAGTTGCTGATCTAGCTCCGTTCTCCTTGGGTTTCTTTCTGCCTTTCTGATATCTTTTCCTCTCCCTCTTCATAGCTGCGTGAGTGAAGGTGTCTTTCCACCGTCGGATGCTAGCTGAGAGAAGGGGAAGGAGATGGAAGAGCAGGACCCGGAAGCACCTGGATTTGGCAAGAGATCGAGGAAAGGCAACCTTCCCACCCAGGCTGGGAGTGGCATTGAATTCTGGGAAAGGGCTCTGCCAGAGATCCCAGACCAGGGCACCATGAACTCAGATGACTATTGTCGACTCTTCCGGCAGTTCCGCTACCATGAGGCCGATGGGCCCCGAGAGGTTTGCAGCCATCTCCATGGACTTTGCAGCCACTGGCTGGAGCCGGAGAGGCACACCAAGAAGCAGATCCTGGACCTGGTGATCCTGGAGCAGTTCCTGACCATCCTGCCCCAGGAAATGCAGGGCTGGGTGAGAGGATGTGGGCCGGAGACCAGTTCCCAGGCGGTGGCCCTGGCCGAAGGTTTCCTCCTGAGTCAGGCAGAGGAGAAGAGAAAAAGAAGAGAAGAGGAAGAGATTGGGTTTCTACCCCGCCCTTCACTACCTGAGGAAGTCTCAGAGCAGCTTACAATCTCCTTTCCCTTCCCCTCCCTACGACAGACACCCTGTGAGGTAGGTGGGGCTGAGAGAGCTCTCTCGAGGACTTCCCTTGAGAGAACAGCTCTGAGAGAACTTGTGACTAATCCAAGGTCACTCCAGCAGCTGCATGTGGGGGAGTGGGGAATCAAACCCGGTTCTCCCAGATTAGAGTCCATGCACTTAACCACTACACCAAACTGGCAGGCAGAGCAGGTGAGGGGGTTTCCTTCACTCTCTTCAAGCAGTGAACTTATCCCAAGGCTTCCTGCCAGATATTCCTGTTTTTGTGCATGTGTGCATGTGTGAACTGCTGTTAGATCACTTTCAGCTTATGGTAACTCTATGAGTTAATGTCTTCCAAAACATTCTACAATAACAGCCTTGCTCAAGTTTACGGACTGAGGGCGATGGTCCAGTACTTGCTGCAGTCTTTGATGTCTCCTTTTGTCAGAATTGGAGTGTAAATTGAGCTGTTCCCAGTCTGTGGGACGTGGCTTTGTTTTCCATATTTGTTAGCGTATTCTTGTTAAGATTTTGATGGACTCCGTTTCTGTGCCTTGAAATAGTTCTATCGATATCCCATCTCCTCCTGGTGATGTGTTTCTCCCAATCCCTCTCAGTGCAGCTTGAACTTTATATTCTAAAACTGTTGGTTCTCCTTCAAAATATTCGTCTTGGAAGGACTCTGTCCTCGTTTCATTTCTCTTGTATAATTCTTCAGCGTGTTGTTCCCATCGTTCCTTAGGTGTTTCTGACACTAGATAATTCACTAGGCTGGGAAGAAAATCCATCCCTGGTTCTTGCCCCTGTGGTCGAAGAAGGTCTGATGGGTGGATGCAGGGATGAGGAGTCTGGGAGTGGGCCAGGATCCGTCTCCTCAGCCTGTTCCATTCCTTCTCTTTCCTGTCTCCCTTGCTGTTGTTTCAGATGTGGGGACGATCCGTGAAGATGGAAGCGAAGCTCTCTGAGGAAGAAGAAGCTCCGTTAGAGGAATGTCAGAGGGCACAGGCCCAGGAGAATGCCCGAGGTGCCCTGTCAAATGGTAAGGCTGTCCTGTGCCCAGATGGGACTGGGGTCAAGTTGTTGGGCAGGAGGTTCAGGACAGGAGAAGAGGGGAACACTTCTGCAGATGAAGCAAAGTGGATTTCTGGGACACCGTGCCATAGCGTGTAGTGACGGCCGCTCCACTTGAAGGGGGAGTAGACACATCTGTGAAGACCAGTTCAGTTCTTATTGATATAAATTAAGGTCTATATAACTCACCTTCCTTCTGTTAGAAGGACTCAAGATGGCTAAAAAAGGAAGGAAGATAAATCTTGGTGCACTTATTGGCCACAGTGAATAAATGGAACCTCCACGTTCTCCTGACTCGGCTAGAACAATCTCGTCAGATCTCAGAAGCTAAGCAGGGTCAGCCCTGGTTAGTTCTTGGATGGGAGACCACCAAGTTGCCATGCAGCAGCTGGCAATGGTGTACCACCTCTGAAAGTCTCTTGCCTTGAATAACTGTGGGGTCAGCATAAGTTGGAAAACCTCTGAAAACCGGTTGCCAGGGGTCCATAATTAGCCTTCTGTGCCCTTCCTTAAAGGCTTTCCAGGGGCATCTGTCAGGCCATAGAAAGAAGATACTGGACTAGGGATGTCATGGGGCCTGGCACCCCCATGAGGTTCGAGGGTGGAGCATGGGGGGGGGGGTGGCGTGATTTCATGTTGATGTCTCGTCCCACCGAATACCTGGATGTGAACACCCTGGAAACCCATTGGTAGTACCCTAAAAGTTTCCAGAGCGTTGGCTGGTGTGCAAAAATCACATCAGGGTTTTGGGCTGCATGTGATGGTGATGTGTCGTGCCAGGTGGCTTCCCTTCCCGATTTTTTGTGCTGTCAGTCCGTACTCCAGAACAAGTAAGAAGGCCAGCAGGTGGGAGAACGGCGTGCCCGGGCTTTTGTTCTCATCCAGCAGGGGTGCCACAAACTTTTGAGCTCCAGGGGTCACGGGGCACATTTCAAGTCTCATAGAAGTCTCTGTATTTCTTTTGCAGAACAGTGTACTAGAATACTGGATGGGTGTCTGCTGACAACATCACATCCAGCTCAAAATATACTGTTAAGTGCCCTCCACTTGCCTTTTACACCTGATAGCAGATAATTAAGATTCCGTTACTTTCCACAAAAACACCTTTAGACGTTTATCTGCTATTGTGACATATCTATTGCTTTACAACTGTTGACCTTATAACCTTTACATGCAGGGCCGGCCCCAGGTGTCTGGGCGCCCTAGGCAGGAGAGCCTGGGGTGCCCACCCCACCGGGGATGCCAACCTCCCGGTGGGGCTTGGAGATGGCCTAGCGTTATTTTCCTGCGAGGCGCCCAGGAAAGCCGGGGAAGGGGTGGAGTTAGAACCCTCGCCCCTTCCCTCCCAGCGCCGGCTTTTCTGGGCGCCTCGCAGCTGCAAGGTGCCCAGGAGAGCTGGGGAAGAGGCGGGGTTAGAACCCTCGCCCCTTCCCTCCCAGCGGCAGCGCCGGCTTTTCTGGGCGCCTCGCAGCTGTGAGGCTCCGGGCAGGAAGGGGGCCTTTTCACAGGGGGCGGGGGCACTTTGGCGCCCCTGCAGGGCCGGCGCCCTAGGCGAGGAAAGCTGGGGAAGGGATGGAGTTAGAACCCTCGCCCCTTCCCTCCCAGCAGTGGTGCCGGCTTTTCCTGGGCAAATGCGAGGTGCCCAGGAAAGCCGGGGCTGCCGGCGCTGGGCGGGAAGGGGGGCTTTCATGCGGGGGCGGGGGGCACTTTGGCGCCCCTGCAGGGCCGGCGCCCTAGGCGAGCCCCTAGCTCGCCTAGTGGGCGAGCCGGCCCTGTTTACATGTTATTTCGTTTTGCACTTTGCGTAACTTAAACACCATCACGTTACGTGTGGTTTTCCTGTTAAATCCTTGTCTATAAGTTTAGAACCTCATCTGCCATTCCAATGCATTTGAAAAAAGTGTGTCTTGCACACGAAAGCTCATCTCTTCTCTCCTTATTATAAAAGAGTTTTATGTCCCTCTTGGCCACGCTCCCACGGCCTTTGGCTCCGGGACCTGTCATTCAGCCTCTGGGCCAATGGCTGCGTGGCTGGAGTCCCGCCCACCCGCCCACCGATGCGGCATCTGCCGTCTTTCGCTCAGTGTGCTCGGAGCCGATGGAAAGGGCGGACGGGACTCTCCACGGACCTGGGGATGGGCGGCGCCTCCTTCCCTCCGGCTCGCGCGCCGTCTCGGGAGTGGGGAGGGGAGCCCTCCTCTCCCACTGTCCCCCATCCCTCATGCACCCCTCTCCTCCCCGGCGACATCCGTTGCCCGCCTCACGCTCTTTACAATGGCTGACAGGCGGCCCTGGGGAGGAGGACTGCCGAAAAGCCGTGTGCCCACACTCCGAGCACCGCGGGAACTGCCCACCACACCGCCCACTTCAAACCCAGCTCTGCAGCCTCATGCGCCGGTCATTGGGGAGAAAGGCAGACGGGGTGGGGAGAGGAGGGGGCGGTGGCGACGGAGCTCCGGATGGGGGGGACAGTGTGATGCTGCTGTTGCCGATGAAGGCTGCAGGGATGGGGATGATGTGGCCACCCTGCCAGAGACATGACAGCACGCGAGTGCCTGACAGCCCGCCCGGCCAGGCGGGTCGCTGCGGGAAGCCTCCACGCCCCTCTGTGCGGACTTATTTTTCTCTTGCTTGCTTACTCTTTCTAGAGCTCATTACGTTTCTTTCTGCAACGGCAGGGCTATTTTGGGGAAGAAACGCACAGGAACAGAGTTCTGGCGGGCTCCCAAGTTGGCCACACCCACTCATTAGCATAACAGGCCACACCCAACAGCAGAAACTCATTAGGATTGACTACATGAGGGGTGTGTGGCCTAACATGCAAAGAAGTTCCTGTTACCAAAAAAAAAGCCCTGGGTTTTGACAACCACCAAGGTAAACAGAATAAGAAGCAAAAAGGTGGGTGTGGCTGGATGACCACACTTCTGGGAACATGGGGTGTGTGGCCTAATATGCTAATGAGCTGTGCTGTCAGGTGTGTGGCCTAATATGCTAATGAGTTTTTTTGTTGTTGGGGGTGGCTGTTAGGCTAATGAGTTCCTGCTGGGCTTTTTCTACAAAAAAAGCCCTGCGCAACGGGCCTTATTTCCTAGTACCTTGAATAAAGCTTTTATTGTCCTTAAAGGGTGCCGCTGGACTCTAAATTTGTTCTACTGCTTCAGACCCAACACAGCTGACTACCTGGAGAAATCTGAAACTTATCAGCTTTTATAACTGCTTTTATAACCACCCCCACCACCACCCCTGAGGCTTTAAATGTTTTTCATTAGATTTTTTCTTGAGTATAAAGAAGACAAAGTTTTGTAACCCTGGGAACGGGGATCAGGGCCAGCCCCAGCTTTTTTTGCACACTCGGCGAGGATATCTTCTGCCCCCCCCCCGCGCCCCCGTGTGCCCACCAATTTTCAAACATAAATGCTTTTTAGTCCAGGAGGATGCAAAGAATAAATGGAAATGAGTCTGAAGTAGTGAGCAGGGACTCATACAAGCTTGTCCCTACCCAGGGGTTTTTTCGTAGTTACTTTTTTCCCACCATAGAGAACAATGGAGGGAATAGGGGCAACCTGTTTGGGGGCCCATAGAATTGGACCCCCTGTTCCAATGTTCTTGAAACTTGGTGGGTATCTTGGGGAGAGGCTCCATCAGCTACCCTGTGAGTCTGGAGCCTCTCCCTCACACCCCGTCCTCTCCAGCCCCCAGAATATACCCGATGTTTTCACCATTGACTTCAATGGCCCATAGGATATAATGGAGCTGAAATCGACATTCGGCTGCCTGAAAGACTCCTCGGGACTCCGGCTGGGGGCGGGGCTTGGCTCCTGAGCTCCCGGAGCTGTGCTCCCGTGGGCTCCCCCCGCAAAAGACCCCTGTCCCTACCACAATTTTGTTAGTCCTTAAAGGTGCTACTGGAGTCTTTACTTTTTCTACTGCTGTTACAAACCACAACATTCAAAAACCAGTGTGTGTGGGGGGACATTTTAACCTTCCAGGATATTCAGTTGCTGACCTAAGAGTAGCAGTTCTCTTGCAAAGGAATTTCAAAGGGGAGATTAGAGAGACGGCTGAATTGCAACAGAAATATATTTTAAGCTCCCCCCCCGCCCCATTTTGAACCACCTTCAAATGAGAACTGGACTTTTTGGCTAGTTTTTTTTTTAAAAATCATGAATTGTTTGCAGCTCTTCATCCATGAATTGTAGCTCTTCCCCTTCCCCTATCCCTTTCCTCCAGCCGTCTCTCCGGACTGTCTGCGAAACTGCTGGGTGTAGCAGAGAGGCCACCCGCACTTGCTTCCTTCCCCGGACCGGCTGGATGGGATTTTCTCTCACCCACCCACCCACCCCCCACTTTGTTTCCACCGCAAAGGAAGCCATATAGACTACATTGCCCAGCATGCCTTTGTGGCTCCTTACTAAGTGGACGAGACTTCGGCTGGGCTGGAGCAGCTAGGACTGGATCGCTCCTTCCCTCCCCTCTCTAACAGCCAGTTGAAATTTTTACCAACCTTTCCAAGCCAGCTAGGGAGAAGGGAGAATGTGAGAGAAGCCTTGCCTTGCACATTGGGGAGCTCGCCGTTTAAAAGGGCCACGTGCTGCTGCTTCTGCATCCAGGCTCGGCAGTGGCCGCAGAAGCAAAACTTTCTGCCTCTTTGGTGTAGTGGTTAAGTGCGCAGACTCTTATCTGGGAGAACTGGGTTTGATTCCCCACTCCTCTACTTGCACCTGCTGATGTGACCTTGGGTCAGTCACCAGCTCTGGCACAGCTGTTCTCTCAAGGATCGTTTCTGTCAGAAGTTCTCTCAAGCTCACCTACCTCACAGGATGTCTGTTGTGGGGAGGGGAAGGGAAAGGAGTTTGTAAGCCGCTCTGAGACTCCCAAGTGAAGGGCGGGGTATAAATCCAATCTCTTCTCTTCTTCTACCTCACAGGGTGTCTGTTGTGGGGAGGGGAAGGGAAAGGCGTTTGTAAGCCACTCTGAGACTCCCAAGTGAAGGGCGGGGTATAAATCCAATCTCTTCTCTTCTTCTACCTCACAGGGTGTCTGTTGTGGGGAGGGGAAGGGGAAGGAGTTTGTAAGCCGCTCTGAGACTCCCAAGTGAAGGGCGGGTTATAAATCCAATCTCTTCTCTTCTTCTACCTCACAGGGTGTCTGTTGTGGGGGGAAGGGAAAGGAGTTTGTAAGCCGCTCTGAGACGCCTTTGGGCAGTGAAGGGTGGGGTATAAATCCAATCTCTTCTCTTCTTCTACCTCACAAGATGTCTGTTGTGGGGAGGGGAAGGGAAAGGAGTTTGTAAGCCGCTCTGAGACTCCTTTGGGTTGTGAAGGGCGGGGTATAAATCCAATCTCTTCTTCTACCTCACAGGGTGTCTGTTGTGGGGAGGGGAAGGGAAAGGAGTTTGTAAGCCGCTCTGAGACTCCTTTGGGTTGTGAAGGGTGGGGTATAAATCCAATCTCTTCTTTTCTTCTACCTCACAGGGTGTCTGTTGTGGGGAGGGGAAGGGAAAGGAGTTTGTAAGCTGCTCTGAGACTCCTTTGGTAGTGAAGGGTGGGGTATAAATCCAATCTCTCCTCCTCCTTCTACCTCATAGGGTGTCTGTTGTGGGGAGGGGAAGGGAAAGGAATTTGTAAGTCGCTCTGAGACTCCTTTGGGCAGTGAAGGGTGGGGTATAAATCCAACCTCTTCTTCTACCTCACAGGGTGTCTGTTGTGGGGAGGGGAAGGGAAAGGAGTTTGTAAGCTGCTCTGAGACGCCTTTGGGCAGTGAAGGGCGGAGTATAAATCCAATCTCTTCTTCTCTTCCCGCTGTCAGGTACCCTGCCATTGTAGATTAGAAGGAGGCATTCATTCAGCTGCTGGAATGCGGGAGAGTTTGAGGCCTCTCGTCTCTCACTGATTTAGTAGTGTCTGTTTTGTATCTTATCAACTTGGCCTAACCTTTGGTCTCATGTCGCTGCCATCCTGGCGCTGGGAATTTACTGGTCTGGGTTTTTTTCTTAAACGTTCGCTTTGAGCTATCGTGGGCGCAAGGTAGCTGTTGGCTTGGGGGGGGCGGCATTCGAATGGGCTATAACTTAGACCGCTTGCTGTTTCTAAGTATCACTGATAAAGAGCTTGTAACTGCACCTCCGGCATTTTCGTGAAATAAACACTATCTTCTGAAGAAGCCTGTGTTTGACTGAATATCTGGGGGAACTGACCAGTGTTCCCTCTAAGCTGAGTTAGTGTGAGCTAGCTCACAGTTTTTTAGCCTCCAGCTCACACGATTTTCCTCCTAACTCAGGGAGGAGGGCTCCAAAGCAAACTAATTTACGCAGTAGCCAAATTGCTTGCTCACAACTTTAAAGCCAGTAGCTCACAAAGTAGAATTTTTGCTCACAAGATTCCACAGCTTAGAGGGAACATTGGAACTGACACCCCCCACCCCCACCGCCCTTATTTGCAAAGGCCAGATGGCAGCCAGGTCCCTGCAGCCCTTGCTTGATGCTTTTCTCTGGGGGCTGCAGGCCAGCTGGCTTTGGAAGGCCGTGGGCAAGCTCAGCACGCTCTGAAACACACACACACACACCGACAAACCAACCCACCCCAGAGCAGCTTGGTCACCCACAGTGGTTGCAAGAAGTTTTTAAAAAGTAAACAAAAATAAGAAATAAGAATTTTTATGAGGAGGAGGTCGGTTGCAGCTAGAAAATAGAGAGAGAGAGAGAGTGTGGGGCTTGAGCACTGGGGGCAGGGCTTGAGCACCCAGCGAGTGTCGCTGTCGGGGGCAGGATTGCGGCCCAGAGGAGGGAGGGAGAGAAGTCGGGGGCAGGTGGCGGCGGCAGCAGGGGCCTCGCTGCGCCCCTCACAACCTGGGCAGAAGGAGGGAGGATGGTTTGGGTTGGGAATCGGGGGAGAGAAGAGGCGGCGGCGGCCAGGGCAAGCGGTGCAAGCTTTTGGCGGGAGGAGGGGGTCTTAGTTTGGCACCCCCATGATGGCCCCACCCTAGGCGAAAGTCTAGTTGGCCTAGTGAGCGGGCCAGCCCTGACGGGGATGCATGAAGCAGTGTTCAAAGAAGCAAATGAAATAGGAACTCGAGGTTAAAATCCATCCTTCCGATTTTGTCTCCTTTGCAGGCAGTGAAGAGATGTTGTCAAGCCGTCATCTTTACAGAGGAGTGGAAATGGCCACTCTACCTCTGGTCCAGGTAGAGGGGGGTGAATAGGGGATAGTCGGGGGTGGGGGGAAGGGGCTCCTTTCTCAGGGAGGTTTTTGGCTCTGCCGTCTGAGGAAGAGAGGCTCTGAACCCTGCTGTCTTTATGCATGCCAAGCTCTATATGCCACATCCTGCTCCTGTCTAGCGTGTAGTCTCTGCCTGGCCTGATCTCTGAGGAGGGAATCTGCTTTTTCTTTCAGTGCCCCATTTCCTTTGAGGAGGTGTCCATCCATTTCACGGAGGCAGAGTGGGCCCTGCTGGATCTGGGCCAAAGAGCTCTGTACAGGGAAGTCATGCTGGAGAACTATGGGAGCGTGGCCTTTCTGGGTAAGGATCTTTCCTGGGTGCCAGAGGTGCGAATTGCTGCCATTGGGATGGTGTATGAATCAAAATCTTGGACAGCAGTATATGTTTGTGAGGCCTGCCCAGGTACTAGGCCGCCTGTGGGGGCCTCGAGGAGTCGGGGTGGCCGTGAAAGCGATCTTCAGCATGGCTGGGTAGAACGATACAAGCCACCCTGCGGTGGCTGTGGCCATCACCCTAGCCAGAAAGGGTGTCCTGGCCAGAAGCAAAGGCCGGGCTGAGAGGCCCTCAGAAACATAAGAACATAAGAGAAGCCAATGTTGAATCAGGCCAATGGCCCATCCAGTCCAACACTCTGTCACACAGTGGCCAAAAATACCAGGTGGCATCAGGAGGTACATCAATGGGGCCAGGACACCAGAAGCCCTCCCCTGCTGCCCCCCCTCAGCACCAAGAATACAGAGCATCTTTTGCCCCAGACTGAGAGTTCCTATCTATACCTTGTGGCTATACCACTGATAGACTTCTGCTCCATATGTTTATCTAATTCCCTCTTGAAACTGTCCATGCTTGTAGCTGCCACCACCTTCTGTGGCAGTGAATTCCATGTGTTAATCACTCTTTGGGTGAAGAAGTATTTCCTTTTATCTGTTCTAACCCGACTGCTCAGCAATTTCATTGAGTGCCCATGAGCTCTTGTATTGTGAGAAAGGGAGAAAAGTACTTCTTTCTCAACCTGCTCTATCCCATGCATAATCTTATAAACCTCTGGAAGGATGACCTTCAAGAAATACCAGAGGCGAGATGCCGAAGGAGACAAAATCAAGCCACCTCTCTGAAAAACATCCAAGCCCCTGGTAGGAGTCACCAGAAGTCAACCACAACTTCCAGAAGAAGAGGAAAAAGAGATTGGATTTATACCCCGCCCTTCACTGCCCAAAGGAGTCTCACAGCGGCTTACAAACTCCTTTCCCTTCCCCTCCCCATCAGACACCCCGTGAGGTAGGTGGGGCTGAGAGAGGTCTGAGAGAAACTGCTCTTTCAAGGACAGCTTTTGACAGAACTATGGCTTGCCCAGGGTCATCCAGCAGGTACAAATGGAGGAGTGGGGAATCAAACCCAGTTCTCTCAGATTAGAGTCCGCACACTTAACCGCTACACCAAAACTGGCTCTTCTCTTCTTGTTGTTGTTGTATTTAATCGTCAAGTGCAGAGAATCAAAAGAGCTGCACAGCAAGTCAAACGGGAACAGTGGGGGGAATCTATCCTTTGCTACTTTTTCCCCTTAAAGTAGAAGAAGAAGAGATTGGATTTATACCCCACCCTTCACTTGGAGTCTCAGAGCGGCTTACAAACTCCTTTCCCTTCCCCTCCCCACAACAGACACCCTGTGAGGTAGGTGGGGCTGAGAGAGCTCTGACAGAAACTGCTCTTTTTCAAGAACAGCTCTTGTCCAGAACTTGTGACTGACGCAAGATCACATCAGCAGGTGCAAGTGGAGGAGTGGGGAATCAAACCCGGTTCTCCCAGATTAGAGTCCGCACACTTAACCACTACACCAAACTGGCTGGGAGTCTAGTACACATGGGAAGTCTAGAGAGAGGAGGAATGGTAGAATATAAAAACAGCTCTACAGGGAGGGCCTGGCAGGGATAAGATGTGACCAGCGTCTCAGTTTGGGAGGAAAGAAGACCCAATAAAAGAAATGCACACCCAGTCCTTAGCAGTGCCTGACTGATGCCTTGGCTTCTTGCCTGGGTGCTGATCGAAATTCTCTTTATTCCAGCAGCAGGTGTAGAAGAGACAGCTGGGGAATTCCAGGGGTGCTCTTTAGAAAAAGGAAAGAATGAAGATGGCAAAGGACACTCTGGAGATGGAGATCGACCCCAGAGGCAGGAGGGAAGCCACGCAGGTCAGAGAAGGGATAAGCTCATTCCTTGCTAAGGAGTAGGGGGTGGGCGAGGGGGTTCCTGTGAAATTTCAGTCCAAGAAGAAAAGTTCAATCAAAAAGCGAAGGAACAAAGGCCTCCATCCTAACCAGACAATCTACTCCAGGGGAAAAGCCTTCAGTCAGGGAATGAATCTCATTTTGCAGATGCAGATTACCTTAGGAGAGAAACAGTCTAATTGCTTCCAGTGTGGAAAGAGCTTCAGTAGGAAAAAGCCCTTATTTCACATCAAAGAAGTCACACAGGTGGGGAGCCATGTAAATGCTCAGAGGCCCAACCAAACATCTCATGCAGGAGGTTTAGTGTACTTTTAAAGTGTATATTATTGTTCACTTCACGGTACAGCAAAAAGAAGCCATTGAAATATTTGGAATGTGTATGGAACTCCAGGCACGGATCAGACCTCCTTGCTTGGGTTCTAACAGGATCTCTCTCTTTCTTCCAGCAGGAGATGGTGAGAGGAATGAGTATGATGAGGGCCTGGATCATCTATCGCGAGATGAAGTCGAGAACGAAGACATGATGAGGGAAAACTTCAAGAATGGAGTTGGACCTAAGAAGCAGAAAGACAGCCACATGGTGAAGAAGAGGGATAAACCCATTCCTTGCCAAGGGGGGTATTTCCGTGAAGTGATTCACGTGGTGGAGGAAACAGACAAGTGCTTAGAGCGTGGAATGAACTTCTCAGATCAAACCCAATATAATGTCCATTTACGAATGCAATGTGCAAAGACCCATCAATGGCTAAAGTGTGGAAAGACCAGGATTCGCAGAACAGAGCTCCTTAGGCATCAAAGAATACGTAGAAGAGAGAAACCTTACAGCTACTTAGAGTGTGGCAAGAGCTTCTCAGAGAAATCAGATCTTGTTGAACACCAAAGAATTCATTCAGGAGAGAAGCGATTTCTGTGTTCCAAGAGTGGAATAATGTTTTTGGATGAAAGAAAGGGTAATGTACATTTTTCAAAACACAGTATAATGCAGGTATGTAAATGCTTTCGGTGTGGAAAGTACTTCAAATGCAGATCACAGCTCCTTGTGCACAATAGGATCCACACAGGGGAGAAATCTTTTGAAAGTTCAGAGTGTGGGAAAAGATTCATTCAGCGTGTCCAGCTTCACCTGCATCTAAGAACCCACACAACGGGAAAATACTTTGAATGTTCAGAGTGTGGGAAGAGATTCAGTCAAAGTAGAACTCTTCAGAAACATCTAAAAACCCATGAGGGGGAGAAACCTTTTGAATGCTCAGAGTGTGGGAAGGGATTCAGTCACAGTAGCACTTTTCAAAAACATGTAAGAACCCACACAGGGGAGAAGCCTTTTGAATCCCTAGAGTGTGGGAAGAGATTCAGACAGAATGCCAGTCTCCAAAAGCATCAAAGAACCCACACAGGGAAGAAGTCATTTGCATGCTTAGAGTGTGGGAAGGGATTTGGTCGCAGTAGCACTCTTCAAAATCATCTAAGAAGCCACACAGGGGAGAAACCTTTTGAATGCTCAGAGTGTGGGAAAAGATTCAGTGAGAGAGGCAAACTTCAAAAGCATCTAAGAATCCACACAGGGGAGAAACCTTTTGAATGCTCAGAGTGTGGGAAAAGATTCAGTGAGAGTGGCAATCTTCAAAAACATCTAAGAATCCACAGTGGGGAGAAGCCATTTGAATGCTTAGAGTGTGGGAAGGGATTCGGTCGCAGTAGCTCTCTTCAAAGTCATCTAAGAACCCACACAGGGGAGAAACCTTTTGAATGCTCAGAGTGTGGGAAGAGATTCCGTCACAGTAGCACTCTTCACAAGCATCGAAGAACCCACACAGGGGAGAAACCTTTTGAATGTTCAGAGTGTGGGAAGAGATTCATTCAGAGTGTCCAGCTTCACCTGCATCTAAGAACCCACACAATGGGAAAATACTTTGAATGCTCAGAGTGTGGGAAGAGATTCAGTCAAAGTAGAACTCTTCAGAAACATCTAAAAACCCACAAAGGGGAGAAACCTTTTGAATGCTCAGAGTGTGGGAAAAGATTCATTCAGAATAGCAGACTTCATACGCATCTAAGAACCCACACAGGGGAGAAGCCTTTTGTATGCTCAGAGTGTGGGAGAAGATTCAGTGAGGGTGGCAGTCTTCGAAATCATCTAAGAATCCACACAGGGGAGAAACCCTTTGAATGCTCAGAGTGTGGGAGAAGATTCAGACAGAGTGCCAGTCTTCAAAAGCATCAAAGAACCCACACAGGGGAGAAGCCTTTCGTATGCTCCGAGTGTGGGAAGAGATTCAGTCAGAGTAGCTGTCTTAAAGATCATCGAAGAACCCACACAGGGGAGAAGCCTTTTCAATGCTCAGAGTGTGGGAAGGGATTCGGCCGCAGTAGCTCTCTTCAAAGACATCTAAGAACCCACACAGGGGAGAAACCTTTTGAATGTTCAGAGTGTGGGAAGAGATTCTGTCACAGTAGCACTCTTCAAAATCATCTAAGAACACACATGGGAGAAACCTTTTGAATGCTCAGAGTGTGGGGAAAGATTCAGACAGAGTGGCAGTCTTCAAAATCATCTAAGAACCCACACAGGGGAGAAGCCTTTTGAATGCTCAGAGTGTGGGAAGATATTCTGTCACAGTAGCACTCTTCAAAATCATCTAAGAACCCACACGGGAGAAACCTTTTGAATGCTCAGAGTGTGGGGAAAGATTCAGACAGAGTGGCAGTCTTCAGAATCATCTAAGATCCCACACTGGGATGCTTAGAAGAAGAAGAGATTGGATTTATACCCCGCCCTTCACTACCCAAAGGAGTCTCAGAGCGGCTTACAAACTCCTTTCCCTTCCCCTCCCCCCAAACAAACACCCTGTGGAATAGGTGGGGCTGAGAGAGCTCTTGACAGAAACAGCTTTTTTTCCAAGAACAGCTGTGCCAGAGCTTGTGACTGACCCAAGGTCACATCAGCAGGTGCAAGTGGAGGAGTGAGGAATCAAACCCGGTTCTCCCAAATTAGAGTCCACGCACTTAACCACGACACCAAACTGGCTAGAGTGTGGGGAAAGATTCAGACAGAGTGGCAGTCTTCGAAAGCATCTAAGAATCCACACAGGAGAGAAGCCTTTTGAATGCTCAGAGTATGGGAAAAGATTTAGTGAGAGTGGCCATCTTCAAAATCATCTAAGAACCCACATAGGGCAGAAACCTTTTGAATCCTTAGAGTGTGGGAAGGGATTCAGTCGGAGTGGCATTCTTCAAAAGCCTCTAAACACCCATACCATGTAACTTCTTAGCAGCCAAAGGTGCTGAATTAATTTATTATGAGGGCTGGATCTCACATAATTGTCACTTTGTCTGGCTGGGCCATGTGTACCATAAAATATAATACCGGGGGGTGCGGCATCAAGGCCATCCAACATGGATACCTGAACAATGTGATCCTGGATAAACCTCCCCCTTTTCTCTGAAGATCAACCTGAAAACTCAGCAAAATTCCTATAGATAGCATGGGGAAGACGTCTGGAAAGAAATGGAACAATTCTTTGCTGAATTCAAGAATTATACTGACTTTTTTCTCAGGAAACCAAAACAAATCTCCCTCAGTGAGTCAATCCACCGCAGAAGACAAAACGGCGGTGGAAAATGCCGAACAACCTGGGGACGGTCTCTCAGTGATTCATCAAGCATTCTTTAGTTCTTTACAGAACTTGAAACAGAACATGATACGCATAATGGCAGATTTGTACAACCACTCACTTTAGAACTTGCTGAATTAAGGATGACGTTTTTATATTAATGAGAAGAATGGGCACAGACAGGATTATTTCTTTAGAAAGTCAGTTGTGAGCCAAAATTTAAAGTTTTGGGGAATCCCCGAAAAGGTGGAAGAAAATACAAATTTTAAAATATTTCTGGCCCCGTGACTCACAAACTCTTTGAACTTAGACAAGGGGATCGCTGCACTAAATGACTTCACTTACCGTTTGTGCTCCCTCTGTCAGCATCACCGTGCTCTGCCGAGGGACACCATAGCGAAATTCATCAACTCTCATACTAAGTCCTTGATCTTGTCCCAGGCTTGCACCAAAGGATATTTGCCCTCTCAAGATGCCAAAATACGAGTCCTCCAAGACCTCTCCTCTGAAACACTTCTAAAAAGGAGACATCTGAAACCAACTACAACAGCCTTAATTGACGTCAGGTTTTAATACATGTGAGTCACGTTTTATAAAATGCAGGTAGCTCACCAAGATCAACTTTTCTATGTATATGACTTGGAGTCTGGCTTACATTTACTGAAGAAACTGAATTTGGAACTCCCACGAGAGATTAGAAGATCAGGGAAGAAGACCTCCCTTTTCAACATGTTGGTGCAAGACTGGGAAGAAACATGGCCACTAAACATTGCGTCCTGGAACTACAGGAGATCTCTCATTTTTCTTTCTTCCATTACTTCATTGCCTGTTGATAAGTATTGACAAATTGTGGATTTGATTCCTTCCTCACGTTACTGAAAAATTGTCTTGATCAAATGAGTTGTACATTTTTTTTAAATCATTCTTTAAACTTACCAGGGTGGGTGGGTACAGGGTATTTAATACTTCTAGCTCCTACTATTATATTGTGTAACCTTACAAGTCTTCTAACATTTTTATTTTGGCATGGTTAGCTTGGATTTTAAAAGGCTTACCATATGAGCCTAATATCCCTGAATGTAAGGGACTGCAGAACTCATAAGTTAGTTCTGCATTTGTTTAGTTTTGTTTTGGTTGCAACAGCCTTGCTATGCTGTGTGATCTGTCCCCCTAATAGTGGCACTGTTGAGATCACTAGTTCTGTTTTCTTAAGTTTTTGGATTGTTCTAGTTGTTTTTACTTTATATGACAAGTTTACACTCTGCAGGTTTGGCCACTTGCAGAAGTCACTATGTTTGCATCCTTATGTTATCAGAATCGCTTTAGGGCAATTGTTGTTGTTGTTCAGTTGCACAGTCAAGTCTGACTCCTCGTGACCCCATGGACCACATCACGCCAGGCCCTCCTGTCTTCTGCCATCCTCCGGAGTTTGCTCAGTTTCATGTTTGTTGCATTGATAACGCTGTCAAACCATCTCATCCTTTGCTGTCCCCCTCTTCTTTTACCTTCAAACTTTCCCAGCATCAGGATCTTCTCCAGTGAGTGCTCCCTTCTCATTTGGTGGCCAAAGTATTTGAGCTTTAGCTTCAGTATCTCACCTTCCAGGGAATGGTCAGGGTTGATTTCTTTTAGGACTGACTGATTTGATCTCCTTGCAGTCCAAGGGACTCTTAAGAATCTTCTCCAACACCGTCATTTGAAAGAATCTATTCTTTGATGCTTGGCCTTCCTTATGGTCCAACTGTCACAGCCATACATTACTACTGGGAATACCATTGCTTTGACCGTAAGGACTTTTGTTGGCAGGGTGATGTCTCCACTTTTTATTCCGCTGTCTAGGTTTGCCATAGCTTTCTTCCCAAGGAGCAGGTGCCTTTAATTTCATGGCTGCAGTCACTGTCTGCAGTGATCTTGGATCCCAGGAATGTGAAGTCTGTCACTGCTTCCATGACTTCCCCTTCTGTTTGCCAAGGAGTGGTGGGGCTGGATGCCATAATCTTAGTTTTTTTGATATTCAGTTTCAAGCCAACTTTTGCACTCTCCTCTTTGACCTTCAGCAAGAGGCTCTTCAGGTCCTCTTCACTTTGCCATTAGAGTGGTATCGTCTGCATACCTGAGGTTGTTGATATTTTTCTAGGCAATATTAATTCTGGCTGGTTCATCCAGGCCAGCATTTCTCATGATGTACTTGCTCTGCATATAAATTAAATAGGCAGGGTAACAATATACATCCTTGTCATACTGCTTTTCCTATGCTAAACCAGTCAGTTGTTCCATAGTGGCTCTAACTGTCGCCTTTTGACCCTTATACAGGTTTCTCAAGAGACATGTGAGGTGGTCTGGTACTCCCCTTTCTTTAAGGACTTATCACAGTTTGTTGTAATCCACACAGTCAAAGGCTTTAGCATAGTCAATGAAGCAGAAATAGATGTTTTTCTGACACTCCCTTGCTTTATGACAATAGATCTATTTTATACTGAGTTGGCTTCCTCAGCCCTGTGAACTGTATATTGTTAGCATGTCTGAAACTTTACAATTTCCAAGAACAAGGCTCCCACTGCTTCTGGGTTATAGAGCTGTTAAGGGATCTAGCTTCAATATTATAATATGTTGCCAATCTCCTTAATATGAACTTTGAAAATAAGATGGCACCTCATTCACTGTTTGCTCAGTACTAAATTGTTCAACTTTACTCACAAGCAGTTTATGTTCCACTCACATTTAATATTGACATGATTTTCTTGTACCATGATGCCTCTTTAACTAGTAAAATTTATATCTTTAAACTGTAGAGGGTTGAATAATGTTATAAAGAGAAAAAGGATTGTGTTGGCTTTACTTAATCAGAGACCTGATGTTACTTTGTTTCAAGAAGCTCATTTAAAATGTAAGCAGTCTGTGGTTTTCTACTCACATAAATTCTCTCAGCAATACCAAGCATATGGGACCTCTAAAGCCAGAAGGGTCATGATTTTAATAGGCAAAGCTATAAGATCCAATAAGGAAAGAGAAGGAAAAGAACCCCAAGAAAGATATATCTTTTTGAAAGGTACCTTCAATGGAAAATGCATGACATTTGCTTCAATCTATGCACTCAACAATGATCAACTCACCTTTCTTAGAGGAACTTTAGGCAAACTGAATTCTTTTATTGAAGGCCCCTGTGTGATAGGGGTGATTCTGATAACATTTCTGACTCCTTTTTAGATAGATCCCACACACACTAAATCTTCATACCAGACTGTAACACACTGCAACATTTCCACACAATTGGCATCAGTTTTCAAACAATTTAACTTTCGCAATACTTGGAGGCTTAGACTTGCCAACAAGAAAGACTACACTTATTTCTCCCGTAAATATCACAGACACACAGATAGACTACATCTTGGTTTCTACTTCTATTAGTAATTCTTTTCCCACTGCTGATATTGGTACCCGCCTTTGGTCTGACCATTCTTGGGTGGAGTATACCAATCATTGCTACAGCTGGAGGCTAGATAAAAATCTTTTGTTGATGTCATCAGTAGCAAAAGGCATAGAAAAGGACATTAAAAATATTTCCAATTCAATGTATCTTGCGGTGTGTCCCAGCATTTAGTCTGGGATGCTTTTAAAGCCATTCTCCGGGGCAAATTGATAGCTATAGCTTCATCCTGCAAAAAAAGCAAAAACTCAGTTAAAACAAGATTTAATGGTGACAATCGAAAGCCTGGAAGAGGAATACAAAACCTTCGGTTGGAAAAAGACACATAAAAAATTATTATTGGAAAAGAAAAAAATCGATGCTTTAGAAGTCTCACACATCCAGGAAAAAATCTTATACACAAAACAGAAATATTGGTATAAAGGCCCTCACTTTTTAAAACTTTTAGCATGGAACCATAACAAGAAAGTTGTTGATAATACTATAATATAGATTAGGGATAAAAATGTCTCTTTAAAATACTCAAAGACATCTCTGACTCCTTTTTACAATACTATCAGTCATATAACTCAGGTAACTCCAGCCTTTTTTACATGAAATCATTTTTGTCATGACACCCTTTACAGAAACACCTTCAGCCTCAACACAGGGATTGGATAGATGTACCAATTTCTACTCAAGAAATTCAAAATACCATCAAAATAATAAAAAACAATAAGTCACTTGGTTGTGACAGCTTTACCACCGAGTTCTGTAAGAAATTTAGCTTCATACTCTCTGGCTTTCTCCTCAGCTCCCCAGGCTAAGGGTCTCCAAAGGTGGGCGGCCATACCTTCTTGGTCTTTCATGGTGGTCTCCCATCCAAATACTGGCCAGGGCCCACCCTGCTTAGCTTCCCAGATCTGACAAGGTGGGACTAACCTAGGCTATCCAGGTAAGGATGCCAGCTGTGGGTTGGGAAATTCCTGGAGATTCAGGGGGTGGAGCCTGGGGAGGGAAGGGAGGGACTTCGCTGGGGTATAATGCCATGGAGCCCCTCTTCCAAAGCAGCCATTTTCTCCAGGTGAACTGATCTCTGTCACCTGGGGATCAGTTGTGATGGCAGATCTCCAGCCACCCTACATCCAGGGCAGGGGCACCCCTGGTCTTCTAGAAAGCTCTGCTGCTTGGTCTCCAAATGAAGATATACTCCTTAAGGGTTGGATTTCTCCCCCTCCCCACATACATATCCCAAGGATACTTTGCTGCAAAGGGGGAAGAGACCCTTTCAGTCTTTGGCTGGGGGGTGACCTTAGAGTTGGGGGGGGTGGACCTGATGAGACACAGTCTCCCCCACAAAAGCCCTCCCCTCCACTTGTGGTTGTGACTTAAAAACTGTCCCTCTAACACCTCATTGAGTTTTACAATGATCAGGTGATAATTTATCTTCAGCTGCCCATCTCCACGCATTAAGGCCCACCCACCCTGTGACTTCCGGATAGTCTGGGGAGAAGAAAATGCCCCGAAAGCATTAAAGTCGGTATTTTCATGTACTGTCTTGTTGCTTTGGTGGCGAGCGGAGATGTATGTGTGATTTTCCATTCTAGGATTCCTGTCAGTCCTCTGTCTCTCAGCCTAAACTCCCTCACAGTGTTATTGTTGTGAAGATAACATAAGGAAGGTGTCGTGTATTGAAATGTGAACCACTGCTATTCTTTCACATGTTCAGCTTGCTTCTGAATGTGGCCCCTCAGCTGTTGCATTACTATTGGTTGGTTTCTAAGAAACCTCTGTAAATACCCAATCACTGAGTGATATTGTAGCAAAGAAGGAAGGGTCCTGATTGGCCTTTATCCCTGCATTGTGATTGGTTCTTATCTTGTTCTGGGTGTGGCTTTGACAGCCTGGGAGAGTTTAAAAGAGGGAGCTGTGCTCCCCTTGTTGTTGGTGTGTTCTGAGTTGGTGTTTCCTGTTAGGAATAAAGCTGAAATCACTTGCTGAAATCACAACGTTGTTGAGTTCCATACTTAACAGAAGGGGAAGTCAATGTGTGTCAAGGACCGGAGCTTGAGTCCCCCCTGAATGCCGCCCCTTGGGCAAGCAGGAAGTGCCCAGGCTTGTGGGTCCTCAGGGCTAGTAAAGGTAAAGGTTCCCTTGCTCGAAAGCCAGTCAAATCCGACTCTAGGGTTGCGGTGCTCATCTCCATTTCAAAGCCGAAGAGCCAGCACTGTCCGAAGACGTTTCCGTGGTCATGTGGCCGGCATGACTAAACACCAAGGCGCACGGAACGCTGTTACCTTCCCACCGAAGTGGTACCTATTTATCTACTTGCAATTTCTTGCTTTCGAACTGCTAGGTTGGCAGGAGCTGGAACTAGAGACGGGAGCTCACTCCGTCATGCGGCACTCTCGGGTCTCGAACTGCTGAACTACTGACCTTCCGCGGCCTGCAGTTCAGCATCTTAACCACTTGAGCCACTGCAGCTCCTCCTCAGGGCTACATACACACAATAAACCAGACCTTGGTAAAATAGATAAAGGTTTATTAAACATTTAAAGAACAAGCACATGCGTTCGCATTGTACCGTTTTACACACATGTCCCCACCTTCACTGCTGTTTTCAAAGTGTTCCCTTCCACAAAACACAACCACACAAGGGGAAAAATCCAATTTGCAGACTGTATTTCCCCCCTCCTGTACAAAACTTTTAAAACCTTCAAAATGCACCCCTCCTACATTTCCCCAACATCCTTCGCTCCCTCAACCACACAGCCAGATGCTATACCCTTAGGGAAAGCCAACAGGTGGTCCACAGTCAATGCTCCCTCTAAGCTGTGGAGTCTTGGGAGCAAAAATTCCACTTTGTGAGCTCCTGGCATTAAAGTTGTGAGCGAGTGATTGGGCTGCTGCATCAATTAGTTTGTTCTGGAGCTGTCCTTTCTGAGCCAAAACAAAAATCTCTGAGCTGGAGGCTAAAAACCTGTGAGCTAGCTCAGACTAACTCAGCTTAGAGGGAACACGTGGTCACAGCACTCCCTCTGGCTGAAACCAGCCGCCTCTGCAGCACCGAAAGGGTTAAACTGTCCAAGTTTGCTAGAGCGGCCGAGGAAAGGGTGCGGGGGGGGGGGGTGGAAAAGAGGAAAGGCTCCTTTGCTGGGGGGTGGGCGGGTTTGCTTCTGAATGGCGAAAGAAAACAGATGCACCAGCAAGAAAAGGTCGCGCAGCCGGATCTCGGGGAAGGTTTGCTCACAAGCAGGGGTCTTTTCGTAGAAAAACAGCTGCAGGAGCTCATTAGCACATGGTATGCTAAAGAGCTATTAGGCTATTAGCATATGCCATGCCCCCTGACATCACCGGAAGTGATGTCAGAAGGGGAAGCAAAAAGGGGGGAGGTATCTTCAAAAGCCTCGCCTTCCCTTCCCCAGCTGGCCTGGGTGGGGGAGCTAAGAGAGAAGGGGTTTAAAGTTTAAACTCCTTCTCATGAGAGTTGGGCCACAGAAGGAGGAAAGAGGGAAGGAAAGAGAGAGAGTAGAGAGAAGGAAAGAGGGAAAGAAAGAGAAGGAAAGGGGAGGGAAAGAAAGAGAGGGAAGGAGGAGGGAAACAGGGAAAGGAGGAAAAAAGAAGAGAAGAAGGTGGGAAAGAAAGAGAGAAGAGAAGGAGGGAAAGAGGAAAAAGAGAGAAGGAAAGGAGGGAATGAAAGAAATTCAGTGGCAATTCGGCCCCATTATATCCTATGGGCCATTGAAGTCAATGGTGAAAACATAGGATATATTCTGGGGGCTGGAGGGGAGAGGGTTTGAGGGAGAGGCTCCAAACTCACAGGATAGCTGATGGAGCCTCTCCCCAAGATACCCATCAATTTTCAAGAACATTGGACCAGGGCGTCCAATTCTATGGGCCCCCAAACAGGTTGCCCCCATTCCCTCCATTGTTCTCTATGGTGGGGAAAATACCATAGAGAACAATGGAGGGAATAGGGGCAACCTGTTTAGGGGCCCGTAGAATTGGAACCCCTGATCCAATGTTCTTGAAACTTGGTGGGTATCTTGGGGAGAGGCTCTATCAGCTACCCTATGATTCTCAGTGCAGTTGAAGGACTGGATCAGTGTTCCCTCTAAGCTGACTTAGTGTGAGCTAGCTCACCACTTTTAAGGCTCCGGCTCACACATTTTTGTCTCCGCTCAGGAAGGAGGGCTGCAGAGCAAACTGGTTTACGCAGCAGCCAAGTCGCTCGCTCACAACTTGAATGCCAGTAGTTCACAGAGTTGAATTTTTGATCACAGGACTCCACAGCTTAGAGGGAGCATTGGACTGGATATCTTGCTAACTTGTTGTATTTAGAAGAAGAGATTGGATTTATACCCTGCCCTTCATTCAGAGTCTCAGAACTCCTTCCCCTCCCCACGATGAGACACCCTGTGAGGTGGGCGTGGCTGAGAGAGCTCTGACAGAAATGGCTTTTTCAAGGATAGCTCTGACAGAACTACGGCTTGCCCAAGGTCATCCAGCAGGTGCAAGTGGAGGAGTGGGGAATCAAACCCGGTTCTCCCAGATTAGAGTCCGCGCATTTAACCACTACACCAAAACTGGCTCTTCTTCACTTCTTGTTGTTGTTGTATTTAATCGTCAGGTGCCGAGAATCAGAAGAGCTGCACGGCAAGTCAAACGAGAACAGTGGGGGGATTCTGTTCTTTGCCACTTTTCCCCCTTAAAAGTACATACGGGGAGTCTGGAGAGAGGAGGAATGGGCAGAATATAAAAACAGCTCTACAGGGAGGGCCTGGCAGTGATGTGACCCGTGTTCCCGCTAAGCTGAGTTACTGTGAGCTAGCTCACAGGTTTTTAGCCTCTGGCTCACACACTTTTGTCTCCGCTCAGGAAGGGATGGGCTCCAGAGCAGACTAATTTATGCAGTAGCCAAATCATCTGCTCACAACTTTAATGCCAGTAGCTCACAAAGTAGGATTTTTGCTCACGGGACTCCGTAGCTTATAGGGAACATTGGTTATAACACCCCCCCTTTGTCCTTCACAGCCTTGGTTTGCCTGCCTTACCCGTTAAGCAGCAGTTACAACAGAAAAGCCCACTGTCTAATGTACAGCTTTCCATCTTCACAGATAGGAGGGGTGTCAGACCAAGGGTTGCCAGTCTCCCGACAGGCGAGAGACCCAAATTTTTGTCCCTTGTAGTAGTAACTACTTATACATAACTCCCTGGTCATTTGAATTGAAGAAAAACGGTGTACCCAAGGCTGGAATGGGTGTGTGTGTGGAGTGGGTCTGTGGTAGAGTATTTGCTCAGCATGTAGGTGGGCTCAGGTCCTTTCACCCCATTTGATAAAATGTTTTTGGATTTTTTTGCACCGTAGGACTTTCGGCCCTTACTCCTGCTCTTTGTTGTTGTTCCTTTGTTCGTACTCTTCTAACAGGTTCCTCCCCTCCGTGCGCCTTCATGTAGACTCCGGCCTGGTTAGGCAAACCCTGCCAAGTTCAGCTCTTCACAGAACAGAAAGGGCTTTATGATGTAATGTCACCCTTATTCCACTTGTCCGAGTGGTTTGCTGTCGACTGAAAAGCCTCACCTTTTTGCTTCAGAGACTAACTTTTAAGGCATTCCTGTAAGTTTCATATGATATGTATAATAGTGATTTAGGGCTTTTTTGTGGCAGGAACGCCTTTGCATATTAGGCCACACACCCCTAATGCATTGCAGCCAATCCCCCAAGAGCTTACAGTAGCCCCTGTAAGAAGAGCTCTGTAAGCTCTTGGACGATTGGCTACATTAGGGGTGTGTCGCCTAATATGCAAAGGAGCTCCTTCTACAAAAAGAGCCATATATATATATATGTGTGTGTGTGATTAACACATAGAATTCACTGCTACACACACACACACACATACACACAAACGGCTCTTTTTGTAGAAAAAGCCCAGCAGGAACTCATTGGCATAATAGGCCACACCCTGACAGCACAGCACATTAGCATATTAGGCCACACCCCACCATTACCAGAAGTGGGGTCATCCAGCCACACCCACCTTTTGCTTCTTATTATGTTTACCTTGTTTGTTGTCAAAACCCAGGGCTTTTTTTTTTGTAGCAGGAACTCCTTTGCATGTTAGGCCACACACCCCTAATGTAGCCAATCCTGACGAGTTTCTGCTGTTGGGTGTGATCTGTTATGCTAATGAGTTCCTGCTGGGCGTGGCCAACTTGACAGCCAGCCAGAACTCCGTTCCTGTGTGTTCCTGCCCAAAAATAGCCCTGTATGCGACTGAACAACAAAAGTGTGTGTGTGTGTGTGTTTGTATATATATATATATACACACACACACACATATACACATACACGATTAACACATGGAATTCACTGCCACAGGAGGTGGTGGCAGCTACAAGCATGGAGAGTTTCAAGAGGGAATTAGATAAACACAAGAGGCGGGACCCGCGATACTCGCGGGGGAGGGGGGTAGAGAAAACTACCACTCCCAGAAGCCTGCGTGGCACAGCGTGATCAGAGACGATCATTGCATCAGTTTTTCTTTTCCCCCTCCAGCCCATGTTTTGAAAGAGTTTGCAGTCTGGGCTGTATTGTGTAGCGCGGGCCCAAGAGGACGGGGAGGGAAGCTGAAATAGGGCAGGGGGCAGGGGGCAAGGAGCTGGTTTCTGGCTCGTTTCCAGTTGCACCTTGGGTTTCTGCACACAGCCGTGGCAATCATATTATGGAGGCAGAAGGGTCGAGTGTTGGGGGGCCTTCAAAGAGGCAAGGAAAACAGGCAAGCCGGAGGAGGTGCAGAGATCAGGTCAGAGACCTTCCCGCCAAAGCTTCGAGCCTGCATGGGGCTCCCTAGCCAGATCTGAATTTGGGACACAGCTTTTCTCGTCCGCCAAAAACCGCCTGATCGGCAGCTTCTTGCTGCTTTAGGTGGCTTCCGGGAGAGGGTTCTCCTGTGTGCAGGTTCTTTAGTGTTGCCGCCCACACCGGATGAAATTATCTCTTCTGGGCAACTGTAAAAGACACAGGAGCCCTTTTAAGGGGTCAGGGTTGGTGTGCGAGGCGAAGAGAAGCTAATGTTTTGTGTGTCAAAAATAGAACCAAGCAAGAGGCAGGACCCGCGATACTCGCGAGGGGGGGGAGTATTCCGGCCAAGCTTCCCCCTCCCTCCCCCCCCCAGCAGCGGCGGCGGCAGCAGCGGCGAGGCCAGCTGGCCCGCCGAGATTCCCCCTCCCCAGCAGCAGCAGAGGGGCGGCGAGGCTGGCTGGCCCCTCAAGCCTCCCCTCCCTCCCAAGCAACAGGGCAGCGGCAGCGGCGGCGAGCGGCGGCGGCGGGGGGGGGAGGCCGGCCGGCTGGCCCGCCAAGCTTCACCCTCCTCCCTAGCCACCCCCTTCCTCCCTCCCCAGCAGCAGCGGCAGAGGCGAGGCCGGCTGGCCCGCCAAGCCTTCTCCCGCCCTCCCATCCCTTGACGGCGCGGCAGCAACAGCCAGTTTGTAGAGCGTTCCCTGTGCACGCGCAGGGAATGCTCTTACTTTTTGGGGATTTAGATATTCCCCTTACATTTGAAAAAACTTTTTAGATTTTTCTGCACACGTGGGGACTGCCCCACGTGCGCAGGAAAATCTCCCTGCCCCCCAGGTGCCCCCGATGTGCGGATTTAGATATCCGCACAGAGGGGGCAACTTGGGAATTAGATATATAGATCTGGAGCAGAAGTCCATCAGTGGCTACTAGCCACAGGGTATAGATGGGAACTCTCAGTCTGGGGCAGGTGATGCACTCTATTCTTGGTGCTGGAGGGGGCAGCAGTGGGAGGGCTTCTAGTGTCCTGGCTCCACTGCTGGACCTCCTGATGGCACCTGGCTGCTGTACGATAGAGTGTTGGACTAGATGGGCCATTGGCCTGATTCAACATTGGCTTCTCTTATGTTCTTAAAGGCTTTCACGACCGGAGTTCATTAGTTGCAGTAGATTTTCTGGATTGTGTGGCCGTGGTCTTGGCACTGTAGGGCCTGACGTTTTGCCAGCAGTGGTGACTGGCATCCTCAGAGATATAACACAGAAAGATGGAGTACTCTCTGTGTTCTCACCTTGACACAGAGAGTACTCCATCTTTCTGTGTTATACCTGAGGATGCCAGTCACCACTGCTGGCGAAATGTCAGGTCCTACAATGCCAAGGCTATGGCCACACAACCAAGAAAATCTACAGCAACTAATAAAAAAGGAAGACATCTTTGCCCAAAGAGTGATTAACACATGGAATTCACTGCCACAGGAGGTGGTGGCAGCTACAAGCATGGACGGCTTCAAGAGGGAATTAGATAAACACGTGGAGCAGAGATCCACCAGTGGCTATTAGCCACAAGATACTGCAGGCCGGAAGGTAGATAGTTCAGCAGTTCGAGACCCGAGTGCCACATGACGGAGTGAGCTCCCATCTCTGGTCTCAGCTCCTGCCAACCTAGCAGTTCGAAAGCAAGAAATTTCAAGTAGATAAATAGGTACCGCTTTGGTGGGAAGGTAACAGCGTTCTGCATGGCTCAGCATCTAGTCATGCTGGCCACATGACCATGGAAATGTCTTTGGACAGTGCTGGCTCTTCAGCTTGGAAATGGAGATGAGCACCGCTTCCCTTCAGTTGGATTCGACTGGCTTTTGAGCAAGAGAAACTTTTACCTTTACCTATAGATAGGAACTCTTGGTCTGGGGCAAATGATGCTCTGTATTCTTGGTGCTTGGGGGGGCAACAGTGGGAGGCATGGGGATCAGTCATGACACAATGTGCGAGTTTCAAACGTCTGCAACAGGATTTTTCTAGAACTTTATACACAATTGAAAAATGACACGCCACACTAACCTTTGACGTACTTAACGAAACCCAACATATAAAAACCCCCACGAAGCACAGAAAACACAAAGTCTGATTTACCTGATACAAATAATAATCTCTTTAAGTAAAGGTAAAGCTTCCCTTGCTCGAAAGCCGGTCGAATCCGACTCTAGGGTTGCGGTGCTCATCTCCGTTTCAACGCCGAAGAGCCAGCGCTGTCCGAAGACATTTCCGTGGTCATGTGGGCGGCATGACTAAACACCAAGGCGCACGGAACGCTGTTACCTTCCCACCAAAGTGGGAAGTGGGTATCTACTTGCAATTTCTTGCTTTCGAACTGCTAGGTTGGCAGGAGCTGGGAGCTCACTCCATCATGCGGCCACTCGGGTCTCGAACTGCTGAACTACTGACCTTCCACAGCCTGCAGTTCAGCATCTTAACCACTTGAGCCACCGTAGCTCCTCATTCTCTTTAAGTAGCCCCTGTAAGAAGAGCTCTGTAAGCTCTTGGAGGATTGGCTACATCAGGGGTGTGTCGCCTAATATGCAAACGAGTTCCTACTACAAAAAGAGCCCTGGCTATGACCCTTCTTTAGCAGAGTTTTGGTTTCTCTCATTTATTAAGAAACATTTAATCTAGGGTTGCCAACTGCTTGGAGGAAAAAGCGTGCTGTCCCATTAAGAGATTAACACAACCAGGTTCGTGGAGAATTAAACTGCAAAAGAACAACACTCACCACAATGAGTAAAACCTTAATGTATTTTGCCAAAAGTTATACATGTATCCAATACATACAAAACTTAAAACAATTCTACTTTACAGGATCTTGCAACAATATAACTTATGTCCTAACTGAAATTTTTCTAAAGGTCCCTTTAAGAAAGGCATTAGGGGATGTTATTTATGTCTTCGGACACCAATTTCAACACACTAAACCTCTGGGAAACAGGAAGGGTTGTCGTCCCCCCACACCTTGAGGCCTGTTAGCAACTCTAATAAAGATACTTTTCCAAATCAAAGCAGTGAGATTTATTTTCTATTTATATCTCGCCTTGCCCACACAGGTAGGCTCAGTTTCTCAGTCTGCTGCATAAAGACACAAATATCAGGAGAAACTTCCTAACTGTAAGAGTGGTTGAGCAGTGGAACAGACTGCCCCGGGAGGTGGTGGATGCTCCTTTGCTGGACGTTTTCAAGCGGAGGCTGGACGACCATCTTTTGGTATGTAGGGCTATCTTTCAGCTACGCTCCTGCAGAGTGCAGGGGGTTGGACTAGATGGCCTGCAAGGTCCCTTCCAACTCTAACATTCTATGATTCAATCTCCAAGGAGGAATTCAAGGGGACCTCTGAGGAGTCGGAGGTGGGGAGTGAGCCTTGGCCCAGAGCTTAATCCAGGTCATATCTGGCTCATGGGGGGGGGGGTGTCGGAGCAGAAGTAGGGAACCTTACTTCTCCTTCCCGATTCTCTCTGGGAGAGTCTGGGGGTGGGTGGGGGGAACATCTGGGATTGGGGAATCAGTGCCCCATAATGTTCTCCTGCCAACTCCACAGATAAAAAGTCCATTTCCACAATACTGGATGATATGGGTGGGGGGGTCAGACCACTTAGAATTTACTGAGTTGTTGGGTTGGGGGACACAAGCTTTTCCTTTCAACTCAAATCCTAATGCCAGAACTCTTTGGGCTTCGAGGGGGCGACCAGTGTTCCCTCTAAGCTGTTAGTGTGAGCTAGCCCACAGTTTTTAAACCTCCGGCTCACACATTTTTGTCTTAGCTCAAGGAGGATGGCTCCAGAGCAAATTAATTGATGCAGCAGCCAAATCGCTCACTCACAACTTTAATGCCAGGAGCTCACAGAGTAGAATTTTTGCTCACAGGACTCCACAGCTTAGAGGGAGCGTTGGTGGTGACAGCCCCAAAAAGCTCACAGCAGGCTGGACTGGGGAGGGATTGGGGTCGTGTCATGCCTCTCTAGAACTGCTTGTCGTCTAAAAACATTTATGAATTAAGGATGCCGGTTGGTCACACTAGGTTTATGCTAGGAGCAGAGAGGTTGTGGATATCTGTTACCCTCAACTTGTCTATTTCTTCACAGGATTTGGGAATGGAAATGTGATTTTTTTTCTGCCAGTTTTGTAGATCTCAGAAAGAGGTAAACTGGCAGATAACCCAAAGCAGCGAGTTTCACAGAGTTTCCTCTGTGAAACTCGCTGCTCCAGGTTATCTGGCACAAAAAAAGCCTTTCTTCGTGTGACTACTTTCTGAGCCTTTCTGAACCCACGACGCCTGGGGCATCTGAAGAAGACCCTCATCAGAACTATCTATAAGAATGTTCCACCCTCGTATAGATTCTCTGAAGAACATGAAAATCGGATCTGTGCCTCAAGCTCTTACCACACCCTAAACTACACCAGTTTGGTGTAGTGGTTAAGTGCGCGGACTCTAATCTGGGAGAACCGGGTTTGATTCCCCACTCCTCCACTTGCACCTGCTGATGTGACCTTGGGTCAGTCTCAAGCTCTGGCACAGCTGTTCTCTCAAGGACAGTTTGTGTTAGAGTTCTCTCAGCCCCACCTACCTCACAGGGTGTCTGTTGTGGGGAGGGGAAGGGAAAGGAGTTTGTAAGCTGCTCTGAGACGCCTTTGGGCAGTGAAGGGCGGGGTATAAATCCAAACTCTTCTTCTTCTTCTTCTTCTTCTTATGAGGTTCCTCCCTTGTGCGGACTAAAGGAGACATGAGCGGATCTCGAGTCTTCTTCAACCGGCAGAGCCTATCTTTGCTTTCTTCCCTGTGAAGTCTATTTCAGAGCTTCCTGTGTGGCTAACACTCCTTCCACAGTCCAAGCGTTTTTAACATTTCTTCCTGGTCAGGGTAAGATTTCTATGTAGATTCAAGGTTTCTACAAGAGTGTATACAATGTCAGTGCTTTATACTGTCTGTGGTTCTCTTTTAGGTGTGAAAAAAAAGAAAAGCTCTTTTCATGGGCTAAGCAGTTCCATGGCTTCTCCTTGTGTGGGGTTTTTAGATGCTGTAGGAGATTTCCATGCTGAGTGAAACTCCACACTCTGAGCATTCAAAAGGTTTTCCCTCTATGTGGGTTCTCCAACGCCACTGAGGACTGCTAGGGTTACTCAATTTCTTTCCACACTCTGAGCAATCAAAACGTTTCTTCCGTGTGGGTTCTAAGGGTCCTGGTGAAGACAGCAACTATAATGGAATCTCTTTCCACGCACTGAGCAAACAAAAGGTTTCTCCCCTTTGCTGGTTGTCAGATGTTGGTGAAGACTGCCACTGAACCTGAGTCTTTTACCACACTCTGAGCATTCAAAAGGTTTTTCCCTGTGTGAGTTCTTTGATGCAATTGAAGGCTACCGCTGTTACCGAATTGTTTTCCACAGTCAGGGCATTCAAAAGGTTTCTCGCCTGTGTGTGTTGTCAGGTCCTTTTGCAGATGGGCACTCAACCTGAATCTCTTTCCACACTCTGAGAATTCAAAAGGCTTCTCCCCTGTGTGGGTTCTTTGGTGCTTCTGAAGAACGCCACTGCAGCTGAATTTCTTTCCACACTCTGAGCATTCAAAAGATTTCTCCCTTGTGTGAATTCTTTGATGCAGCTGAAGATGGCAATTCTGACCGAATCTCCTTCCACACACTGAGCATTCAAAGACTTTCTCTTTTGTGTGGGTTCTCTCATGCCGCTGAAGATGGCTACTCCTACTGAATTTCTTTCCACACTGTGAGCATTCAAAGGGTTTCTCACCTGTGTGGATTCTTTGGTGCAGATGAAGATGTCCACTCTGACTGAATCTCTTTCCACACACTGAGCATTCAAAAGGTTTCTCCCCTGTGTGGGTTCTTTGGTGCAGTTGAAGATAGCCACTCTGACTGAATCTCTTCCCACATACTAAGCATTCAAAGGGTTTTTCCGCTGTGTGAGTTCTATGATGCAGTTGAAGATAACCACACTGACTGAATCTCTTTCCACACAGTGAGCATTCAAAGGGTTTCTCCCCTGTGTGGGTTCTTTGGTGCAGTTGAAGAGTGCCACTCCTACTAAATTTCTTTGCACACACTGAGCATTCAAAAGGTTTCTCCCCTGTGTGGGTTCTTTCGTGTAGTTGAAGATTGCCACTCGTACTGAATTTCTTTCCACACACTGAGCATTCAAAAGGTTTCTCCCCAGTGTGGGTTCTTCGGTGCACTTGAAGAGTGCCGCTCTCACTGAATCTCTTTCCACACTCTAAGCATTCAAAGGGTTTCTCCCCTGTGTGAGTTCTTTGATGCAGCTGAAGATGGCCACTCCGACTGAATCTCTTTCTACACACTGAGCATTCAAAAGGTTTTTCCCCTGTGTGGATTCTTTGGTGCCGTTGAAGACTGCCACTCTCACTGAATCTCTTTTCACAGACTGAGCATTCAAAGGGTTTCTCTGTTGTGTGGGTTCTCTGATGCCGTTGAAGGTGGCCACTCCGACTGAATTTCTTTCCGCACTCTGAGCATTCAAAAGGTTTCTCCCCCGTGTGGGTTCTTTGGTGCAGTTGAAGAGCACTACTCCTACTGAATCTGTTTCCGCAGTCTGAGCATTCAAAAGGTTTCTCCCCTCTGTGTACTTTCTGGTGCACAAAAAGCTGTGATCTGTTTCTGAAGTACTTTCCACACTGAATGCATTTACTTGCCTTCATTATCCTGTGATTTGGAAAATGTACATTATGCTTTCTTCCTTCTCGCTTCTCAATTATATGGTCACCTTGCTTCCTCTTAGGTCTGCCTCGGTTCCTGACATTTTCTTTCAGGTCTTCATTTTTAACTCTATCTGCCATTTGCTGATTAAGTTCTTCACCCTTCTCATTCCTTTGATCATTCTCTGTTGGAATAAATGGAAAGATCCTGTTAGCACCTGGGAACAATGCTAAGGTTCAAAGGCATCTATGTGTCTGCAATAGGAAAGGATTGATGGCCCATTAGTCTCGTCCAGCTTGCCTGATCTTAACCATCCCTCCACCTTTCCACAGAATATGTAGTATTTAAAGATACCTCACCGTCTGAAGGGCCACAACTGAGCTCTTGCCCAGAAGGAGTTTCTGAGCCTCCAGAGAGAGAAAGTGATTATTCTTATGTGGGGAAGGAAAGAAATTCAAGATTGTTTTGGAAGGACAGAACCATGGTCAATATCAAAACCCACTATCCCAACCAGTATAAGGGGCATAGATCTGTGAGGCAAAGCACCCTTGTTCCCCCAAGGGTTAACATGATTATTAAGTGGCCTGGTCTGACTTGCAGGTGTTGGTGATCCGAGTATCCCTGCAGCTAATATTATTATCGATTTCAAGACCAGACTCCAGAATGTGGTAGTTGGTTAATCATGAGAAGAAGAAGAAGAAGAGGAGGAGGAGGAGGAGAAGGAGAAGGAAGAGGAGGAAGAAGAGGAGGAGGAGGAGGAGGAGGAGGAAGGGGGAGAAGAAAAAGGGGGAGGGGGAGGAGTTTGGATTTATACCCCGCCCTTCACTGCCCAAAGGCATCTCAGAGCGGCTTACAAACTCCTTTCCCTTCCCCTCCCCACAACAGACACCCTGTGAGGTAGGTGGGGCTGAGAGAACTTCTGACAGAAACTTTACTTGAGAGAACAGCTGTGCCAGAGCTTGTGACTGACCCACGGTCACATCAGCAGGTGCAAGTGGAGGAGTGGGGAATCAAACCCGGTTCTCCCAGATAAGAGTCTGCGCACTTAACCACTACACCAAAGAGGTGGAAGAAGAAGAAGAAGAAGAGATTGGATTTATACCCCGCCCTTCACTTGGAGTCTCAGAGCGGCTTACAAACTCCTTTCCCTTCCCCTCCCCACAACAGACACCCTGTGAGGTAGGCCAGGCTGAGAGAGCTCTTTCAAGAACTGCACTTTCAAGGACAGCTCTTGTCAGAACTATGGCTTGCCCAAGGTCATCCAGCAGCTGCAAGTGGAGGAGTGGGGAATCAAACCCGGTTCTCCCAGATTAGAGTCCGCACACTTAACCACTACACCAAACCTGTATCCAGTTGTGTAACCAGGAGGGAGAGGGCATTAGGAGGGTGCCGACCACCTCTGGAAAATTCCATCAAGGAGATCGGTTGATTGGGTCATTAGGACCACCTGACCCTAGAGAGGCAGAGAATGTAATTCTTATGCTGCAACAAGGGATGCCGTCTAATACCAAGTATTTCATATAGTAGATAGAACGGTTAGCTTTTCTTGTTTTTTGGTCGCTGAGCTACAGAAACCGAGCTGTTTAGTGATGGAGGGCTCCCTTTACTCGACAGCCTGAATAACTGTGCCAAGCTTTCTCAACCTTTTCTCTTTTGAGCCGCCTTGAGTTCCTCTTATGGAAGGAAGATGAGATATTAATATTTAAATTAATGGGAGGAATTGCCCTCCATGAATTTGTCTAATCTCCTTTTAGAGGCAGCACAGTTCGTGGACACTGAGCGCCGCGAATTAACGCTGTGTTTTGTGAAGAAATATGTAATTGTCCCCCCCCAACCTGAACTCTCTACCCATCAAATTCACAGTGTGCTCCAATCGCATCCAGGCATGATGAGTTCTTACCACAGGAGAGGGTATCTTGGGCACGCTCCTGGGTTGGCGCCCTTTGCCGTTGCTCCAAGGAAGCTCCTTCCGCCTCAGGAAACGTAGCTTCTTTCTTCACAGATGATGCCCACATCTAAAATAGCAGTGAGGGAGAGGGGTAAGAGGTAGAATGGAAAAGAGACCGAGGAATGGATCCTGTCCCTCTCCCAGGCTCTGCACCCTTCCATCAGCAGACCTGGTGAATTATCTGGAGGGATAACAAATTCTCTAGTAGAAGAGGCTGCTGAAGCAGGTGGTTAAATCTTCCATTTGGATGATTAACATTTGGACAGATGTCTGGCAGGGAACCTTTTAGGATAAGGCCAGGTACCATTGCTTGAATTGGACATACCTGGAGGGAACCCCCTCACCTGTCCTGCCTGCCTCTTCTCCTCTGCCTGACTCAGGATGAAGCCTTCGGCCAGGGCCACCGCCTGGGAACTGGTCTCCGGCCCACACCCTTGGACCCAGCCCTGCATTTCCTGGAGCACTGAATGCTAACAACGCCCTTCAGTTCTCTACATAGGACAAACAGATCAAACCCCATGCCAAATCTGACATCAAGAATCACCAGATTGAGAAAGCAGTAGGAGAACACTTCAACCTTCCAGGACATTCAATGGGGGACCTCAAAGTAGCTGTTTTATTGCAAAGGAATTTCAGGAACAGACTAGGACAGGAGACTGCTGAATTACAACTCATTACAACACTCAAGACAATGGAACCCCCAGGGCTTAACAGAGATATCAGGTTCTTATCTCACTACACTTGCTAAAGTTGTTCAGTTCTCACATCTGTTTGTAAACTCTTTATTACGTGGCATGCTAATCGGCTGCTATTCACAGGTCTTACCGATTGTCTTATCACACCTGAGAGTTCTTAAGGAACTCAAATGTGAGACTGTTGATCTTCTCACTCGTATATGTAACCTATCATGAAATTCAGCCCCTGTACCAGAAGACTGGAGAGGAGCAAATGTGAGACTAATTTTTAAAAAGGGCTCTAGGAGGGAACCAGGAAATTACAGACCAGTCTGCCTAACTTCTGTCCCAGGAAAATTAGCAGAAACTGTTGTCAAAGATAGAATTGTTAGGCCCATAGAGGGGCAGAGATTGCTGAGGGAAAAATCAGCATGGCTTCTGCAAAGGGAAGTCCTGCCTCACCAGCCTTTTGGAGTTCTTTGAGGAAGTGAACAAGCAAGTAGACAATGCTGACCCAGCAGACATTATATACCTGGACTTTCAACAGGCTTTTGACAAGGTACTTCACCAAAGACTTAGCAGTCATGGGCAATGCTCCCTCTAAGCTGTGGCGTCTTGTGAGCAAAAATTCAACTTTGTGAGCTACTGGCATTAAAGTTGTGAGTGAGTGATTTGGCTGCTGCATAAATTAGCTTGTTCTGGAGCCCCTCCCTTCCTGAGCGAAGACAAAAATCTGTGAGCTGGAGGCTAAAAAACTGTGAACTAGCTCACACTAACTGAGCTTAGAGGGAACACTGGTCACGGGATGAGAGGATGGATTCTCTTACAGATTAAAAACTGGTTAAATGACAGGAAACAAAGAGTAGGTATCAATGGATATTAGTTGCTGTGGATTTTCTGGGTTGTTTGGCCGTGGTCTTGACATTGTAGGACCTGATGTTTCGCCAGTAGCTGTGACTGGCATCCTCAGAGGTATAACACAGAGAGATGTAGTACTCTCTGTGTCAAGTAACCTACCTATCATTTTTCTGCTCACCTTGACACAGAGAGTGCTCCGTCTTTCTGTGTTATACTTCTGAGGATGCCAGTCACAGCTATTGGTAAAACGTCAGGTCCTACAATGCCAAGACCACGGCCACACAAACTGGAAAATCTACAGCAGCTAATGAACTCCGGCCGTGAAAGCCTTCGACAACATATCAATGGATAGTTCTCAGATGGAGGGAATTTAGCAGTGGGGTCCCACAAGGATTGGTATCAGGGCTGGTACTACTTAACTTAATCATCAGTCATCTGGAACTAGGGGTTAGTAGTGCAGTGGCCAAGTTTGCAGATGCCACTAAATTATTCAGGACGGTAAAAACCAAGGCTGACTGTGAAGAACTCCAAAGGACCTCCACAAACTTGGTGAGTGGGCAACAATGTGGCAAATGAAATTCAATGTTGATAAGTATAAAGGGATGCAGACTGAGACAAAAAATCCCAACTTCAAGTATAGGCTAATGGGGTCTGAACTTAAGAACATAAGAGAAGCCAATGTTGGATCAGGCCAGTGGCCCATCCAGTCCAACACTCTGTCACACAGTGGCCAAAAATACCAGGTGCCATCAGGAGGTCCAGCGGTGGGGCCAGGACACTAGAAGCCCTCCCACTGTTGCCCCCACCAACACCAAGAATACAGAGCATCACTTGCGCCAGCCTGAGAGTTCCTATCTATAGGTAAAGGTAAACGTTTCCTTGCTCGAAAGCCAATCAAATCCGACTCTAGGGATGCAGTGCTCATCTCCGTTTGCAAGCTGAAGAGCCAGCGCTGTCCAAAGACATTTCCGTGGTCATGTGGCTGGGATGACTAGACGCCGAGGTGCACGGAACGCTGTTACCTTCATGCCAAAGTGGTACCTATTTATCTACCTGCAATTTCTTGCTTTCGAACTGCTAGGTTGGCTACCTTGTGGCTAATAGCCACTGATGGACTTCTGCTCCGTATGCTTATCCAATTCCCTCTTGAAGCCGTCCATGCTTGTAGCCGCCACCCCCTCCTGTGGCAGTGGATTCCATGTGTTAATCACTCTTTGGGTGAAGAAGTATTTCCTTTTATCCATTCTAACCCGACTGCTCAGCGATTTCATGGAGTGCCCACGAGTTCTTGTATGGTGAGAAAGGGAGAAAAGTACCTCTTTCTCAACCTGCTCTATCCCAGGCATTATTGAGACCGAGAGGGAAAAAGATCTTGGGAGTCATAGTGGATGACTCAATGAAAGTGTCAACCTGGTGTGCTGCAACAGTTAAAAGGCAAACTCCACGTTAGAAATTATTAGGAAAGGGACTGAAAATAAAACAGTGGATATAATAATGCCATGATTGATGTTTGAGAATTATGCATGGAGTGGAGAAAGCTGACAAAGAGAACTTTTGCTCCCTCTCCCAAAATACTAGAACTTGAGGGCATCCGATGAAGCTGACGGGCAGTAGGTTCAGGACGGACAAAAAGAAATATGATTTTACATAGAGAGGGATTAAAATCTGGAATTTGCTGCCAGTTGTTGTTCTTTGCACAGTCGAGTCCGACTCTTCGCGACCCCATGGACCAGATCACGCCAGGCCCTCCTGTCTTCCACTGTCTAAATGGCCACAGGAATAAACAGCTTTAAAAGGGGATTAGATAGATTCATGGAGGGTAAGTCTATCAATGGCCATGGTGACTGAGGGGGAACCTCCACATTCAGAGGTACTAAACCTCTCTGAATCCCAGAGCCAGGAGGCAACATCAGGGGAAGGCCTTGGCCTCTATGCCCTGTTGTGCTGGCCCTCTAGAGGAACTGGTTGGCCACTGTGTGAGACAGGATGCTGGACTAGATGGACCCTCACTGCTCTGATCCAGCAGGGGTCTTCTTACATTCTTATCGGGGGAAGGCCTTAGCCTCTATGCCCTGTTGTGTTGGCCCTCTAGAGGAACAAGTTGGCCACTGTGTGAGACAGGATGCTGGACTAGAGGGACCACTGGTCTGATCCTATGCATTGTATGCACAGGTAGAGAAAGAGGTACTTTTCTCCCTTTCTCACCATACAAGAACTCAGTGGGCACTCCATGAAATTGCTGAGCAGTCGGGTTAGAACAGATAAAAGGAAGTGCTTCTTCACCCAAAGAGTGATTCACACATGGAATTCACTGCCACAGGAGGTGGTGGTGGCTACAAGCATGGACGGCTTCAAGAGGGAATTGGATAAACATATGGAGCGGTGGTCCATTGGTGGCTATTAGCCACAAGGTATAGATAGGGACTCTCAGTCTGGGGCAAGTGAGGCTCTATATGCTTGGTGCTTGGGGGGGGCAACAGTGGGAGGGCTTCTAGTGTCCTGGCCCCACTGCTGGACCTCCTGATGGCACCTGGTATTTTTGGCCGCTGTGTGACACAGAGTGTTGGACTGGATGGTCCATTGGCCTGATCCAACATTGACTTCTCTTATGTTCTTAGGAACTCTCGGTCTGGGGTAAGGGATGCTCTGTATTCTTGGTGCTTGGGGGGGGGCAACAGTGGGAGGGCTTCTAGTGTCCTGGCCCCACTGCTGGACCTCCTGATGGCACCTGGTATTTTTGTCCACTGTGTGACAGAGTGTTGGATTGGATGGACCATTGGCCTGATCCAACATTCTCTTCTCTTATGTTCTTATGGCTCTTCTTGTGTTCTTATGCCTTAACCCAATCTTAGGTATATTTATTTCTCCCTTGCTTATGAATCTTGACTCTAATTTGCCCTTCCTGGCAACACTCTCCCCCGCCCTTTACCTATATGTAATGGTTGGTGATTTCTCTTTCAGCGAATCGGAAGAAGTATACAGGCATGCAAAAACTTCTACCCAGAATAAAACTCTGTTGGTCTTAAAGGTGCCACTAGAAACAAACTTTGTTCTGCTGCTTCAGACCAACAGGGCTATCCCACCTGGTTTACAAAAGCCTTAATGTAGTGATGGGGGGGGGGGTTTCCAGAATGGCAGCTGTGGGGAGACCGAGGCAAGGAAAATGGCTCCAATTTGTGTGGGACCTGGAAAAGTGTGCATTTTCTTTCCCACACAGTGAGCAAAGGTGATTTCCCAAATTTGGAAAAAACTGCAGCCAAATTGGGGGGGGGGCGTGTGGCGGCACAGAGGGTTTGGTGCCAGTTTGGCGTAGTGGTTAAGTGCACGGACCCTAACCTGGGAGAACTGGGTTTGATTCCCCCATTCCCTTGGGTAGTGAAGGGCGGGCTATAAATCCAATCTCTTCTCTCTTCTCCACAATTTGGGGATGAGGTCATGTGGATGTTCCAATAACCCGACTTTGTGGAAGCAGCCACGGAGCAGCTAAATTTGAGTCCTTAGGCACCAACCAGAAGTCTGGCCTCAAGTCGAGCTGTTATACTGAAGACCAACAGGGCCATCCTTGGAAACAGCCTACCAGTCATTTGGCCAGCAGAAATTCACCCTTTATGCGACTGATTTTTGAAAAGCAATCCTGCCGTGCCCTCCGCTGGCAGACAATACATTAGTCCGGGCAACTCTTTTTAAATTTTAAAAGATTTGCTACTGCTGAAGAATGTGATCACTTGGAAAAAAGACCAAATGGGTGGAATTTAATAGCAACAACACAGAAATACCCTTTCCTGCTCTATTTGGATTGCTTGCGCAAATATGATGCTGTCATAAACACTGTGGACTAATCGTAGCGGTTGGCTGGAAATGAAGTCCAGTGGTACGGACGTCCTCCTGGCTGAACAGCAGTTCATCATAGTGCCGAGAGACTCAGATTCCTATAGAAAGGAGTCTCACAAGCTGTCTGTAAATCGAGTATCAGTGGCACCCCAATTCTGAGAAGGGATCTACAGGAAATCCAGCTCTTCTTACTGGGGCCACTGTGAGCTCTTGGAGGATTGGCTACATTAGGGGTGTGTTGCCTAATATGCAAAGGAGGTCCTGCTACAAAAAGAGCCCTGTTTAGAAAGATGGTTAAAAACATACATAAGGGCCTAATGAAAGCCTCGTAAAAAAGTAAAGCCTAAACACAAGGGCCGATACACATGACCCGACGCGTTTCCGCCCTATCGGGGCCTTCTTCAGAGGTCAAACAATATTGAGGTACATATAACTTTAATACATATTAAGATAAGATAACCAGTAAGTGAGTATTGGACCAGGAAAAGGAAGGTTAAGCAGCAAGATCTAAAGACATGTGACAAAGATGTTTGTGAGGCCTCAAAAGGTGAAAGTCATGTGTCTGGTGCCAAATGCACAGTTGCAGAATTAGAACATCTTCCAATTTAGGTCCAAAAAGTACCTGTGTGGCTATCAAAGTCAGAACCTCAAGGAAATAGCAGACCAGACACATGACTATCACCTTTTGAGGTATTTTTGTATATTTTAAGTTTCCACTAGGTTTTTAATAGGTAAAGGTAAAGGTTCCCTTGCTCAAAAGCCAGTCGAATCCGACTCTAGGGTTGCGGTGCTCATCTCTGTTTCAAAGCTGAAGAGCCAGCGCTGTCCGAAGACATTTCCATGGTCATGTAGCCGGCATGACTAAACACCAAGGCGCACAGAATGCTGTTACCTTCCCACCTAAGTGGCACCTATTTATCTACTTGCAATGTCTTGCTTTCCAACTGCTAGGTTGGCAGGAGCTGGAACTAGAGACGGGAGCTCACTCTGTCATGTGGTACTCTCGGGTCTCGAACTGCTGAACTACTGACCTTCCACAGCCTGCAGTTCAGCATCTTAAACCACTTGAGCCACCGCAGCTCCGCAGGTTTTTAATATTGGCCCTTAATTAGACTTTCTTCTCACCAATATGGTTTGGATTAGACCATCCATGGATGGCCTGGCATGAGCTTGCTTCAGTTTACCTTAATTCTCTTTTTTCTACTCAACCGTCCCTTTTTCTGAGACAGCTGAGCAGCATGGGATACTCCAGGATCACAACCCTATGCAGAGTTCCTCCAGAGCAACCCCATTGAGCTGCATAGTGTGTCACTGATAGCATCCTGGCTGAAGTTCACTCTGTCTGTAGGGGTCTGGGCGCTGCTCCTCATGGAGAGGACTGGAAGCTTCTTTCATTTATCTGCAGCACTCTAAGAGTTAAAAGAGTTTGCTAAATAAGTCAAGCAAGGGGAGGGAGAGGCCCGTAGCCACAGTGGTGCACAAAGGGGCGGGGCCCAATCAATGATTCGTCACATCCCTCCAATCAGCACTAGGGGTTGGTGTGAAATCTGTAGCAAGTCTTCTGCCAGTGAGAGAGGGCATCTCCTTCCCTCCTTCCGCCTCCCTCTCAGGCTTTGCCAATGAGGGAGGGAGTCTCCTTCCCTTCTCCCGCTTTCCTCCCAGGCTTTGCCAATAAGGGAGAGAGTCTCCTTCCCTCTTCCCACCTCCCTCCCACGCTTTCCCTTTGCCCTTGCTTCCAGCACAAAGTATTTGCTCCTGCTGTGCTCTAAAGCACATGACACAGTCCTTTTTGCACCTTCACTTGCTAGCTGGAGCCGGTCATGGATTCATCAGCCCTGGAGCACCTTAAGGTAGAAGCTTTGGGTGGGGGTCTCTTATTTTAGCCTGGGTGGGGAGCAATGCTTTCTCTCAGCTGTGGAGTCTTGTGAGCAAAAATTCTGCTTTGTGAGCTACTGGCATTAAAGCTGTGAGCGAGCGATTTGGCTACTGCGTAAATTTGTTTGCTCTAAAGCCATCTTTCCTGAGCCAAGACAAAAACCTGTGAGCTGGAGGCTAAAAAACTGTGAGCTAGCTCACACTAACTCAGCTTAGAGGGAACACTGGTGGAGAAAGTTCAAAGGTGCCTGGAAGCAGAGAGGGATGGGTGGCAGCAGCAGCCTCTGTATTCTGCCTTTCACAAGTGGACTCATGACCAGTGTTCCCTCTAAGCTGAGTTAGTCACTGACAACTTTAATGCCAGCAGCTCACAAAGTAGAATTTCTGCTCACAAGACTCCACAGCTCAGAGGGAACATTGCTCATGACCAGTGTTCCCTCTAAGCTGAGTTCGTGTGAGCTAGCTCACAGTTTTTTAGCCTCCAGCTCACACATTTTTGTCTTGCCTCAGGAAGGATGGCTCCAGAGCAAACTAATTTATGCAGAAGTCCAAATTGCTTGCTCACAGCTTTAATGCCAGTAGCTCACAAAGTAGAATTTTTGCTCACAAGACTCCACAGCTTAGAGGGGACACTGCTCATGACCACTTTACAGTGTGTGCTGGTGCCCATGCAGTTCTTTTGGCCCAGAAAAAACACTTGGGGTAAGGGGGAAAGAGTTCTGCACCACAAGCCCAGAACGGCTAAAAGGAAGTACTTCTTCACCCAAAGAGTGATTAACACTTGGAATTCACTGCCACAGGAGGTGGTGGCAACTACAAGCATGGACGGCTTCAAGAGGGAATTAGATAAACATAGGGAGCAGAGGTCCATCAGTGGCTATTAGCCACAAGGTATAGATAGGGACTCTGGGGCAAGTGATGCTCTGTATTCTTGGTGCTTGGGGGTGGGGGGCAACAGTGGGAGGGCTTCTAGTGTCCTGGCCCCACTGGTGGACCTCCTGATGGCACCTGGTATTTTTGGCCACTGTGTGTCAGAGTGCTGGACTGGATGTGCCATTGACCTGATCCAACATTGACTTCCCGTGTTCTTAGGAACTGTCAGTCTGGGGCAAGGGAGGCTCTGTATTCTTGGTGCTTGGGGGTGGGGGGCAACAGTGGGAGGGCTTCTAGTGTCCTGGCCCCACTGGTGGACCTCCTGATGGCACCTGGTATTTTTGGCCACTGTGTGTCAGAGTGTTGGACTGGATGGGCCATTGGCCTGATCCAACATTGACTTCCCGTGTTCTTAGGAACTGTCAGTCTGGGGCAAGGGATGCTCTGTATTCTTGGTGCTTGGGGTGGGCAACAGTGGGAGGGCTTCTGGTGTCCCGGCCCCACTGCTGGACCTCCTGGTGGCACATGGTATATTTTGGCCACTGTGTGACAGAGTGTTGGACTGGATGGGCCATTGGCCTGATCCAACATTGACTTCCCGTGTTCTTAGGAACTGTCAGTCTGGGGCAAGGGATGCTCTGTATTCTTGGTGCTTGGGGTGGGCAACAGTGGGAGGGCTTCTGGTGTCCCGGCCCCACTGCTGGACCTCCTGGTGGCACATGGTATATTTTGGCCACTGTGTGACAGAGTGTTGGACTGGATGGGCCATTGGCCTGATCCAACATTGACTTCCCGTGTTCTTAGGAACTGTCAGTCTGGGGCAAGGGATGCTCTGTATTCTTGGTGCTTGGGGTGGGCAACAGTGGGAGGGCTTCTGGTGTCCCGGCCCCACTGCTGGACCTCCTGGTGGCACATGGTATATTTTGGCCACTGTGTGACAGAGTGTTGGACTGGATGGGCCGTTGGCCTGATCCAACATTGGCTTGTCTTATGTTCTTATAGATCAGGGCATCACAGCAATTTAAAATAACTGTAAGATGGTGATAATGGTGGTGTCAACAATTTTGCCTTCTCCGTTAACTGGGCTAGTAAAGGGTAGGTGGGGGGGATTCGATCTCTGTATCTCTAGCGGGGAGCCTCCCCAGCTTCTCTTCCCATCTGCGTGAAACAAAAAAGCCCCGGCTGTCCCTTACATGCCAGGTAGGCTGTCGCTGTGAAGGAACAGTTTGTGTTCGTGTGTGCACACACGCACCGGGGATGCCAACTCCATGCTGGGAAATTCCTGAAGATGTGGGGGACGGAACATGAAAGGTGGGGGAAGGAAGTTCATCAGGTACAATACCGCAGAGTCTATCCTCTGAAGTAGCCATTCACTCCAGGAGAAGTGATCTCTCTCATCTGGTGACCAGATTTATCACAGCGGTAAGGTTCCCTGAGGTAAATCCTACTTTCTCTTATGCTACAATAAATTAGCGGACAGTGGAAGACAGGAGAGCTTGGCGTAATCTGGTCCATGGGGTCGCGAAGAGTCGGACTCGACTGTGCGACTGAACAACAACAACAACAACAATAAATCTACCTCAGCCTTGAATGTGCCACAAGTCTCCTTTTCGGATTTGGCTGCGCTGGCCACAGGAACAGCAATAAAATGGGATCTTTGGCTAAAGGGGCTCTCAGGCAATGTTCCCTCTAAGCCAGGGGTCCTCAAACTACGGCCCGCGGGCCACATGCGGCCCGCCGAGGACATTTATGCGGCCCGCCAAGTGTTTATGCCCGCCCCCGCCCCAGAGCCGCCTCCTCCTCGGGGAGCGCAGCAGCAGTGCCCCCGCCCGCCTGCCGGGCTCCTCCTCCTGAGTAGCCCCATTGGGAGAGGCACTGCCGGCTCGCTCACTAGGGCAGCGGGCTCTTAGGGGCGGCAGCTGCCGCCCCCGCCCCTCAAAGCCACCCCCCCGTGGCCTCTTTCTTCCTCCAGCAGCCCTGGGCAGCAAGAGCGCCCAGGAGCTGAGGAGGAGGAAGGGGTGAGCAGGCTGGTCGTGGGGGAGGGGGCGAACGCGGCGGCGGGGCGAGCAGGCTGGTGGGGGGAGGGAGCCAACGTGGCAGCGGGGCGAGCAGGCTGGTGGGGGGAGGCGGCGAACGCAGTGGCGGGGCAAGCAGGCTGGTCATGGGGGGAGGGGCGAACGCGGCGGCCCTCCAACGGTCTGAGGGACAGTGAACTGGCCCCCTGTTTAAAAAGTTTGAGGACCCCTGCTCTAAGCTGTGGAGTCCTGTGAGCAAAAATTCTAATTTGTCAGCTCCTGGCGTTAAAATTGTGAGCGAGCGGCTTGGCTACTGCATAAATTAGTCCGCTCTGGAGCCATCCCTTCCTGAACTAAGACAAACTGTGCGTGAGCCAGAGGCTAAAAAACAGTGAGCTAGCTCACACTAACTCTCAGCTTAGAGGGAAGACTGCTCTCAGGTGACTGTGGCTAAAGATATCCCTCACCTGTGTAACCAGAGGACTCAGAGCCCATACCAAGGTGAGGCCCAAGCTCAGAGAACGGCTCCCATTCAGGCTTCCCCTCAGCTTGCATTTTGATGAGGGAGGCCACCTGTTTGTACCACATTTTGATTACGCTTTCTGGTACTCCCACACGCACAGCAGTGCTGATGAAGCTACCATTTGCTGCTGAAGCTTCTCCCGCACTCAAGGCACTTACTTACCTTCTCTGCCAGATGGGCTCCTTGGTGCGGGGCAGGCAGAGGGGCGTCCTGACTGGAGCATTTCCCACGATCGGAAGCACATCGATGGGGCCTCTCTCCTGCGCGGCTCTTCTGGCGTACGAGGAGGTCCGAAGAACAAGGATACGTTCTCCCAGACGGCGAGAGCTTATACATCCGCTCTGCCACGTGAGTCTTCTCGTGCACCATCAAGGCCGAAGTCCCTCGAAATGTTTGCCCGCAAGAAGAACAGATGTATGTTTCTTCCGCCATTTGTGGGCTCTCGGCTTAAGTCGGTGCTCTGAGGGAAGCTGTTTCCGCAGCTGTCTTGGTCCCTCCGTGTTCTTTTACGCCTCAAGAATCTCTCACCCAGTTTGTGTCCTGAAACGAGCCTAGTTGGGGTTTTTTCTCCACAAGATCACTCAAACGACTTTCTGTTCCCGGCTGAATTTCAGGGCTCCTTCAGATCCTTCTAGCGGTTGATCGCCAATGGCCACCGTTCCACGAACAGTCCTTCTCCTATTCCAGCACTGGGATATTATATCCTGGAACAAAAGGAGGACATTGTGAGCAGCGCCCCTCCACAGCAGTGATTACCCTCATCTCCCCTAATTCAGTATTGAACCAGGGTTTGCTGCAGTGGCTAAGACTGTCAGAGCTCGACTAGAGAGGATAGAAGTGCATCTCTATGCAAAGATATTCCCATCTTAAGCCCCTGGATTTCTGTTCATGTGGACTGGAATATCACTGCACAGGACGGCACTGTGAGGTGGAATTCAGAGGTCACAATAAACTAGGGGTTGTTTAAGCCGCGGTTTATGCAACACACTCTAGTTAGCCTGTTTGGTGTAGTGGTTAAGTGCACGGGCTGTAATCTGGGAGGACTGGGTTTGATTCCCCACTCCTCCACTTGCAGCTGCTGGATGACCTTGGGCAAGACATAGTTCTGGCACAGCTGTTCTTGAAAAAGAGCAGTTTCTGTCAAGAGCTCTCTCAGCCCCACCTGCCTCACAGGGTGTCTGTTGTGGGGAAGGGAAAGGAGTTTGTAAGCTGCTCTGAGACTTCCTTGGGTAGTGAAGGACAGGGTATAAATCCAATCTCTTCTTCTTCTACCATATGGAAGTAATAAGATCCCAATTTGTGCATAAACCCTGGTTTGTCGGCTTCTTGCCACTTGCCCCATCTACCCCCAGGATGCCATCTCTATGGCCAGTGTAACCTGAAAAATGGAAACTTGAGAATTCAGATGCCACATCAGGCCACAATTAGTAGAAGCCACGATTAACCAGTCAGCTACGAGCCTAGTTTGAAATCCTGTTTTGGTGCACACCAACAATCTGTGATTTCTTGGGTCGTCTGCATTCAGATATTATGGAAATGCTGTGGCTCAGCCCTGGAGCATCTGCTTTGCATGCAAAAGGTCCCAGGTTTAATCCTCAAAATCTAACAGGTGATGTGAAAGACCTCCATCCCAGACAGTGGAGAACTTCTGCCAGTCTCAGCATACAAGACTGAGCGTGATGGACCAACAGTTTGATCCAGTATAAAGCAGTATGGGAAGGTATCTCCAGCTGCTGAGAGACTACATTAGACCAAGATTTTCCTGGAAACACCTTAGTAACTGGCTGCCACTACTCAGGGCCCCCTGAGACTGACTTGCAGAGAAAGTATCCTTCTAGCACAGTACTAGACAAATAATGAAGTAACGGGGTACAAACCCTGAAAAATGTAGCTCCCTTGTGGTCTAGCTCATGGGTAAGAGATGTAGAGAAATATCCCAGAGAGGTAAATCGTACTAAGCAAAGTCTTCATAGAAAGTTGGATCACAAAAGGGAGAGAGAGACAAAATAGGAAAGGGTTAGTTGGATTCAAAAAGTGTTGGAAAAGGGGCAAAACGAAATACAGGGAAGAGGCACAAAACTCACAGCACAGAGATTTTTAAACTGACTGAGGTAGTTGCCAGGTTCCCTATGCATTTTACAGCTCACGTGCCACTGAGAGAGGAGGTTCTTCTCTCTTTGATGTGCCAGAGGCGTGTCACCTTACTGGGGCTAAACGCCCTGGCTTCTCAAATGTCTGTCATTCTGTTTTTCTTGCTATGTGGAGGCTACATGTCTGAGAGGGATAGGCGACTGTTAAGGTTTTGGTGGGAGGGATGCTTTGGGAGAGGTACGTGCTCAGTTGGGGGGGTAGCTGACTGTTAATTCTGGCGGGCAAATATCATGGGGTGATTGGGTCCTGATCTTTATTGCCTTTACTTGAACACACTATATCCATAACCTTCGCGCGTTCAACTTCAGTCCTAACAATAGCTCGTGCCCAGTATGGTATCTATCAATGTCTCAATAAAGTTAGCTTTCTTCAAAGTGACTGGTGTTGAGAACTGATTTAACCAGGATCCTGACAGTAATACACGTTACCAAGGCTATATCAGGTTCCCCAGAGTATGTGTATGAGTTCCTTCCTGTACCATGATATTGCAAGACTCCTTATATGTAATGAAAACCCAACTTCCTGTGGCTTGCACTGTGGATTTCCACTGAAGGCAATGGAAAATCCCAAATGTCCAGGTATTTATGGTCAGTGGGACCTGATCTAAGCCAGCCTCCTCTCTAAGAGTGACAAGCTGATTTTGCCAGCCCCACTAAAAGACCCATCTCTGATGTTACCAATCAGAAATATTTATTTATTTATTAAATTAGATTTACTAGGCCGTCCTTCCCTACGAGTAGGGCTCAGGGCGGCTTACAACAGAATAGCATACAATCTCAATATAAAACTAAATTAAAACAATCCAATAAATACCAGTAGGTGAACATAAGAACATAAGAACATAAGAGAAGCCAATGTTGAATCAGGCCAATGGCCCATCTAGTCCAACACTCTGTCACACAGTGGCCAAAATATACCAGGTGCCATCAGGAGGTCCAGCAGTGGGGCCAGGACACTAGGAGCCCTCCCACTGCTGCCCCCCCCAGCACCAAGAATAGAGTGCATCACCTGCCCGGGCCTGGTGATTTATTAGTTTTTAAATTGTCCATCAGTTGGAGGACTTCCTCTCTTGTTACCGCAATCTGATTCAGGTCTTTCAAACCCCCTCCCGAAATCGGTGCTTCTGGAGTGGGCAAACACTTCTCCTCTTCCACAGTGAAGACAGAGGCAAAAAATGCATTCAGCTTCTCAGCCATTTCCCTATCATCCTTCACTACTCCTTTTACCCCTTGGTCATCCAAGGGCCCCACTGCCTCCCTGGCTGGCTTCCTACTTCTAATGTATTTGAAGAAAGTTTTATTGTTGGTCTTTATGTTTTTTGCGATATGCTCCTCATATTCCCTTTTTGCTTGCCTGATCACAGACTTGCATTTTATTTGCCATAGTCTGTGTTCCCTTTTATCAACCTCACTAAGACTAGCTTTCCACCGCTTAAAGGAATCCTTCTTACCTTTTACAGCTTCCATTACTTTATTTGTTAACCATGCAGGCTTTTTTTATACCTATTTGTACCTTTCCTAACCTGCGGTATATATTTTTTCTGAGCTTCTAGGATTGTCTTTTTAAATAGTCTCCAAGCTTCCCCAATGGTTTTGACCTTCTCCACTCTTCCTTTCAATTTCTTCCTCACATGTCCCCTCATACCAGAGAAGTTACCCCTTTTAAAGTTAAAAGTGGTTGCGTCAGTCTTTTTGGGCAACTCCCTATCTGTACAAATGTTAAACTCAATGACATTATGGTCACTGTTTCCAAGTGGTGCAATCACTTTTACATCTCTCACCAGGTCTTGGGTGTTACTTAGGACCAAATCCAGGATCGCCTCTCCCCTGGTAGGATCTGTGACCATCTGTTCCACAGCACAGTCATTGAGAGTGTCTAAGAACGCAATCTCTTTTTCCCGACTAGAACTCATATTGACCCAATCAATGTGTGGGTAGTTAAAACCACAGTTTATAAATCACAGTTTAACATGATATCTGGATGTGGCTCCAGAAGCAGCCATTTAAAAAACTGGTCAAACTGGATCCAGCCACTATCATTCAACCGAACCTTCTTCTCAGGGGTGTTGTGAGAACAAAATGGGAGACAGAACTTTTTCAACCCCAGGCCTGAGGGGCCTGGACGAAAGGTGAAGATAGATAAACAGAAGGTGCTGGCTATGTAAGGAAAAAAGAGAAGCCATGTCGGATCAGGCCAACGGCCCATCCAGTCCAACACTCTTTGTCACAAAGGTGATTTTTGTTCTCCCTGAACCCCCTTTCCAAAACTGTGTACTTTTGCCATTCCTGTGAGCTCAGCCCATCCTCGGGGCTCACACGAGCAGAGTCTGCTACATTGCTGGTGGGTAAGTGGACGATTCTTCCACTAACTTCTTGTACTTATTATTAAAGGTAAAGGTTCCCTTGCTCGAAAGCCAGTCGGATCCGACCCTAGGGTTGTGGTGCTCATCTCCGTTTCAAAGCCGAAGAGCCAGCACTGTCCGAAGACGTTTCCATGGTCACGTGGCCAGCATGACTAAACACCAAGGCGCATGGAACGCTGTTACCTTCCCACCGAAGTGGTACCTATTTATCTACTTGCAATGTCTTGCTTTCGAACTGCTAGGTTGGCAGGAGCTGGAACTAGAGACGGGCACTCACTCCGTCATGCGGCACTCTCGGGTCTCAAACTGCTGAACTACTGACCTTCCACAGCCTGCAGTTCAGCGTCTGAACCACTTGAGCCACCGCAGCTCCTGTACTTATTATTACAAGTGATAAATAATACAGAAGTAGTTATAGTCAGTGGGTATGGCAAGTAGATGAAGGGTGTGCTCTCCCTAAGACCTCTGGTAACAGGGAGGAGGGTATCCTCTTCAGCCCCAGTATCGGAGGCAACCCTGTCCAGCTTTCTTTTTCTTTCTTAGGTATAGAAGTAGATAGGAAAACAATAACGATAGACTGTATAGAAGTCAGAAGAACGTGTAACAACTTATCGGAAGATGTAAAGGATGTATTAAGGGAAAATGCTATTTAAAGAGAGTCGTATGGCGGTTTCATATGCGGGTAGGATAAGGGAAGAGGAAACGAAGAGGCTACAAACCGGACGGGGCTTAAGATTAATCTGTTAGTTATATAGTTGGAATGTAACCTCAGTATGTCTTTTCTGTTTAAATCATGAAAAGGAGTATAATGTACAAGGATATGAATTATTCTTATGTAATATGAATTATACACTCAATAAAAATATTAATTAAAAATGATTACAAGTGCTACTTTCATATCACAGTGGATTTCGTATATCTTAAAGCATTTCCAGGCTGCTTCTGCCTCCCACCCAGGCCTGTAGCTACAGTGGGGAATTTCTGGGCCTGGCCCCATGACTTTTTGCCAAGGCCCCATGACATCCATCCAGAAAGGTTAAAACGCTTGGGGCTCTTCAGCTTGGAGAAACGACGGCTGAGGGGTGACATGATCGAATTTATAAGATTATGCATGGGATTGAGCAGGTTGAGAAAGAAGTACTTTTCGCCCTTTCTCACAATACAAGAACTCGTGGGCACCCCATGAAATTGCTGAGCGGTCGGGTTAGAACAGATAAAAGGAAATACTTCTTCACCCAAAGAGTGATTAACACATGGAACTCACTGCCACAGGAGGTGGTGGCAGCTACAAGCATGGACAGTTTCAAGAGGGAATTAGATACACATATGGAGCAGAAGTCCATCAGTGGCTATTAGCCACAGGGTATAGATGGGAACTCTCAGTCTGGGGCAGGTGATGCCCTCTATTCTTGGTGTGGGGGTGGGGAGGCAGCAGTGGGAGGGCTTCTAATGTCCTGGCCCCACTGCTGGACCTCCTGATGGCACCTGGTATATTTTGGCCGCTGTGTGACAGAGTGTTGGACTAGATGGGCCATTGGCCTGATTCAGCATTGGCTTCTCTTATGTTCTTATGTTCACCCAGGGCCCCTGGCTCTCTGGGCCACCCGGAGGACTCCTGACTCTCTAGGCCACCCTTCCCCAAGCGCGGCTTGCTTCCCCAGGCAGAGTGAGAATGCTGCAAAAGTGAGTTTTCAAAAATATTATTTTAATATTATTTTTTATTTTGTGATGTCAGTGCCCCCTGACTTATTTAAAGCCTCCCCCCCAAATTACAAAATCCTGGATACGGGCCTGCTCGCACCCACTCCCCCAATGGCCAAAGCAAATTTCTATACCGTATGAAATGCCCTGACTGGGATAACCCAATCTAGCCCGATCTCATCAGATGTTGGAAGCTAAGCAGGGTCAGGCCTAGTCCGTATCTGGATGAGAAAATTCTGGGCCATTATGCAGGGGCGGGCAATGGCAAACCACCTCTGTTAGTCTATTGCCTTGAAAACCCTACATCACAAGTCAGCAGTAATTCGACAGCAAAAAAAGAGAGAAAGAAATGGAACTAAAAACAGTCAGGTTAGAACAGATAAAAGGAAAAAGAAGATCCCTGCTGGATCAGACCAGTGGTCCATCTAGTCCACTATCCTGTCTCACATATCGGCCAACCAGTTTCTCTGCAGGGCCAACAACAAGGCCGAGAGGCCGAGGCCTTCTCATGATGTTGCCTTCTGGCTCTGGGATTCAGAGGATTAGTGCCATACATAAGAACATAAGAGAAGCCAATGTTGGATCAGGCCAATGGCCCATCTAGTCCAACACTCTGTCACACAGCGGCCAAAAATACCAGGTGCCATCAGGAGGTCCAGCAGTGGGGCCAGGACACCAGAAGCCCTCCCACTGCTGCCCCCCCCAGCACCAAGAATAGAGTGCATCACCTGCCCCAGACTGAGAGTTCCCATCTATACCCTGTGGCTCATAGCCTCTGAAGGTAGAGGTTCCTCTCAGTCTCCAAGGCTATTAGCCATTGATAGACCTCTCCACCATGAAATGTCTAATCCCCTTTTAATGTTGTTGATTCCTGTGGCCATCACTACATCCTCTGGCAGAGAATCCCACTTTTTAATCACTCTCTGTGTAAAGAAGTATTTCCTTTTCCCCTCGTATTAATTCAGAATATCATCGCCTATTTGCATATCCATGGACACAAATGGCCAAATATATTGGAAAAATGGAAAGAAATCCATGCCTTTTAACCATCACTGTGTCTGGAAACGTTTGTTGCTGATTTGTCATGTCTATATTCTGGGTTTTGTTGGTTTATTTAAATGAGTTGTGATCTGTTTGAGAATCAAATGGGAAGGGAAAGGTGAAAGGCAAAATACTTGGGGTGAAAACTATTTTGGACATCTCCTCCTTTGGCTGAAGTGTGAAAATGAATTTCTCTAAACCTTAGGAACAGTCCACAAATACAGTCTGGCAGGCTGCTGCGACATGCTAACATTTTGCTTTCAACTGGGAGACGGTGGTGTTTTCCAAGGCTATGTATCATCGCTGGTAGCCGGCGGGGGACTGAAGGTTAAGAACCCCTGCCTGGATTATTCCTGACAACGGACACCAGACTGGATGGACACGGGTTCTCATCCTGCAGGATCTCTATGAGGTCTGCCAACCTCCAGGTGAGACCCTGAAGATCTCTCAGAATTAAAATTTATTTCTAGGCTACAGAGATCAGTTCCGCTGCAGAAAATGGCTGCTTTAGGTGGTGGTCTCTAGGGCACCATAAGAACATAAGAGAAGCCAATGTTGAATCAGGCCAACGGCCCATCTAGTCCAACACTCTGTGTCACACAGCGGCCAAAATATACCAGGGGCCATCAGGAGGTCCAGCAGTGGGGTCTCACAGAGGACCCTCCCCTCCTCAGAAATTCCCCAACTCAGAGTTAGCCATTTCTATCCCTCCCATCCTTCAAAAGCTCCACACAGGGCACTTCCCCCTCATCTTAACCAACCATCCACCAATGTTCCCTCTAAGCCGTGGAGTCTTGTGAGCAAAAATTCTACTTTGAGAGCTCCTCCTGGCATTAAAGTGGTGAGCGAGCGATTTGGGCTACTGCATACATCAGGTTACTGTCCATGGGGTTTTCTTGGCAAAGATACTGGAGTGGGTTGCCATTTCCTTCTCCAGGGGATCACGCTTGGTCTGAGTTCTCTGCTGTGGCCTGTCCGTCCTGGGTGGCCCTCCACGGCATAGCCCACAGCCTCATCGAACCACGCAAGCCCCCTCGCCACGACAAGGCAGTGATCCATGAGGGAGGAAAGCGATGGCAAACCTAAACAGCATGATAAAAAGCAGAGACATCACCTTGCCAACAAAAGTCCTCATGGTCAAAGCAATGGTATTCCCCGTAGTAATGTATGGCTGCGAGAGTTGGACTACAAGGAAGGCTGAGCGCCGAAGAATAGATTCTTTTGAACTCTGGTGCTGGAGAAGACTCTTGAGAGTCCCTTGGACTGCAAGGAGATCAAATCAGTCAATCCTAAAAGAAATCAACCCTGACTGTTCCCTGGAAGGCCAGATCCTGAAGCTGAAGCTCAAATACTTTGGCCACCAAATGAGAAGGGAGCACTCACTGGAGAAGACCCTGATGCTGGGAAAGATGGAAGGTCAAAGGAGAAGGGGACGGCAAAGGATGAGATGGTTAGACAGTGTCATCGATGCAACGAACATGAAATTGAGCAAACTTCAGCGGACAGCGGAAGACAGGAGGGCCTGGCGTAATCTGGTCCATGGGGTCGCAAAGAGTCGGACTCGACTGTGCGACTGAACAACAACAAATACATCAGGTTGCTCTGGAGCCCGTCCCTTCCTGAGCGACGACAAAAATGCGTGAGCCGGAGGCTAGAGAACTGTGAGCTAGCTCACACTCACTTGGCTTAGAGGGAACACTGCCATCCACCCTGCAAGGTAGGCTAGTTGGAAAGGAATGCTTGGCCCAAAAGAGAATAAAGTCTGAACTCAAGACTTTCCTCCAGGCAGTTGTCAGACCTTAACTATTAAACAACCCCCCCCCCCCGTCTTCCTCAGGGCACTTCTGAAGATCTCCTCCCTCTACTAGGGTTGCCAACTCCAGGTTGGGAAACTCCTGAAGATTTGAGGGGGTGGAGCATGATGAAGGCAGGGTTTGGGGAAGCGACGGGGGTCACCAGGGATACGATGCAGCAGAGCCCACCTTCTGCAGTCGCCCTTTTCTACAGGGGGGACGGATCTCCATAACCCTCTAAGCTGTATGGAGTCTTGTGAGCAAAACATTCTACCCTGTGAGCTCCTGGCATTAAAGTTGTGAGCGAGCATAAGAACATAAGAGAAGCCAATGTTGAATCACGCCAACGGCCCATCTAGTCCAACACTCTGTCACACAGTGGCCAAAATATACCAGGTGCCATCAGGAGGTCCAGCAGTGGGGCCAGGACACCAGAAGCCCTCCCACTGCTGCCCCCTCCAGCACCAAGAATAGAGTGCATCACCTGCCCCAGACTGAGAGTTCCCATCTATACCCTGTGGCTAATAGCCACTGATGGACTTCTGCTCCATATGTTTATCTAATTCCCTCTTGAAACTGTCCATGCTTGTAGCTGCCACCACCTCCTGGGGCAGTGAATTCCATATGTTAATCACTCTTTGGGTGAAGAAGTATTTCCTTTTATCTGTTCTAACCCGACTGCTCAGCAATTTCATGGAGTGCCCACGGGTTCTTGTATTGTGAGAAAGAGAGAAAAGGACTTCTTTCTCAACCTGCTCAATCCCATTCATAATCTTATAAACCTCGATCATGCCACCCCTCAGCCGTCGTTTCTCCAAGCTAAAGAGCCCCAAGCGTTTTAACCTTTCTTCATAGGGAAGGTGTTCCACCCCTTTTATCATTCTAGTTGCCCTTCTCTGCACTTTTTCCAATGCTATAATATCCTTTTTGAGATGATTGGGCTGCCGCATCAGTTCCTTTGCTCTGGAGCCCTCCCTTCCCGAGCTAAGACACAAATTTGCAAGCCCGGGGGTTAAAAAACCTGTGAGCTGGCTCACACTCACTCAGCTTGGAGGGAACGCTGGGCTCCATTGTCATTCGGAGAAGAGCTCCAGGCCCTACCTGGAGGCTGGCAATCCCATTCAACTAAATTTGCAAGCGTGCATTCCCCCTGCCCCCTTCCTTTCCCTTCCTCCACCGCTGCCCTAGAGGGACCCACCCCCCATGCATTTTCCAGCTTACCTGATCCCGCGGCTTGGGGCAGATGCATGCAGTCCCAGACCTCCTTCTCCACGGTGGGGGGGGGAGAAAGGGAACAGAGGCTCTGGCCGGAAGTGACGGACTGCGCTCGCCTCCATCCTCTCTAGGAGCGCAGATCTCGTCGCCCTCCCTCTTTAACCCTTTGCAAGAAGCAAAGCCGGCGGAGTGCAGCAGGGGGAGCCGTCGCGGGGCGATGCGCCTTCCAGGCTGACCCCCCGTCCCGCATCCCCCGCCAACTCTGCAGATTCCTCGTTTCCAGAAGCCGGACTTTTACTCCCGCTGCAAAGTCAAGGAGGTAAAAATGCATCGAGGGGAGGGACGGGTTGAGTAAGTCGCGGGGGGGGGGGGGACTGCTGGTGGCGACTGGTGACCAGTGTTTTCTCTAAGCTGAGTTAGTGTGAGTTAAAAAGGTAAAAGGAAAGGTTCCCTTGCTCGAAAGCCAGTCGAATCCGTTGCGGTGCTCATCTCCGTTTCCAAGCCGAAGAGCCAGCGCTGTCCGAAGACGTTTCCGTGGTCGTGTGGCCGGCGTGACTAAACACCAAGGTGCCACGGAACGCTGTGACCTTCCCACCGAAGTGGTACCTATTTAGTAAAGGTTCCCTTGCTCGAAAGCCAGTCGAATCCGACTCTACGGTTGTGGTGCTCATCTCTGTTTCCAAGCCGAAGAGCCAGCGCTGTCCGAAGACGTTTCCGTGGTCATGTGGCCGGCATGACTAAACATCAAGGCGCACGGAATGCTGTTATCTTCCCACCGAAGTGGTACCTATTTATCCACTTGCAATTTCTTGCTTTCAAATTGCTAGGTTGGCAGGAGCTGGAACTAGAGACGGGAGCTCACTCCGTCATGCGGCACTCTTGGGTCTCGAACTGCTGAACTACTGACCTTCCACAGCCTGCAGTTCAGCGTCTTGACCACCACAGCTCCTGGTACCTATTTATCTACTTGCAATTTCTTGCTTTCGAACTGCTAGGTTGGCAGGAGCCGGAACTAGAGACGGGAGCTCACTCCGTCATGCGGCACTCTTGGGTCTTGAACTGCTGAACTACCAACCTTCCACAGCCTGCAGTTCAGCATCTTAACCTCTTGAGCCACCGCAGTGAATTAGCTCACCGTTTTTTAGCCTTCGGCTCACACATTTTTATCTTAGCTCAGGAAGGAGGGCTCCAGAGCAAACGAAATTTATGCAGTAGCCCAATCGCTCGCTCACAACTTTAATGCCAGTAGCTCACAAAGTAGAATTTTTGCTCACAAGACTCCACAGCTTGGAGGGAACATTGGTGGCGGGCCAGTGTTCCCTCTAAGCTGAGTTAGTGTGAGCCAGCTCACAGTTTTTCAGCCTCCGGCTCACACATTTTTGTCTCCGCTCAGGAAGGCAGGGCTCCAGAACAAACTGATTGATGCAGTAGCCCAATCGCTCGGTCACAACTTTAATGCCAGTAAGCTCACCAAGTAGAATTTTTGCTCACGAGACTCCACAGCTTAGAGGGGAACATCGCTTATGACCAGTGTTTCATGACCAGCTGAGTGAGCGTGAGCTAGCTCACAGTTTTTCAGCCTCCAGCTCACAGGTTTTTGTCTTAGCTCAGGAAGGAGGGTTGCAGACCAAACTAATTGATGCAGTAGCCCAATCGCTCGCTCACAACTTTCATGCCAGGAGCTCACGAAGTAGAATTTTTGCTCCCAAGACTCCACAGCTTAGACGCAGCATGGATGGCGACCTGGGAAAGGCAGCCGACGGCCCATGAGAGGAAGCGAGAGCCCGCCTTTGACTGAAGGTCCCTGCAGCCGCCCCATCCACCACCCGCAATGCTCCCTCTAAGCGGTGGAGTCTGGTGAGCAGAAATCCTGCTTTGCGAACTCCTGGCATTAAAAGTTGTGAGTGAGCGACTGGGCTACTCAATCAATTAGTTTGCTCTGGAGCCCTCCTTCCTGAGCTGCGACACAAATCTGTGAGCCGGAGGCTAAGAAACTGTGAGCCGGCTCACACTAACTCAGCTTAGAGGGAACACTGGTGGTGGCGGGGTGTCTCCATCCTTCCTCTCTGCAAAGCCAGGAGGCTCCCTGCAAGCAATTCTCCCTGCAAGCAATGCTCCCTCTAAGCTGTGACGTCTTGCGAGCAACAATTCTACTCTGTGAGCTACTGGCCCTAAAGTTGTGAGCGAGCCGTTTGGCTGCGGCATAAATTAGTTTGCTCTGGAGCCCTCCTTCCTGAGCTGAGACAAACATCTGTGAGCCGGAGGCTAAAAAACTGTGAGCCAGCTCACACTAACTCAGCTTAGAGGGAACACTGGTGGTGGTGGGATGTCTCCTTCATTCCTCTCTGCAAAGACAGGAGGGTCCCTGGAGGTTGGGTATCTCCTTCATTCCTCTCTGCAAAGCCAGGAGGGTCCCTGCAAGCGGTGCTCCCTCTAAGCTGTGACGTCTTGTGAGCAACAATTCTACTCTGTGAGCCACTGGCCCTAAAGTTGTGAGCGAGCCATTTGGCTGCGGCGTAAATCAGTTGGCTCTGGAGCCCTCCCTTCCTGAGCTAAGAAAAAAATCTGTGAGCCGGAGGCTAAAAAACTGTGAGCCGGCTCACACTGTCTCAGCTTAGAGGGAAGACTGCCCTGTCGCACCTCCTTTGGGGCAGAGAGCTCAGACGCCTTCCCTGTCCATGGGGATGCAAAGCACTGAAAAGTGGTTCCTTTCCAATGGACCCAGAGACTCCCTTTCTCCCTCGAAGGGACGGGGGACTTTGGCTCTTCCTAGGAAAGTTTTCCCAGACAGCTCATCCCCGCCTCATAAGGACAACACTCCCCCCCCCCCAAGTGCTTCTCCACAATGGCTCCATAACTTGGAACTTTTACTGCCTTAAGTGATGAGGGGAGCTTGGACGGCTTCGAAAGAGGGAGAAGGGGAGCCGAGTTAGTCCGTCTGTCCGCAGCAGCAGAAATAATTCCTCATTTGGAATACTGTGTACAGTTCTGGTCACCACATCTCAAAAAGGATATTATAGCATTGGGAAAAGTGCAGAGAAGGGCAACTAGAATGATAAAAGGGTTGGAACAACTTCCCTATGAAGAAAGGTTAAAGCGCTTGGGGCTCTTCAGCTTGGAGAAACGACGGCTGAGGGGTGACATGATCGAGGTTTATAAGATTATGAATGGGATCGAGCAGGTTGACAAAGAAGTCCTTTTCTCCCTTTCTCACAAGACAAGAACTCGTGGGCACTCCATGAAATTGCTGAGCAGTCGGGTTAGAACAGATAAAAGGAAATACTTCTTCACCCAAAGAGTGATCAACATATGGAATTCACTGCCACAGGAGGTGGTGGCAGCTACAAGCATGGACAGTTTCAAGAGGGAATTACATAAACATCTGGAGCAGAAGTCCATCAGTGGCTATTAGCCACAGGGTATAGATGGGAACTCTCAGTCTGGGGCAGGTGATGCACTCTATTCTTGGTGCTGGAGGGGGCAGCAGTGGGAGGGCTTCTAGTGTCCTGGCCCCACTGCTGGACCTCCTGATGGCACCTGGTATATTTTGGCCGCTGTGTGACAGAGTGTTGGACTAGATGGGCCATTGGCCTGATTCAACATTGGCTTCTCTTATGTTCTTATGTTCTTAAAAGAACGAGAGCCCAGAAGCACTAACAAAATGTGTGGCAGGGAAGGAGATTTCGTGAGTCACGGCTCCCGTCTTGAGCGGTGCTCCCTCTAAGCTGTGGGGGTCCTGTGAGCAACAATTCTACTTTTTGCGAGCTGCTGGCAGGCAAGTTGTGAGCGAGCGGTTTGACTGCTGCATCAAATCACTCCCGTCTCCAAAATTGAAGGACAGGTGGCCCAATACTCCCTCTGAGCTGTGGAGTCTTGTGAGCAACAATTCTACTTTGTGAGCTACTGGCATTAAAGGTTGTGAGCGAATCATTTGGCTACTGCATAAATTAGTTTGCTCTGGAGCCATCCTTCCTGAGCTAAAGCAAAAAGGTGTGAGCCGGAGGCTAAAAAACTGTGAGCTGGCTCACACTAGGCTTGCCAAGAACTTACCGTATTTCGGCGGGGGATGGATATGTCCTGGCAGGACCATCCCCGGGGGAAGGAAAGACGTGCGCACGATGCTGTCGCCAGGAAGTGATACTAGGCGACGCTTTGGCAATGCGGCTGGAAACTCGATGGTACCATCGAGTTTTCAGCCCCATTGCCAGAGCGTCACCTGGCATCACTTCCTGGCGACAACATGGTGCGTTACAGGGAGGACTGGTTCGGCCGGGGAGTATGCGTCCCCCGCGGTAAGTACTTGGGAACCCTAGCTCACACTAAAACTCAGCTTAGAGGGAGCACTGAGGTGGACTCGAATCCTAGCTGTGTCTGAAGAAGTGAGCAGTGACTCAGGAAAGCTCCTACCCTGCAGAAATTTTGTTAGTCTTTAAGGATGTTATGTGTTGGGATTGAATCATCCCTGATTGAATCGCCCTAGAGACTGGCTGAGCTTGGAACACAAGAACAGTAGCCGACCAGGACTCTGGAATAAACCAATCGAGTAGTAATGTTTTGTAAATAGCCTATCACGGGAGTGGGTGTGTGAGGTGGGGTGTTTTGCATGCATATAAGCAGGGCTCCGGCCCTGCTAGGGTTGTCTAGAGTTAAGCTGAAATCACTAATAAACTATGAGCTGATCACTATATGTGTCTCGAACCCAGTGTATTTCAAAGGTGCTACTGGACTCTTGCTTCACCTTTTTAAGGATATTTTTGTTCACAGCATATTAATTAGCTGCTGTAGATTTTCCGGGTTGTATGGCTGTTGTCTTGGCCATGGCTGGATTGCCCATTGGGCGAACTAGGTGCTCGCCTAGGGCGTCCCCCCTGCCACCCTAACTGGGCGCCCGCTGTCGCCGCCGCCGCTAGACCCCCGCCCCCTTCCCGGCTTTCCTGGGGGCTGCGGAGCCCCGGGAAAAGCCGGCGCTGGGAGGGAGGGGGCGGTGGCGGCGGCTAGACCCCCCTCCACCCCCTTCCCACTTTCCCAGGGACCCCACAGCCGCGGAGCCCCCGGGAAAGCCAGCGCTCCGCCCCCGGTTTCCAGGTCCCACCGGGAGGTTGGCATCCCCAGTGGGGGCGCCCCAGGCTGTCCTGCCTAGGGCGCCCAGACACCTGGAGCCGGCCCTGGTCTTGGCATTGTAGGACCTGATGTTTCGCCAGTAGCTGCGTGTTCTACCTCTGAGGATGCCAGTCACAGCTACTGGCGAAATGTCAGGTCCTACGATGCCAAGACCAGAGCCATACAACCCGGAAAATCTACAGCAGCTAATGAACTCCGGCCGTGAAAGCCTTCGAGAACATAGTATATTCATCGTTGCCAAAAATTATTAACTTTTAATGAGTTTAATAATACTGTATTACAGAGTTCAGTGTATACAGTTCTATAAAGTTTTAAGTTAATATCCAGATACGCTGATACTCATATCTAGTGTGACTGTGTGAGAGTTTCCTCTGTCCCAAAAATACAGTTGCTTTTTGTTGACTGCAGAATTTATTTTCTACCTTCCAAGTTTTGTTTTTTTTCCCTACCACTCAGAACATGTTGTGGTATCATAGGGTGTAGCACTTTGCAGCTCTTTTTCAATACTGGGTGCTCTTACAGAAAACAAAGATATTTTAAAATTCCGTATATATGCCAAAGAGTACAAATGTATATGCTGGGCGATGAAGGACGCATTTTATGTTGTTAAATCCGTGAGAGAAAATTAGGTTTGATAGGAAACTGAGTGTTGCCTATATTTTAGTTCCCTCCTCTGCCCCAATTTTCATTTATTCGGGGAAAGAAAACTAAGGGGGGGGGGGCGGGTTCCTGTGGCTTCACGATTTCTGGAAATTTTACCTGTTTAGTTGAGAAGGAGTCAAGACGTCCCAGTAAAAGCCAGCACAAAGGACCAAAGCTCTTCCATCTGTTTCTTTTTTGACAGACAGTGGAACAGCATCGGTTTCACGTTCTGGACCATGTCCTCTTTAGTATACAATGAAAACAGCCACTCTGCACTACTCAGGTAAGGGAAGGTTCGTCTGGGAGAGATTCAGGGGGCAATTTCTTGGAGGGGGTCCTTCTTTGCTGCAAGGCTGGAAGGAATTTCGCTTTGCCCTGTTGCCTCCAATCCTGCAGAACATTCAAGGTGCCGCCTCCTAAGGCTGTGAAATCCTTCCGTTTTCTGACATGAAGAAATGGTTGCGATGCTCTTCTATTGACCAGTCAATTACTATCCATTGGCTACCTGTGATAAGAACATAAGAGAAGTCAATGTTGGATCAGGCCAATGGCACATCTAGTCCAACACTCTGTCACACAGTGGCCAAAAATACCAGGTGCCATCAGGAGGTCCAGCAGTGGGGCCAAGACTCCAGCAGCCCTCCCAATGATGCCCCCCCCCGCACCAAGAATACAGAGCATCCCTTGCCCCAGAGTCCCTATCTATACCTTGTTGCTAATAGCCACTGATGGACCTCTGCTGCAGTGTTTAATTAATTGAAGTCATCCACCACCTCGTGTGGCAGTGAATTCCATGTGTTAATCACCCTTTGGATGAAGAAGGACTTCCTTTTATCCGTTCTAACCCAACCACTCAGCAATTTCATTGAGTATGCACAAGTTCTTGTATTGTGAGAAAGGGAGGAAAGTACTTCTTTCTCTACGTGCTCTATCCCATGCATAATCTTATAAACCTCAATCATGTCACCCCCCCCTCAGCTGTCATTTCGCCAAGCTAAAGAGCCCGAAGCATTTTAACCTTTCTTCACAGGGAAAGTGTTCCAACCTTTTTATCATTCTAGTTGCCCTTCTCTGCACTTTTTCCAATGCTATGATATCCTTTTTGAGGTGTGGCGGCCAGAACTGTACACAGTACTCCAAATGAGGTTACACCATTGATTTATACAGGGGCATTATCTGGTGATGATTATCTAAGTAGCAGCCTGCCTTTTTAAGAACATAAGAAGGACCCTGCTGGATCCCACCTATAGTCCATGTAGTCCCATTGGCTTATCAAAGGTGGAGTGGGGGGTTCAGTCCGCCCCAGGTGCGGCTTCAGGAAGGCCCTTGATGCCAGCCTCATGGTGGGTCCAGCTGAATGTCTTTCCTTTTATTTTTCACATGCAGTTCTGGCTGCAGCCACTAGGGGTGCAGGAAACTCTGAGCGTAGCAAAAAGCACTCTGTGATTGGTTAAAGTTCCCTTTCTCCAAGACTGAAGCAAATTTGCTTAACAGATCGTACAACCAAGCAGGCACGCTGATAGCTGCTGCAGTAATTGCCAGCCTGCAGGTCATTTTCTCCAAGAGTGTAGCCTTTCTTCCTTTCCTTGAACCCAGCTGAGTCAGATCTTGCAAAGCAGTAGTTAGGGTCTTATAGCCAGGTAAAGCCACCTTTCTCTTTCTTAATTTCTCTCTCTCTCTTCCATAAGTCTCTCGTTTATTTCTATCTGCCTCCACCTAATTTTTCTGTTTCAACCCCTTTTATTTGATGACAGAATGTATTGAAGAGTAGTAATACTTGGTGACAGAATGTATTGAAGAGCACTATAGTAACAAACCTTTGTTACTATCATGAACAGAAGGCATTGGGTTGGCTGGTCACTGTATATTGCACTGGTTCTGCTGGGCTTCCAACGCTACCACCACCACCACCTTGTTTGGACTGAGATTCTGTGCTTGACATCACCCAGCATTGCCACAGTGGCACTGGGCTTGCTGGGCACTTTAGATTGCACTGGTTCTGCTGGGCTTCCAACCCCCACACACACCCCTTCTTTGGACTGAGATTCTGTGCTCAACATCCCCTGGCATTGCCATAGTGGCACTGGGCTTGCAAAAATGCCCCTTCAGTTTCTACTGCAGAGATTCTCTGGTTTGACTTTTAGTCCTTTGGTAACAATAGAAAGCAGACTCCTCACTCTCAGAAATGCCTTGTAGATGTTTGGGGAGGTCAGCTCTTGGGCTTCAAAATGGAGAACTCTGGGCCTTCTCAAGGGATCCTAAAACCAGAGTGGTGGCAGCGTCAGGTGACACCCCACCTGAGCCGTGACACCTACAGATCGCAAGTGCCTGCTCAGTAGTGTGATGGATTATTTTATTTTTGCCACCAAGTCACTGACTTATGGCGACTCTGTAGGGTTTTCGAGGCAAGAGATATCTGGAGGTGGTTTGCCATTGCCTGCCTCCCTATCAGCCCTGCTTAGCTTCTGAGATCTGAAGAGATTAGGCTGTCCCAGGGCAATCCAGTTCAGGGCTCAGCTGAGAGCAATGTGACTGGCCCAAAGGTCACCCAGCAAGTATCCATGACATGAGTGGAGATTTGAACCTGGATTTCCCAGACCCTAGTCCGACACTTCAAACACAACACCGTCCTAGGTCTCATGCAGTGTTCCCTCTAAGCGGAGTTAGTGTGAGCTGGCTCACAGTTTTTAGCCTCCGGCTCACACGATTTTCCTCCTAGCTCAGGGAGCAGGGCTCCAGAGCAAACTAATTAATGCAGCAGCCCAATCGCCTGCTCACAACTTTAATGCCAGTCGCTCGCAAAGTAGGATTTTTGTTCACAAGACTCCACAGAACTAGGGAGAGCATTGGTCTCATGATGGAATAGTGTGTTGGAATTTGAATCCCCCCCACACACACACAGGCATGATTATATATACAAAGTTAAATAAAAGGGATCGTTCACTGTTTGTGTTTCTTCTCTGGCCGCTGAAACAAAGCTTTGAGACCAAACTTTGTTCTGCCCCTTCAGAGCAACACGGCTCACCACCCAAGTCTTATTTTCCGGCCATCATTATTAGTCATTTTGTTTCATTATTACTGAAAATGATTTCGTCATATAGAGGAGGTTCCCTGACCTGGATAGGTAAAGGTAAAGGTTCCCCTGCTCGAAAGCCAGTCGAATCCAACTCTAGGGTTGCGGTGCTCATCTCCGTTTCAAAGCCAAAGAGCCAGCACTGTCCGAAGACGTTTCCGTGGTCATGTGGCCGGCATGACCAGGGCTATTTTTGGGCAGGAACGCACAGGAACGGAGTTCCGGCTGGCTCCTGAGTTGGCCACGCCCAGCAGGGACTCATTAGCATAATAGGCCACACCCAACAGCAGAAACTCATCAGGATTGACTACATTAGGGCTGTGTGGCCTAACATGCAAAGGAGTTCCTGCTACAAAAAAAAAGCCTTGGGTTTTGGCAACAAACAAGGTAAACAGAATAAGAAGCAAAAGGTAGGTGTGGCTGGATGACCACACTTCTGGTAACAGGGGTGTGGCCTAATATGCTAATAAGTTTCTGCTGTCAGGTGTGGCCTATTATGCTAATGAGTTCCTGCTGGGCTTTTTCTACAAAAAAAGCCCTGGGCATAACTAAACCCCAAGGCGCACAGAACGCTGTTACCTTCCCACCGAAGTGGTACCTATTTATCGACTTGCAATTCCTTGCTTTCGAACTGCTAGGTTGGCAGGAGCTGGGGCCAGAGACGGGAGCTCACTCCGTCATGCGGCACTCTCGGGTCTCGAACTGTTGAACTACCGACCTTCCACAGCCTGCAGTTCAGCGTCTTAACCACTTGAGCCACTGCAGCTCCACTGACCTGGATAGCTCCAGCCTAACTGGATCTGGTCAGATCTCAGAAGCTAAGCAGGGCCAACGCGGAGGCAGGCAATGGCCGACCACCTCCAAAGTCTCTTACTTTGAAAACCCTACGGGGTTGCCGTAAGTCAGCTGTGAGGGGTATATTAAAAAATTATCCACTTGGAAGCCAAATAGGCTAGGTATGCCATTGTCTAGTCCAGAAAGTTTCTACCCATAATGCCGAGCCAGTTTCCCCAGAAGGCCAAGAAACAGGGCCTAGGCCCCTTCCCCTGCTGCTGCCTCCCAGGACTGATGTTCAGAGGTTTGCTGCCTCTGTATTTGGAGGTTCATTTTAGTCACCTTGGGTAGTAACCACTGATGGACCCCTCCGATCTGCCTTACCGCCCCTTTTAAAGCCATCTGTGCTCGTGGCCATGACTACTTCCAGTGGTGGTAAATCCCACAGATTGGTTGTGGAGTAAAGAATCATTTCCTGTTGTCTGTCCCAAACAAAATCTCCCAACAATTTCATTGGGTGCCCCTGAGTTTTGAGGATGGGAGAGGCAGAAAAAGCTCTCTTTGTCAACTGTCTCTATCCCGTGCGTGATTTTGTAAACCTCTCTCCTGTCCCCTCTTCGTCGTCTCTTTTCAAAACGGAAAAGTCCCAAACTCTGTCTCATAGAGAAGGTGCACCAACCCCTTAAAATTATTTCAGTGACCCTCGTCTCTACTTTTTTTCGAGCTTTGCAATGTCCTTTTTGAGACACAGTGACCAGATCTGTCCACAGTATTCCAGATGAGGTCACACCATAGGTCTGTTCAGGGGCATTATAATATCAGCTGCTTTATCGTGGGAAGGAAGGAAAAAATATCTAAAGCAATGGCACTTATTAGTCTGGATGGTATAGGGCTATGGTTAAAAGAGGAATGTAAATGGATAAATTTGATGTTAGTAGTAGCAGGGAATTGGAAAGAAGCCGAGGAACTGACGATTAATCACTGGGGGGACAAAATGAACAATATAATAATTTTAGAGTATCTGACGATGAAGATACGTAGAATTAATGGGTTACAGGTTAGTGAACAAGAGGAGGAAGGGTTTAGAAGGATGGCGAGGTATTTGGGAAAGTTTTAAAAATTTGTGATGATTAGTCAGTTAACAGGAAATTGAGAGGTAAATTGGATTATAGGATTAAGATGGAAGTTTAATAGAGCAATAGGAGCTGCGGTGGCTCAAGTGGTTAAGACGCTGAACTGCAGGCTCTGGAAGGTCAGTAGTTCAGCAGTCCGAGACCCGGGTGCCGCATGACAGGGTGAGCTCCTGTCTCTAGTTCCAGCTCCTGCCAACCTAGCAGTTCGAAAGCAAGAAATTGCAAGTAGATAAATAGGTACCACTTCGGTGGGAAGGTAACAGCGTTCCATGCACCTTGGTGTTTAGTCATGCCGGCCACATGACCACGGAAACGTCTTCGGACAGCGCTGGCTCTTCGGCTTTGAAACGGAGATGAGCACCGCAACCCTAGAGTCGGATTCAACTGGCTCTCGAGCAAGGGAACCTTTACCTTTACCTTAATAGAGCAATAGAGTTGCATTTGGATTGATTGTGACATAATACTGTAAGGAATTTTATTTATGTATCTACTACCTGGAGGTCACACATGGGAGGTGTTGGTGATGGATGTGTTTTATGAAATAAAACAATAAAGAATTATTTTTTTTTTTAAAAAAAATATCAGCTGCTTTATTTTCATCCCGTTTCCTAGTAATTCTCAGCATGGAGTTTTGTCATTTTCCCGCGTGTTTACCCAGTGTTTCCAACATGTTCATCCAGCTTTCCGCTGCAGCCCAAAGTCCCCTTTCAATCTCCATCTCAGCCAGTTCAAAGCCTATCGGCCTATATTTAAAACCAGGGTTTTTTTTCCTTCCAAAATGCATCCCCTTACGCTTACCCAAACTGAACTTCATTTGCCATGTGGCTGGTGACTTGGGTTGCCAGCCCCCTGGTGGTAACTGGAAGGTCTCCCGCTTTTATGGTTGATCTCCAGGCAATGAGATCAGTTCCCCTCCAGGAAATGACTGCTCTGGATGGCGACTCTGTGGCATTCAACCTCATTGAAGTCCCTCCCCAGACCCTGGCCTTCCTCAGGCTCCATCCCAAAATCTCCAGGTATTTCCCGACCCAGATCTGGCAACCTCACACACCCAGTTAAGAGAACGCTTCCAGGGGTGGTGAAGGAAAGTGCCTTCCGGTTGCAGCTGACTTCTGGTGATCTGTAGGTGTCACGGCCCTGACGCTGCCACCACTCTAGTTTTAGGATCCCTTGAGAAGGCCCAGAACACCCTCCCAAGACCTTTGGAACTCCCTTGTTTGGGCCGAATAATAGGCATGAGGACCAGGCAGAGTAAACAACAAATAAAAGGTTTATTTTTACAGGAGGTCAGCCTGGGAAACAAACAGGGTGCAAGAGGTAAAGGTAAAGGTTCCCTTGCTCGAAAGCCAGTCGAATCCGACTCTAGGGTTGCGGTGCTCATATCCGTTTCAAAGCCGAAGAGCCAGCGCTGTCCGAAGACGTTTCCGTGGTCATGTGGCTGACATGACTAAACACCAAGGCGCACGGAACGCTGTTACCTTCCCACTGAAGTGGTACCTATTTATCTACTTGCAATTTCTTGCTTTCGAACTGCTAGGTTGGCAGGAGCTGGAACTAGAGACGGGAGCTCACTCTGTCATGCGGCACCTGGGTCTTGAACTGCTGAACTACTGATCTTCCACAGCCTGCAGTTCAGCGTCTTAACCACTTGAGTGTGAAGGGAAAAGAAACCAAATGCCCTAACGCGACTAGACTCACTGTCCCTAGCTCACTGCCTCAGCTGGGCCCGAGTCTCCTCACCCTTCCTCTCAGGGTGAGGGTTTTTCCCCTGCAGCAGTCTTCCTTCTGGCTTGGAAGAAAGAACAGCTCTTCTTCTGTACCAGCTCTTTTATTATAAGCCCCCTTTCTCTGTGATTGGCTAAAATTGGCACCAAAACCTCTCAGGGGCTTCTGGGAGTTGTAGCCCTGGCCTCCTCCCACTGCTACTCAGGCTCCCTGGGCCTGCTAGGCCTTTACTTGCACAGCCCAGACCATGACCAATGTTCCCTCTAAGCTGTGGAGTCTTGTGAGCAAAAATTCCACTTTGTGAGCTCCTGGCATTCAAGTTGTGAGCGAGCCATTTGGCTACTGTAGCAGTTAGTTTGCTCTGGAGCCATCCTTCCTGAGCGAAGACAAAAATGTGTGAGCTGGAGGCTAAAAAACTGTGAGCTTGCTCACACTAACTCGGTTTAGAGGGAACACTGATCATGACGGTAGGGGTTTCAAGGCAAGAGATGAGCAGCAGGGGGTTGCCACTGCCTGCGTATGCATTAATATTTATGCTTTGCTTCAGTTCTGTTTTCTGATTTCCGCTACTGAATTTCTGCCACTCTAATCCCATTGCGTTGTTTCCCTGGCTGTCCAGTCTTGTTGATTATATTGACTTGGTCTTTGTAAACCCCCCCTTGAGTCCATGTGAGAAAAGGGGGGGAGTATAAATAACAAATAAAAAATAAAAAATAAAAAATTGGGTTATGACTCCCCCAGGGCTGAATAGGGACGTAGGATTCTTATCTCACTACAAATACTAATTTTCTACCCTCAAGCATTTCCCCTTTGCTCTAATAAAGCTGATCACAATATATATAGTATTGCTGCATCCTTTTCAAGCATTCTTTACAACGCTCCTCCCACGCTCTGACAAGAATAGAAGGAGTCCAAGATCCCCTTCCTAGCTTTGATTATAGTTTCTACTAATTTTCCTGGGATAGACCTTAGGCTGACTGGCCTGTAATTTCCAGGTCCCCCTCCCTGGATCCCTTTTTAAAAATTGGTCTCACATTTGCTACTCTCCAGTTTTCTTGTAGAGTGGCTGAATTTAGTGATAGGTTACATATATGGGCGAGTATATCAACGGTCTCACATCTGAGTTCCTTAAGAACTCTCGGGTGTGACAAGGCAATTGGTAAGACCTGTGAATAGCAGCAAATTAGCATACCGCAAAATAAAAGAGATTACAAACCTGTGAGAACTGAACAATTTTAGCATGTGTAGTGAGATAAGAAGCCAATGTCTCTGTTAAGCCCCAAGGGGTTCCATCTTCTTCAGTAATGTAATAACTTGTAATTCAGCAATCTCCTGTTCCAGTCTTGTTTCTGAAATCCCTTTGCAATAAAACAGCTACTTTGAGGTCTCCCATGGAATATCCTGGAAGGCTGAAGTTTTCTCCTACTGGTTTCTCAGTCATGTGATTCTTGATGTCCGATTTGGCGTAGCGTTTTACCTGTTTGCCCTACGTAGAGAACAGAAGGGCATTGTTGGCGTTTAATGGCATACAGAAAGTTACAAGATGAGCAAGTGAATGAGCCCCTGATGGCGTAGTTGATGTTGTTAGGTCCGGTGATTGTGTTGTCTGGGTATGTGTGGCAGCAAAGTTGGCATCTAGGTTTACTGCAAGCTCTGGTACCAGTGTCCATGTTCACATTAGACATTGTGCTGTAGTGGGTGAGGAGCTGTTTAAGACCGGGGGCTGTCTATGGGGTTTGCAGCACCCCTCCTCTCCTAGATATATGTGAGGAGGAGAACTCTCTCTCTCTCCCTCTTTCTCTCTCTCTCCCCTCCCCACCATTTTCCCTGCCAGCTGTTTTTCTTTTTCCAAGGCAGGGATCTCCCTCTTTCTCCTTCTGTCTCTGGAGCTGCAAGAGGACAGTTCCTTGCCGGCGACAGAGCAAGCACTTGAACAGGGATGGTGGGTCCAAATTCAGCCTCCTTTCCTCGGCTTGCAGGCACGAGGGTCAGGACCTTTTCAATGGTGGCCCCATACTGGTGGAATGAGCTCCCAGAAGACATCACGGTCCTGCGGGACCTTTTACAATACCCCAATACCATCAATATTATTAATGCTTTAATAACAGCAGTAAAATTATTAACACCATTGAATAGCCTGCGTCTCGCCTATATGATGACCCAGACCATTCGCTAAACTGATTGCTGGACTCCCACAATGTTTGGTGTAGTGGTTAAGTGAGCGGACTCTAATCTGGGGGAACCGGGTTTGATTCCCCATTCCTCCACTTGCACCTGCTGGATGACCTTGGACAAGCCGTAGTTCTGATAAGAGCTGTTCTTGAAAAAGAGCAGTTTCTGTCAGAGCTCTCTCAGCCCCACCAACCTCACAGGGTTTCTGTTCTGGGGAGGGGAAGGGAAAGGAGTTTGCAAGTCGCTCTGAGACTCCCTTGTGTAGTGAAGGGCAGGGTATAAATCTAATCTCCTCCTCCTCTTCCTCTTCTTCTTCCTGCTAGTCTGTGATCAGGCAAGCAAAAAGGGAATATGAGGAGCATATTGCAAAAAACATCAAGGCCAAAAATAAAACTTTCTTCAAATACATTAGAAGTAGGAAGCCAGCCAGGGAGGCAGTGGGGCCCTTGGATGACCAAGGCATAAAAGGAGTAGTGAAGGATGATAGGGAAATGGCTGAGAAGCTGAATGCATTTTTTGCCTCTGTCTTCACTGTGGAAGAGGAGAAGCGCTTGCCCACTCCAGAAGCACCGATTTCGGGAGGGGGTTTGAAAGACCTGAATCAGATTGCGGTGACAAGAGAGGAAGTCCTCCGACTGATGGACAAGTTAAAAACTAATAAATCACCAGGCCCGGATGGCATTCTTCTGAGAGTTCTGAAAGAACTCAAATGTGAACTTGTGGATCTCCTGACAAAAATATGTAATCTTTCTTTAAAATCTGCCTCCATTCCTGAGGACTGGAAGGTAGCTAATGTCACTCCCATCTTTAAAAAGGGCTTCCGGGGAGATCTGGGAAATTACAGGCCAGTCAGTCTGACATCGATACCGGGTAAGTTGGTGGAAACTGTTATTAAGGAAAGAATTAGTAGGCACATTAATGAACAAAAACTATTGAGGCAGACTCAGCATGGGTTCTGTAAGGGAAGATCTTGTCTCACTAACCTATTGGTGTTTTTTGAGGGAGTGAACAAACATGTGGACAAGGGGGACCCAGTAGATATTATTTACCTTGACTTCCGGAAAGCTTTTGATACAGTTCCTCATCAAAGGCTCCTAAGTAAGCTCAATAGTCATGGGATAAAAGGACAAGTCCTCTTGTGGATCAAAACCTGGCTTATAAATAGGAAACAGAGAGTGAGTATAAATGGGAAACTTTCTCAGTGGAGGGTGGTAAGCAGTGGGGTACCACAGGGATCAGTACTCGGTCCGGTGCTTTTTAACTTGTTTATTAATTATTTGGAATTGGGAGTAAGCAGTGAACTGGCTAAATTTGCAGATGATACGAAGTTGTTCAGGGTGGTGAAAACCAGGGAGGATTGTGAGGCACTCCAAAGAGATCTGTCGAGGATGGGTGAGTGGGCGTCAACGTGGCAAATGGGGTTCAATGTGGCCAAGTGCAAAGTGATGCACATTGGAGCCAAAAATCCTAAATATAAATACATGTTGATGGGGTCTGAACTGGCAGAGATTGACCAAGAGAGAAATCTTGGAATCGTAGTAGATAACTCAATGAAAATGTCTAGACAGTGTGTAACTGCAATAGAGAAGGCCAACGCTATGCTGGGGAGTATTAGGAAGGGAATTGATAACAAATCAGCCAGTATCATCATGCCCCTGTATAAATCATTGGTGCGACCTCATTTGGAATACTGTGTACAGTTCTGGTCGCCACATCTTAAAAAGGATATTATAGCATTGGAAAAAGTGCAGAGAATGGCAACTAGAATGATAAAAGGGTTGGAACACCTTCCCTATGAAGAAAGGTTAAAACGTTTGGGGCTCTTTAGCTTGGAGAAACGACGGCTGAGGGGTGACATGATCGAGGTTTATAAAATTATGAATGGGATTGAGCAGGTTGAGAAAGAAGTACTTTTCTCCCTTTCTCACAATACAAGAACTCGTGGGCACTCCATGAAATTGCTGAGCAGTCGGGTTAGAACAAATAAAAGGAAGTACTTCTTCACCCAAAGAGTGATTAACATATGGAATTCACTGCCACAGGAGGTGGTGGCAGCTACAAGCATGGACAGTTTCAAGAGGGAATTAGATAAACATATGGAGCAGAAGTCCATCAGTGGCTATTAGCCACAGGGTATAGGTGGGAACTCTCAGTCTGGGGCAGGTGATGCACTCTATTCTTGGTGCTGGGGGGGGCAGCAGTGGGAGGGCTTCTAGTGTCCTTGCCCCACTGCTGGACCTCCTGATGGCACCTGGTATATTTTGGCCGCTGTGTGACAGAGTGTTGGACTAGATGGGCCATTGACCTGATTCAACATTGGCTTCTCTTATGTTCTCATGTTCACAGGGTGTCTGTTGTGGGGAGGGGAAGGGAAAGGAGTTTGTAAGCCACTCTGAGACTCCTTTGGGTAGAGAAGGGCAGAGTATAAATCCAATCTCTTCTCCTTCTTCTACCTCACGGGGTGTCTGTTGTGGGGAGGGGAAAGGAAAGGAGTTTGTAAGCCGCTCTGAGACTCCTTTGGGTAGAGAAGGGCAGAGTATAAATCCAATCTCTTTTTCTACCTCACAGGGTGTCTGTTGTGGGGAGGGGAAGGGAAAGGAGTTTGTAAGCCGCTCTGAGACTCCTTTGGGTAGAGAAGGGCAGAGTATAAATCCAATCTCTTTTTCTACCTCACAGGGTGTCTGTTGTGGGGAGGGGAAGGGAAAGGAGTTTGTAAGCCGCTCTGAGACACCTTTGGGCAGTGAAGGGCTGGGTATAAATCCAATCTCTCCTCCTTCTACTACCTCACAGGGTGTCTGTTGTGGGGAGGGGAAGGGAAAGGAGTTTGTAAGCCGCTCTGAGACTCCTTTGGGTAGTGAAGGGTGGGGTATAAATCCAATCTCTTCTTCTTGGTCATAAACAGGCTACTGGACTCAAACTTTGTTCTAACAAAATTTGTGGCAGGGTAGGAGCTTTTGGGAATCACTGCCTGTTTCCTCAGATATTTTCGTATCTGAAGAAGTGAGTAACAGTCAGGTTAGAACGGGAAAAGGAAGCCCTTCTTCCCCCAAAGAGCAGTGAACACATGGAATTCCCTGCCACAGGAGGTGGAGGCCAGGGTCGGCCCGTTATTGTTAAATTTTAGACTGTCGCCTAGGGCAATGGCTCAACGAGGGCGCCATTCTGGCTGCCCTCGTCCCCTCCTCACCCCGCACAGGAAGCCACCCATGCCAGCTTCTTGCTCCGGGCCCGGGGAAGAGGCTTCCCTCTTTACAGGCCCCCAGGCAGAAAGAGAAGGAGGCAGGGGGACAGGCGTGGGGGACAGCCTGGGATGACGGGAAAGTACCACTCACCCTCTGCCGCCCTCACGGTCTCTTTGGGGCTCCTTTTGCAGCCTGGCACAGGCCCCTCCCCTCGAGTGATCCTGCCCCCCTGCTTGCATTTGCAGCTCACCCCCTCAGCCCGCCCGCTGCGGCTCCGGTGTCCACCCCATCCCGTCCCCCATGGGGGGGGGCACCAGAATGTATCCTTGCCTAGTGGGCGAAAAAACTGGGGCCGTCCCTGGTGGTGGTGGCTACAAGCATGGACGGCTTCAAGAGGGAATTAGATAAACATATGGAGCCAGAGGTCCATCGGTGGCTATTAGCCACAAGGTCTAGATAGGAACTCTGGGGTAACTGATGCTCTGTATTCTTGGTGTGTGTGGGTGTCAACAGTGGGAGGGCTTCTAGTGTCCTGGCCCCACTGCTAGTCCCTGGTATTTTTGGCCACTGTGTGACAGAGTGTTGGACTGGATGGGCCATTGGCCTGATCCAACATTGGCTTCTCTTATGTTCTTAGGAACTCTCTGCCTGGGGCAAGTGATGCTCTATATTCTTGGTGCCTGGGGGGGCAACAGTGGGAGGGCTTCTAGTATCCTGGCCCCACTGCCGGACCTCCTGATGGCATCTGGTATTTTTGGCCACTGTGACAGAGTGTTGGACTGGATGGGCCCTTGGCCTGATCCAACATTGGCTTCCCTTATGCTCTTATATGAACTCTGGGTCTGGACTGGATGAGCCAATGGCCTGATCCAGCATCAGCTTCTCTTATGTTCTTAGGAACTCTCTGCCTGGGGCAAGTGATGCTCTATATTCTTGGTGCTTGGGGGGCAACAGTGGGAGGGCTTCTAGTGTCCTGGCCCCACTGCTGGACCTCCTGATGGCACCTGGTGTTTTTGGCCGCTGTGTGACAGAGTATTGGACTGGATTGGTTTTTCTTAATGTTCTTATGTAAAAGCTCATTGCCTGCCAGAAATTATGTGAGTCTTCCAGGTGCTAATGGCCTCTTACTCTTTTCTAATATATAATCTGACGAACAAACAAAAAGGCAGGCCTTTTTTTCCGGTTGGATAAGTGAAAAAGGGGCATGGGGGAAGAAAGTTCCTGCCTGCATTGGAATCAACCACAGTCCCATCCGGAGACCCAGATGCGTTCCCAGTGTGGGGCCGGGGCTGCCAGTGGGTGTCTGAGGCCCGCCCAGTTTCGTTGTGAAAGGCGCAGACAGCAATGCCAGCAAAGATCATGGAAACACCACCAGCGCCCACCAATCACAGCACAAGGCGACTCTCCTTGGACGAACAGAGAGGGGCGGGGCATGCTGATGTGGCCACACCCCCTGGTCTCAGCCTCCCACAGACACAGAGCCAGGAGGACATCATTGTGACAATCGGGCATCCATCACTGTGAGGATTATGGCGTGAGGGGCATGACCCTTGGAATAAACGAACCAGGGAGTGCCGCAGATGTGGGTTTGAGTACCCAGCCACTGCCTTGTTTTGCAAACTGGATGCACAGGGAAGGAACACAAGTGATATAAGAGAATTTCAATATAACAGAAAAGTAATATATCACAACATGTAAAGAGGTAGGCACGATACTACAAAATCAGCATTAAAACAACAACATCAAAAGTAAAGCAATTCCAGTCACAGATAGATATTAAACCTGCATAAATAGTTTCAGCAAACGTAAGACACTTATCAAATGTCCTTAAATACTCCAAAGGAGGCACAATAAGGTGACTCGTTCGTCATTATTTGCTTAAGTTTCGGAGAACAACCTTTATCAATAGGTATTTTTATCTTCCTCCCCAAGAACAATAACAATGAAGTCCCTAAAAAAAACAAAAAAAAAACCCACAAAGGCAATGGGCAGTCATAACAAAAATATCCTGTACAAAATGTAGTGGTTAAGGGCGCTGACTCTAATCTGGGAGAACCGGGTTTGATTCCCCGCTCCTCCACTTGCAGCTGCTGGATGACCTTGGGCAAGCCATAGTTCTGACACAGCTGTCCTTGAAAAAGAGCAGTTTCTGTCAGAGCGCTCTCAGCCCCACCTACCTCACAGGGTGTCTGTTGTGGGGAGGGGAAGGGGGAAAGGAGATTGTAAGCCGCTCTGAGATTCCTTTGGATAGTGAAGGGCATGGTATAAATCCAGTCTCTTCTTCTATCTGAAAAAGCCCAAGAAATGAAAAATAGAGGAAAATTTACAGTGCCCAACATTAATAATTAATTGTAGACAGAGCCCAATTGCCTCAAAACAATTCCACAGCGCAGTGGTATAGCACATAAAAGGCTTGGTGCTCTTACTGAAAAATAAGGCTGAGTCATTAATAGTGGATTCAGGCTCGTCAAAGAGATGTGTACAGTGATCAAGGGGTCACCAGTCCCTCTTGTCCTTTTTGGGTTTACCTTAAGAATTAGCCCCTCGGACAGACTGGGTCAATGTGATGAGAGGCTAAGCTTGTGGACATCGTTAAGGAGCCAAAAAGAGACACTTAACTTTCCCAAAGAACCATGAAGGCATATCTCAAATAGCTCGGTTTGTAATATAGAAAAATGACATTAAACCTGGTCTACAAACCGCAAGAAGCCCGTTGGTTCTTATCCACTAGAGCAATTCTTGTGTGTCTCCTGAGCTTATGAATGTTTCCGATGTTCAGTGATGTATCTCCATTCTCTTTTATTTTCCATGTAACTGTTTGTGTCTTTCCTTCCCCCCCCCGCCCCGAGTCAAGAGACTGAAGGCATCGTGACGCAGTCAGAGGTGACCCAAGAGAAGGGGGAAAAGATGAAAGAGCAGAACCCAGAAGAACCTGGAACTGGCCAGACAGCAAGGAAACGCCCCCATCCCACCCAAGCTGGGAGTGGTGTTGAATTCTGGGAAAGCCCGGTGCCAGATATCCATGATCAGCTCAGTTCAGTCTTAGATATATATTGCTTCTGGCAGTTCCACTACCATGAGGCTAATGGGCCCCGAGAGGTTTGCAGCCAGCTCCATGGACTTTGCAAGCACTGGCTGGAGCCCGAGAGGCACACCAAGAAGCAGATGCTGGACCTGGTGATCCTGGAGCAATTCCTGACCATCCTGCCCCAGGAAATGCAGGGCTGGGTCCGAGGATGTGGGCCGGAGACCAGTTCCCAGGCGGTGGCCCTGGCCGAAGGTTTCCTCCTGAGTCAGGCAGAGGAGGAGATGCAGGCAGAACAGGTGAGGGGATTCCCTCAGATATGTCCAATTCAAGCAACGATATCTGGCCTTATTCTAAAGTGTCCCTGAGAAATATTTGTCCAAGTGTTTATCATGCAAATGGGAGATTTCACAGCTTCCTTCAGCAGCCTTTTCTGCTAGGGAATTTCTGATAGCTCCAGATAACTCGCCAGGTCTGCTGATGGAAGAGTGCGGAGTCTGGGAATGGGGTAGAATATCTTTTCCATTCCATCTCTTACCTCTCTCCCTCACTGCTGTTTCAGATGTGGGCACCATCCTTGAAGAAAGAAGCTACATTCCCTGAGGCAGAAGGAGCTTCTTTGGAGCAAGGGGAGAGGACGCAGGCCCAGGAGCATGCCCAAGATGCCCTCTCTTATAGTAAGGACTTATCATGCCTGGATGCAATTGGGGCAAACTGTTAACTTGATGGGTATCATAAGAACATAAGAGAAGCCAATGTTGAATCAGGCCAATGGCCCATCCAGTCCAATGGCCTGTCACACAGCGGCCAAAATACCAGGTGCCATCAGGAGGTCCAGCAGTGGGGCAAGGACACTAGAAGCCCTCCCACTGCTGCCCCCCCCAGCACCAAGAACAGAGTGCATCACCTGCCTCAGACTGAGAGTCCCTCTCTATAGATAAAGGTAAAGGTTCCCTTGCTCGAAAGCCAGTCGAATCTGACTCTAGGGTTGCGGTGCTCATCTCCGTTTCAAAGCGGAAGAGCCAGCGCTGTCCGAAGACGTTTCCATGGTCATGTGGCCGGCATGATTAAACGCCAAGGCGCACGGGACGCTGTTACCTTCCCACCGAAGTGGTACCTATTTATCGACTTGCAATTTCTTGCTTTCGAACTGCTAGGTTGGCAGGAGCTGGAACTAGAGACGGGAGCTCACTCCGTCATGCGGCACTCTCGGGTCTCGAACTGCTAAACTACTGACCTTCCAACAGCCTGCAGTTCAGCATCTTAACCACTTGAGCCACCGCAGCTCCATTCCCTCTCTATACCTTGTGGCTAATAGCCACTGATGGATGCTCCATATGTTTATCTAACTCCCTCTTGAAACTGTCCATGCTTGTAGCTGTCACCACCTCCTGTGGCAGTGAATTCCATGTGTTAATCACTCTTTGGGTGAAGAAGTAATCGAGTTCAGGTCAGGGGTGGAAATTAAATACTTTTTCACACAGCACAGTGTTAATTGGCAGCACTCGATGTCCACGAACTGTGATGCCTCTAAAAGGAGATTAGTCAAATTCATGGAGGGCAACCCCTCCCCTTAATTTAAATATTCACATCTCACTTTCCTTCCACAAGAGGAACTCAAGGTGGCTCAAAAAAGAAAAGGTAGACAAACTTTGGCAGAGCTATTCAGCCCGGTAAATCAAGGGAGCCTCCACCATCTGGGGGCAGCAGAGCTCTGAAAACCAGTTCCTAGGGGCCAGTAATAAATTTGGCTTCTGTTCCCTTGGGAGGGGCTTGGGGTAGATGTGATGTTATGTTTATTTAGCATCTGGTTGTGAAGTTAGCATGCTAAGAGACGAAGAAGAGAAAAGATTGGATTTATACCCCGCCCTTCACTGCCCAAAGGTGTTTCAGAGCGGCTTACAAATCTCCTTTCCCTTCGTCTCCCCACAACAGACACCCTGTGACATAGAAGAAGAGAAGAGATTGGATTTATACCCCACCCTTCACTACCCAGAGGTGTCTCAGAGCAGCTTACAAACTCCTTTCCCTCCCCCTCCCCACAACAGACATCTTGTGAGGTAGAAGAAGAGAAGAGATTGGATTTATACCCCACCCTTCACTACCCAGAGGTGTCTCAGAGCAGTTTACAAACTCCTTTCCCTTCCCCTCCCCACAACAGACACCTTGTGAGGTAGAAGAAGAGAAGAGATTGGATTTATACCCCACCCTTCACTACCCAGAGGTGTCTCAGAGCGGCTTACAAACTCCTTTCCCTTCCCCTCCCCACAACAGACAGCCTGTGAGGTAGAAGAAGAGAAGAGATTGGATTTATACCCCACCCTTCACTACCCAGAGGTGTCTCAGAGCGGCTTACAAACTCCTTTCCCTTCCCCTCCCCACAACAGACACCCTGTGAGGTAGAAGAAGAGAAGAGATTGGATTTATACCCCACCCTTCACTACCCAGAGGTGTCTCAGAGCGGCTTACAAACTCCTTTCCCTTCCCCTCCCCACAACAGACACCCTGTGAGGTAGAAGAAGAGAAGAGATTGGATTTATACCTCGCCCTTCACTGCCCAAAGGCGTCTCAGAGCGGCCTACAAACTCCTTTCCCTTCCCCTCCCCACAACAGACACCCTGTGAGGTAGAAGAAGAGAAGAGATTGGATTTATACCTCGCCCTTCACTGCCCAAAGGCGTCTCAGAGCGGCCTACAAACTCCTTTCCCTTCCCCTCCCCACAACAGACACCCTGTGAGGTAGAAGAAGAGAAGAGATTGGATTTATACACCACCCTTCACTACCCAGAGGTGTCTCAGAGCGGCTTACAAACTCCTTTCCCTTCCCCTCCCCACAACAGACACCCTGTGAGGTAACTGGGGCTGAGAGAACTCTGACAGAAACTGCTCTTTTTGAAGAACAGCTCTGACCAGAACTATGGCTTACCCAAGGTCATCCAGCAGGTGCAAGTGGAGGAGTGGGGAATCAGACCTGGTTCTCCCAGATTAGAGTCCGCGCAATATGTCTAAGATACACTAGGGTCTCTATTGTATTTTAATCAATATATGAAGACACAAGTGCATATTAGTAGAGTGTGTTTTGTTCTAACACGGTGTTTCTTTACGTTTGCCCACCTGGAGGATGGCCTCCCTAGAGACTGGACTCTGGCACTGTACCCTACTGAGGTCCCTGTCAAGTCCCAAGTCTCCAGGGGTTTCCTCACCTGGATCTAACAACCCTACCTCTCCATCCCCTGCCAGTATCCAGGGGGTATCTGACAACCCTCAGTGTGTGTGTGTGTGTGTGTGTGTGTGGAGAGGGTGCCGCTTTTTGCATGGAGGGCACATCTGAGGCAATAGCATGTTCTTTGTTGGGACTTGGAAGGCCGAGCTCCAGCGTGGAGAAACGAAGGGCCGTGGTGCTTGAAGGGGTGGCTGGCCGGAGACGCTGCAAGGAAGAGGTCACCCCTCTGACCACTCCACCACACGGCCTCCCCATGGGCCACCAGAGAAAGGGCACCTGAGGTGTTCAACAGTTCAGACAATTTCACCACCACCACCAGCTGGTTTTAGCGCACTGGATGAGGGAAGGCATAGAAGAGAAGGGAACACCAAAGGGCGGAAGAGGAGCCTGAGGTAAAAAAAAGAGGCCAAGGCAGCCTAATTATACTGGGTTATTAACTACTTATGCATAACTGTTGGGATTCTTATATCTGGACACGTTCGAAGGGATTGCAGGCGTAAGAATTTTCAGCAGCACAGAGTACCTCATAAACCCAACTACACTGCCCAAGCAGCAACACCCAGTGGCCAGATGGAGACTAGCACCAAAACCGAAATTTCAGCCGAGGCATGTTAAACCCAATGGCTGGACGACTCAGGGCTCTTTTTGTAGCAGGAACTCCTTTGCATATTAGGTGACACACCCCTAATGTAGCCAGTCCTCCAAGAGCTTACAGTAGCCCCTGTAAGAAGAGCTCTGTAAGCTCTTGGAGGATTGGCTACATTAGGGGGGGGTGTCACCTAATATGCAAAGGAGTTCCTGCTGCAAAAAGAGCCCTGTGAGGACGACCATCTTTTGGGTATGTTGTAGGGCTATCTTTTGGCTTCGCTCCTGCAGCGTGCAGGGGTTGGACTAGATGACCTGCCAGGTCCCTTCCAACTCTACCATTCTTTGATTCTATGAATAGCTGGGGGGGGGGTGCAAATCACACAAGCAGAAACCAAAAAAGAAGGAAAACCAGTGTACAAAGACAAGGACAAAGCACAAAAACCACTGGCTAGAAATAAACAAAATATATATATAATAATATAGAATGACAATTCAGTAATACAGAAATATAATAATAACGGCCAAGGTGTAACCAGAGTACAGAAAAAAAAAGAATAAAGTCCCAAATATTTCACTGCGTCTCACTCCAGTTGAGTTGTGGTATCATAGTCCAATTTGACGTGCATTTCATCATGGAGTGGACGTAAGCAAGCAAGCAAACCCACTGAAAGGCACATGTTTGCAGTTGCTGGTTCAAACCCACATCTTGAGAACCATTGGCTTTTGGAAGTTATGGTCATGTCTGTAATCAAAGAGAATGCTTTACTGAGTTTGACGAACAGGTGTGAAACAAAGAGGAGGCACTCAGAAGAAGAGAGAGAGAGATAGAAAAAGGAACCATCTTTAGCAATGTCGCAGTTAGCATGTATTAGAGTAGCTGCGAGTATGTGACCTTTATTTTCTTTTTATCCAAAGTACCATTCCCATGTTTGTTTTGTTTATCTAGTAAAAGATATTTTTCTTTTACACGGTGTGGCTCTTGTGTTTGGAATGCATCCATCGACTCTAAATAAGAACCCCAACAATAACTCACTGGTCGTTTAACTTGAAAAACGGCATAACCAAGGCTGGAATTGGGCGAGGGGGAGGGGCAACGGCTTTGCCGACTTTAAAATCAAATACCAACTGCATTTATTAGTTATGTTGATGCTACCCTGCTTTCGCCATCGCCGTTTGAATTGTTTGCTAGCACCTTATGTTGTGTTTTTATGCTTTTATTTATATTGTGGCTTTTTATGTTTTTATTTATATTGTGGCTTTTTATGCTTTTATTTATATTAAGAACATAAGAACATAAGAGAAGCCAATGTTGAATCAGGCCAATGGCCCATCTAGTCCAACACTCTGTCACACAGCGGCCAAAATATACCAGGTGCCATCAGGAGGTCCAGCAGTGGGGCCAGGGCACCAGAAGCCCTCCCACTGCTGCCCCCTCCAGCACCAAGAATAGAGTGCATCACCTGCCCCAGACTGAGAGTTCTCATTCTATACCCTGTGGCTAATAGCCACTGGTGGACTTCTGCTCCATATGTTTATCTAATTTCCTCTTGAAACTGTCCATGCTTGCAGCTGCCACGACCTCCTGTGGCAGTGAATTCCATATGTTAATCACTCTTTGGGTGAAGAAGTATTTCCTTTTATCTGTTCTATATTGTTGCTTTTTATGCTTTTATTTATATTGTTGCTTTAGCGACTGCATTTTCTATAAGCCGCCCTGAGCCTGCTCCGGCGGGGAGGGTGTGAGGTAAACCAATCGAACAAACAAAACAAAATGGAATCTCTACTCAGCATGCAGAAGGTCCCAGATCCTTTTACTCACTTTGATAAAATGTTCTTGGATTTCTTTGAGCCATAGGAATTTCCCCCTTAACTCCTGGTTCGTGGTTGTTGTTGGTTTTGTCCTTATTCTTCTAGCGAGTTCCTCCCCTTCATGCAGTCTCCGGCCTGGTTAGGCAAACCCTGGCAAGTTCAGCTTTTCACAGAACAAAAAAGGGATTTACAGTCTGATGACACCCTGACTTTTCCCACTTTTCCTCGCGGTTCGCTGTTAATTTAAAAGCCTCTCCTTTTTGCTTGAGATCCCACATTTTTAGACATTCGTGTAACTCTTATATACGATATGCAAGCATGATTTCTTCCTGGTATTTTTCACCAAGATATCCCTGCTGCACAGGCAGCAGCTAAGAGAAGAGCTGGGATTTTTGCTACTTCCGTGCCCCTGACCTCTCTCTGTGCCTGGCGCGAGACTCTGGCCTCTTTGTTTCTCTGGTGGACTCAGACCTGCGAGATAAATTCTGGCCATTCCCCACTCCTCCACTTGCACCTGCTGATGTGACCTTGGGTCTGTCACAAGCTCTGGCACAGCTGTTCCTGAAAGAGCCGTTTCTGTCAGAGCTCTCTCAGCCCCGCCTACCTCACAGGGTGTCTGTTGTGGGGAGAGAAAGAGAAAAGGAGTTTGTAAGCCGCTCTGAGACTCCAAGTGAACATTGGTGACATCCAGGATAGGCTGCCGTAATGCACTGTATATTGGCTTCTCCTCAAAAGGAACATGGAAACTGCAGGTGGTGCCCCTCTTCTCTCTGGAAGGGCAGGAAGCTGGGTCAGTTACCAGCCATGGTTACACAAATAGCTTGAATTGTAAAGAAGAAGAAGAAGGGGGAGGAGGAGGAGGAGATTGGATTTATACCCCGCCCTTCACTACCCAAAGGTGTCTCAGAGCAGCTTACAAACTCCCTTCCCTTCCCCTCCCCACAACAGACACCCTGTGAGGTAGAAGAAGGAGAAGAGACTGGATTTATATCCCGCCCTTCACTACCCACAGGAGTCTCAGAGTGGCTTACAAACTCCCTTCCCTTCCCCTCCCCACAACAGGCACCCTGTGAGGTAGAAGAAGAGAAGAGATTGGATTTATACCCCACCCTTCACTGCCCAAAGGCGTCTCAGAGCGGCTGACAAACTCTCTTCCCTTCCCCTCCCCACAACAGACACCCTGTGAGGTAGGTGGGGCTGAGAGAGCTCTTGACAGAAACTGCTCTTTTTTCAAGAACAGCTCTTATCAGGACTACGGCTTGCCCAAGGTCATCCAGCCAGGTGTAAGTGGAGGAGTGGGGAAGCAAACCCGGTTCTCCCAGATTAGGGTCCGCACACTTAACCACTACACCAAACTGACTGAGGGATTTGTTGTTAGCAATCGCTAGGTGATTCCTGGAGATTTCCCAGAATGCCTGCAAAGAGAGCTCCCAGGATGCACCTGAGTGGCCCAGGGTCCACCTGAGAGACCTCAGCAGACCAGGTCAAAAGGGGGCGGAGAATGTGATGTAGAATGGGTGGAGTCAGAGGTTTAAGAAAAATGCTGGCTCCCAGGAGGGAGGGTCTCTGGGGGCTGATCTTTGGAAGAGGACAGAATTCTGGTCTGGAGGCCAGGAGCCATCGGCTGCAGAGAGCCCTAGGTAATGAGAGACCTTTAGAACCTTTTATAACTCTCTAAGCTTGAAATTGCCTACTCTATTCCAATATTTAGTAGAGTACATTTTAGAACCAGGGACGGGAAGCCATGATGAACAACTTTTATTTTTCCTTTTGCTTGCAGATCTGGTGCTGTGCTAAAACTATGCTTGTAACCTTTTTAATTAATATTTTACTTCTTGAAGCTGGTAGTGTATTCTGGAACACATACTCCCCCCCCCAACTGCCTTAGAACATGCTACTGCAAGAGGGGAGTCCCAGGAAGGGGGAAGGAAAGCAGTCGAGGCACCCATTGCCAATCCTCCCAAGGGGCTCCCAAAGAAGGAATTTGGTCCCTGTGGTAAACAGGAGCTGGGTAGCAGGAGACCAGAAGCAGGGACTCAGTTTAAGAAGGGGTGTCAGGAGTCTGTCCATCCTGGCCAGAAGACCCCAACAGGAGAGTGGTGGCAGCGTACCATAGTGGAAAGTGGAATAGCACCCTCCAGGAACTGGCACCAGCCACATGGGGCTGGCAGAATGGGGTCTGTAAGTCAGAGCAGGCCTGTTCGGCCACAGGATCTGAGGGCTTCAAACATGGCTAAAGCTTCTTCTATAGTCTGAGCGTTTATAACGTTTCTTGTTTCAGTGCTTTATGTGGTCTGTAGTTGTCTTTTAGCTGCGAAATAAGACAAGTTCTCTTTTCACAGGTTAAGCGGTTACTTGGTTTCGCCTGCTGTAAGTTCTAAGGTTTCTGAAAAGTGCGACTCCAACTCGAATCTCTTTCCACACTCTGAATATTTAAAAGCTTTGGTCCCCTTTATAGGTTCCTTAATGCTCTAGAAGATGGCCACTCTTATTGAATCTCTTTCCACACTCCGAGCATTCGAAAGCTCTGTCCCCTGTATGGGTTCCTTGATGCTGTTGAAGATGGCCACTCCGACTGAATCTGTTCCCTCACTCAGAGCATTCAAAAGGTTTCTCTCCTGTGTGGGTAGTCAAATGCTTTTGAAGAGCACCACTCAACAGGAATCTTTTCCTGAACTCTTAGCATTCAAAAGGTGAGAAACCCTGTGTGGGTTCTCTGATGCCACAGAAGACTGCCACTGTTACAAAACCTCTTTCCACACTCTGAGCATTCAAAGGGTTTCTCTGCTGTGTGTGTTCCCTGATGCTGTTGAAGACTGCCGCTCTGACTGAATTTCTTTCCACATTCAGAGCATTCAAAAGTTTTCTCCCCTGTGTGGGCTCTTCAGTGCAGTTGAAGATGGCCACACTGACTGAATCTCTTTCCACACTTTGAGCATTTGAAAGGTTTGTCCCCAGTGTGGGTTTTTTGATGCTGCTGAAGATTGTCACTCCAACTGAATCTCTGAGCATTCAAAGGGCTTCTCTGCTGTGTGTGTTCTCTGATGCTGTTGAAGATGGTCACTCCGACTGAATCTCTTTCCACACTTCGAGCATTTGAAAGGTTTGTCCCCAGTGTGGGTTTTTTGATGGTGCTGAAGATGGTCACTCCGACTGAATCTCTTTCCACACTCTGAGCATTCAAAAGGTTTCTCCCCTGTGTGGGTTCTTTGATGCTGCTGAAGAGTACCATTCTGACTGAATCTCTTTCCACATATTGAGCATTCAAAAGGTTTCTCCCCTGTGTGGATTCTTAGATGCTTTTGAAGAGTGCCAGTTTCAATGAATCTCTTTCCACAAACTGAACATTCAAACGGTTTCTCCCCTGTGTGGGTTCTTTTATGCTGTTGAAGATGGTCACGCCGACTGAATGTTTTCCCACACTCTGAGCATTCAAAGGGCTTCTCTGCTGTGTGTGTTCTCTGATGCTGTTGAAGATGGTCACTCCGACTGAATCTCTTTCCACACTTAGAGCATTCAAAAGGTTTCTCCCCTGTGTGTGTTCTTTGATGCTGCTGAAGAGTGCCAGTCTCAATGAATCTCTTCCCACACTCCGAACATTCAAATGGTTTCTCCCCTGTGTGGGTTCTTTGATGTTTTTGAAGAGTGCCAGTCTCAATGTATCTCTTTCCACACTCTGAACATTCAAACGGTTTCTCCCCTGTGTGGGTTCTCTTATGCTGTTGAAGATGGCCACTCCGACTGAATGTTTTCCCACACTCTGAGCATTCAAATAGCTTCTCTGCTGTGTGTGTTCTCTGATGCTGTTGAAGATGGTCACTCCGACTGAATCTCTTTCCACACTTCGGGCATTCAAAAGGTTTCTCCCCTGTGTGGGTTCTTTGATGCTGCTGAAGAGTACCATTTTGACTGAATCTCTTTCCACATACTGAGCATTCAAAAGGTTTCTCCCCTGTGTGAGTTCTTAGATGCTTTTGAAGAGTGCCAGTCTCAATGAATCTCTTCCCACACTCCGAACATTCAAACGGTTTCTCCCCTGTGTGGGTTCTTTGATGCTGTTGAAGAGTGCCATTGTGACTGAATTTCTTTCCACATACTGAGCATTCAAACGGTTTCTCCCCTGTGTGGGTTCTTAGATGCTTTTGAAGAATGCCAGTCTCAATGAATCTCTTTCCGCACTCTGAACATTCAAATGGTTTCTCCCCCGTATGGGTTCTTTTATGCTGTTGCAGATGGCCACTCCGACTGAATGTTTTCCCACAATCTGAGCATTCAAACGGTTTCTCCCCTGTGTGGGTTCTTAGATGCTTTTGAAGAGTGCTAATCCCACTGAATCTCTTTCCACACTCTGAGCATTCAAAGGGCTTCTCTGCTGTGTGTGTTCTCTGATGCTGTTGAAGACTGGCACTCCGACTGAATCTCTTTCCACACACTGAACATTCAAAAAGTTTCTCCCCTGTATGGGTTCTCTGATGCTGTTGAAGATGGGCACTCCGACCGAATCTCTTTCCACACTCTGAGCATTCAAAAGGTTTTTCCCCTGTGTGTGTTCTTTGATGATATGGAAGGCTGCCACTGTGACTGAATGTTTTTCCACACTCTGAGCATTCAAAAAGTTTCTTTCCAGACACCGATTCAAATGGTTTATCCTCTTTTTGGATTCCTTGATGCTGTTGAAGATTGCCATTGTGACTGAATTTCTTTCCACACTGTGAATATTCAAGAGGTTTCTCTCCTCTTTGTATTCTTTGGTTCACAAGAAGCTGTGATTTATATTTGAAGTACTTTTCACAAATGGATTTACTTATCTTCATTGTATTGTGCTTTGGAAGATGCACATTACGCTTTCTTTCGTCTCTCTTCTCAACCAAACGGCTCTCTTTCTTTCTCTTAAGTCTGCCTTGATTCTTGACATTTCCCTTCAAGTCTTCATTATTAACTCTATCTGGCAATTGCGGATGAAGTTCCTCAGCCTCCTCATTCTTCTGATCATCCTTTGCTGGAATAAAGAGAGAGATAGCATTAGCACCTGGGAGGGCAGGTAAGGTCCATAGGCATCTATGTGACTGCAGCTGGAAAGGACAGATAGCCCTTTGGCCTCGTCCAACTTTGTTGACCTTAACTAATCCCCCACCTTTCCCCAAAATCCAGGATTTAAGGACACCACAACCTTTCAAGAGCCACAACTGAGATCTTGCCTAGAAGGAGCTTCCAAACCTCCAGATTCCAGAAGGCCTCCCTCCTGCCTTACCCAATGGGCTTTATAATTCTACCAAACGAAGAGTTGCTTAGAGGTGAAGTAGAAAAGTCCCAAGGGAATTCCTTGCCTGTTCCCTTGACATAACTGTGAAGGATACCCACTCTCAGCCAGCTCACTTGGGAAGGAAATCCTCTCTTGAGATCCTCTTGAGGAACTCTCCAGCCTTTCTTTGGATGCAAGGCTGTTATCTGTCTCCACCATAGCCTCTCTTACAATTCTGGCTTCATTCGCAGAGACAGAGAGAGAAAGAAAGAGAGAGAGAGAGAAGTAATTCTTATACGGGAGAGAATACAAATCCAAGCAAGAGTAAAGATTCTACTGGAAAGACAGAAACATGGTAAAGATCAAAGCCACAGATCCCAACCAGTATGAAGGGGATGGATCATTTCCAGATTACAGGCAGAGTGGATGTTTGTAATCATATCCAGGGGGAAGGGTGTGTTTTAAGGCTGGCAACAGAGAAATAAAGTTCTGGCCCCTTCCAAAGACTTTCGAACTTGGAGGTCCTTACATAAGAACATAAGAACATAAGAGAAGCCAATGTTGAATCAGGCCAATGACCCATCCAGTCCAACACTCTGTCACACAGCGGCCAAAATATACCAGGTGCCATCAGGAGGTCCAGCAGTGGGGCCAGGACACCAGAAGCCCTCCCACTGCTGCCCCCTCCAGCACCAAGAATAGAGTGCATCACCTGCCCCAGACTGAGAGTTCCCATCTATAGCCTGTGGCTAATAGCCACTGATGGACTTCTGCTCCATCTGTTTATCTAATTCCCTCTTGAAACTGTCCATGCTTGTAGCTGCCACCACCTCCTGTGGCAGTGAATTCCATATGTTAATCACTCTTTGGGTGAAGAAGTATTTCCTTTTATCTGGTCTAACTCAACTGCTCAGCAATTTCATGGAGTGCCCACGGGTTCTTGTATTGTGAGAAAGGGAGAAAAGTACTTCTTTCTCAACCTGCTCAATCCCATTCATAATCTTATAAACCTCGATCATGTCACCCCTCAGCCGTCGTTTCTCCAAGCGAAAGAGCCCCAAGCGTTTTAACCTTTCTTCATAGGGAAGGTGTTCCAACCCTTTTATCATTCTAGTTGCCCTTCTCTGCACTTTTTCCAATGCTATAATATCTTTTTTGAGATGTGGTGACCAGAACTGTACACAGTATTCCAAATGAGGTCGCACCAATGATTTATACAGGGGCATGATGATAGTGGGGTCCTTTAACCCCCGCTTTGCCTCAAGCCAGGACACTTTCTCCAGCTGGGCTGATGGTCACAACACTGGCCTCCGTTTCCTCTAGGAAAGTAGCAGGACAGGAGTCAAAATGTGGTATTGCTGTTCAGTTCTGATACATGCCTCATCACAATGGCAGCAATTCGCACCTGTGGCACCTATGAAAGATCCTTACCCAGAAAGGCCACACTCCTATAGTTCTCCAGCATGACTTCCCAGTAGAGAGCTCTTTGGTCCGGATCCAGCAAGGCCCACTCTGCCATGGTGAAATACACGAACACCTCCTCAAAGGAAAACAGACACTGGAAGAAAAAGGAGATTCCCTCCTCAGAGATCATGCCAGGCAGAGCCTGCACCCTGGAAGGGAGTAGTCTGGGAGGGTACAGGATGTATGAATTGACATGGGTAAAGGGAGTGGTGTTCAGAGCCTCTCTCGCCCGGACACCTTGTAGAAACTGCCGGGGGGGAAAGCCCCCCTAAGAAAGGGGGTGGTGATGGAACCCAGCCTGTCCCTTGCTCAAATCCCCTACCTGGACTGAAGGTGCAACAGCCGTTTCCACGTTTCTGAAAAGACCACAGCTCAACAGCATCTCTCCACTGCCTGTTAGTGAGACAAAGGGGGAAGGAAGGGTGTTTTCCCGGACTTTCTATTCCACTTGCTTGTTTGTACCCTGCTTCGTGCACCCCCTTCCCAGGGGTGTGAAGCCCCTCACCCTGTGTATACTCGACACATTTTTAAACACTCTTTACTAAATTCTGGGAGAGGCAGAAGGGAAGCACCAGGTACCTATGATCCTCAGGGATTATAAATGCTGCCGAGGTATTTCAGACTTCTGTGAGAGCTATGTCTGCCCCGGGGCTGAAGATGGGGGTGAAAACGACGTTGCATGACACGTCACCATCACATTTGGCCCAGACAGGACATGAGCGCATCTGGAGACTCCAGGGAAATACGAATTGAGTTTTCAGAGTGCCTCTTAAGAACATAAGAACATAAGAGAAGCCAATATTGAATCAGGCCAGTGGCCCATCTAGTCCAACACTCTGTCACACAGTGGCCAAAAATACCAGGTGCCATCAGGAGGTCCAACAGTGGGGCCAGGACACTAGAAGCCCTCCCACTGCTGCCCCCTCCAGCACCAAGAGTAGAGTGCATCACCTGCCCCAGACTGAGAGTTCCCATCTATACCCTGTGGCTAATAGCCACTGATGGACTTCTGCTCCATATGCTTATCTAATTCCCTCTTGAAACTGTCCATGCTTGTAGCTGCCACCACCTCCTGCAGCAGTGAATTCCATGTGTTAATCACTCTTTGGGTGAAGAAGTATTTCCTTTTATCTGTTCTAACCTGACTGCTCAGCAATTTCATGGAGTGCCCACGAGTTCTTGTATTGTGAGAAAGGGAGAAAAGTACTTCTTTCTCAACCTGCTCTGTCCCATGCGTAATCTTATAAACCTCGATCATGTCACCCCTCAGCCGTCGTTTCTCCAAGCTGAAGAGCCCCAAGCGTTTTAACCTTTCTTCATAGGGAAGGTGTTCCAACCCTTTTATCAGTCTAGTTGCCCTTCTCTGCTCTTTTTCCAATGCTATAATATCCTTTTTGAGATGTGGTGACCAGAACTGTACACAGTATTCCAAATGAGGTCGCACCAATGATTTATACAGGGGCATGATGATATTGGCTGATTTGTTTTCGATTCCCTTCCTAATAATCCCCAGCACAGCATAGCATAGCATGACACCACATCTGTCCCGAGTCCCTCCCAAAGCCCCTCCCTTGAGCTCCTGGGGGGTGCCAGCCCAAACCGCTCACCCCCACTCCAGCATTGTTTCCCGCAGCAGTCTGTCAGATGCTCTATAAGCATGGGCACGGAGGGCAAATTTTCCCATTACTATTGCCCCCCCCCAGGAAGTGTTTTTTAGAGCTCTGCTGTGAGGAATTGCCTTCCATGAATCTGTTTATTTACTGGACACTGAGTAATTCTG